>CM039719.1:27267368-27918434 GCA_022539455.1 Dendrobium nobile
TGGAAGAAACCTCAACATATAAAAATAAATTTTGATATGAATTCAACTGAGATGTTAGCTGATGGAATGGAAGTCAAATTAAACTTTGATTTAGAGTTGGCAAGTTCTTAGATTCTTAAAAACTCAGTAGTTTTGAAAGTTTTAGGAAAGAATATCCCTTTTTTAGTATGCATTATGGAGCTCAAGAGGCAATAGAACTAATTTGGTAATTCCATTTAACAACTTTGGGTTTGGATTAGATTCTATATTCCTTCAAGATGGATGATGCTATGGAAGAAGTTCTCAGTGGTGGCCCATGGTATGTTGGGGGTCATATTGTAGGTATGGACAAATGGTCTCCACTTTTCTCACCTTTATCTCTTAAAGGTTTAACTGCACTTGTTTGGATCCAGTTTCCACTTTTATCATTATATTGTTGGGATGAAGTGAATATTATAAATTTTTCTTCAAGGATTGGAACACCTACATATTTAGATGGAAACTCATTTAAATTGGGGAAGAAGGAATTTGCCCCTGTATGTGTTCGAATCAATTTAGAATCCAAATTACCTTTGGGAATTTGGGTAGATGGATTGGGTGGAAATTTTTTTTCAAAAAGTTGAATACAAAAAGATAACTTCATTTTGCTTCCATTGTGCCAAAATATGGCATTTCAAATCTGAATTCTGTATTCTTCGTTCTGAATATGATAAAACTAAAGGAAATTCACATGGATTGACTGTTGTTATTCAAGATGAAGCAATACATCATCATCAAAATCTTAAATATGGGCAATGGATTCATGTCAAGTTCAAAAATAATACAAATAAGAATTGGAGATGGGATAATGGTGATTTGAAGAAGGAATTTTATTCAAAGCATTTGAATAAACAAAATGATATAAATGTTGTCATGGAAAAAAATGTAGCTCAATCTACTAAGAATACTCATGCTGATAAAGAGTCTAATTTGGTAACTCCTGCATCTAATAATAACCATTAGGAAATTGTGATTGAAAAATCACAGTCTGATGTTTGTATGTATAACAAGTTTCTGAAAGTTTGTAAGGGATGTTAAGCCCTATAGAACTGGCCCGAGGCTAACCAAGAGAAGGGGGGGGGGGGGATGAATTGCTATTTTAAAAATTTCTTCAAGCAAAAAGAACGATTATCACAAACCAAATCACCACAAAAACAAGTGCGGAAGAAAATAAATGCAGAAGTAGTAAAAATAAGAACACAAAGGTTTATAGTGGTTCGGTTAACTCAACCTACATCCACTCCCCGGAGGTGCCCTCCGAGTATTGTACTACCAACGTGACTATCCTTTAACCCCCACAGCTAGGCGGAGAAGCCTTTATAAACACCTCTTTTTGCAACACCCGACAAGGCAGAGAACCTTCCTCCTTTTGCTTCCTCCTGAAGCAGGAAGAGAACCTCAATCACTTGCTGAAACTTACCTCTCCCAACTCTTCCAAGGACAAGAGACTCTAGGGAAGAAGAAGTGGAACAATGCTTGGAGCAACCCTTGTGAATCCTCTCATAAGCTCCCCCTCATAAGATCCTCTCTCTCTCTCTCTCCCCCCCCCTCTCTCTCTCTCTCCTTTAGGTTTTCTCAGGTTAAGACAGTAGCCAAGGATGTTAAAAAATGTTGAACTAAAGCTCTTAAATAGTAGAGATTAAAAGGAGCTCATTAATTGCAAGTTGCCGACTATATCGTCCAGGATGATATGGACATCGTCTTGGCTGATCAGTACAAATCTCAGAAGATTGGCCAGAGCATCGCCCTGAATGCAAACTGGACAATTGAAAAATTGGCTTGATTTTCCAGGACGACCATACGATCATCCCGGCCGATCAGTTCAAATCAGAGGAGAATCATCCTGAGAATCGCCCTGAATTCAAGCTGTCCGATCCAGATCGTCTAGGAGTAACTAAGGTTTTTTGACTAGATCATCCTGGTCGATCCTGTGATCGCCTAGGACGATTTGATCGTAACAATCATCCTTAATTACTTCCTTGATTGTCTGATCAATTAAGGCATAATTGTGAATATTGTCCAGGCCAATCCAAGATCATCCTAGCCAATTACCAAAAATACAGAATACCTTAATTATTTATGTCGGCAATTTCTTTCTTTTTTGAGCCTATCGTCCTGTCCAATACAAGTATCGTCTAGGACGATCAGTTAATTACGGCTGCCTTAACAAGAAATCCTGATTAGAACTTCTATTTTGAACTCGATCGTACATGATGATATAAATATCGTCCGGGACGATGTGAGTAAAAACACAAGTTCTAAATCTCTCAAGTGTGTGTGTGTAGGGTTACTTTGACATCAGTCACTTTAAACAATTACAATTGACTCAAGAAAGAGAAAAGAGAATTACAGACTGATTGAACCCTAATCTACCCAGTCTTGAGTTGATTCTACTTTTCGTTTGATCTTTGAATCCTGAAAGTGTCAGTGAAAAAAGGCAGTCGTAGTAAACCAAGGTTTATTTTTCATCATCAAAATCATAATCCACAAACAGATTTGTAACAATCTCTCCCTTTTTGATGATGGCAAATATATCAAAAATTAATTCTAAAACAGTAATGCAAAAACTAAACAAGCTTTTACTAGAATAAGTATAAACATACTAAACAAGAGCAACCACAAATACACTAATCAAGAGCAAGTACAAACACTCTACTCCCCCTTTTGACATCTCAAAAAGGAGGAGGAAACTAAAAAAAAACTAAAGCAATGAAAAAAAACACAATATAGAAAAAGGAGTCAATCCACAGAAAATAGAAACTAAAACTAAAAAAAATGAGGGATCCTGATCATCAGATGGAGGTGGAGGTGGTGGAGCCTGCTGAAAGTAGCTAGCTAGCATAGTAAACTGAGCATTGAACCAGGCTATGTCCTGGTCGTGCTGCTGCTGCATGTAGCTGACGAAATGGGCTAAGTCCTCTGTGCGGTACTGCTCGTAGCAGGCAATGCCTTAAGAATGTTGCTGCTCCTGTGCAGCAACGGAAGCATCGAAACGGGTGAGTGCTGGTGAAGAGGAGCAGGATCAGGAATGGGAGCAGGAGCGGGAGCCTCCTCCTCCTAAGCCCCCCGAGGTTCCTCATCCCCTAGGTGGAGACGAGTACTGTGAAGGGTTTTGAAGGAACTATTTGAGTAGAAGAGAGTTGGGAGGTTGGGAGGAGCAGGATATTGAAGTTGATATTTGGTTTCAAGAACATAGGCTATGAGGTGTCCTAAAGCCAGATTGGGTTTCCTCTTATGACTTGGATTACGGATTGTGGTTAAATGATCAATGTATCAAAAAATTAAGTCAGTAGCAATAAATTCTCTATGTTCCATGATGTAAAAAGTAGTCATACAAAGTAGATGAGTGATGTGGATTCGGTCCCCTGCTTTTGGAATAATGGAGTTTCAAAGGACATGCTGAATTGTCCTAGCATCTTTGACTAAAGAGCTAGTCTCTCCAACATAAAAGGTGCATTGGTCTGGCGAAGGAAATTATTTGTAATGGACCAATTAAAATCAGGATCTGAGATAATTATATGCAGCTTATCCCCGTTAGTGGATAGTTGCAATAGTTCAGCATAGTCCTGATATGTGATCTCGATTGGGCGTCGATTCACATAGGAGGTCAGGGCTATGAAAGTAGGATTTATGCAAAGATTTTAGAAGAATTCACGAAGAAGCTCAGTTTGAAGGGGGACAGCGAGAGAAAGAATGAAACAGAGAGAGGTGTGAGCAAAGAGATCCATTATCGGATACGAAAGGTGGACAGGATTGATGACTCTGGAGACAGTTATCCAACATTCTTTATATCGATGGTAAGCAGTTTCATCTTTTGCCTCATTGAAACGAGCGTCAATCCTAGCCCTCGTAGAACTCCCAGAAGTTTGTTGGACTCGCTTCCCACCAGCCATAGCAAGAAACCAGTAAGAAAACACAAGATAAGAAGAAGGTTGAGGTGAAAACAATTGCTGGAATGACCTAAATTTAAAGAAACGGCCATATCGTCTAGGACGATCATAGAATCGGCCAGGTTGATTTGGTTCAATTATTATGTATTGGCCGATTGGTCAAAAAGGCGGTCCGATCGGCCGGGCTGATCAGATATCGGCCAGGATGACTGTCCAATAATGGATCGTCCGGGACCGATTTTAAGGATTCTAAACGTGCTAACACTGAATCGTCTAGGACCATCTAGTGTATCGGCCAGGACAATTACCATAAATGCATCGGCCAGGATGAAATATGTATGGGCCAAGACGGTAAAAAATGATTGTAATAGAGTTCAATCATATCGTCCAGGACGATACAGGATCGTCCGGGACAATGAGTTACAGAAAGCTCAGAAAAAGGTTCAGCAGATGGAATTTTGAAGAGAAATTGTTATATCATCCAGGACGATATAAGTATCGTACAGGATGATGTGATAAAAAGTTGAAAATCAAGGTTTAGATGAAGATGATCAGAGAAAGCCCAAACAAATAAAAATACAAACTAAAAATAACAAAAGTAGATAAAAACAAGGAAATAAAAAGATGTTTTTATTTTTTTTTTAGCAAAGCAAGCATATGACAAATTACCCAAATAATTAAATTTTAAAGATTTGAAAGATCAATGAGTTAATAATGTCACAATCTGAAAAAGATAGAATATCCGATCCTGTTTACCCTAGCTCGGACTTCTTTTAGGATAAAAATTATCATTTAAAAATAAGAGGTCTAACTCAAAATAATTTGGGTAAAAAGAAGATCCGTTCAAAACTTGGTTACAAATAAACTATCTTATAAATTAGTATACCAAAGTAATTTGTCTCTATCATGAAATTTGAAATCAAGCCTTTGAAAACATCAAATAACCCATGAGTCCTTCTAAGTTTTAAAAGTTTTGAAAAGAGAGAATAACTTGCAATTAGTGGGCTTATTTTATGCCACTTGTCACTTTGATTAGCTCTTTGAGCATCTTTTGATTTTTGATACACTTTTGTGTATATAGCTTTCTTTTCAATTTTGGGCTCATTGGCCTCTTCCTTTTTCTTTTTTTTTTTAAATTTTGCAAGCTATAAAACTATTTAACAAACCCTTTAAAAAGGTTCTTAGTTGTGATTATATCTTCTAGATATTAGAGAAGAGGGGTTCTCTTTCTAACATAGAGAAGAACAAGCCACAAAACAAAAATCAAAGTCTTATGATAAGTGCAACGACAAGATTTCAATTAACTTGAAAGATATATAAGAACTTTGGATCATATATATAAGATAGACTATTGTAGCAAGAAAAAAGATATTAATTTCAAAAACCATTTGTTAAAATGAGATAGACTTTTTGTTTAGAAAAGAAAACTATATCACCAAAAGAGGTTAAAGGGAGGGATTCCATCAACGGTGTTTTCTCCATTTAACCGATTTAGAAATGCTAATCATTGGCCATAAATCTCTAAAGTTTAAGAATAAGAAAAAATCATCATAAAGAAAACAAAAGTAAAAACGACTAGAACAACTAAACAAAAACTATCACAAAAATAAAACATAGCAATACTCAAAATGCAATTCAAGAATTTGTTAAGCAGCAAATTTAAGCAGTTATGAGTTTCGAGCCTCCGTTTGTCCAAATATCCTATGCTCTCACGAGGTCTTTGGTGAGAGAAATCCTGCAAGAATCAACAGCTGTCAGACTTAGGAACCCAAATAGGTTTGGGTCCCTTCTTATAAAAGGTAGAGTGTAATGCATGTGTGCTATGTTGTGATTTATGCAATTTTGGTCTCCACACCCAATATGTACTACGGGGAACAGTGCAAGTGTGTGAGATGTGTCCTAGCATGCCACATGAAAAATATCTAACTCCAGGAAAAGGATTTCTTAAATGACTTGGGTTATAATGCCTCTTCCTAGGTTTTGGCTTTGGATTCAATGTGGGAGTCTTCCAATTTCCCTTAAGTGAGTCCAAATCATTTTTAAGCCTCAAGTTATTATTTTTTAAGATATCATTATCAACCCTTAAATCTTTTTCTATCTCTTTAGATTTCTTAAAATCAGATTTAAATGAGGTGTGTGAAACTTTTAATGCATCAAGCTCATCAATTAATTCCAAATGCTTTTTGTTTAAATCATTAAATTCATCAAGTAGAGCCATGTGATTTAAATCAATCGTAGAATGAACTTTGAGAATAATTTCATATTCTTTTTGTAAATTTAAAAGCTCTAACTTTAAACTAGCATGAGTCTTCTTGAGTTTTTTGTATGATGCCTGAATTTTCTTAAAAATTTCAAATAATTGATCATAAGTTGGTTTACATACCTCTTCATCATCTCTTTGCTTAAGATGATCTTCCCCCATTAAGCACAGGTTTGTTGTCTCTTCCTCAGGTTCAGTCTTAGAGGAATTTGATGCAGATTCTGCCCAGAATGCTTTTTGAACTTTTTTATTGTCCTTACTGAACTTGGATTTCTCCTCACCCTTTTCTTTGCTTGATTGATCTTGAAGTGCAGGACAATCGGCTTTCACATGTCTAGGCTTCTTGCATTCATAACAAACAACATCAGAAGATCTGTTAGAATGTTTATTATCCTTACCTTTTCTCTAGTTTTGATGATACTTTTACTTCTTCCTTAGAAAGCTTTTAAACTGCCTTGTGTTAAAGGCAATGTCATCGCTCTCAGACCCGAAAGAATTAGAGTCAGATTTGTGTGCCTTCAGTGCCACCGTTTTCTCTTTCTTTTCTCACATGCATCAAGATTTCTTTGATTCATCCCTTGCTCATAAGCAATGAGCGAGCCAAGTAAGTTGTCAATCGAATAAGTGTTCAAATCTTTAGATTCAGTTAAAGCAGTGATTTTAGCATCAAAAGAGCAAGGCAAGCATCATAAAATCTTATTTACTTTTTTAAAGTTCGAATGTTCTCTTCCTAAAGTATGCAAAGAAGCAACAATCTGAGTAAATCTCATATACATTTCAAAAATTGATTCATGAGGTTTCATACGAAAAAGTTCGTAGTCATGCAAGAGAATGTTCAAATGGGATTGTTTAACCTCATTAGTGCCTTCATAAGTGATACACAATTTATCCCAAATTTCTTTACCAATTTTCCAAGTGGAAACACGCATGTAGTCTTCTGATTTTAAAGCACAGAAAAGTAATTAAGACATTTTGCATTTAATTGAGCCAAATCCCTATCTTCTAAAGTCCATTCAGTAAAAGGAAGTGGAACAGTAACGCCGTTAAGTTTACCAGTTGGAGGTGTGTAACCATCCGTAACAAGCATCCACATGCGATAATCAGTAGATTGTAAAAATGTAGACATGCAAGTTTTTCAAAAATCAAATGGGATATTATCAAACAGAGGTGGTCGAGTAATAGAGTACCCTTCCGGTGTATTATGATTCCTAAAGTTAGCCATGGATCAAAATTCAAAAAGTTTTCAAACTTAGTTTTTATGAATCCCGCTTTGATACCACTTGAAAGTTCGTTAGGGATGTTAAGCCCCATAAAACTGGCTTGAGGCTAACCAAGAGGGGGGGTGAATTGTTATTTTAAAAATTTCTTTAAGCAAAAAGAACGATTATCACAAACCAAATCACCACAAAAATAAGTGCGGAAGAAAATAAATACGGAAGTAGTAAAAATAAGAACACAAGGGTTTGTAGTGGTTTGGTCAACTCGACCTACGTCCACTCCCTGGAGGAGCCCTCCGAGTATTGCACTACCAATATGACTCTCCTTTAACCCCCATAGCTAGGTGGAGAAGCCTTTACAAACACCTCTTTTTGTCACACCCGACAAGGCAGAGAACCTTCCTCCTAAAGCAGGTAGAGAACCTCGATCACTTGCTGAAACTTACCTCACCCAACCTTTCCAAGGACAAGAGACTCTAGGGAAGAAGAAGTGGAACAATGCTTGGAGCAACCCTTGTGAATCCCCTCACAAGCTCCCCCTCACAAGATCCTCTCTCTCTCTCTCCTTTAGGTTTTCTCAAGTCAAGACAGCAGCCAAGGATGTTCAAAAATGTTGAACTAAAGCTCTTAAATAGAAGAGCTTCAAAGGAGCTCATTAATTGCAAGTTACCGACTATATTGTCCAGGATGATATGGACATCGTTCTAGCCGATTAGTACAAATCTTAGAAGATCAACCAGAGCATCACCCTGAATGCAAATTGGATGATTGAAAAATTGGCTTGATCGTCCAGGATGACCTTACGATCATCCCGGTCGATCAATTCAAATTAGAGGAGAATCATCTTGAGAATCGCCCTGAATTCAAGCTGTCCGATCCAGATCGTCCAGGAATAACTAAGGTTTTTTGACTAGATCATCCTGGCCGATCCTGCGATCATCCAGGACAATTTGATCGTATCAATCATCCTTAATTACTTCCTTGATTGTCTGATCAATTAAGGCATAATTGTGAGTATCGTCCAGGCCGATCCAAGATTGTCCTGGCTAATTACCAAAAATACAGAATACTTTAATTATTTATGGCGGCAATTTCTTTCTATTTTGAGCCAATCGTCCTAGCTGATACAAGTATCATCCAGGCTAATTAGTTAATTACGACAGCCTTAACAAGAAATCCTGATTAGAACTTCTGTTTTGAACTCGATCGTCTAGGATGATATAAATATCATCCGGGACGATGTGAGTAAAAACACAAGTTTTAGATCTCTCAAGTGTGTGTGTAGGGTTACTTTGACATCAGTCACTACAAACAATTACAATTGACTCAAGAAAGAGAAAAGAGAATTACAGACTGAGTCAACCCTAATCTACCCAGTCTTGAGTTGATTCTGCTTTTCGTCTGATCTTTTAATCCTGAAAGTGTCAGTGAAAAAAGGCAGTCGTAGTGAACCAATATTTGTTTGCTATCATCAAAATCATAATCCACAAATAGATTTGTATCAGTTTAATGTGTTAGCTGAAGCAATAAATAATTCAAATGTTGTTACTCTAGATGTTATCGAAGAAGTTGTAAATGTTAATGATACTACAAATAAAGAGGAATCACTTCTAGATGTTTCTATTGATTCTCATGAAGAAATAAATGGTAATATTAATTCTGATTTGGATTTTGAAGTAACCGCTATTGCTGTAGCAGATGTTAATGATGAAGGGACAATTAATTCCATAAATAAAGATCAAGATAGTGCTAAAAAAGAGCTGCTGAATTCTGCAAAACAAAAAACCAAATTACAGTTGAAATTTTTGGGACCTATTGAACCCTTCTCTAGGGAAAGAAAAGTTAAAGGTAAGGTGAAGAAGATAGGTGTGGACTCTTCCCCTTTATGTAATTAATGTCTTCCTTTGTTTTTTTGGAATTATAGAAGGGCAAAAAAGAAGGAAGCTTCTCTTTACCTTAGGGAGATTGTGAAAGACAATGCAATTTTTTTATTGGGCTATTTGGGACCAAGTTGGTTAATATTGATAGGGGTGATGTTAATTGGATTATTTGTAGTGATTGGGATTTTTTTCACTATCCAGCTGAGGGTACTTCTAGGGGTATTCTTATTTTGCAGAATAGAAATTTAGTCTCTGTTAATGTGTTAGAGCATTATTCTTAATTAGTGTTTGAGGTTCTTGATACAACTAGTAAGGGGTGTTGTAATGTGGCTATGGTGAATGGTAATATGGAAGAAGCTTTCGGCTTTCGTTTGTGTCCAAGTTAGGAGAGAGAATTTCCATATAAAGAGGAAGGATTTTGAAGAAGTTTTCAGCAACAAACATTGAAGATAGAAGGAGGTGACCGGTCATCCATGGATGACCGGATCACCCCCTCCTTTAGATCTACCGCGTGTCCAACTAGGTTGGATTCAAAAGGTAGATTTTCAGTCAATCATAGCTTTCCGTAAGTCTTGTTTTTTGAACTCTTCTCTGGTGATTAGAGAGGGAGGTTTGGTCTCTAAGCAAAAGTATTTGCCAGAGACAGGTAAATAAAAAGAAGTCATTAATGTTTTGAAGAGGAAGTCATTAATGTTTTGAAGAGTAAGTCAATTTCACCCATGTTAGTTTTTATCCCTAAAGCAAATGATATGGAGGCTTCTTCATTAGGTTGTAAAGATAATAATTTGTTGAAGAATGATAATGGTATTGATAATACCATCCTTAGTGATGTTATTATCAAAAATCCAGTATCTTCATCTAGATTGGATAATTCTAATGTGTGGATTAGAAAACCACATATTAAAATAAATTTGAAGGAAGTTCATTATGAAAATGAAGATGTAAATGTGGTAAACTTGATTTGGAAAATGAAAAAGCCAATGTTGAAGTGTTGAGGAATTCATTGGTTGTGAAGATTCTTTGTAAAAACTTGCCTTTTCAAAATGTGGTATTGAATTAAGGAGGCAATGGGGTAAATTTGGAGGATTTCATATAACCTCGCTTAGATTACATTGGTTTATGTGCTCTTTTCAGTCACATGAACCAATGGAAGAAGTTCTTAATGGAGGTCCTTGGTATCTGGGGGGCTTCTTCATTGGTTTAGAAAGATGGTCACCCAACTTCTCTCCTAATTCCATGGATGGGATTTCTTCTCCTATTTGGGTTCGTTTTCCTAACTTGCCTTTACATTGCTGGGATGAAACCAATATTACTAAAATTGTTTCTAGAATCGGTTCTCCTTTATTATTGGATGGCAACATGTTTAGATGGGAGAGAAGGGAATTTGCTAGAGCTTGTATTTGGGTTAGATTGAATTCTAAACTCCCTTGTGGTATCTGGGTTGAAGGTCTTCATGGTAGATTTTTTAAGAAATTTGAATATGAAAATCTATCAACTCTTTGTTTTAAATGCAGGAGAATTGGACATAAAGATTCTGTACGTCCAAATTCCTCTCATAATTAGAATCAGCTTGTTAAAGAAGTCCCTAAAAGTTCATTTAAAGTTGATGATAATTCTTATGGACCTTGGATGCATGAGCAGTTCAAAAATAAAAAGAGGAAAAAGTTAGAGAAGAGGTAATTTGAATCTAGGGATAATCCTGGTATGGGGAATTCGGATACGAGTCCTGTTGAAAATAATACATCAGATCTTCTAATTTCCAATAATAATAGTGTGTTATCTCTTGATAAAAATGATAAATTGGAGGCTGATTCAGTTGAAGTTATTAACAAAGTAGAATTTGATAAAAATGTATTTAAGAATGCTGAGTGCCAGATTAATCATAATCTGGATAATAATCCTAATTTTGGGTCTTCGTTCACCAATTGCTGGATTAATTCTATTGGCTTAATTACTGATTATGCTAGCCAACTTCCTAAGTCCATTCAAAAAATTGGTTTCAAAGATACTGGAATTTTGGAAGGAGAAGAGGAAGCATTAGTGCTGAGTCAGAGTTCGGGGCTAATCTGTTGGAAGTTCAAAATTCAAAAATTGTATTCAAACTTGCACAAATGTTGGATGTAGTAGAGAATGATGTTATTTCTGAAACTGCTTTTGTTGCTGAACCAATAGATCCTTCTGATAATCCCGTGAAAACTATAGTGGTTTTTGAATCGATGGAAGCTCAAAATTTAACTGAATTCAAACTTACTCAAATGCCGAATGAAGAAAAGGATGCCATTAATCCTGAAACAAAATTTGTTACTAAATTGGCTTTTCCTTTAGATTATTCTGTGACTAAGTTAGAGGTTGTTGCTGAACTAAAATCTCTTTCACCTGCAGCTAATACAGTAAAGAATAATGGATTGGAAGTTACTATTAACGGGTTGGGAGGAGAATGTAGCGAATTGGTTTCTCCTCCTTCTAAGATTAATTTAAATTTTAGAAAGATTGTGTTAATGAAGGAAAAAACAGCAACTACTAATAGGGTGGTTCTTCAGGGTCTAAGCATAAGCTGTTTAAAGAACTACAATACTTGGGATCGGTGGAAGATATACCTAGAAGAAGGAAGGATGACTCATATTGAAGAACTATATGAGAGGTTCTTCACACTTTACTCATTAATATGCTTGCTTGTTCTTACTCTACAATCAACAGAGTGGAAAGATACTTGATGATGGAGCTACTGATCAAAGAGTATGTCAAAATACTAGTTGTGGATTACGGCTTTGAAAGTTGGAAGAGGCATCTAAAATACCTATTGGTAGTAATCTTAGGTGTTTTGTGGATGTCAGTGAATACTTGTATTTTCTTTCTAGTTATCTTTTGTAGCTTCTTTTTCTTTCTTTTAGCTTTCTATTTGTTTATTAAACTTAGTCAAATTGCTTATGGGATTGGTACTAGGTCCTATTTTTTAATCGGTTGGGAACTCTGGGATACTAATCAACCTTTCGGGTTGTTTAATTTTTGGTATCTCTTGCATCTCAAGAGTTTTAAAACGAGAAACAGTGGGTCACATTTCAATTATGATAAGTTTATTTTAACAAATATGCTTTCAATAAGGGTCCTTTTTCTTTTGGATCAAGGAACCATTAGTTTTTATTTGGTTCTAGTTTGTTTATGATGTTATTTCTTTCAATTTAATGCAATATTTACATTTCTTCAAAAAAAAAAAAAATAATGGTAATAAGGAGTTTCAAGTTAAAAGGGAGCTATGGGAAAGTATTGGGAGGAATGTGGCGGGTACTGTTCCTACTATAGTGGGAAGAGATTTTAATTGTCTTCTTTCTAAGGAAGATAAGAGAGGTGGTAAAAGATTTAGTATGTCTAAAGGACCGAAGGAAATGATGTTTTTTATGTCTAGCCATGATCTTTATGATTTAGGTGTTATTGGACCAAGGTTTACTTGGTATAACAACAAACAAGGAGCTATAAGGATCTGGTAGAGACTTAAAAGATGCTTATTAAATTCAATGGCTCTTCAAATGGATCCTTTAGCAATGTTTAGACAGCTAGCTAGGGTGGCATTTAGACACCTAGCATGGGTGGCATCTGACCAATGCCCCATTACTTTTAAATTTGATGAAGTACCACATTTGAAGAGGCTAGAAGTCCTATCTAGCAAGTTGGAGTATTGTCACTAATTCTTGGGAGAAGCATGATTTTGGTGATGCAACTGATGTTCTCAAAAGGAAAATTCAGAGATCTATGAAGTCTATACACTATTGGAACAAAAACAAATGCCAAAATCTATGTTTGTTTAAGGAGAAATTGAAAGAAAATATTCTTAAATTACAATTGGAAGAAGAATTGGAAGGAGGACTATGTTTAGATAAGTTGATTTTACTTCGTTCTTAAGTCAATGAACTCAGTGTTACTTTGTGTAGATTATCTACATGGTGGAATCAAAGGGAGAAGGCTAGCTGGAATGAAGAGGATGACACTAACTCAAAAAATTTTCATGACTATTCTTCGGCTAGAAGGAATTGAAAATTGATTAGACAAATAAAGGATGAAGATAACATTGCTATGGAAGACATAGAGCAGATAAAATAAGTATTTTTGAAGTTTTTATAGAACAAATGGCATTCCAAAGACTCTATGAGGATAAAATGGCCTTCGAGTAATAAAGACTAGAAGATTGATGATGAAGATATGGATTTGCTGAATGTTGAATTCACTAAAGAGGAGTTTACTACTGCGGTATTCTAGCAAGGCTCAAATAAATCTCCTGGTATGGATGGGAGTACCGCTTCATTTTTCAAATTTTGTTGGAAAATTGTGAAAGGTGCAACTTGGAAAGTAATTGATGATTTCTTTAAGACCGGTCTTATGAATGGAGCTTGGATGGATACTATAACTGTTCTTATTCCAAAATAAAAAAAATATGGTTCTCCCATCTAGCTTTCGTCCTATTAGTCTTTGTCAAACTATTTATAAGGTTGCTTCAACAATGATTGTGAATATATTAAAATGTTGTATTTCTAAAATCATTTCTGAAGAACAAGTTGCTTTTATTCCAAGAAGATCTATGTCAGAGCATTGTTTATTAGCTCATAAAATTTTCAATAAATTCAAAATTTCTAAAAATAAGAAAGGTTTGATGGTAGTCAAGCTTGATATGGAACAAGCATTTGATAGTATGTGTTTGGAGACTTTAGAGCATGTCTTAAAGTGGTTCGATTTTCCAGCTATGATTTCCAATGGTTAATGTGAGATTTTCTATCCTATTAAATGGAAGGAGTAATAGATGGATTGAAGCAAAAAGTGGCTTCAACAAGGTTGTCCTATGTCACGTATATTTTCATAATGTGTTCTCAGCTTTTGTCAAATGCAATTAACAAAAGAGGATAAGAGTTTGGAATCCAGATTTCTCCAAGAGCTCCTAAAATCACTCACCTCCTTTATGAAGATGATGTGCTATTATTTGGGATAGCATCTTTCCCTTTGCTTCAAGCTATGAATAATTTAATTATGGAGTATTGTGGATGGATAAAGAAAAATATTAAAAATGCAAAATCTCAGATTTTTTTGGGAAAGCTGTGAGATATTCCCTAAAAAGGAAAATTGGGGAAAATTTAGTTTCAAGGAGGTCAATGAGCTACAATACTTGGGAATTAAGATTGCATTAAGAAGGATGGTGAAGGATGACTTTCAATCCATCATTGTTCTTTCATTGGACAGACTTAACACTTGGGGAGCTAGATTTTATCCTTGGCTGGAAGGATGGTGCTCATAAAGTCTTCTTTTTTATCTTTGCCAATTTTCTTGTCAACACACTCTTTGGTTCCCAAAGGTGTTTTATATGAATTGGATAGGCTTTGTAGAGACTTCATATGTCATAAAGACAATGTTAGATGGGGTCTTCATTATGTGGCAGGGGAAGAATTATGTAAAGAAACAAATCTGGGTGCAATGGGTTTACATTAAGTTGTTGACAGATTGGCCCTCTAAGAACTAGATTGTCTTGGAGGTTTTCTCAAAATCCTTCATATTTGTTGCATAGAAGCATTTCTGCTAAGTATGGTACAAATATATGGAATGGAGAGTTTAAAATAGGTCATTTAGCTGCTTAGTTTATTCTCTTGGAGGGGGCTTCTTATTTAAAACCAATTGTTAAATTGCAAGTTGTGAATGGAGAAAATATCAATGTTATGAATGATATTTAGTTATTTGATAGGTGATTTAATAAATTTCCAGTGTTAGCTGATTGCGTTGGATTAGATGGAGTAATGCTTTAGCAATTACTACTTCGGGACAGAGAGTGGAATATGGCTAAACTGTCTTAGTTTTTCAATTAGGATCTTATAAAGTTAATTATGCAAGCATGTATAATTCATGATGGACAAAAGGATTACGTGGATGCTCTTTTCAAGCTCTCGGGTAGATCCTAATTGATTATAAATACATTCAAAAGAAATAAAAGGTTCGAGCAAAATAAGAAGAGAAGCATTATAAATATGGTATAAATTCTTAACTCTTAACCTAGAAGAGGGAAACCCAATGCCCTAACATTCTAAATAATTTAATTAGCCATAAAAATAGACTTAATGAGAAGTATGTGAATGGGTGGTTATAGGCAATTATAAAATGATGGTTTTCTTTTTCCTACCTCTCCTACTATTAAACTTGATAAAACTAGTGTAATTATCATCTTTAGCAAAACATTTTGCCATCATATTCTTATCATTAGTATAAGTTATAGCATCACTATAATAATGATAGTTTAAGGGAAAATTATTATCATTATTCAAACCTTTCTGTCTAATCTCTTGCTACAAATCACCCTCCTTAAAGATACCTCCACCATCATTATTAGTTTTATTTCTTAATTCACTTTACCAACCACCATATAATTTTGGTCTTCCTCTTGAGAAAGAACAATAGTTTGAGTAGGCTTCATATTAGTAAGATTATTATTAGACACCATGATATTCATCTCAAACAAATTATAGTTAGTAACACAATGAGTAATGGATGAAGAAGAAGCAATATTATGTTTATTAGCAATAGTTAAACATATGCTCATCGACATATTGACAGCCACTATTAGAAGCAGGGATTGAGTGAGGATTTACTCCCTCAATAGAAATTGGATCATCATTATAAATAAAATGTGGTTCATTATGCATTAAGGAACATGGGTCCTCTATAGCATTCTTCAAATTAGTACCATTAACCTCAATCATGATAGGAGCAGATTCCTCCCTAATTACCTACATGGGAGAAACATTAAACTGCATATGAGAACTATTACCCTCAACCACAACTGAATTATGCTTCACAATATCAAGTTCAACCTAAAGAGTAGCATTCCTCTATGACAGTTTGGTTGAAACCTTCTTTTTTCTGAGTTGGGGATGCAACCTAAAGCTCTCATTTAACCCATTACCATGCATTTTGTAATGAGAACAAAAAATGGGTAAGTTTTTAATATCCACCTTTTGGAAATAGACATTCAATTCCAAGCTAATCCTAATCTCCTTTAGATGTTTTTTAGAGATATCCAACTTGACTAAAAAATGAGCCACAAAAGGCCTAGAAATAGAAGTTGTAGCTTGGTCACTCTATAGAGGCCTACCAAAGATAGAAGCTAAATTGAAAAGGATCTAAGAATTAAAAAAATGAAGGCACAAGTTCAGGAATGAAATCCAAATAGGAGCAATCAAATATTCCTCCCGCACATCAAAATATGGAGTCCATTTCAATAATCTTAATTGAAAAGCTTACATATAGAAAGATCTTCTTGAAAAAATGCGACTGTAATCGAGATTATTATTCAGTTGAATCACAATATGATGAGGATACTAGATAGAAGAATCAATGAATGGCCTACTTTTGTTATCCCCCAAGAAGATGGAGAACTGAATCTGAGCAGTTTCATTAAAAACGGATGCTGGAATGAAGGAAAATTGATGCAGATATTTCGTAAAGATCTGGTAGATCTCATTCTAAACATCAAAATTGATAATATTCAGGATAATGATGTTGAAGAACTCATCTTCCAAGGCCCAGGGAGATCTATACCTGGGATGACTAGAGAATTTCAGCAACGTGATGAGGACTGGATACCGTTTTATTGGATAAAGAAGGCTAAAGTTAATCCACGGGTTCAAACCTTCGTTTGGAGGATTTTAAAAAATGCATTACCTACGTTTCAATTTCTTGTACATAGAAGATTAAAAGAGGATGACAAATGCCCAAGATGCTTTATTAGTAGAGAAGATTTGTAGCACATTCTTGGAGGCTGTTACAAAATCAAAGAAGTGATCAAGACTCTCAACAGATGGGGCTTTGGTTTAGCTGATTTCAACAACCTACAAGGATGCTGTAGGTGGATACATTATATCTCTAAAAATGATGGTATGATTCTAAATATTTTCTTCAATGTCATGTACTTTTCGTGGAAGGCTAGAAATAATTTATACATGGAGGCTTGAATGAAAGTGCTACCTCTATTGCTATCCAGGCAATCAGCCAATGTTCTTACTCTAAGATGATTTATAATCAATTGTCAAAATCATGGGATGTTAATCAGTCCTCTAGACTATTGAATGCTTAGCATCCCCCTCCACCCGATTGGTTAAAAATCAATATAGATGTTACTCTTTCTACTTCTTACAGAGCAGGAGTTGGAGGTATTATTAGAGATTGCAAAGGAAGGTTCATATTGGCCTTTGGGAATACTTGTATCCTTTGGGACATTTACGAATTGGAATTTAGGCTATCAAAGCTCTGAAGAATATTATAAAAGATTGGATGTTTAAGTACAAAGGAGCTATTATTGAGAGTGACAACTTCAATGTCATCAAGGTGATTCAATGTGCTAAGGATCAAGGAATCAAATATCAAGATGAGTTAAACTTTCTCAATGATTTTAATTATGTTATTTTTAAATGCATCCCTAGAGGGGGAAATAAACTAGCGGACTTGTGTGCTAGTTATAGTCTCTTGAGTAGCTTCATTTGGGATGAAATTTCTTTGGATAAGATTCCTCCTTCATTTGTTCAATTGATGAAGGAGGAATCATGGTTGTAGTTCTTCTTGATTTTTCATAGCTTTTAATGCATTTATGATTTTATCAAAAAAAAAATAAAAATAAAAACATAAAAGAATCTGATAGCTTGAGATTCACAAAAAACTTTCAAATCACATCCAAATTAGGCCGACAAAGAACAAACTTGGTGACCAAAGTATGAGCAAAAGGCGAAGGAAGTTGCGAGATAATAGAGTCATCGAACATTAAAGTTGGACACCCATTAAAGGAAGTTTGTACAAAATTAAATTTAGCAAAAGTCTACAAAGCACCCCTCAAAACAACCTTAAAAGATCGTGATTTACCATTAGGAAATGAAGAGGGAGGTGGGTTAGATGATGCCAGCGACATCATCTCCCAGAGCCCGCAAAGCTAAAAAAGACCTCAAAACAAAATGCAAAACACACCCAACAAACCAAGAGGGAACATAAATAACAAAATACACCAAAAACTGAAGCTAGGAGTGAATAGATGAAGCGAGAGAGAATAACCCTAAATTACCTAGAAAGCTAGAGAAGAGAGATGTTACGGTTGATTTGAAAATTTTCTTGTGGATGTTTTTTCTTAAGAAAGTTTAGATGACCTAGATTCCCTAATTAGGGTTTCTATTTTTAACTGATCATCCAAGATGATTTGAAATTATCCTGTACGATATGATCAAAAAGAAAAAAACTCTACTCACTCAATTTCTCCCCCTAAGTATGTGCGTTCAAGGTTACTTAGAAGTACATTTGACTCAAGAAAAGGTAAAAGATATATTTGAATAGAAATTACATACTGACTCAATCCTAGTCTACCTAATCTTGAGCTGATTAACATTCCATGTGAACTTATGGACCTGGAAGGTTAGTGAGCAGGGCAAATAAAATAGATATGCAAAAATCGAGTAGTCAAGAAACAATAATATTTATTATCATCAAAATCATATTACTTGGGTCTAGATTTGCAACATAAACTGTGTGATCGATATGGATTACTGGATTATTGTGAATCTTCTAACGATTGTTTCATTTAATTTTGACTTAATTTAGATTTTTATTGATTCATTTGAGAATGGATCTGTTTTATATCAATTTTGTCCCCATATCCTTAAATTAAATATTGGGGATGAAATTTTTTTAGGGTGGATATATTATAATAACCCATCTTTTAAAAATAAATTTAAAAATGTAGAATTAGAATTTTTGTTTAAACTAAAGTGCTTCAATGTTGGGCCTTCGGGCACAGTTATACCAAAATTTTTTGCCACGGCATTAAAGCCTCTATTCTATAATAATTATATATTTAACATGGAACACTCTAGGTCTGGGTGGTGGCGTTGTGGTGCTTTGTACTAAAATTCATATATATATATATATATATATATATATATCTCCGCACTCTCACACCATAAGTGCATTTTGTTCGGCAATCCACTTCGTAGCTTTTATAAAAACTATTTAGCTTATGGTAGGTGACTATTTTCCTACTCTATTTTCAAAAATTTTGATTTTGACAACTTCTTCTAAATTAATTTTATTTACATTTTTCCTAAATTTATTGAACTTCTACCATGTAACTTTTTATATGCTAAAATATTAATTATTTTAGATATTTTGACTCGAATATTTTAAAATTTTTCAGGGTAGACTAGAAGTTATTATGTTTTGAATGTTTATAATTTTTTGGATTTTTAATATAAATATATTAGGTAAAGCACTGTGAATGAATATGAGCATGCGATTGAATGATATCTAGTTACTATTTCTATTATAACATTATGATAATGGTATGTGTGAGGAAAAGTAAAGGATGGTTTTATTTAGATTTGTTAAAAAAGGATTGACCTGCACATAATGGTGAGCCGATGAGTTTCCTTCAAATATCATGATTTGATTTTATCCTATACAGTTTCATTGATTAGGAGTTAGGAGGAGTTATTGCTATGATGAAGGATGTGGAGTGGTAAATCTGTTTATTGATCCAACTGTTATTTATTACTGATTACTGACTACTAGAAGAATATTGCATTATAGGAATACTTGTTACTGCACTACTATTCATATATTACTATTTACCAATTAGTTTTTTTTTAATATATTACTTTACTATTACATATATCAATTTTGTAGTTTTATAGATACTAATACTATAATAGATTATGTTGATAATTTTACTGTAAATACTGATATTATTACTAATGATAATTATATTATTACTAATACCACTATTGACTTAATGTTACCATTGCTATTATTAATTCACTATTTACTATTTTATTATTAATGAACTTGTAATTCGTATACTAAGCATGTGATATTGAGCAAGGGATGCTAAGTATGTGTTATAGGATACTAATTGGATATTAATATAGAATTATTAAAAATTATGTGTATACTAATTTGATTGTACTACATAGTTATGGATTCTGATAATTTTTATGAATTTTTTTGGCTTATTGATTTATAGGATTTCCTTACTACTATAATGTATGATTTGGGAACTCTTCTTTAATGATCTTATAATCTACGAATTTACTAGTTTACTAGTTTATCCATTCTGCTATATATGTAGTGCACTCTTTTATCAGCTTTTGTATCATAATGTTATATTATTTTATAAACTTTACTACTATATGTAGTTTACTATTTCTACATAGATTCATGATCATTTTGACTACTTCTATTATGATTTAATTAATAACATGTATATTGTTCCTTTATTATACTTTGAGTTTAGTTGTAGGATATACTCCTAGGCTTTTCCTCTCATTTTAAATTATTTAAATGATTTTGGGTCAGGAAAAAAGATCAGGAGTGCAAGAATTATAGTAGTTGTTGGAAGAATTAAATTACAAATCAAAACTATAGGAATTGATTATGAGTCTTGCATAGTAGGTAGAATAAGGTGCATATTTGCATATATTATTGATTTTATGTGTGAATTATTCAAACACTTTTTACAAGTGACCGATTAATATAGATCATCTAGAGCAAAAAGTTATATACTTCTGTATCATATTGTTATATTATTTTATTGACTTAACTACTATATTTGGTTTGCTATTTTTTTATAGATTCACAATCATGTTGTTCACTAATATTATGATTTAACTAATGATAGACGTACTATTCCTTTACTATGCTTTGAGTTCAGTTGTAGAATATAGTGACCTGTTCAGCTTTTTTGCTCATTATATATGGTTTAAATTATTTTAAGTAAGGGAAGAGGATCAGGAGTGTCAGATGGATCAATTATAAGGTTCTTCAATTTTTTTTTTGTCTTTAGCTATTCTCTTGTAGTCATGAGCAGATAAATTGTATGATGTGATTGTGTAACTTCTGGCTATTGTATATAATTTTTAGAATGTAAATAAATATATAGAATGATGTTTTGATCAATAGAATGATTTCTACTACTAGTTCATATTACTGATAAAAAAAATTAGATATCTCTGGTGGTGGCTATTATTATTAAAAGATAAAAAAAATAAATCTTTTAATTTAGATTCTAGGACATAAAAATGAAGTTATTGAGTGAGAGCAAGTGTGAGTTTGTGGGCTATTTTGGTGACAGTGTAGTATGCCTTCTTAAATCTAGAGAATTGTATTATAGTTAAAAGAAGTGGAGAAGTGCTAAGGGATTATAAATAGAATTTTAGGTAATTTCTAAATTTAATTTTATTTTTGTTTATCTTTTTATATTATTCTATTACTTTATAATTTATTTAATATAAGTAAAAAAATAATAGTCAATGTTTATTATGTGTATCATCGCCTCCATGTGTAAGTAAATCACTTTTTTGAATATATAATGATTTAAAAGGCATGCATTGCATATAGTAGGATTTACTTTTAATATATTCATGCTATTTTTATTTTCTCCATGCTTAATTTGATTAATTAATAGGTGTTTCATAAATTAAAAAATAATTTGTATTAAGAATTAACATATGGACTAGAAGAATAATTATATAACTTATAATGTAGTTTGGCCATGTTTAGACATATGGTGGATATGGTTATGGGATCTTAAAGGGACAATACTTGAGTAGGATTCTAAGTCTCTAATGAACTTGAAAGTGATGAGGAGCACTATAGATCTGATAAAATGTAACCATTGGTAGTAAAATATTTATAAAGAAATCATGTTATTTTTTAAAAAATATAGTTCAACATTTTCTAGAATCATTTATTTCATTTATATAGTTTGAAGCTTTACCTTTAATCTAGACAACCTTTTTAAACCATTCAACTGGATAAATTTGGCAATATAGTAAGCGATAGTAAAGTGAACTAATGAAATTCTTAAGTAATTCCTCATGAGATCAGTACTCTTTTGCATCATTATATTACTTGGCATGACACTTATACTTGTGTTAAAATAGGATTTACACCTTAGATAAATTAAACTTCCATTAGAAAACATTATAGTGTCCAAAAGCTTAAGCACTAACTCTTCCTTCACTTAAGCTACATATTAGCAACAATATTTTCCTACTTGTGTCCTATCAAAGTTTTTGGTGTAGTTACTAAGAATTCCATTTAGAAAAATTATAATCCTTCTTTTCATTTTATATTGCTAAATCCATTACTAGTTTGATCTAGTTTTTATTTTTAAATTTTCCTGCTTAAACTTTTACTTTCTTAAAATCTATTTGACTTTATTCATTTTTAGTGTTTTATATTTCCTATTATGATGCTTTGTTTTCATGTGCAGTATTAAATAACTTATATAAATTTTTTTGGACACTAAAATTGAAAAAAAAAAAGAAAAATTAGAAAAATTGAAAAAATAAATTGAAAAATTGTTAGAGGATGGATGAACAATTTCCTAAAGTTGAGCAACCTAGACCTCTTAGGCAATATGATAATCCTTTTGTTGAGGGTATTTAACAAAGCTTAAAGTAACCTAGCATACAGGACAAAAATTTTGAATTGAAACATTATATAATTCAAATGGTTCAAAATGTATAGATTGGGGGGTACCTTTAGATGACCTCACTTAGGTGAATACAAGGACAACTTCAAAAAACAATGCTCATGCTCTTGAAAAACCTTGGTGAACTAGGTTTTCCTTTATGATTGTCATCGGAGGTTTATGCATTGGTTTTTTCTAGTTTTTCATCATTCTCTGGTTTGGTATTTTTTCTTGTAATTATGGATTTTTTTTTCTTCTTTTCTTTTGCAGTGATTGAGCTTTGGCAACTCCATCGTCATTGAAACCTTGTCCTTAAACTAATGCTGATGGTAAAACTCATTCTTTTAAAGATATTCTTGAGGGTGGTTCATCTTCGTCCACCCCAAAATTGGATTTCGTACAAACCTCCTTCTAAGGAGTGTCAGCTTTGATCTTTGATGAGTTTATGATCTCTAAACTAGTTACTCCTTTTGCTTTCACTTTAGTTGGAAAGTTTATCTTGTGCCATCCAAACCATGATGTTATACGCAAGTTTTTTTTTTCAATCTAAAACTCTCTGGATCATTTTCTATTGGATTGTTGGATACATGTTATATTTCTATACAACTTTCCAATGACTTAGACAAGAGACATATTTTCTCCAGGATAGCATATTACATTCAAAGTTGTCAAATGTATTTGCTTAAATGGACTCAAAATTTTGATTACAAGGAGGAATCACCTATAGATCATGTTTGAATTTCATTCCCAAATTTGAGGCTTCATTTGTTTAATTCTCAAATTCTATTTGCTTTAGCTACATTTTTGGAAGACCCTTATAGACGGACCAAGCTACTGCTTCTTTACCTAATGATAGTTATAATCAAGTGCAGGAAGTTCACATGATAGCTCACATGGATCCTCAACTCGACACATTGAGAATGGCCCTCATTCTATTATAAATGGTGATAAAGTTATTATTGAATTTGAAGAATGTGAAAATGGTAGACATGATAGTATGGAAGAAGCAATCAATCCTTGTTTTCCTCAGGGAGTGACTTATGACCCTTCTTATTTTAGTTTAGATAATCAATGCAATGTTTCTAATGTTGCTGAAAATGTGGACGAGCAAATAGTGGATAACACTCATGAGCATACGATTATGTCTATGTTTTGTTGTTTATCTTGTGTCACTAATAAAAAATTGAGTGATCTTGACTTTATGGTTAGTAATCTTGAATGTACTAACAAAAAATTAACCTAACCCATTTCTAATGAACAGGGAAATGTAGCTGAATGGCTATGGAGGAAGGTGAATTTGTTCAGGATGGCTTGACTGAAGAAGGTATAAACTTAGATAATAATAATATGGGAGAAGAAGAACTAACCAGTAATGGTAAATTAAATGGTAGTATGGTTTCATCAACTCCTTCTCATGAAGCTTTTGTGTTGGATGGTTCTTCTTATGGTGTTATTAATGGAAGCTAAATTAGTAGTAATGAGTATGATTTTACATCAGTCAAAATTAAGAAAAAACAAGAAACCTAAGCGCTGGAATGTTCAGTCTCCCAGAAGTACCCACTCTCAAACTTCTAATAAAATGAAAATTAATGATTAAACCCATTATTTGGAATATTCAGGGAATTGGTTACTCTTCTTCTAGATTGATGGTAAGAAATTTATGTCATATTCACAATATTTTTTTTGTAGTTTTACTTGAGCCTCTTATATTTATTACTAAAATAGGCAAAACGGCTAGATGCTTAGGTTTCAAGCATAGTTTAGCTAATGTCACTAAAAAAGGATCTTCTGAAAAGATCCTATTTTCATTGATGCTATTGGTGATTTTCCTCAAGTTTTTCATTATAGTATTGAGTTCATGTAGTTTAATTTATATGCTTCTTTTATCTTTGTATCTTCTTGTCATTTTACTAGAAAGGAATTATGGAATCAACTTAATAATTTTTATGGCTTAATTAACTCTCCTTGGTTAGTGGGAGGAGGCTTTAATACTATTTCTATTTATTCTAAAAGGCTTGGTGGCTCTAATCATATTTATCAAGCCATGGATGACTTTAATAATATTATTATGGATTGTATTCTTGTTGATATTGTTTTTTTATGGAAACCCTTTTACTTGGAATCATGGTAATATGTTGCAACGTTTAGGCATGTTCTTCTAAAAGATCTTTGGATTAATTCTACCAATAAAACCTTTGTGGAGCATTTTAGTAAATTTTTTTTCTAATCATTCCCCCTTCTTATTGGCTTGAGTTTAAGGCAGGAGGGTATCTCCTCTAATTTTAAATTTCAAATATGTAGCTTTTAGTTAAATCTTTTTTATAGTTGGTTCAGGATAATTGGCATGCTCCATTACATCCTGATAATTTTGTTACAGTTATGATAAGATTGTGGTTTAAACTCAAAAGTCTTAAATTCAAAATTAACTTGTCGAATAGAAATGTTTTCAAAAATATTTTTGATAATACTTTGGTGTTGAAGATAAAGTTAATTACTTGGAGCTGATCTACCAAGCAAATACTACTGATGATAATCGTAAGAGTCTTCAAGAAGAAAAAAAAACTCCCTTTTTAAGCTTCATGAGAAAGAGGAAACTTATTGGAAACAAAAATCTGCCTCTAAACATTCAATTGAGGGGGATAACAATACTAAGTATTTTCACGCTTTAGTTAAGAAGAGTAGAGCCAAGAATTTTATCCATAAAATTTGTTTGCTGTATGGTACTTCTATTGAGGATTATGAGGGTATTGTTAAGTCTGTTGTGGATCATTTCACTAATTTATTTAATTAAAATTTTGAGCATGTCCCTATTGACCAACCTAATCTCATTCTCAATATTATTAATGAGGAGGAAAACACTATCCTTACTATGATTATTTGTTTGGAGGAAGTCAAAAAAATTCTCTTTGATATGAATGTTGACTCTATGGCTGGCCCTAACAGGTTTACTACAAATGTTTTTCAAAAAGCATGGGATAGTATTTGTGATGATTTATTTTATGTGATTTTGGATTTTTTAAAAGATATACTATTCCTAAATTTTATTCTAGTACCTCTAATGTGCTTATTCCTATGAAGGAGGTTGCTAACAAGTGGGATGATTTTCATCCTATTAGCTTTTGTTCCTTTTTTAGCAAAGTCATTTAAAAAATTTATATGGAACATATATTTTCCTTATTAAAAAAATTTATCATAACTAAATGAATTTTGTGAGAGGGAGATCTGTATCTAATAACATCCTTTTGGCTCAAGAGCTTACTCATGATCTTGATCTTAGAGTGAGAGGTGGTAACATTATTTTCAAACTAGATATTGCTAAAGCATAAGACAACATCAACTAGAATTTTATGCAATCTATTATGCATTTATTTAGCTTTAACTCCTATTTTATTAAGTTGATAAACAACTGCATTGAAGTTTCCTTTTTCTCTATGATTATTAATGGAAAAAGTAAGGGTTTCTTTAAGGATCCTCATGGTATTAGGCAAGGAGACCCCTTGAAAGTACGAATAGGTTGTTTGACCTATTAAATTTTTACCAAGGCTAACTAATAGGGGAGGTGAATTTGTAATTTAAAAAATCTCTTGGTAAATTTTAGAAAACTGATTTAAGTTTTTATCACAATGAAAATTTTTCTTCAAAACTAATTTTTCAACCACAAAATTAAAGTACAGAACAATAAAAATGGAGTAAAAATAAAAATAGCCTAACGCAAAAATTTATAGTAGTTCGATCCAACTAGAACTACGTCCATTCCATGAAGACTCCCTCTTCAGGTATTGCACTATACCAATGTGAATCTCTTTTTGCTCCCACAACAAGGCGAAGAAGCCTTTACAATAACCCTCTTCCACCAAATCCTGATGCAATAGAGAATAGTTGTCCTTTCCCACCCTCTTGGTGATGACATAGAACTGGTGTCCTTTCACACCCTTCTGGTAAAAGCAGAGTACAATCATCCTTTCATACCCTCCTAGTGTCGGTAGAGTACCATCTTCCTTTCACACCCTCCTTGTGTCGGTAGAGTACCAACAACCTTTCACACTCTCCAAGTGTCAACTGAGTATCGTCATCTTTTCAAACCCTCATAGTATCGATAGAGTACCATCATCCTTTAACACACTCCTGGTGTTGATAGAGTATCAGTGCTCTTTGAAAATATTCTTCCAAGACTCTTCAAGAAAGTAGAGAAGAACTTTGAAGAACATGCAAGAGATACTCACTATTAGGCAACCTTGTGAAACCCCTCACAAATCCCTCTTAAGAAATCTTTCACTCTCTAATCCTAGGACAATCACCCAAACACCCTTTAAGTGCACTCTCAAATGAAATTCGTAGTAGGAGTTTTGTAGGCAGTCAGTTTTTAGGACTTTAAATATGAAAGATAGGAAAAATAGACAAGAAAACTGAAAATTTTCAATTTAATCATCTTGGATCTTATAGTACAATTGTACTTTATACTTATAAATAGTTCAAAACCTTTTTTGAACTTGCTGGAACCTATTTTCATACTCTATTAGTCATATGTATGAATTGACATTGACTTTATGAAATGTTTAAAAATAAATAAGTTCTTCAGGTACGATTCTGCATAAATACATTTTGTACTCACGTTCGCGTACTATACAAACCTAATTTTGTATAGTATGATCAGTTTAACCAAATTATTCTTTATTTTGTATGAAAATGGGTGAGTCTATTTCATACTCTAGATGTCATATGTATGAAATTAATTTTGTATAGTACGAACAGTTCAAAAAAATTTAACTGTTAGTATGGACGAACTAGTACACACCCTTTTTGTTCTTTGGATGTTGTTTGTAAAAAACTTATTTTATACAGTACGATAAGTACAGAAAATGGTGAGTCTATTTGTAATGAATTGGTATGTATCTATTTCTTAGTCTAGACATCATCTGTATGAATGTAACTTCATACAATACGAATAGTTTATTCAAAAAATTCTAAGGCATGATTCTATTAACTACTTTTAGGAGGAACTCTCAGGTCAAATTGTCCTATACTATTCCAAAATTGAACAATACAATTAGTTAAAAAATAGTTTTAACTCTCCCCTATTATGTGCGTGCACGGTTACCCAATTATAATAACACTCTCTTAGACTAAAAAAAATAGAGAAAGCATAGAGTTCAATTATAATTAACCTTTGTCTAATTTGTCTCAAAATATTCAACAGTCTGGAGTATAATTTTCCTAAAACATTAGTACACACAAACAACATAAACAAGACTTTTTCAATATGTGTTAGAAGAAAATAATAATCAACATAATAATATTTTGGTATCATCAGAAACTTACATGATATAAAAGTAAAGATTTGAAAACTAAGTTGTAGTAATCTCTCCCATTTTGATGATGAAAAAATAATTATTATTTGAGTTATCATTTACGACTGTTTTTCTCTTAAGCTCCCCCTAAATGAATGACCAGGTTCCCTTGAAAATAAAAAATACAAACTAAACAAAAATAACTAAAACAAAATAACAAAAAATAACATGAACAAAAACATATAAACACTAACATAACAAAAACACTCACAACAAAACATATACATACAAAAAAATATCAAACAATCACATACATCAAATAATAACATCAAACATTAACTAGTGACTCCCCCTTTTGACAACAACAAAAAGGGAAGTACCTTCTGAAATTCAAATACAAATAAGAAGATTTTATACTAATTGCAAATACATGAGTAAGTTCCTATTGTTGAAAAGAAAATTTCAAATTTTAAATCAAAGAATAACTAAGATAAGAAAAGTCAACAAAGTTCACTATCCATTCTAGATAAATTAAATAAAAATGATTATTGCAAAATTGATGAGATAAAAATTAATTAATTTCTAATTCAATAGTGAAGATGATTGTTGATTATATGGATTTCGATTGGATATAGAATGATGATGGAAAGAATAATATAAAATTTTCAATTGGCTACATTGTGCATCTTTTTAATTGTTTGTGGTACACTTTGTGCATCTTTTCTAATTGGGCTAATTTAGTGTCTCTTTTCACTTTGCGAACATTACGTATCTTTTTAATTTTTGCACACTTTGTGTATTTTTTTTTTTACTTTTTTTGTCTTTCTAATATCAATAATCTTAATTCAAATTTCAATAATAACAAAAATAAATATATTGAAAAAGAAAAGAAAATAAATAATACATCTTTTTTTTAATAATTATATCTAATTAATAGTTATCTATACAAATATGAAATTGGTCTCCTTATCTATATCCAGTCATAATATTAATTTAAATTTTGAAAGATTAAATTTTATAAGGAGATTAATTTATTGAACAAAATAATTCAAAATTCCATTCAAGAAATCAACCACAAATAATTTGTCTAAAGAAAAATAAATAATTCAAGACGTGAAATTTCAATGCACATTGACATAACATTCCATCATTTCATTTATCATTCAAGGACACATACAAGCATATTTTTCCATTTAACTTCATCCCAAATAACATTGTCCTAGAAATGCAAAAACAACACATGTAATCACTAACACATGAAATCACTAAAATAATAGAAAAAATATCTCAACAACAAACACATAATGTCATCATCAACTACATAGAAGTACAGCTAATAATCAGAGGGGCCTTGATCTGGAGAAGGTGGTGGGTTGAACATTAAAAAGTAAGTACAGATCATAGCTAAATTGGTGTTAATCAAGTCAAATTGCCCTCAGATAAAACCCATGTTCTCATTGTATCTAGCATCCTACAAATTCAAGTAATTCTAAATTTGATTAAAGCATTGACCAAAATGAGCTTTTATTATGTCAAAGCGTTGGATCATTTCTTGGTAGAAATTCTGGTCAGGACCAGGTATAGGTGATGGAGCATGAGCTCCTCCTTCTTCCTAAAATCATCTCCTTCAAAACTTTGATCCCACCCAAAGAGTGTCTGAAAAGAGGCATCAGTAATGAAAATATGAAGTTCACTGGGTGAATCAGGATGGATTTGGTTGTACTTTTTCTCTAAGATATAGGTAACTAGATGTCATAAGGCCACATTTTTATTCCTCTTATTATGAGGAAGTCCAATATCAAAAATTTTGTAAATATAATCCATGATAAGTTGGGCTTCATTAAAATGTTTTTCATTCATAATTAAATATGTGATGGACAAAAGAGGAGTCAAGTTTATACGATGAATAGCTTTTGGATTTATAGAGGTTCTCAAAATGAGCTGGATAATCTGAGTATTTTGATTAAGAGTGTATACATGAGACAGATGGCTAACTTGGGAAACACCTCTAAGAGTCTGACTTTTTTCTAACCAGTGAAAATTGGTTCTAGAGGTTAAAGTGTGTGCTCTAACTCCATGGGTTATTAGGTGAAGGAAGTTGCCTAAGTCTTCCTTAGTTATCTCTACATGCAGCTTAAAAATGGAGGTAATCCTAGTGTGATCTAAGTTTACCTTTATATTTTGTAAGGAATATTTGAAAGGTTTCATAGTAATAGGCGTAAATAAGATAAGGATGAAGGAAAATTGAGTTGAGACAAATAATGGCATGACAGAAAAATTAATATCACTCTAAATGAGAAGTCGAGAAGGGGTTATTTTGGTAGAAAAATATCTATCAAAGGAATCCTCATTCTCTTTGGAAAGTAAATTGTCATCCCTACCAGATCTAGAGGATGAGCCCCTAGAAATGCGAGGTCGTTTATTACTACTTGCCATTTCTAAGATTTGGACTCGAGAAGGTTTGGAAATGAATGAGAAAGTGAATAAGAAACTTATCCAAGAGCTTTCTATTTAAAGAAAAATGAACTATCATACAGTACAAAATATGGATTGTACATATGAATGTAAAATCTACGGGCTGAAAAAAGTATCGTATATACGAGCAGAAATGGCCAAAATTGAACCAATATTTCATAAAAATCCATTTCTAAGGCATCTTTTGGTTTAAAATTTTTGACCAAATGATCATATAGAAGAACACATATTCATCCAGGATTATCAAAAAATTAAAGATCATTTTATGACGGTTAGGTTCATCCACATGAAAAACTGACAATAGGATCGTCCAGGTGAAATGCGATTTTGTACGTGCGATCTGACAAAAATAATTGAATGCTTGGAAAACCATCCTCAATCATACATACCAAAAAACACAATTCATATAGATTATGATGACATCAAATGCAATGAAAAACTCAGTTTTGTGTGCTCAAATCAGAAATCTACCATGCACATGCTATAGAATTTGTACAATATGAAGAGAACACTTAAAAACAAGACATGATATATAAAAAACCTTTTCAAACAAAATAACATGCTTCCATTAAAATAAAAAATCAAACAGAAAACACAAATAAAACAAAAAATAACAAACAAAATAAGCAATAAGAGAAAACAAACAAACATATAATTACACAACAAATCAAGTTTGTAGGATTTTAACTTAAGCATTAAGATCAATCACACCTAATCTGGTTGTTAAAGTGCTAAATGTGTCAAAATTTAATATTTTTATGCAAATTTCTACAAGTTTATTTTCAATAGCAATATGATGAAATTCAATTCTTGCCTTAGCTACATGATCTCTAATGAAGTGATACCTTGGATGGTGGATGGGGATACAAATTCAAAGTTCTTCCAAGCTAATGCAAGTGTAAGGAGGAATGCTATCTTCATTAATAAAATTAGGAATGAACAAGGTGTGCTGGTTGAAGTTCAAAAAGAAGATGAGGAGGTGTTGTTCCGGTATTTTAGCAATAAATGCGTAGAAAGGAACTATGATCTGGAAAGATGGCCATCATCTTTGATAGCTTTGAATGAAGGAAACAAAAGAATGCTGAGCAAGGAATTTACATTTGAAGAATTAGAGGAAGTTATTAAGGAGCTAGGGAGGAACATTGCACCGAGTCAAGACGGTATGTCTTACTCTTTTTTAAACACTATTGGCATATCATCAAACTTGATGTATGGAAAGATATGGATCACTTTTTTAAGTATGGTAAGATGAATGATAGTTGGAAAATTACTAACATAGTTTTGATTCCTAAAGTCAAAACTCCTTTATCTTCATCTAACTATAGACCCATTAGTTTATGCAATTTGTCTATAAGATAGTGGCTAAAATGCTTCTTAATAGACTTTTGTTGGTGATCCCCAAAATAATTTCAGTAGAGCAAGTGGCTTTTATGAGAGGCAGATCCCTCTCGGATCATGTACTAGTGGCACAAGAAATTTTTCACAAATTTAGGCATTCCAATCATCCAAGGGGTTGGTAGCCTTCAAAATTGATATGGAGCAAGCTTATGACTCCATCGGATGGCCGACATTGATTAAATTTTTTTATTATTTTAAATTTCCAATCAGTTATGCCAATTTAATAGTTGAATGTGTCACTGGCCCTAAGTTTTCTCTACTTACTAATGGTTCTTACTCAATGTGGATTGAAGCCAAAAGTGGATTCTACCAAGGATGCCCACTTTCTCCTTTTTTATTTGTGATGTGTGCACAACTTATTTCCAACTCCTTCTTACAAAAAAGGAGCTCTGTAGGGGTTGGTGTTTCTTCAAATGGGCATAAGGTATCTCATCTATTGTGTGCCAATGACATCATAATTTTCTCAATACTCAATTAAATTCAGTTAAGATTGTCAAAGAGATTCTTATGGAGTTCTGTGGGTGGACGGGTCAAAGGATGAATTTCCAAAAATCTTGCATCCTTTTTGGAAAATCTGTGAAGACAAGGAGGAGGAAGAAAATATGTAATGCTATGAATTTTAGAGAAGTTAAAGGATTTAGTTATTTGGGAATCAAAGTGACTTTGACGAGGTTGTCTAATGCAGACTTCCAATTTTTTATTGACAAAACAATGAGCATGCTTGGCATTTGGGGTGGTAAGCTCATCTCTCTTGCTGGGAGGATTTCATTGGTAAAATCTATTTTATTATCTTTTCCAACTTATCATTCTACCCATTCAATGGTTCCCAAACAAGTGTTGTACGAAGTTGATAAGCTATGCAGGAAATAAATTTGGAACAAAAGTGATGGGAATGCAGGTCTTCACTATGTTAGTTGGGACTTAATGTGCAAACAGAGAAGATGGGGAGGACTAGGCATCAATTCTTGCTCAAATATAGCTGGGCCTTTGAGGGCCATGTTAGCATGGAGATATATTCAAGAGAAGGAGTCCCTTATGCATAAGTTTTTGTTTCCTAAATACGGGCCAATTCTGTAGGAGGAATTAGCAAAGAGAAGTGGTTCGGTTTCATGGAAATTGATCTATAATGGAGGAAAATTCTTGAGACCAATTATCAGTTGGACAGTTGGAAATGGCAAAGCTATCAATTTTTTTGAAGACATTTGGGTTTTGGATAAAAGCTTGCTGAATTGGCCTACTTTTGTCAACCCAATGGAAGGTAGCAACTTAACGGTGGACAGTTTCATAAGAGATGGAGTATGAAACACAAGAAAGTTGAATGAGTTCTTCGAGGATGATTTGATTAGTCTGATAACCTCTATTAATATACGAAATGATTTAGGTGAAGATCGTATAGAGCTTATGCATAACCTCTTCGGAAAAACTATAGCAGCACTAGCCATTGAAGCAATGGAAACAGGAAAAATAGAGAATTTTTCATGGTTTGAAAGGTAAAATTAAATCCAAGAGTGAGGTTATTCTGGTGGAGGCTGATCAATAATTCCATCCCAACTTATCATTTTCTCTGTTATAGGAGAATGCAAGGGTATGATAAGTGTCCTAAAGGGTGTGAGGAGGTTGAGAACATTGATCACATTATATACGGATGTAGGAAGACTAATGAGGTGATGGAAGTTTTGAAAAAATGGGGGTTCGATATTCCAAGATTTCATTCTATGCAAGCATGTAATAAATGGATAGATTCACAAAACTCCTGGATGAAGAGTTTATTTTGTAACACAATCTATCATTCCTAGAAGGCAAGGAATATATGTGTTCATGAGGGAAAAAATTACAGTTCGGTGATGACTGCTTCTAATGCAGTTTGTGGTATGGCAGTCTTAAAAACTTCCAGTTGCTCAAATTCAGGTATCAAGGGTGCTAATCAACCTACTAGGTTGCTTAACTATTGGCATTTTCCTCAACTTGATCGGATTAAAGTAAACATAGATGCTGCCCTACACAATTCCTACAAGGCTGGAATCGGTGGTGTTTTTAGAGATCACCATGGGAGGTTATTATTGGCTTTCGGAAAGGCTCTTATTCACTAGGATGCAACAGCTGTAGAACTTCAATCAATCATTGCTATTAAACTGGTGATTAAAGAATGGATGCTAGACTACAAAGGTCTTATCATTGAAGGGGACAACATGAATGTGATCAAATTCATCAAGGGACTGGTGGAGAAAGTTGGTAATGATTCGATTGATCTCTCTTTTATTAAAGATTTTCATTTTGTTGTTTTTAATTGTGTAGATAGGGGGAGCAATAAGATAGCCGATCTTTGTGCTAACTATGCTTGCTTTAGCTCTTTTCTATGGAATGATGTTACTTTGAGCGATATCCCTCCTTCCTTCATTAGTTTGTTAGAGAAGGAGTCAGATGCTTGTAGAGAGTGAGGCAATTTTTTTTATTAATAAAGCTCCTCACCTTTTGTTCAAAAAATAAATAAAATGAAGTGATACCTTATATCAATATGCTTGGTTCTGAAATGTTGAATAGGATTCTTTGAAATGCATATGGCACTAGTATTACCATAGAAAATTGGAGTGATGCCAATAGAAAATCCTAAGTCAATCAGTTATTATTTTAACCAAAGAACCTATGCCACATAACTACCTAAGGCAATACATTCTGCTTCAGCAGTAGATAGGGTTACTAAATTCTTTTTTTGCTTGACCAAAAAACTAAAGAGTTTCCTATGAATTAAGAAGTTCCAAAAGTACTTTTTCAATCAACTCTACATCCTGCAAAATCTTAATTAGAACATCTAACTATTTAAAAAGAAGAACTATTCTTAGGTTACCAAAGTCCTAAGTTTTGAGTTTCCAAAAGTTATCTCAGAATTCTCTTAACTGCTGTCAAATATGAATTCTTTGGATTAGATTAAAATCTAGCAAACAAATAAATACTAAACATGATATCTGGTCTGCTAGCAGTTAAGTTAAGCAATGATCTAATTATACCTTTATATCTCTTTTGATCAACAAATTTTCCCTTAGGGTTCTTATCCAACTACATTAAGGAACTAAATGGGGTAGTCACTAGTTTAACATTATCCATTTATATTTCTTGAGGATGTCCTTAATATACTTTAATTAACTAAGAAAAGTTTCTTTCTCATTTTGCTTTATGCTAAAACTAAGAAAATAACTCAATACTCCCATCAAACTCATTTCAAATTCACTACTCAATATTTTTGAAAAATCATCAAAAAGATTTTTATTCAAAAATTCAAATAAGATATCATCAACAAATATTTTAACAATGAGTATGTTATCTCTTATCCTTTTCAAAAAGAAAGTGGCATCCACACTTTCTTTTATAAATGACCTTTCTAATAGAAAAGTGCTTAATCTCTCACACCAAGCCCTAGGTGCTAATTTTAGTCCGTATAATGCCTTTTTCAATTTAAACACGGGATTAGGGAATTTAGAATTTTTGAAACATGGAAGTTGCTCAACATAAACATCCTCTTATATTACCCCATTAAGAAAGAAACTTTTAACATTCATTTAATACAACTTAAAACCTTTAAAATATGCAAAGTCTAACAAAACCTAATTACTTTTAAGTCTAACTATGCGGGCAAAAGTTTGTTTGAAATCAATCCCTTCAATTTGATTATACCCCTTGGCCACCAATCTTGCCTTGTTTCTAATCACAATACTGGAATCTTTCATTTTATTTTTAAACACCCACTTAGTTCAAACAATACTTTGATCCTTAGGCCTTTCAATTAATTTATAAATACTATTTCTAATAAATTGATTCAATTCTTCTTGCAAGGCCAAAATCTAAAATTAATATAAAAGTACTTGATTTATATTAGTGGTTCAATCATTGATATAAAGGTAGAATGGTTCACTTCTTTGCTAAGTTCATGCCTAGTTCTAACATCCTCACTAGGTTCACCTAAAATTAATTCCTTAGGGTGATTCTTAGAAAATCTCTATTCTCTAGGCAAAAGGTTTTTAGTTCTAACATTCTCTTCCAAATTTAACTTTTTAATTCCTTCAGAGATATTTTTAATATAATTATCTTCCAACCTTGGCTCTTTTAAAATGCCAGATTCATAAAAAATAACATGTGCAAACTCCTTAACTACTAAAGATCTATTGTTAAAAGCTCAATAGGATTTTCCAATATTAGAATATCTAAGGAGTTTTACCATTATTGTGAATGAACACCTTTCATCTAAAAACATGTAAATGTGACATATTAGGTATTCTTCCCTTAAGAAGTTCATAGGGTGTTTTGTTCAATTTGGATTTAATATTCACCTTATTCAAAACATAACAAGTCGTACTAACCGCTTCAGCCTGAAAATATTTCAGAAGTGAGTATTCTACAAACATGAATCTGATGGCTTATATTAATATTTTGTTCTTTTTTTTGACAACCCCATTTTGTTTTTTTTTTTTTTTTTTTGAGAAGATGCAAAAAGCAATATTATTAATATAATAAGAAAACTAAACAAAGTAAAGAGCATCACATTCCTCCTTCAACACATTGTTGAAAGTAGGAGGAATGTTATTATCTACCAAATTGTCCCAAATAAAATCACCCAACCTAGCTTGGTTAGCACAACAATCGGCTAACTTATTACAAATTCTATTTACACATTGAAAAATCACTTGGTTGAAATTTCTAAGAAAAAAAAATCTAGAATTTGATAACTGTTACCTACGGATGGGCCTTCATTAAAGATCCTTTGGATATGCTTCATAACATTGAAGTTGTCACCTTCAATTATTATTCATTTACCATCATACATCCATTCTTGAAGAACCTTATTTAAGGCCATAAGAGCTTCTAATTCAAGATCAGAGATATCCCAATGACTTCTTTTGAAACCGAAGGCATACAAGAATCTGCCTTTACTATCTCTAATAACACCTCCAATTCCAGCTATGTAGTTTTTCAGCAAGAGAAGCATCCACATTGAGTTTGATCCATCCAGTTGGAGGGGGTTTCCAATTGTTAGAAAATAACAAATGCTAATTAGAAGCCCAGTTTATTGAAATCAGATCATTGTTGAAAGAGAGGGAGGCAAAGCTGGTTGCATTGGCTGCAATAACTTAAGACTATCTTCTATCTTCCCGTGAACTAGTTTTCTCCTACTCTTCCATGAGAAGAAAACTGCTGAGCAATATAAATTTCCAAAGAAACAATTGCAATTTGAATAAAAAGAAAGCAAATTGTAGCAGTTTTCCAAATCTGAAAAAATCGGGATATTGTATCTCCATTTTTGAATAACACAGATAACTTTTTTAAGAAAGTAACAGTTAACAGCTAAATAATTGGCATCCTCCACTTCACAGTAACCTCTCGGGAACCCATTATAATTAATGATTCTCCTATACATTAGGAAGTCATTTGAAGGAATAGCCTTATGGATTAACCTCCACCAGAAAATTTTAACTCTTGGTCTCAACTTCAACTTCTTCAGCCGTTTCCAACTGACATCTTCTTCTTCATGAATGCTTCTTTGATCAGAAATTAAGGAAGCTAAAGACTTCCTAGAATATTTGTAAAGAATTTCCAACTCATCTCCCAGACTTCCTGCATTGATGGGGACTGTTGAAATCAGATCTACTAACTCCTTACCAAAAGATTGATTTTGCATTTGAATGTTCCAGCTTCCATTATGAAGGAAGTACTTCAAACAGCATTGCTCATCATGAAGATTGGAGACATACGTAGGCCATCTATCAATAGATTTATCAAGGATCCAAATATCCTTAGTGGTATTGATGCTTTCACCATCCGAAACTTTCCATTTGGCAATTGGTTAAAGGAATTTGCCACCATCATTTAAGATTTTCCAAGTAGGAGAACTTCCTAACTTTGATTCGAAAAAATAGAAATTCCTACCTTACTTGGCACTAAGGATTCTGTTCAATAGAGAACCAGGATTAGAGATTAAACTCCAAGCAAATTTTGCTCTCCATGAGCTAACTTTATCTGCTGTAGACACCACACCTTGCCCTCCAAACTTAATTTGCTTGCAAAGAATTTTCCATTCTACATAATGAATTCCTGAACTTTTATCTGCCTTATTCCAAAGAAAATTTTTGCATAGTTTATCAAGGTCTCTTAACACTCCCATGGGAATAAGAGAGTGAGTAGAAATAAAAACGTGAATAGAAAGTAGAGAAGTTTTGATCAATTAAAGTTTACCGGCTAGAGTAAGGGATAGATTGCCCCATACATTAAGCTTATCATAAGCTTTTTGCAGAACTTCTTGAAAATCTGAAGCTTTGAGTCTTCTTAAAGTCATCTTGATTCCAAGATAGTTCAATTCATCTAATGTTTTAAATCCAATAGGTTTGGAAAGCACCTTGGACTTGCCTCTTTGTACTGCTTTGCCGAAAATCATAGAAGATTTTCGATCATTAATTTTTTGCCCAGTCCACCTACTATACTTCTTCAAAATCTTCATAATCTTCTTAGAATTTCTCTGATTTGCATCCGAAAAAATAATGATGTCATCTACATATTGAAGATGGGAAACAATTTTAGCTTTTGGGGCCACCTTTACTCCTATTTTGCTTCCATTTCTCATGAATGCTTCAGTAAGTAATTCGGAGCATAAAATAAACAAGTACAGGGATAAGGGGCATCCCTGTCTGAATCCACATTCAGCCTGTATCCAATTGGAATTAAAACCATTTACAATGATGGAGTATCTGGTGTCTACCACACACTGTAGAAGGAGATTAGTGAAAGACCAAGGAAAACCAAAAAGTTCTAAAACTTGTTTCAAGGTTCTCCACCCCATATTATCGTATGCCTGCTCCATGTCCACTTTAATTGCCATCAACCCTTTCTTTGCTTTGGAATTTTTGAATTTGTGAAAGATTTCTTGAGTGAGCAAGATATTTTCAGAAATAGATCTCCCTTTGATAAATGCTTTTTGATTCTCATAAATGATCTTAGGAATACAACTCGCAATCCTGTTTAATAACATTCTCGTCACTATCTTGTAAATAGAATTACAAAGACTAATTGGTTTAAAATTAGGAGTCAATGGGTTCTTAATTTTGAGAATAAAAACAACAAGAGTATTCTTCGAATCATCACACATAAACCCAGAGTTAAAAAAAGGCAAATAGCCTTCCAAACATCTAGCTTAATAATGGGCCAATAACATTTAAAGAAAGTATAGGAGATACCATCTATGCCAGGTGAAATGTTGTTCTCCAGATGAGAGATCATAGCCTCTAACTCCACCTTAATAAATTCTTCCTTGAGCTTTTCCCTATCTGCATCATCCAATGTTCTGGAAAGAATTGGCCAACCAGAAAGAGAGCACTTTTTGGACTTCCACTTCTCTTGGAAAAAACTAGATAAGATTTCTTCAATGCAACTCTGATCTTCAGACAAAATGCCTTCAGAATTCTTAATTTGCTTGATAAAGTTACTATTACGTCTCATGGAAGCAACCGAGTGAAAGTATTCAGAGTTGGAATCACACTCTTTATACCGTTTCACTTTGAATCTTTGTCTCCACCAAGAGCTTAGTCTTCCCAAAGTAGCATTCAGCTCTCTAACTTTAAATCTTAATAAAGAAATTTTTTCTTCAGAAAGAAAACCCGAGTAAGCTTCCTCCTCCTGTAATTCGACAATCTCTACTTTCAGTTTTTCCTTCAAAAAACTGAGGTTGGCATGTTTAGCTCTACTCCAGTGAAATAAGGCTTTAAGATTTCTCTTAAATTTGAGGTTTAGACTCTGTACTTCATTTCCTCCTACAGATTTACTCCAAGACTTGGCTACTACTCCTTTAGAAGCTGGATAAGAAGACCAAACTTCTTCAAATTGCAGTTTTTTTGTTCTTTTGAATCCTAAATTGAATAATTTGATGGCTATAGGACAGTGGTCTGAAGCAATCCTTCCAAGATGTCAAACTACTGCTGGTTGAATGATCTTCAAGGCTGTAGTATTTAACAAGCAACGATCAAGCCTTTCAAGAATTCGAGCTCCTCCTTTCTTGTTGTTACACCAAGTGTATTTGGGACCAATAATACCAATGTCATGGAAGTCACTTTTCTTCATAAACGTTTGCATATCTTGAGGTCCTTGAGAGAAAACAAACCTCTTCCCACCTCTTTTCTCTTCTTGAGAAAGGATATAATTGAAATTTCCTCCTATGATGAAGGGGATATTAGAACTAGAAAAGACTTGGAGATCCTCCCAAAGTTGTCTTCTCTTATAGATGTTTTTGCTACTATATATAGTAGCAATCAACCACTCTCCTTTATTCTGAATATTAATCATACCAATAACCATTTGTGGAGAAGCATGAATGATAGAGAAAGAACAAAAGTTGGACATTCAGCACACTAAAATTCCACTAGACAAACTTTCCGAAGGAACACAGAAAAAATCCCAATTTTTACCAACAAGTTTATTTACTTCTTCTATATCAAAAGATTGAACTTTTGTTTCTAATAGCCCAAAACATAACACATCTATATCTTTGACAAACTCCCTTAGATAACGAGAGGCTTCAACTTTTCTAGCCCCTCTACAACTCCAAAATGAAATGGACGTCATTTGGATTTTAAAAATGGGATTGCTCCCATTTTTAAACTTCTTATTACCTTCTTCCTTCCTTTTTTTTATGAAGTATGCCATCTTTGCCCAAAGAACTAAGCTCCTTAAGAAGCTTACCTTTACTTTTAACCATTTCATCCATCCTCTCAGTATTGGCACCCGAAAGGTCAGAATTGAAACAATTAATTTCACCTTCTTCAAGAACTTCCGCTTTATCCGTGAAGCCATCAATTCCTTCTTCAGTAGATCTATCATTGCTTAATAAATTGAACCTGTTACTTTCTTCTATAGATAGAAAATCCATTTGATTCTTCTGGATCTCATTTTAAAACTTGTCTCTGCTATCTTCATCTGCAACTTCTAATAATTTGAAATCAGCTTTCATCTTGCCTTCCATACAATTGTCAGCTTTGAATTTACGATCTCCTCAACTAAGACTTCAACTTCCTCAATTGGAGCAATGTTTTCTTCAAAAATCTTATTAGGTATATCAACAAATCCTTTACCAACGTCCTCAACAACAGATTGGACATTATTAGGATTAATAAAAGATTTCTGAACATACAAAGATTTGGTATTTCTAAAATTGTTGATCATCATATTAGCATTTCCAAAAACTAAAAATTGCTTCTTCCTTCTTTTCAAGTTTTGGACTAAAATCCAAGGGCCATAACGTTTCTTTGCTTCCACTTTTATTTGAGATTGTGGGAAATTAGATTGATTTCCCTTACCCATCAGATCTTCAGATTCACTGTGATGAGTCTCCACCTTCTCTTTACATTTGTCATCAAGATGACCAACTTTGCCACATTTAAAACAAAAAGTAGAAACTTTTTCGTACTCAACTTTTTGAAATAATCATACAAAGGATCTTTCTACCCAAGCACCAGTTGGAAATCTCTGATCCAAAGGCATACGAACACATATTCTAGCAAACTCCCTCTTGCTCCATTGGAACATGTTGCCGTCAATCCAAAGAGGTGTCCCGATCTTAGAAGCAATTCTGGCTACATTCTCTTTATCCCAATAGATTAAAGGAAGGTGAGGAAATCTGATCCAAATCGGAGATGATAATCCTTTTAAAGAAGAAGGAGTAAATAATGGAGTCCATTTATCAATTCCCACAATGTGTCCATTGACATACAAAGAAACACCTTCCATGATACTCTCAATTGCTTCTTTGTCAAAGAAAGAACATAAAATCCATCCCAATCCAAGGGAAGTTATATGAAACTTCCCATACTAACTCCATTGCTGACGAAGTTCTCTGGCAATCACAGCAACTGGTGCACTCTTCCCAAAAACATTTACTACCATAGAAAGTTGTAATTTATCAGCATTCACCTTTACGCATGATTCATTAAGTTTTACTGATTCACCATCTTCAGACAAGAATGATTCATCTCCTTTAAACATCACTTTGATGTTTGGTTTCCTGGTCTAAGCATTAACAGGGATGGTATTGATGACTTTCGAGGATCCAGCTACTTTGTTAATTCGTCGAATATTTGATGTGTTCCCCATCAGCTTTTTGGAAAAGGAGACTCCATTCCCAAGACTTTGAGATTTGCCAATTGGAATGTTGAACTTGTTCACAAAAAGCTTCAGGCCTGAAGATGACGAGACTTCATTAACCGCAGCATTCTTCACATGAAGAGTCAAAGACTTGAAATTTTTAACAGGAGATTGATTGCAAATTCCTTTGCCTTTCCCAGGCACAACAGGAGATTTCTTAAGAACCTCTGAGGTGGGTTCTCTAATATGCAGAATTCTGAATCTATGTGGTCTGAGAGATCCATCTGGATGAACAAACTTTAGGCTTTGACCGTCGAGCGGGATCTGACGATCGGCGGCGAACGCCGCTCCTTCTTCCATCAACGGTGATCAAACCGCCAAGAAAAATGGGTTTAAAAAAATTAAATTTCAACAAAATTTTCTCACCTGAAACTGGGAGCTTCACTCACTAACTTTGGCAACAATGTCATTTTTCATTTTACAACCCCATTTTGTTGAGAGGTTCTAATTGCTAAAAAATTATGTTCAATTCCAAATTTTTTACAAAAATCTTCAAATTTTTTGTTTTCAAATTCTTCTCTATGATCATTTTAAATTGATAAAAACTTACACTGTAGTTTTCCTTGAACTTAAGTGAAAAAATTTCTAAACTCGTCAAATGATTCACTCTTATGAAGTAAGATTATAGCCCAAGTGAATATTGAAAAATTATCAACTATTACAAATCCAAAACTTTACATCCTAGACTTACTATTCTAAGTAGTCCAAAAAGATCCATATGTGTGACTTCCAATAGTTTACTAGTTCTAAGATTCTTAATGGAATGAAAGGAGGACTTCACCTATTTTCCTAATTGGCATGCATCACATAGGTGATCCTTAGTGAAGTCTAGTTTAGGTATTCCTTTTAACCAACTCTTTTTGGGTAATCTTCCTAAGGTTTTTTATACTTGTGTGACAAAGGTTTTTATGCCACAACTAAGATTCTTATAAAATTATTTTGAGACAAAAAGAAATAGAAGATTTAACAAAATTTAATTCAATCATTTACACATTATTTATCTTATTCCATGCAATATATCTATTCCATTTTTGCTTATAATGTAACTAGTGGGAAAAAGTTTAACATTTTAACCTTTATCACATAGCTGACTAATACTCAACAAGTAATGATTTAAGCTTTCTACTAATAAGAAATTTTTAATAAAAAAATTGCTCTTATTGCTAATCATTTCTGTGTCTACCACTTTCCTAGTGGAATTATCTCCCAGCATAATCTTACCTCAATTCCTAGCTTCCAGCGATATGAATTATGTCCTATCTCCAGTCATATGCTTTGAACAACCACTGTCCAGGTACCAAATAAATTCACAAGGTCTTGTATGAGAGCCTTTCTAAAAGATAATCAAATGTTATACTTGGGAACCCCAACAAGTTTGGGTTCTTCTCTAGGCAATAATAATCTAGATGCATATTTGATTTACAATTGCTTTTGAATATTAGGTCTCCACACTATATATGATTTACTATGAATAGTAAAAGTGTGAGAATTATGGCTAATCATTCCATAAGAAAAACATTTGACTCAAAGAAAAGGATTTACCAATCTATTTATATTATATTTTCTATTTCTAGGTTTTAACATTTTAGGCTTTTAATTAGGATTAGAAAATTATTCAGGTGTGGGAGGTGTCCTATTTTCCTCAATTGCTTTAAGTTCAACTTTAAAATATAAGGTAGCACATTCTAAAGTAACATTATTAACTTTCAAATAATAATCTCTATGATAAGATTCATCAATAAATGTTTTAAAATTATTTTCAAGTTCAATATATGATGATTTTAATAGTTCATACGATTTGTTTAAATCATCAAACTCATCCAATAATTTCATGTGGTTGCTATCAATCAATGCGTGATCATTCCTAAGGATTTCATGCTCTTTTTATAAGTTTAGAAATTCTAAATTCAACTTAGCATGCAATTTTTTGAGTTTCTTATAAGCAGTATAAATTTTCTCATAACCATCAAATAGCTCATCATAAGTTAAGTCACATACATCTTCTTTATCTAACTCATCAAACTTGTCATCCGTTAAACAAAAGTTTATAACTTCCTACTCTGCTTCTATTTCTGAGGAATATGAATCCGAGTCTAACCAAAATGCTCTTTGCAATCTCTTCTTGCCCTTTCTTACATTGGTTTTCACCTCAACCTTCTCCTTACTAGGATTAGCTTTGAGATTTGGGCATTCATATTTGATGTGTTTATGCTTCTTACATTCATAGCAAATTATGTTATTAGAATCTTTAGCATTTTTGTGGAAATTACCCATATTCCATTGTTGACATCTCCTTTGCTTCCTCTTAACTAAACTTTTAAATTTCCTTGTCATTAAGATGATATAATCTTCATCCTTATGCTGAGATTAATCACTATCTGAGTCATCCACTTTCAGTGCAAAATTTTTCTCCTTCCTCTTGTCACCTTCATCAATCTGTCTTTGAGTTACTCCTTGCTTATAAGTAATTAGGGATCCAAGAAGATTGTCAATAGAATAAATAATTAGATCTTTAAATTTAGTTATAGCTATAATCTTTGCATCATAAGCTATATGTAAATAATAAAGTATTTTATTGACATTCTCAAAATTTATTAGTTCCCTACTTAAAGAATGGAATGAAGTGACTATCTATGTAAAATGATTGAACATCAAAGCGATTGATTCCTTCAGTTTCATGCAAAAAAGTTCATAATCATATAGTAAAATGTTCAGGTCATTCTAAATAGTATATTATTATTGGGGTAAGCTCAGGTTAGGTTAGTTTTTAGAGAGAGAAGCTCCCAGTTTTAGAGAGAGAAAGTTTCAAAAATTTGAATTTTTTCATTCCCAGTTTTCATTCCTTCTTTTAAGGAATTGCCAGGGGAGATGGTGGTGGAGGGCCGCTGGCCATCTTCGACAACGTTGGTGAAGGGTACTGTGAATAGAGTTTTAATAAATCAAATTCTAGGTGAAGATACTTGTCTGGCTGCTGTATCTAATCAAAATAAAATGGATTCTGCTAATAGAAGTTCGAGAGGTTCATTGCTGATCAAAGATAATATTATGGAGGTTCGTAAGAAGATTTTCCAAGTGGAAGGTAAGGGTAAGTCCATTGCAAAAAGGTTGATATTGTAACCCCACGGATAGCTAAGAGATCATCATAACAGGATTTATTTGACCTGCTGGCTTCGTCACCTGAAATGAAATTTTTTGTTAACAGGTTTGGCAATTCAAATGCAATCCCTGGACACTGTGTGATAAATGCAAATTCTCATAACCCTGTTAACAAAAATTTTCATTTCAATGGTAGTTCAAAAGTAGAGGGGATTATTATTGTGGATAAGGTTGATGTGGTAATGCTGTCTAGAATTATGAATGAGGTGGATGGCAATCCGTGGAAGAAGAAGCCTTACATCAAATTGGATTTTAAAGATGATGATGTGGTGTTATCAGAAGATGGTAAAGCAGTAAAGATGAGGGGTGACATTGAGATTTTGAATTTCGTCATATTGAAAAACTCCTTAGTTATCAAGGTGTTTGGGAAGGAAATACCATCGCATATTGTGGCATGGGAAGTAAGACGTCAATGGAAACAATTTAAGAATTTCCATTTTATAACTCTTGGAAAGGGTTGGTTTTTGTGTTCCTTCAGTTCTACAGAGATGATGGAAGGTGTTATGTCAGGAGGCCCTTGGTTTATGAATGGGAATATTGTGGGAATGGAGAGGTGGATGGTGGAATTTTTTACACTATCTTTGAAGGATTTAACCTCCCCTATTTGGATTGGGATGCCTCATTTACCCTTGCAATGTTGGGATGAAATTAATGTGGAAAGAATTGCTTCAATGGTCTGCAAACCTCTAATGATGGATGGAAACATGTTCCAGTGGGGGAAAAGGGAATTTGCAAGAGTTTGAGTGAGATTCAAGCTTGATCAATGCCTTCCCTTAGCAGTTTGGGTGGAGAGTATATCTGGAAGGTTTTCAGAAAAGATTGAGTATGGAAAAATTTCCACATTTTGTTATGATTGTGGGCTGATAGGACTTGTGAAAACTGATTGCAAACTAAGAAAAATTGATGCAATGGAAAGGATTGTAGATGATGGAAATTCAGGGCTTATAAAGGAGGTGGGATAGGTTCAAGAGGTGGATACTGATTCTACATATAGACCATGGATCATGGTTAACAGGAAGATTAGTAGAAGACTTGCTCAATTAAAGAAGAATTTGAAGTTTGTAAAGAAACAGTTGAAGATGACTAAGGAAGCTCACGGTGAGAGAGCTAAATTGAAAAATGCTATTCAAAACTTTGTTATTGTTGAGGAGTTGAAATATAATGCTGAGGTTAATCAACTGGAGGAGAGTGAGATAGCAGTGGAGCAGGGTATGTCTGTGTATAGGTTGTGACCTGATTCAATTGAGGTGGCCGTTGTGTAGAATTATGATAACGAAGAGGTTTCAGCTGAAGTAGTGGGTATTCTTTTCCTCATGATAAATATTTTATTTCAGTAAATTTGAATAAATTTGATGTTCTGAATGTGGAGGAGGTGGAAATGGAGGGGGTTGAGGTAAATAAAACAACTTATGGTGGTTGTGGAAACAATGGTGAAGGAGTTGTGGCTGGTGTAGTTGGGGTTGGGGTTTCTGATATAGGTGGAGGGGAAAAAGGTAGTGATGGGAGATTGTCTGATGTGGAGAAGGATAAGAATGGTTCTTATGGGGAATTGACTAAATGTAAGCTTGCAAAAGAGCTTAGATCCTTAGGGCCTATTAAAAACATTCCCCGTGGTAGAATTTTTGATAGGGGAAATAAGAAAAGAGACGGGGGCTCTTCCCCCCAAAAGATTTAATGGAATCTATTGCCTTCTGGAATTGTAGAGGGGCCAAGAAGAGAGAGTCCTCTCTTTATATGAAGGAGTTTATAAAAGATTGTAAGGTTTTTTTTTGTGGGGTTGGTGGAGACTAAGATCATCTCTTTTGATAGAGTTTCTGCTAAAAGGATAATGGGTCCTGGTTGGGATTTCTTCCTTCTTCCTTCAGAAGGGCTATCTGGTGGTATTATGATTTTATGGAGATCAGATTTGGCATCCTTTTCTATGGTGAAGACATCAGATCAATGTGTAATAGGGGATCTTAACGTCTTCAATAAAGGAGTGTGGATGATTACTACTGTTTATGGGAGCAAAGTGGTTCATAAAATAAGATTGCTATGGGACTGTGTTCAGGAGTATTCTCATAGGAAAGTTCCCTCTATTATTGGAGGGGACTTTAATTGTATTTTGGCACAAGAAGACAAAAAGGGTGGGAGAAAGTTTGTGTTCTCTAAAGGTCCTATGGATATGATAAAGTTTATGAATGATAATGATTATCATGATGTTGGGATTGTTGGTCTAAGATATACTTGGTGTAATAATAAAGTTGGAGGGGGGCGAATACTTGAAAGATTGGATAGGTGTATTCTCAATTCAATGGCTATTAACAATATTCAAATTGCTGTTGTGAGGCACTAAGCCAGAGTGGCTTCAGACCATAGTCCAATTGTGTTGAAGTTATTTGAGTCCGTTTCAAGAGGGAGAAGGTTCATTAAGTTTGAAGATGCTTGGTTAACTTTTAAGACATTAACTCATATTATTTCTAATGGATGGAAGAAGGCTTATATGGGGATGACATGGAAGTTTTAAATAAGAAATGCAAAAAGACCTTAAAAGATTTGTTATATTGGAGCAAGTTCAAATTGAAGGAATTCTCAAAGGAGAAAGATAGATTGAAGGCAGAAATATGTCTACTTCAAGAGGAAGAAGCTAGAGATGGCTGGTTGGATGAAGATAAATTATGGTTACTTAAATCTAAAGTCAAAGAGCTTAATTTCAATCTTAATTATTTGAATACATGGTGGAAGCAAAGGGCCAAAGTGAAGTGGATTGAAGATGGTGACTCTAACACAAAATTTTTTCATACTTTTGCCAAAATAAGGAGGAATGTTAATTGGGTTTCTCAAGTGAGGGATACAGATGGGATTCTTACTGAGGATCCGAAGGAGGTGGATGAGGTGTTTTTCAAATTCTTTCAGAATAAATGGAAGAATAGGGTGTGCTGTTTAGAGGATTGGCCAAGACCATGGATGGTATTAGAAGGTGAAGATAAAGTTTTACTGGATAGGGAGCTATTTTTTTAGAGATAGAGGAGGTTGAAATGAAGTTGGCTAATAATAAGGCTCCGGGTTGTGATGGGATAACCTAGTCTTTTTTCAAAGCTTATTGAAGTATCATAAGGGAGGATGTTTGAAGAGAGGTTAAATAGTTTTTTACTTCAAGTAAGATGTGCAAGGAATGGAAAGATATAATGGTTGTGTTGATTCCCAAGACTTCAAACCCGTTAACTCCAACAGCTTTTCGTCCAATCAACCTATGCAATTCTATCTATAAAATTATGGCTAAGTTGTTGCTGAACAGATTGTTGGGGGTTATTCCTAAGATTATTTCTGAAGAGCAGGTGGCGTTTGTGAAAGGGAGATCGATCTCGGATTATATTTTATTGGCTCAAGAGGTGCTCAACAAATTAAGGCATTCCAAAGCAACCAATGGTTTCTTAGCTATCAAGGTGGACATCGAGGAAGCATACGATAGTATGTGTTGGTTAACGCTTAAGAAAATGATGTTAGACTTGGGATTCCCATTCAAATTCGCCACCACGGTAATGAATTGTGTCTCGGATCTTAGATTTTCTATCTTTATTAATGGCTCTAGTTCCAATTGGATTGAGGGGAGGAGTCGTTTTTGGCAAGGCTATCCACTCTCTCCATTCTTATTTATTTTATTCTCTCAGCTGCTATCCAATGCTTTCTTTAGTGAGGATCGGATGTGGGTATTAAAATTTCTTCAAAGGCTCAAAAGATTTCACATCTTCTGTATGCAAACGATGTTTTATTATTTGTAGAAGCTAAAGTAAGAAGTGTGAAGAAGGTAAGAAAAATTGTACAAGATTATTGAATTGGACTAGCCAGAAAATCAATTATCAAATAACTTTTTTTATGTGTGGAAATTCAATCTTAAGGAGAAGGAAGATTCATATTTTAAGAACTCTGGGTGTCAAACTAGTGGAAGAATTTGATTACTTGGGAATTAAGATGGCTCTATGGAGATTAAAAAAGTTTGATTTCCAAATGTTATTGGACAAATCTATTAAAAAGCTGAATGCTTTGGGAAATAGATATATTTCACTTGCAGGTAGATTGGTTTTGGTGAAAATTGTCTATCTTTCTCTCCTTGTATTCCTCATGATGCATTCTGTTGTTCCATTGAGGACATTGAAGGAGTTTGAAAGCTTTGTAGAGATTTTATCTGGAATAAAAGTGATGGAAGCCATGGGATCCATTATGTGGCATGAGATTTGCTATGTAAACCGAAGCAATATGGAGGTTGGGGTGTTCAGCCAGCATTGTCAAGGATAGATCCACTGAGGGCGAAGTTTTCTTGGAAGCTTTTTGATGAATCAGATACCTTGTTGAACATGAATTTATTGGCCAAATCTGGAGATAAATGGTGGGTTAATGGTAACTTTAAAGGTGGTTCTTCTTCTTGGAGGATCATTTCTAGTGGATGGAAAGCTCTCAGAAATTTTATAAGATGGAAGGTGGGGGATGGTTCCAATATAAATGTATTGAGGGATATTTGGATTATGGATAAAAGATTACTTTTTAAAAAAAAAAAAAAAAATGGACAACCTTTGTTGGAAGATTTGATAATGAAGATATAACTCTTGACTTTTTCATTCAAGATGGAAGATGGGACCTTGCAAAACTCAGCTAGTATTTTGGTGAAGAGCTATTCAAATTAATTTGTGTTGTGCTGATTTTTCAGACCTTACTTGAAGATTGTATGGAATTAAAGTTTAAAATGACTGGTAAATCTATCTCAGCTATATTAGTGGAAGATGGCTTCAAGGAGTTGAAGGATGTGGATTAGGTTTCATGGGTCTACAAATTGAAATTAAATGCTCATATGGAACTTTTTATTTGGCTCCTTCGTAAAGATGCCATCCCAGTTGAAGTCTTTTTACACAAGAGAAGATTATTTGATTCTTATTTGTGTCCGTCGGGGTGTGATGAGATGGAAGATGTCAATTATGTTACTACTAAATGTTCAAAGCTTTGGAAGGTGATTAATGTACTTAGAAGTTGGGGGTTCTGTATTCTGAAATTTAGAGATTGGGAAGATTGTCTGCTTAGTCTTAAGAGGTTGATATTCTAATTCGCTGATGGTTAGGATCTATTTTACATTGTTGTGGTTTGTTTGGAATAACAGAAATAAGGTGAAGAATGGTAAATCTGAAGACAGCAATGTGATGATTGCGGTTTCAGTTCTCGATTTTGTTGGCTCAGCTAAACAGAGTTTAATCCTCTTAGATCACTGGTTTGCTAATCAGTCTGTTGGAATGTTTCTAGATAAATGGCACCCCCTCCACCCGAGTGGGTTAAAATAAACATTGATGCTTCACTTAAAGATAATTATGAGGCAGATATTGGAGGTATTGTGAGGGATTGTAAAGGAAGATTTGTTTAAGCATTTGTATTTGGAAAATTGCATTGGGACATTGCACAATTGGAGCTTTTAGCATTTTCATCACTAAAAGAGGTGTTGCAAGGAAGGTAATTTTGGAATTCTCTGTGTTTGTAAGAATGGTAGGGTGTATTCTCTTATGCTGATTGTGTATAGTTGCCTGATTGATTCTTTTGGCTGGCCGAATGTTCATATTTTTCAAATTTGCAAGGAGTCAATCTGCACTATGGTGTTTGGTACATGGTTGCCTTTTATTTCCTTATTTCTCTTTAGATGCATTAACCTGAAAGTTTGTATCTTCTTTTCTTTTTGTTTTAATATGGCAACTTAAATGGTTTACTAATATCAATAATGATTATCCTATGGATTTTAATAGAAAAGGTTATAGTATTTTTATGAATGGTTCTTGTAGCAACCTATATGTTATAACTAATTATTTTTCTACTACTCGCTTAATTTTGTAGGAGATGATTTGTCCTGGTTCCTTGGTTTGTGGATTTTTTGCTAGAAAGATAGGGCTGAAAGTGTTTATTTTGATCATTTTTCTTTTTGGGTGCTGGTTACTTACCACCCTAGAATGTTCCTAGGTGTTTTTGTACAAATGCATAGTATGGAACTTAAGCTCAAAGGTTTTTTTTCTTTAGTTTTGTAGCTCTTATGAGTAGTAACGAGCTCGAGGTCCCTCTTAAGGATCTTGTAATATTTTTAGTAATTTACGTGTATGCCCCTTTGTGGGTTTTCCCACAAAAAAAAAAAAGAAAAAAGAAATTTGTACAACCTTTAAATATAATATTGTTAGTGATGATGCTATTAGACTTAAGTTGTTTTTTTTTTCTCTTAGGGATAAAGCTATCATATGATTAAATTCATTTCCTCCAGGCTTAATAACAACTTGTATATAAATTCTTAACCAAATTCTCCCAACCTTCTAAAATTTCCAATCTTTGAAATAACATCACATCCTTTACTCAGTTAGAAGGTGAATATATCTACAAATACTTTGAAAGATTTAAGAAATTTCTTAGGAAATGTCCTCATCATGCCTTCCTAATTGGCTAATAAGTCAAACTTTTTATAGTGACCTTATAGGTTCCTTTAAATTGATTATAGATGCCACTATTGGTGGTTCTCTGATGTCAAAGCCCTTTGATGAGGCTTATGCTTTGATTGAAGAGATGACTACCAATAAATTTGAATGGCTTTTTGAACAAATCAACCCTAGAAAAGTGGCTAGCATCCTTATCAATATTAACTTCCCAAATGTTTATCATTTCTAGAAAATTAGACAACCTTTGGAAGAAAAATTTGTTAGACCACTAATGATCTTAACATGTCTCGAGTAAAATAAATTAATGTAGCTAATAATAAAATTAATAATCCATACTCCAATAATAAACCATACTCCAATACTTATAATCATGGCTAAATAAATCATCCAAATTTTAGTTGGAATAATAATCAAAATAATAACACTAATTGGAATTCTAACAAAGCAAATCAAGTAGAATATTTGAATTCCCAAACTCAAAATTTTGCTAATATAAGGCCTAATTATCCCCAAGATTTAACACAAATAACAATCCTAAGGATTATAAGTCTTCATTAGTTGATTTTGTTTTGTAAATGAATACATAATTATAAAGTCAAACTACTACCATTAGAAATAATGAAAATTAATTTTGATAGCTAGCTGGACCTTTAACTAATAGATAACCAGAAATATCTAGTAATATTAAAATTTTCCCTAAATAGAAAGATAAAGAATAGTGCAAAGCTATTCAATAAAGAAGTGGGGAAGAGCTATAGAGTGTAGCTAGGAGTAAGGAATAATATTAGGAGGAGGCTATATAGAAGAACCGTTAAAACTATCAAGACCTAAAAAATCACCTCAACCAATTAAAAAGTAGATAAATTTATTAAATAGGTAGTTGAAAGGCCACCACCTCCATTTCCCAAAAGATTGTTGAAATAAATTTGGATAAGCACTTCTCAAGATTTTTGGAAATCTATAAAATTTGACTATTAACATTTCTTTTCTAGAAGCATTAGAATAAATGCCCACCTATGCTAAATTTATGAAAGACACCTTATGTAAGAAAAGAATATTAGAGTATTTTGAGATTGTGGCATTGATTGAAAAGTATAGTGCAATTCTATAGAAAAGTCTTTCTCAAAAGCTTAAGCCTCCAGTAGTTTTTCCATTGTTATGGTTGTAGTAGATAAATTTATCAATAGAGCATTATATGATTTAGCAGCTTGTATCATTCTAATGCTCTTTTTCATATTTAAAAGACTTAATCTAGGAGAAGTCCAATCTACCACTGTTGTCTTTTAGTCATAGGATCCTTCCTTTAAAAAACCCAAGGGAATAGTAGTGGACGTGCTAGTTGTTAACCTTATTTATGTTTAAGGATAATTAAACAAAAAAGCCCTAAATTATAATCTACATGCCTAATGTAATGCACCCCATAGTCTAGGGGCTCCATGACTTTATTTAATATTCAAACCTTTCCCTTAGGAGCTTCATATGTTAAATATATTAATGCTAGTTCCCTAATTTAGTGCCTAATAAGTGTAAATAATGTGTTATTTTATGTATTATATTTTCAATAAAAATATGTTATTTTAGTTTTATTGTGCAAGAAAAGTACAAAAAATGCACAAATATTCTAAGTCTCATATAGCACCGCAGTGTCGAGTAAAACAACACCACAGCATAAGCAAACTCAATATTAGAGCACCACAATATTAACATGGCAGGGTTGACTTCTCTATTGGAAAGTACTGTGGTGGCAATTTGTCAGCTTTACAACACCTTGTTCTCTATGTTTTAGAGCCGCAAGGTCACAAAGTTTTATGCCTTGGCACAAAAATTGTCATTTTGGTGCCACACCATTTGAAAGTTAACAACTTCACTGTATAGTAGTTATAACTTCTTAAGGGCATGATCTGTCAGCAAAATAACATGACTATTCATCAAGTAACTAATCCACATTAGCTAGTTCCACGATAGAGCCAAAAAAATAACACAATGACGTTAGTTCATTTGTTGGGCTCAATAGTGCCAATCTTTCAAGTGCCATTACACTAGATGTCTACTTTGTGCTTTCCTAGAAATGGTCGTTATGTTATGTTTGTAAGAGAGTTTGGCCACTTAGATCATTTCAGTATAATTAAAATTATTTTTCTAAATTACCTTTAGGGTGACAACTATAGGAATTGAGGGAAGTTCTTGATTCCATCATTAGAGTGTTTGACTTTATTTATAGAAGTAATTTTGTAAGTAAAAAGGAGTGTAGAGAAAATCTATAAAACCATTCTTGTGATATCTATATCTTGTATTTTCTTTCTATTACGTAATTAATTAAAATGAGTTTGCTTTAATTCTACCCTATGTCTAAATAAATTCTTTTATTTTGGATTGATGATGTAAAAATCATATGTAGTACTAATGAGTTCTAATATTTTTTAAATGATTAAAATGATATTTTCAATATTACTAAATCTTAATTTAATGCATATAGTGGTTATATGTGTAGCTAAAATTAGCTTTGAGAAAAAGGAAGAGTGGTTCACTTCCTTCCTAAGTATATGCCTTGTTCTAACTCCTTCAGAAGGGTCTCCTAAGATCAGTTCTTTAAGATGACTCAAAAATATCTTCAATCTCTAGGCAAAGTGTATCTAGGTTCTATCATTTTCTCTAGATTTATATTTTCTACTCCTTAGGTAATCTCACCTACTGCATCTATGTTTTGAGGCTCTACCCTTTTCTCTAAATTTTTAACTCCTTGGATAATATCTCCAACATCATCTTTGTCCTTAACTCTAGACTTCTTAAGGTTAGATTCATCAAACACTACATGAGTAGTCTCCTCCACCATCAATGTCCTCTAGTTAAAAACCCTAAAGGATTTCCCCACACTTAAATATCTTTAAGAACACTCCTTCAATAGATTTTGGGTCAAATTTTCTTAATGGTAACTTCCCATTATTAAGAATGAAAACCTTATAGCCAAATACATGGAGGGGGGAGTGGTTGGGTGTCCTACCCTTAATAATCTCATAGGGTATCTTGTTCAATTTAGATCTAACGTTCACCCTATTCAACACATAACAAGCTGTATTTTCTGCTTCAGCCCAAAAGTATTTAGGAAGTAAATACTCAAAAAGCATGGCTCTAGTAGCTTCAACTAAGATCTTATTCTTCCTTTCAGCTATCCCATTCTGCTGAGGGGTCCTAGGAGCTGAGAAGTTATGAATAATCCCTTTATTATCACAAAAGTTTCCAAATCTCTAATTTTCAAACTCTCTACCATGTTCGCTATGGATGTTCAAGATCTCACAACCTAGCTTTTTTGAATCGAAGTGGAGAATGATCTAAATTCATTAAAAGACTCACTCTTATATGATAGAAATTTAATCCAAGTGAACCTCGAGTAGTCATCTATAATCATAATTTTATAGACATTTCTCCCTAAGTTGGTAGTGCTAATGGACAAATTCAAGTGAAGTACTTCTAAAGGTCTAGAGTTGCTAATGTCCTTAATGAAATTGAAAGAGGACTGGACTTGCTTCTCTAGTTGATAGGCATCACATAGGTGATCCTAACTGAATTTAAGCTTAGGGACACCTCTAACTAGATCCTTTTGGGTCACTTTCCTAAGGGTTTTCATGCTGGCATGACACAATCTCCTATGCCACAACAAAGACTCATCAGCAACAGTTTTTAAATAGAAAGATGCAGCACATTCAATAATACTTAAATAAAGTATGTAAATATTGTTAATCCTTTTTCCCTACAAAATACTATTGCTATTCAAGTTAATTATGCATGTATTTACCAAAAAATTTATGATAAAGCCCTTATTACAAAATTAACTGATGTTGAACAAGTTGTGTTTCAATCCATCTACAAGCAAAACATTTTAAATCAAAAGGTTCTTGGAGTTTTTTATTATACCTGCGCCCACCACTTTCTTGGTAGTGTTGTCTCCAAGAGTGATCTTACCTCTAGCCTTGGCCTCCAGTGAAATATATTGATTGGCATCTCTAGTAATGTGTCATGAGCATTTATTTTTCAGGTACCACATGCTCTGATAAGATCATATATGAGAACACACCTACAAAATCATCAAATATCTGATTTAGGAATACAAAAAATTTTGGGTCCCTTCTTATGGAAAGATGTATGCAATGCATGTGTATTATGCTGTGAATCATACAATTTGGGCCTCCACGCCCATTGTGTAATATGATTAATAGTGCAAGTGCGTGAAGTATATACTAGCATGCCATATGAAAAATATCTAACACTAGGAAAAGGGTTTACTAATTTAATCGGGTGGTGATTTCTTTTCTTAAAGTTATATGATGCATGCAATGATGGTCTATCATTTTTGAATGCTATGAGTTTGGCTTTCAATGCTTTATTTTCATATTCATAAGCTACCACTTCCACTTTTAGTCGATGTTCATTATTATTTATTTTCCCTGCAAGTTCCTCTAATTTCGTAAAATCTTTTTCTAACTCAATATACGATGACATCAAGGAATCATGTGTATCAGATAATTTAATATGCTTCTTATTTAATGTATCAAACTCATCAGGTAATTACATGTGATTTCTATCTATTATAGAGCGATTTTTAAATAATACTTCATGCCCTTTTTTGCAAATTTAAAAATTCAAATTTTAGACTAGCATGCAATTTCCTAAGTTTCCTATATGATGCATTAATTTTCTTAGGAACTTTAAGTTATTAATCATAGGTTAGTTCACATTCCTCTTCTTCGTCAAACTGACCAAGATGACCATCTGTCATCAAACACATGTTTTTTGTCTTCTCCTCAACTTCAGTCTTAGAGGAGTTAGATGTAGAATCCACCTATAATATATTTTGAACCCACTTCTTATCCTTCTTAAGCTTGGGTTTCTCCTCACCCTTCTCCTTGCTTGGTTGAGCCTTCAGTGTAGGAAAATTAGCTTTCACATGTCAAGGCTTCTTGTATTCAAAATAAAACATATTAAAAGAACTTTTTAAAATTTTTTCTACCCTTACCTTTGTTCCATTTTTTATAGTGCTTTATTTTTTTTTCTTAGAAATCTTTTGAATTGCCTAGTGATTAAGGCAACCTTCACACTTTCAGACTAGAAAGAATCAATATCCGTATTGTTAGCCTTTAGCGCCATAATTCTCTCCTTCTTTTTCTCACCTGCATCAAGTTATCTCTGGTTTACTTCTTGTTTGTAAGCAACGAGTGATCTAATTAAGTTATCATTAGAATAAGTATTCAAATCCTTAGATTCAGTTATTGCAGTATTCATAGCATCAAAGGAAGAAGGAAAGCATCTCAAAAATTTGTTAACTTTTTCATAGTTAGTTAGCTCTCTTCCTAAGGCATGTAGTGAGGTGACAATTTGAGTAAACCTAGTATACATGTCAGATATCGATTAACTAGGTTTCATGCAAAAAAGTTCATAGTCATGCAGTAAGATACTCAACCTAGATTGCTTAACTTTATTTGTCTCTTCATAAATAATACACGATCTTTCCCATATTTCTTTACCAGTAACAAATGTTGAGACATGCATGTAATTTTCAAATTTCAAAGCATAAAAAAATAGTTTAAGCATTTTGCATTAAGTTGTGCTAAATCCCTATCATCAAAAGTCTATTCAAAAAAAGGAAGTTCAATTTTTATACCATTGATTTCATGTGATGGAGGTGAATAATCTTCTTTAACAAGTATCCAAATGTGATAGTAAATTAGTTGTAAAAATGTGGACATGTGAGTTTTCCAGAAATCAAAAGATATATTATCAAATAATGGTGGTCAGGTAGTGGAATACTCTTCCGTAATATTTAATTATCGAAGTTAGCCATAGATTAAAATTCAAGAGTTTTCAAAAACTATATTTTATGAATCCCTCTCTGATGCCATTTGAAAGTTTGTTAGGGATGTTAAGCCCTTATGAACTAGCCCGAGGGTACCAAGAGGGTTGGATTGGTCATTTTAAAATTTCTCAAACAAAAATCATTATCTTTTTGAAATATTTTAAAACATCAAACCATATAATCACTCATGAGAAAATAAAGTATAGAAATTAAAATTACGAACATATAATAAGAAAGAGCACAACAAATTTATAGTGGTTCGGTCAACCTGACCTACGTCCACTCCCTAGAGCCTCTCCTCTGGGTATTTCACTAAACTCAGTGACTCTCCTTTTACTTTCACAACAAGGTGGAGAAGCCTTTATAAAATGTATTTCCACCGACCTTGATGAGGTAGATAACCCAACTCCTTTCGCTTCCTCATGAAGCAGGCAAAGAACCCAACTCCTTTTATTTCCTCCTAAAGTAGACAAAGAACCTCGATCAATCGTTGAAGTAGATCTCTCTAGAACCTCCAAGAGACAAGGGGTGATGACTAGAGAAGATGACTCAAATTCTTGCTTGGAGTAACCTTTGTGATATCCTCATAAACTCCCACTCATAAGATCCTCTCTCTCTCTCTCTCTCTCTCTCTCCCAAGCTCTCCCACTCCTCTTCACTCTCTCAGGTCAGGACAGTAGCAAAAGATCACATCTCAAGTAAATAGGATATCTTATATAGAAGGGCTTAAAATCCCCCCTCAAATTATGCTTTAAATATTATTTGGGAGGTTGGTATGAATTCCAATGAGCCTAAGGTTATTTATTTGATCAAGCTCCCCAATAGTTTTTATAAATTGAATATGGACATTGCACTTAGTGGTTCCTTCTTGGGGTGTGGTGGTGTTATCAGAGATAGACATTATACTCTGAGTATGGCTTTCTCTGGTCCTGTTCATAAGGGTGATGTGAATTATGTTGTTACTTTTGTTATTATTTATGGCCTTTGATTATGTATTTCTCTTCGCTTAACTAATAATGGTATTGAATTCAATGCCAATTATAGTTTTCAATTTTTAAATTTTGTCATTGATACGGTGTGTACCCCTGAGATTATTATCTAGAAATGGATATTACGAACATTCTTATTTTTATGAACTATTCCTTACATCATGTTTATAAGGAGGGGAGTGCTTATACGAATTGGCATGCCAATTAGGGTTATAGTTTGGATTGCTTTTTTTATTTATCTGGTTCTAATCTTCCTACTCCATTGAAAGTCCTCTTAAGATTAGATGTTATTAATTTACCCTATGTTACTGTTTAAGGGTTGCCTTTAGCTGGAGTAGGTGCTTATGTTTTCCAGAGGTCTGGTGGTTATTTTTTCATTTTTTGGCTGGTTGATATTAGTGTGGATTTGTGGGTTTCGGCATATTTATACCTCTTAGGATTGCTACAGTTTCCCTTTGTTTGGGTTATTCTATCCCAAAATTTTTGGTTTTTGGTATTGTGGTCGCTTTTGGGGGGCTTGTCTTCCCAGTTTGTCTCTTCCTACTTTGGTGTCATTCCAGGCCTATTCCTTTGAAAAGTGACTCTTTGGTTGTTTTATTTGGTTGCCTAGTTTTGGATCTTGTGCAGGTCTTCTCGGTCTGTAATTTTTTCCCAACTGGTTTGGATTTTGGTGATATTTGGTGTTTAATTGTGGTGGTATTTAGGGGGATTTAGCTTATTTTTCTTCATATTGGGTCACTTGGAGATTTGGTGTTGTTTCTGACATGCTCCTTCACATTGGGGCTATTTTGGTGTCTAATTGTGGTGGTGCTAGTTCTAGCATTTGGTATTATCACCTTTGGGTATTGTGGTCCCTATACTTGAGCTCCTCTCCTGGATCTGCTTTAATTTAGTTTCCTTGGCTCTTAGTTGTTTGGGGTCGAGTGCTTGGCTCTATTTTCTTCTTTATTTATCTTTGGGCTTCTATTGGTTGGTTTTCTTGGTTACCTACCTTTAAGTACTTGGTAGTTTGTTGTTTATTGCAGCTAGGGTGTTCTGGTGCTTCTTGGTAATTAATTTCACTAGGTGGTGTGCTCTTATTTCTGGATGTGGTTTAGACTTGGGTGTCTTGTGTTTTCCTGGGATTGTTATGCTGTATTCAAGCTTTATTATGATGGGTATATGTTGCCTTGTTGTTGAGCCCTGGCTGTTAGGTGACCTTATTTTGGTCTATGATTATTTGTGCTATCCTTATTGTTGTTGGTTTGTCATGTTTATTTACTGCTGGTTGGTTATCATGTTGATGTTAAGTACTATCAACATGTAATTTTTGAGAACTTGTTGAAGTTATATTTGTTGGATTCTTCCTTATGCTAGTATATATTTATATTTTTACTATGTATTTTTTTGTACATTATCCTGCTTTGTAAAATTCCTTTTATGCAGGTGAGCGTAGTAATCTTATCTTAGAAGGGAAGCTAGATAAGGCCTCTTCTTTTTAGTTCTCTAATCCTTTTTGGGTCCTCATTTTGTGTGCACCATAGAATGTACTTAAGGTATTTTGTATTTTTCTTTAGTAGTGACCTCGAGCTCTTAGATTTTTTTTATCTTTTTGTAGCTCTTTCAAGCATTAGTGAGCTTGAGGGCCCTTTAAGGACCCTATATTTTTTTCTATATTAATGCAAGTTTAGTAGTGTTTTTTTTTTTTTTGATAAACCCGTGGGGGGGCCTACGCATTAATAATAAGAAATGATTACAAAGTCCTTAACGGAGACCATCAGCTCACTGATACTCAAACGAGCTACAAAACAAAGTAAAGAAAAACCTATGAGCTGATTGTCTCCACTAAGCAAAAACACAAGATTACCTTGTAACATTATAATGATGCTACATATAAGCATCCAAAAAGAAAGATATAATAAAAGATTTGAAGCTCAAAATTTCTGTAAAAAATCTTGATGTTAGCTATAAGCAACTCCACCTACAAATAAAAAAGGCTACAAAGCAAAAAGCTAAGACACAAAAATTTATAGATAAACCAAGAATAATTATGTAAATTTAAGATAGAAGCAAAGTAAGAATAATATACTTGCATAATAATAAATGATCCAAGCCAAGCTACCACATTAAGCACAAAAGAGGATAAAGACTGATAGAGCTCAAGATCAAATTAGAACAAAAGACCTCATTAAGGTAATCCTCAAGCCACTCAATCCTACCCTAAGGAGCAAACACCATCCAACACTAAAAGGGATCCGAACAATAAAGCTTGAACCCATCAGAAAAATAGCACAAATCATCCAGAATATCACAAATAGCCAGCTCGAAGGCATTCAACCAAAATAGGTGATACAGACACCAAGGCAAAGACCCAAGAGCATAAAGGGCCAACCAATTCATATAAGCAACCAATAAACTAAGAGCATAGCCAAAAAAACCCCAAAACCCAGGAAAACTCCCACGGATACCCCCAACTAGCCAAAACAGCAACCTGAAGAAGGAGAGCAACAATGGGAAATACCATCAACAACATAATCTATGTAATCGCAGCTCAAGTCTATATCCAAAATGACATCAGCTAAATTTAGAAACACAAATAGATGCCAGCAGAAAAATGAAAAACCACCAGGCTGAGTGACCAAGAGAACAAACACCACATAATTCCAGATAGAATACAGCAACAACCCAAAAAAAACCAACACATCACCCCCACAGATAACCAATAGCCAAAGTAAAATTCCCCAGCAACAAAAGCTAAAACACCACTAGCCACAAGCAAAACAAAATAGGGGATGCAACAAAAAAAGCAATCCAACTACAGTGCACCACAAAAAGTTCCAAAGCACCCTGGAGCAACCAATAGAAACACAACCAAAAATACCAATTAAATTTTAACTTATGGAAAACTAAGTGCAAAATAAACAAACCAAAGAAAAACCTGCCAGCCATGAGAAAATAGGCAACAACCCAATTAATAAAGCTCAGCAGCCATGGCAACATAGAATAAGCTAAAATGAAATCTAACCACCACCTTTGTGCCAAAAAAAAAACACCACTGTACAAACAAAAACATACAAGGCTCAATAAGCCAAGCAATACCTTCCTTAAGCATATGAGAAAAAGAAACATTGATAAAAACCATCAAATGTTTAATAAACCTAATAATATAAAACACCTCAGAATTACAAACTGAGTCAACATCATAAAAAATGCACTGAATATTATGAGTAGACTCAGCCTCAATACTAATATTAGCAATGTCAAGCGACATACAAATTTTAAACCCATAAAGAATCGCAAGAAGAAGAGACAGATGAAAATTACTATTAAGCAAAGGGCTTGCAAATGCAAGAATAACATTACCATGTCAATCTTTAATGATGCCACCCCACCCCATGCTTTTAATCTCATTAGCAATACCAACATTCAGCTTGAAACAACCAAAAGAGGGGTTAACCCAAGAAATAAAATGAGACTGAGAAGGAAGAAAAAGGGCCTCCAACCTGACACCTAAATCAACAGAAACATCATAATAATTGTTAAAGCTTTTAGTAGAAATCAAGTTAATTGAGAACAAACTCAAAATTTTGTCTTTCACGTTCTTAATAACCCTCTGAGAGTCCATTCTAATGCCATTAAAAAGAGAATTATTCCTCTCCATCCAATGAAACCACTAAATTAGAGAAGGTATAACATTTCTAATATTGTCTTTAGGATTAACAAACCAAGCATTAAAAAGAGCATGAATAGACAAATTCGCATTAAAATAGTTTAATTTGAAGATATCATCAAAATGACACCAAATTTTAATATTTAAAGGACCCGAGATAAAAACATGATGCATACTCTCTATATGATAACAACATTGACACTTAGATGGAAGGACGAAACCTCTTTTGATCAAATTATCATCTGTAGGAATAAATCTATGTTAAATTCTCCAAGGCAACAGTAAGGGATGCTTCTATGCCAAATCATCGAAAAAATGGTAGTGATAGCATTTTTAGTTCTAAACACATGCCAAGCATCTTTTAATCTAACAACCCCATCATTAGCCAACTTATATAATAAAACATTCTTCAACTCCAAGTTCAAAGGGAGATGAAGAATTTTTTGGATAATAATGTTAGGCATCACATTAGTAAGCTTGTCATAATCTCAATAGTTATCATTAATAAAATAATTTACCTTAACCACAGCAGTCATAATTGAATTAATAAGGGAATCAATAGATTGATTACCTAACCATTGATCTTGCCAGAAAAATATGCTGCAACCCCTAAGCCCACAAGAGAGATGAGGCTCCACATGCCACTTAACCATGCACAACCTCTACCAAACTTTAGAATTACTAATATTAAAAGAATAAGTAGTAGGATGCTTCTCGACATAGTATTTGGAAAACATAAATTTAGCTCACAAATTTTGCTTAGCATGAAAAGTAAACCATAATTTGAAGGAGAAAGCATGGGCCAAATCAGCCATGCTTTTACCGCCCAGTCCTCCCTACTTTAAAACCTCACAACACTTATCCTAGGAAGCCCAAGAAATTTTAGTGTTACTATTAGAGCATTTCCAAAAAAAAAATATTAAGGATTTTTTCAATTTTATTACACACCATTTAAGTTGGAAGCAAAGTTTGGAAAGAATAGACACGGAGAGAATAAAAAACACTTCTCATGACAGTAAGCCTACCACCAAAGCTTAAGAAATTAGAATTTCATGATAAGAGCTTATTCTATATAGAGGTAATTAAATCTTCAAATAAAAAAGAATTCTTTCTACCTTTAAAAAGAGGAATACCATGACACTTGATAGGTAACTGGCCATGCACAAAACTACTAAGGTCTTTAATAGTTGAGATACGAGCATTATACACCTTGTTAGAAACAATGAAACAACATTTCTGATTATTCAAAGAAAGGCCACTAACAGTTTGAAAATTGTAAAAGAAATCCATAAGCTTATTAATCTTATTACAATAAGCATTCATAAAGATGATAAAGTCATCAGCAAAACATAAGTGAGATAAAGGGAAAACCCCTAGTCCTAAAATGGAAAGTGGGATGATTTTCAAAAAGGTTAGCAAGGCTTCTAGAAAGATAATCAACTACAGTAATAAAAAGTGCCAAAGACATAGGGTCTCCCTACCTTAAGCAATGAGAAGATTTAAAAAAACTAGAGCTTTTTCCATTGATAATAATAGAAAAAAAAAAAAAAAGAATCTTCGATGTAATTTCTAATAAGGTTAATAAAAACAAAATTAAAACCAAATAATTGTAGGATGTTATAAATGAATTTCCAACTAATATTATCATAAGCTTTTGAGATATCAAGCTTGAGGATAATATTACCATCCCTCACCTTGACATCCAAATCATGGTAGAATTCCTAGGCCAATAAAATATTATTAAAAATAGCATGACCTTTAACAAAGCCCATTTAGAAAGGATAAATAGTCTTAGGAAGAACGATAGTTAAGCAATTCATAAATATTTTAGAAATTAGCTTACTAAAGAAAGTGCAAAGACTAATAGGTCTAAAGTCATTCCTATTACTAGCATCATTATTCTTAAGGATAAGAACAATAGAAGTTGAAGAAAAAAATTTAAGCATAGCATGACAAGCAAAAAAATCCAAAACCACATAATAAAGACCAGCCTTAATAAAACCCCAAGCTTTGTGAACAAATTTGGTAATGAGCCCATCCAAACTAGCAACAGAATCACCATTCATATCAAAAATAATATATTTTAATTCATCTAAAGAGGGATAAAAAATAGTATGAATCAAAAAATGGGCATCCCAATTCCAAAGTATTTTCATGCCAATAATAGAGTTATCAGGATGTAAATGGCATCCCAATTATCCTGAACAACACTTAGAAAAGAATCATGCTGAAGCCATATATTTTGAAATCTAAATTGATGAAAGGAGTTCACATATCTAGTATTAAGAGTAAGGAGCAAATGAGAATGATCAAAAATAGTATGACTAAGATGCTCAATAGAAATATAAATAAAAGAGTTAAGCCCGTTAACAATAAAAAAAATATGATCCAACCTTTTCCATAAGAGCCCCCTGTTCCAAGTAAACTTGTTACAGGACAAACTAATATCAATAATATTATAATCCATAATCATATTATAGAAATCCTCCATATAATGCAAAATAGGAGTGGACACCCCAAATGTGCTCTGAAGGATTAGAAATGGTGTTAAAATAACCACCCACCAACGAAGGTAATTGAAAAATGCTATAAAAGTCAGATAACTGCTCTAAAAGAATTTTTTTAGTCCCATGAGAAGATGCAACATAAAAAAAAGAAGCACAATAATTTAGATTTAAAACTTCAATGTTACAATGCAAAACAGGAGTAAAATTGCCAATTAAGAATAACAATCTGAACCGAATTTTTCAAAAATAACCAAATTTTATTAGCATAATTCATTTTGGCATGCTTATAAACTAAAAATATAACATTACTAAATAATTTAGAAACATTAACAAGAGGTTCAAGTAAAACAAGAATAGAAATATCATGGATACGACATAAATTTTTCACCCGCTAGCGATAAGAAGAGCACCCAATACCCCTAACATTCCAAATAATATATTTAAACATAAAAATGCATTGCTAACAACTAGTTTATGAATGGGTATTTCTAGCCGATTGTAAAACAAGGTTCTTGCTCTTTCTACCATGCTTACTTTGAACTTTACTGAAACTAGTATCATTGTCATCTTTAGGATAGAATTTATAAGAAAATTCCAACTCATCAGTATCAATAAAAGTATAGCTATGATAATGAGAGGAAGAAGAAGACTTATAATAAATATTCAAATCCTTTTCCTTACCCTTTTGAGGAAGCTCATCTTCTTCCAACAATTCTCCATCTTCATTAGCATTACTATTGAAACCAAGTTCAACATTCTCATTCTCAGCCAAGGCATTTTCATCAAGCCTCAAGTTAATGTCTCTACTATTCCTTTGATTTTCAAACACATTTCCGTGATCATGAACATTACATTGAGAAGCATCTAAATTAGAGGATTTGTTAGTATTCAACAAACAGTCCATAACTAGCAATTCAGAGATAGCACTATTTAGAGGAGAAGAAATAGTTAGCCCTTGGTCCTCCAAGTTATCATAATCATTGGGACTAGTAACAATGGTACTTATAGCATTAACCTGCATAGGACCATCCATAATGATAGGATCCGAAGAGGTATGCACAAGGGGAGGGTCAATAAGCACAAGTAAAGGAGCATCCCCTAAACTGGAAATATTTCCTGCAACTTCAACATAAGGTAAATTATCATTCTAAAGAAGCGACCCATAGTTTCGTTGAGATTATTTGGGCACAACTTTATCTTTACGAAGTTGAGGATGTAACTTAAAACATTTATTAACACCATGAGCATGCATTTTACAGTGAGAGCAAAAAATAGGAAGATTTTCAAATTCCACTTTTTGGAAATAGCTATTCAGCTCAGATCCTATCTAAACTTCATTTGGATGTTTCTTAGAAACATCAAGCTCCATAAGAACACAAGCCACGGTGGGTCGAGAGATAGCAGCGTAAAGGTCTCCCAAAAATAGACGCAAGCCCAAATAAGATTTGTGTGTTAAAAAAATGGAGTCTCAAGTTAAAGAAATAAATCCACACAAGTGCTATAGGCTATTCTTCCCTCACATCAAAGTTTGGCGTCCATTTGAGAAGACGCATTTGACATCCTTGAATATATAGGACCTTCTTGTAAAGATACGACTATAATCAGTATCATTCATCAATTGGATCGCAACATGATGAGGGTCCAGCAAACCCACATGAAAGGCACCCGAAAGTTTCAAGCTAATAAAAATTTTTCATATAACATCCAAATTTGGCATGCACAAAAGAAATTTACCAACATGTGTAAGCATAAATGGGGCAGGCCGACTAAGAGACAGCCGATTTAGTGAACATTAAAGCCGGGAAACCCTTGAATGAAGTATGCACAAGGTTGAGCTTATGCATGGAAGAAGAAGAACCAGAAAAGACACCTTGAAGGACTGAGAACAGCCATCAGGGATAGAAGGTATCGGGGGATTAGATGACAATGGAGTCGTCATCTCCCAAAGCAAAAAAATGGAAATAAAACCTCAAATGAAAGCCATGGAAAGATCAATTGAAAACTAACAATTACAAACATTAAAATAAAATCCAAACCAGATCACCAGTGGAATAAAGGCAATGTCTCAAATGCAAGCCATAAATCACCCAAGAATCGCCAAGGGAGAGCAGAGTGCAATGGTCAAAATTATGTGAGTAAGTTTAGTAGTGTTGGACTTCCTTTTGAATTCTGTTAGGGTTTAAAGTTATAAGACCCAACATATAAATTCCTAAAGTTCTTTTTCTAAGTTTGAATTACTATTCTATAATAATTAAACTTAGTTTTAAGGAACTGAGGTAGACTTAATGTCATAAATCCTCACCCTCCTAGAATTAAATCACTTTGTTCTAATTATTTGATCAACTTAAATTTATAATCTCATGCTATCCTAAAATGAAAAAACTGAATCATAAACTATGTTAGAATACTTTTAAGCTTCTTAGAATCATAGTGCTCTCTACCTTTCATCTTATAAATAAAAAGAATTAATCAATCTTGATCCACTCCATGTTGATGAATTCCTAATTTTTAATCCTTGTATGAATCATTGTATAATCAAAAGATATTTAGTAACCTCTTTAATCGAGAGTTTTCTCAAGAGATTCTCTTGGAATATATTTAATTGTATGGGCTTTCCTTTATGAGGAATTGATAACCCAAGCTTAAAGTAAACCTTAATTTTGTTTTCTAAGATAGGGTAAAAGTCTCTAAGAGTGCAGATAATTTTATCTAAAAAAATGGATATCATTTCAATCTTCCACGAAAATATGTTATTCTATATATTGTATTTGATTATAAAATTTGAGAATTTTATTTCTATTTTTAATTTGATATTAAAAACATTATTTCTATCTTTCAAGATGGCATGTTTTCCTATATGTTGTATTTAATTATAGAAACATAAATTTCAAATTGCATAACATTTTATTAAAGAAATCCTTAATTTTGTATTGAAGCATATTTTGGAAAAGATAAAAATTAAGCTAACCTAATTTATCCCCATCCTTCAATTTCTTTGGTTTAGGAAGTTTGAAATTTAGCTTCTTTAAATGATTTGGATTTTTTTTTTGGATTTCTCCTCTTTTAAAAAAATACATATTTTTATTCTTCTTAAAAATGTTTCTAGTTCTCGCTCCTTTCTTGTCGTGTACAATATTATCTCTACCTATAGTAATATAGTTGTTGTTTTTTATATTGCTTTGTATGATACTAATGCTACATATTATGTAGGGAATTATAAGCCTAGATTTTATTGGTTGTCTACTTTTATCAGTAGGCAAAATTGACCAAGATTTCTTTTTCTAGTCCATTATTTTTTTGCTTCTTAGCATCTGTTGTAGGTTGATCTTTGAAAAGTGAATTTTGAAGCTTTCTCCTATAAACTAGAGGACTTAGGGTCTATACTAAGCCATTAGGAAAATCTTCATACTAATTAAATGTAATGCCTAAGAATCTACTTATTGTATTTGAATAACTTTTCATCATTACCCCCGACATTACAATAATTAGCCCTAAAATGCACAAAAGGATATCCTGGATTTCTAGTCCCATGGAGTTATTTAAATTACGTCATATTCTTCTTACTATGGCTGTTAATCTCATTTTTGAGTAAAGTCAATTCCCCAAAAAAAAAACATCCAATCCACACCCACAAATAAATTAAAAATCCCTTTCAAACTTCAAATTTATTCTATCATTGTACTTTGGCATAGTGATCAGATCATTGACCACAAAATTTATCATTTGATAGCTACCCTTGATTGTCATTTGATCATCTGATCAATCAAATTGTAATCACCAAATGATTTTTAATGATAAGATTATTTCAGAAGAAAAACTCTCCTTAATCATCAACCTCCCTAATTAATTCACAATCCATTACAAAATCAAACTTCAAATCCTTTAGTTGACAGTCACCACGGATTGTCACATTAGTATGTTAAATATAAAATTATTCAAAATAATTTATCAAATCAAATCTATGTCAGACAGTCACCATGGATTATCACATGAGTAAGTTAAATCTAAAATTATTCCAAATAGTTTATCAAATAAAATCTATGTCAGATCAACTATCCAAATCCAATGAAAAATCTAAAACTCATAATCCAATGCATAAAACTAAACTCAAAACTCCTTGGTCCATAAACTATTTTTGGAAAATTTTTAATCACCTTAAAACTGAACCTAAGGACCTTGGATTCATGATTGGTCCATTTTATATTGATTAGGCACATTTCTAGGATAAACCACATCAATTTGGAGGCATTCCAAGCCCTCTAACCCAATAAACACAAAATATATTTTAAAGCTATAAAACCTTCCAATATTTATAGTATGTGATATTTGATAAAACATATTGTGGTTTTTATCTTTGAAGCCTCCCCAAATCCATTGATCATGATCATTGTCAAGAGCATGATGCATTGAACCAATACTAAATCCTTGGTGGACCATGGTTGTCAATGGTTGACAATAAAACCTACAAAACCCTAAAACCTCCTAAAAATAGAATTTTCTCTTAAACTTTAGCTTAGCTCAATCAAACTAATCCTTGAAACCTAATCCAAAAAAATTAAAATATGATTTGGAGTGCATTGTACCCTACCCTAAAGCATGTTTAACCCTGGTTTACCAAATTAACTTAGGTTGAATAAAAGGCCCCTTAAACATTTGAAACTAAATTTCATATATAGAGACCTCACCAAATCTTGGGACAACCTCCAACATGCTTTAAACATCATTTATAATGGGTTGGAGCCAACCCAAATCCTTTGTCAACCGTACATGACCAAGTCAACCCAAGATAACCTAAGGGTCCCTTAAACCTTTAAACTTGCATTTCACATCAAATGGCCTTTCCATTGCACTAAATCTATTCCTAAAATTTATAAATCACATTTGGAATGAAATTGATCCCACTTTGTCCCTTAGTTAACCTTAGTTGACCAAGTCATCCATGGTTGACAAAAAAATACATAAGCACTTAAAAAAATTTAAAACTAATGATTTTCATCAAAGTAGTGCATCCAAACTAATGGGGATAGTCCATGGGTCCACCATGAGACTCCCAAAAAAGTTACAGCCTATGGGCCCACCTAGTTTAACCAAATGGGTTGAACTAAGTGGACCCAAAGGGGTTTGCATGAACCAAAATCCATCCCTTATAAAATTAAATAGTATAAATAGCTATAATAGGTGTACCTTTGCCCGAAGCATCAAACTTAGTAAGCCCATTCAATAGGTTTACCTAGGTCAATTAATTAGGCTAACCCAAATTCTCCAAAAACCTAAATTTCTTGATGCATTAACAACCCAACCTAAATTGGACCTAACCAACAATTGAATTGCACTCTAGAATCTTCCTTGTACATGTCATAGCCAACTCAAGCCATATGGACTATTGATGTGGCAAGATTCCTTAAAACAAACCCTCTCTAATCATTGGTTCAATCGTAATCGATTAGTCAGCTGCCAAATTGAGCTCAAACTCTACATAATATTCCCTTGGATCCTTCTCGATAGTCCCTAATTAAAATGGTGGCTAGTAATTGCTTAAGTGGATATATTTTGGCCTTTGAATTTAAATTCTCTCTTCTATAAATTTCACTAAATTTTTTAATGTGGGAATTGGTTTCGTTATATTTATAAGCCTCAATGCAATCCCGTAAGCTTCCAAGAAGCATTCCCCCACATTCTATATCTTTAGATCTCTCCAATTGTAGTCTAAGAGAGGGAAAGGGAGAGAAAAAGACCCAATCTAAGAAAACTCCAATCAAGTTGATTTCAAATCTTCAAGTTTTCATGTAAGTTCTAGAGGATATCTCTACTAGTCCAAAGAGTCCAAAACTAGAAGATCCACCATTAAATAGTGGTATTTTTCTAATTAAAGGTTTAAAATTCAAATCACATTTACTTTAAGATCTTAATTCTTGGATCCTTCAAAATCTATATATTATATCCTTAGAGTATCAAGAAGCTCCCTAAAAAAAAATTTTGTCATTTGGAGGAGAGTACAAAAAGTTAAGATCATTTGAATATCTCATTGATTTTTTAACTGAAAGCTCTAGATCAATCTAAACCATTTGATCACATGTATAATTCGAACGAAAAGCCCTTATTGAGTTTAACCACACCACATTAATGGATGGTTTTGTTGATATTTTCTACTTCAAGACCTATTTTAGAGATTTTGATGATAACAAACATATGCTTAGATGTTCTAATTTGTGTACTAAGTATTTAAGGTGTAATGAGTTGATGGATGTGTATAGCAACTATTTATATGAGATTTACATTGCATTAACTCATGTTTAATCAAAATTTGAGCTTAAAGAACTCAATATGGACCAAGATAAAAAGATTGAAGATTTTTATATTATTGTAGGAGTATAATAGTGGTCCATTAATATTTACTTGCATGGTTTGATTTGCTCAGAATCTAAATATCAATTAAAATGATTTATATATTAATCTTGTTATATAAATCTATAAGATTTCTTTATGAAATAAATTTATAAGCTTCATTTATTACATAATTGCTATCAAATATAGAAAGATATATACTTAGAGAAATTAAAGGTTATAAGCTTATGTGATAAAACTTTTATTATGTATTCATTGTAAATTGACTTGTTTCATATCAATTTATAATGTGTATGATTAGTTTTATCTAAATTACATCATATTATTATATGAATATTTAATATATCCTTAAATATTTAAAAAAGTACATAAGTTTTTATTCTAATGAATATGATAGTATTTTGATTGAAATGTGGCTTAATTTTATTTCATTAGATTTATTAGATTCTATAAAAAGAAATTATTAGATTAAATTATTGTGAATCTGAGATTATGGATTAGACTTTTAATGATAGCAAATATTCATGTTTCCCTACGACTGCTTTTCTTACTAACTTTTCAAGACCACAAGATCGAATACAGTTCAAGCCAGCTCAAGATCGGGTAGATTTAGGTTGAGTCAAGTCTGTATTTTTCCTTTCTTGAGTCAATTGTAAAAGTGGTTCTTGATGCTAAGTAACCTTGAACACACAAATATGAGGGGTTTTCTAAATTTTTTTGTTTTGAGTACATCGGCCTGGATGATTTTCCTATCGGCCAGGACGATTCAACTAAAAACAGAAACCCTAATTAGGGCATCCTGGTTAAGCAGCCATCATTCAGCAAATCATCTTGGATGATATGTGTATCGGCCAGGATGATAGGCTGAAATCAGAAAGAATCAGCCGCCATGATCAATTTAGGTATTCTTTATTTTAAATTATCATCCCGAATGATCTCCAAATCGGCCTAGATGCTACAGCACAATTATGCCTAAATTAATCAGGCAATTGTGGAAAGTAATTAAGGCTGATTGATACGATCACATCGGCCGAGCTGATCACAAAATCGACCAGGACGATGTCCTGGATGATTGACATCGGCCAGACTCTATTCAGGGCGATGTTCAGGATGATTGTACTTGGATTTGAACTAATCGTTCTTGATGATATTATATTGGCCTGGATGATGTAATCAATTTTCTTCTGATCATCCTGAATCATCCCAGCTGATTGAGCTTATTTTATACTGATCGGCCAGGATGATAATATCATCCTGGATGATATTTATATCATCCTGGATGATAATGTTGATTCTTGAAATTCTATTTAAAGGACCTGAATTTTTTCATGCTTAAGACCTTGAGTGCTGCTATCTTGACCTGAGAGAGCCTTAGGAGAGGGACAAAGAGAGAGAGAGAGAGGAACTTATGAGGTGGAGTTTGGGAGAGGGTTTACAAAGGTTGCTCCAAGCAAGGTTCCAAGTCGTCGTCTCCGTTCTTCATCCTTCGTCCTTGGGAGGTTCTTGGGAGGTCTACTTCAGCAAAGGGTTCTCTGCCCGCCTCAGGAGAAAGAAAAAGGAGTCGATTCTCTGCCGCACCGGGGTTGGTAAAAAGGAGTCTGTTGTAAAGGCTTCTCCGCCTAGGTGTGGGAGCTAAAAGAGAGACACTTAGTTAGTGCAATACTTGGAGGGTGCTTCCGAGGAGTGGACGTAGGTCAAGGATTAACCGAACCACTATAAATCCAGTGTGATCTTTCTTTGTTTTGCTTCCACGTTTATTTATTTTTGCACCTTGATTTCTGTGGTGATTTGGTTTTATGATTTGTTGTGCTTTGCTAAAAGAAATTTTTTAAATTACCAATTCACCCCCCTCTTGGTTAGCCTCGGGCTAATTCTAAAGGGTTTCTTAACATCCCTAACAAACTTTCAAGTGGTGTCAGAGCAGGATTCATAATAACTAAGTTTGAAAACTTTTTGAATTTTTGATCCATGGCTAACAACAATATAAGCCATGGTGAACCATGGTTAATAATTATTGACCAAGTTAACCATGAAACTCTCTCTTGACCCATACACCTAATCCTTTGATTAAACCAAAATGAGGTTAAAATAGGGTCTTCAAACAATTTCAGTACCATGTACATCTATTAATCTACTATCACTATCCAACCTAAGTCGTGGGCTCGCTTGGGTGTCCAAATTAGGCTAACCCAAGTTAGGCCAATTGTCTAAAACCCATTTTAAATAAAATTGTTCTACCCTCCAAATTGGAAAAAAATCCAATTTAAATGAAATGCCCTACCTGAACCCTAGCTATGTTATTTATTCAATGCATTGAACTTATAAGAACCCAGCCTATATAATTTTAGGCGGTGCCTTGGATCTCTAAGAATTGGGTCGAATTTTTTTGGATCTAATCCATTTGAACTCAAATATTACCATATGGTAAAATTAGATGGAATTAATCTCCTAGCTCACTCTTTCCATCTTTTTATGAGTCTATTTATCAATTTTGAAGCAACCAAATAATATAATATAACTTCTTCTGGCCAAAAATGTAAGTGACTAGGCACACCTAAGAGGGGTAAGGGGTGTGAATTGGCTTATTTTAAAATTAAGTTCCTTTAAAAAAAATAATTATTATAAATTAAAGAAAAATAAAATGTATGATTAAATTAGGAATACTTAATTTTAGCATTTTAATGTCAAGTACTTGAGATCAAACAACCACAAAAATATATATATTCAAGGAGAAGTTTACTTTTAGAAATAAAAATTTTAATAATAAATTTTTTTGTTTTTTTTTTTATTTTGAAATGAACAATGCTTGCTAAAAAATATAATCTAAGAAATAAAGAAAGAATATGAAATCAAATAATATAACAAAAAATTTAAAAAAGTAAACCAAAATATTTATAGTGGTTTTATCAACCTGACCTCTATCTACTCCCCAAGATTTTTTTTCTTGTGAATTCCATTGGATAACACTCTAATTACCCCTCATCTTTGTTTAAGGTCAATTTAACGCATTCAAATCAATAGATTATAGGATTTCATTGCATGGTAGAAACCTAAGGCGAAGCCTTTAGGACCTAGAATGGCTAATTGCATATTGACCTAGCTCCTCCTTAGATAATCCCTAGTGGTTCTTGGAAAGTCCCATGCCCTTCCACTTGTTAAACTTAAATAAACACTAAACATAAATCCAAACTCCATAATTACATTCCATGCACTCAGCATGACACATTGAGTAAAACTTTTTTATATAGATTGGGACATAATGCAAACTTGTTCATGATTATTATTTGAATTATTTAAACCCATTAGGATTCATGGTTTAAAAAGTTTGACTTTGGTTGACCAAGTTTGAACTTTATACATTTTAAACCCTAAATTAAAAAAAAAAATCTTGAAAAATGATTCAAGCATTATTCTAAACCTTTGGATTGATCCCTAGGACTTCTACATTCATCTTTGAGCATGCCTAAAGCCATTTAAAGCAATGGCTAACTTTGATTGGTAAAGTTAACCATTTGGACGCCCTTTAACCTAAAGTGTTAACTCATGAATCTAATCCATTTCAAATCTTTGCATTATATCCTAAGCATTTCAAACACTCAAATGTTTGTTGAACTCATGAGTCAGGGTTGACCAAATTCACTAAGGCTAACCATTTAACCCTAAATATACATTGCATTTTTTAAACCAATTCCAAGTTTTGCTCTCAAACTCTTTTAAACATCATATAAACTTCCCTAAACCATATGGATCTTATCATTAGGTTAGGTTAATCTTTGTTGACTAAGTCAACCTAATTTGACCAAATGCACCATATGACTAAATCCATTGCATTCAAGTCAATCCTTTTGACCCTTAACCTTCAAAACTTGTAATAGGTGCCTAGGGTCTGTATTTTTTTTGAAAAATGCATAAAGCAAATAGCATTAAAAATAAGGAAATAAGCTAATACAAGCTAATAGCATCACATTCGTCCTTTAATAAAGTAAAAAAGGAGTTAGGAATGTGATCCAAATGAAGGTTGTCTGAATCAAAGTCTCCATTAAGAGCAAGGTTAGCACACATATCTGCTAACTTATTGCTTTCCCTACTAACATATTTGAAAATAACAAAGTTGAAATAAGTAAGAATGGAAGAAGTTCTTACAGCCCTCTCCGTGTTTTGCCAAGATTTCTTGTTGTTGTAGCTTTGAAAGCATTTCATCACATTTTCATTGTCACCTTCAATAATAATGCCCTTGTATTGATTGATATACTCTAAAATAGTATCATGGATAGAAAGAATAGATTCCAATTCTAGTTGAGCAATATCCCAATGAATACCTTTCCTTCCAATAGCAAATAAGAATCTTCCCTTATGGTCACGTCCAACAGCTCCCATACCAGCCGTATAAGAAGTAAGTAAAGAAGCATCAACATTTATTTTGATCCAATCGGGTGGAGGAGGATGCCAAGATTTATTAAACAACCAAGATGGTTGATTGACATCCCAAAGGCCCGATTTATTTCTATTAAAAATAGAAATTGAAGTTATACTGAGAGCATTGGAAGCAATATATACATTGCTATCTTCCTTTCCTTCTTAAATGAATTTATTTCTTGACTTCCAACAAAGAAATACCAATGTACAATAAACATTGGTGATAAAAGTTTTTTTGGTAGCATTTAACTCCAACCAAGAAATAAGCTCAGCATAACAGTTAAACACCGGGATTTGAAATCCCCAGTTATTCAAAATTTTTATAACTTGGATTACTTTAACACAGCTTACCGCCACATGCTTAATGTCTTCAAAATCTAAGCAACCTCTTGGACATAAGCATCCCTCCTTGATTCTTCAATATTCCAAAAAATGGAACGTTGGAATGACATTATGATAAATCATCCACCAAAAAATTTTAGTTTTTGGATTAAGATATATCTTCTTAATCCAATTCCAGTAATTCTCCCCATTGGAGATCTTACTCCGAGCTTCAAATGAGAGTGCAGCCAATGTTCTCCCAGAATTCTGTAAGATTAGCTCCATCTAGTCTTTAACACCGTCCTTCTCAATATTGACATTGCAAATCAACTGAACCATATCATTTCTGAAGAAATAATGCAGTTTTTTCGTGTCCCAATCTCCTTCTTTGATGAAAAAATCAACACAGGAATCATTCAATAGAAGGCTGTCAATAAAAGTAGGCCACTTACAAAAAGATTTGTCTAATACCCAAACATCCTTCATAACATTAACATTCACTCCATTGCAAATTTTCCACCTAATAAGCGGTTGAAGAACCCTTGAACCACTTCTAATAATCTTCCATGTGTTTGAACAATTTTGTTTGCAATCAGCATTCCAGAATGAATCACCATATTTCGGCTTCAAAATTTTATGTAACAGAGAGTTATCTTCCTTTATATATTTCCAAGCAAATTTTGCTCTTAGAGAATCCACTCTTTGAACAATAGAAAGAAGGCCACGTCCTCCTAAGTGTGAAGGTTTACAAAGATTTTTCCAGCTCACAAAATGCATACTTGCTTCATTCTTCTCCTTGTGCCATAAAACATCCCTACATGCTTTGTCAATTTTAGCTAGAATTCCAGCCAAAACTAAAGCATGTGTGCAAGTAAAAACATGAATTGAAAGAATTGTTGATTTAATAAGACTTAATCTCCCAGCAAGAGATATAAATTTGCTTCCCCAAGTTTCCATCTTGCCGAGCACTTTTTCCATTAGGAAGTTGAAATCTGCAGCCATCAGTCTTCTCAAGGCTATTTTCACTCCTAAGTAATAGAACTCTTTCACAATCATGAATCCCATTACCCGAGCAATCCTCTTCATTCTTTTAGAGCTGGTAGTTTTTCCACCAAAAATGGAAGATTTATTGTAGTTGATTTTTTGTCCCGACCAACTACAATACTTCAATAAAATTCTTTTAATCTTCTTGACCATCTTCATATTAGCTTCAGAAAATATTAAGATATCATCTGCATAAAGCAAATGAGATATCCTAGGGGCATTTTGATGAATCTTGATTCCTATATCCCTTTCTTCTTGAATAAGAGCATCAGATAAAAGTTGAGAGCATAGTACAAAGAGAAACGATGATAATGGACAACCTTATCGAAAGCCAGTTTGAGCACCGATCCATTGAGAAGATTTGTTGTTAATCAAAATAGAGAACCTAGGATATCTTACACATTCCAAAATAAGTTTTGAAAAGTGTGAAGGAAAACCAAAATAGCTCAAGATTTGCTCCAATGTGTCCCAAGACATGCTATCATAAGCTTGCTCCATATCAATTTTGAAGGAAATTAATCCTTTAGAGGATTTAGAAAATCTAAATTTGTTGAAGACTTCTTGGGCAATTAAAACATTATCAGATAAGGAGCGGCCTTTAATAAAAGCAGCTTGATTTTTAGAAATAAGTTTTGGAAGAAGATTCACAAATCTATTCAAAAGAATTTTATCTACAAGTTTATACATAGTTTTACATAAACTTATAAGGTTTGTATGAACTACACAAATCATTCCTACCACAATGAATGATTTGTGTTAGCAAAATGGGCTAACCCAATGAACATAAGAGGGTTCTCATGAGCCATTTCCCTTTCGAGAACAAATTAGTTTAAACAAATGCATGCAAAGCCTACGCCTAACTTCCTTGAACATCACATAGCATGCTCATCCCTTGGCCTTGCTTGGCTTATCCAAATTGACTAACCCAAGATCACCTAATAGAGCTGAAATGAACTATTTAACACTCTTAAGACAAATTAGCCTAGACCAAAGTTTATAATCTCTGTACTTACACCCCATGACTTAGACCAACCCATCCTATTCCTTAGATTAGTCTAGTGGCCTAAAACGTATAGAGACCTAGTAATATTTACTTTATTTAATTTAAAATGTAGGCCAACTCATCCCATGTACCCTGCCGCCTCCAGCTAACTTCTCTTATCTCATGCATCCATTCAGTATAAGCCAAATAGCCGGTATCTAATCAAGTTAAAAATGCCCTAAGTTTTCCTAAATAAGGGTTATATTATTAAATTCAAGTAGCTTCATGAGAGATCACGGAGTTTTTAGCTTCATGAAAGATCATGAAGTTTTCCCTGAGCTTCCCCTATCCTCCAGTATCATGTGAGTGTGAATTTGATTGAGCTCTAGTGAGGTCAGATTGATGAAATTCCTCTTTGTAATACAGTTATCCCCAGTCCTTAAAGTTCGAAAGAGGATTTCTCTATTGACCTAAAATAACTCCCTCTATAAAAACGTCCCTTGAATTCCCTCTAAATCAAGATCCCTTGAATTTGACTACGTAATTTTGAAACATGGGTTATAATTCATAGGGGGGTATGACATTTTGAAGTGAAGAGTCATTCTAATGAAATATAGTATTTACAATGATCTTTCTATGCTAGAAAATACATAATAAATTTAATAAAGATCTAGAACGTGAAATGTAAGAATTAATCAAAATAATATGGATATTTCATAATCGAGGCAAGTGATTAAAGATGAAATATGAACTACCTATTCCATTGCAATATATAGAATGACTCTATCATGTTAGATTAGATTATTTTTGATGGTGATATGATTTGAGGCTTGGATCAAATGATAGAAATTAATGCTATTATTGTAATATAGCATGCCAGTACTTAAATGACCAATTAAACCATTATTTGAAAAAGTGCTTACACTGATATATGCTTACTATGCAAACCCTTAAATTAAATGAATATTAATGCATAAAATTAATTAAAATCATATATCTCAATTCACTAAGCTAAATTTGGCAAATAAATCATCTATAGATTTAGTCAAAAAATCCCTATCCATTAAATAAATAAATCAAGAGAAGTGTGGTAGTTTTATGGGATAAGTAGATAAGTGATTATCTTATTTTGTATAATTTCATGCAAATTGGACTTAAAATTTGGTTAGATCTAACTCTAGGGAAAGTACATCAACCTAAATTTTCTTAAGTTAATTTGAATCAAGCAATTGCTTGAATTAAAATTTTTAAAATTCATAGGTCACTTTTTACCCATGATTTTTAAATATGTTTTCTATCTTTTAATACAGTACAATTTTTTCAATAACACATTTGATCATGAAAATAACAAAATTTATATCTATTTTCAAAATGATTATTGTACACCATTTTTGTCTTTCAACATGCTATGTTATTCTCTATGTAGATTTGATTATAGGAATATAAATTCCAAAATAGAGTGGCAATACAAATTTTCCCATAGTTTTTTCTAGCGACTATACTTGGTATGATTCCTCTCTCTATCTTTATTGGAGACTAAATATTTTCTTTAGTTATTATACTTTCTATCATAGTTGATTTAAACCACCTTTCATTCATTTGTCAATTTCCTCATTTCACTCTTGAGTGAATATTATCAATATTTAATTTCTGGGCTACTATTTATTGAATCTTGCCTAAATTTAATATATCATTCTAAATCATATGTTTTAAAACATCTCCTAGTTTTGAGCAATATATTATAGCTACATTTTCCTGTGTAGCTTCGTGTAGTTGTTTAGATTAAGTCCATTATATCAAAATCAAACTCTATGTTAGAGAGCCTACTTCCTTCATCATGCTTACTTTCAGATTTAGTAAAAATAGTTCAACAATTTTCAACATCTAAATATCTCACTTAAGGTGGAATTTTGAAGCGTCGAAGCTAGAGAGAGAACATCCATAAAAATATGAAGGATTTTGAAGAGTTCCAACTGCCAACGTTGAAGATGGAAGAAGGTTGCTGGTAATCTATGGATGATCGGAACACCAACTCCTTAATATCTACCGCGCGTCCAACTACGTTGGATTCAAAAGGTAGATTTTCATTAATTCGTAGCTTTCCTCTCAATTCTTGTTTCTTGAACTTTCCTCTGGTGATCAAAGAGGGAGGTTTGGTCTCTAAGAAAAATTCTTTGCCGGAGACAGGCAATGGAAAAGAAGTTATTAATGATTTGAACAGTAAGTCAATTTCACCTATGTCGGTCTTTATCCCTAAAGCAAATGATATGGAGGCTTCTTAATCAGGTTGCAAAGATAATAATCTATTGAAGAATGATAAGGATATTGATAATACCATTCTTGGTGATGTTAATATAAAAAATCCAGTTTCTTCATCTGGATTGGATAATTCTAATGTTTGGATAAAAAAACCACATATTAAAGTAAATTTGAATGGAGTTAATGATGAAAATGAAGATGCAAATGTGGTCAAACTTGATATGGAAAATAAAAAAGCCAATGTTCAAGTTTTGAGAAATTCATTGATTGTGAAAATTCATTGTAAAAATTTGCCTTTTTCAATTTATTCTATTGAATTAAGGAGGAAATAGATTAAATTTGGAGGGTTTCATATAACCTCACTTGGATTAGATTGGCTTCTGTGCTCTTTTCAGTCACATGAAGCAATGGATGAAGTTCTTAATGGAGGTCCTTGGTATGTGGGGGGCTTCGTCATTGGTTTAGATAGATGGTCACCTAACTTCTCTCCTATGTCCATGGATGGGATTTCTTCTCCTATTTGGGTTTGTCTACCTCATTTGCCTTTACATTGCTGGGATGAAACCAATATTTCTAGAATAGTTTCTAGAATTGGGACTCCTTTATTGTTGGATGGAATCATGTTTAGATGGGGGAGAAGGGAATTCTATAGAGCTTGCATTCAGATTAAATTGAATTCTAAGCTCCCTTGTGGTATCTGGGTTGAAGGTATTCATGGTAGATTTTTTCAAAAGTTTGAAAATGAAAATCTATCATCTCATTGCTTCAAATGCAGAATAATTGGACATAAAGATTATGTATGTCCAAATGTTTCTCATAATCTGAATCTTCTTGATAAAGAAGTCCCTAAAAATTCACTTCAAGTTGATGATAATTCCTATGGGCCATGGATGCATGTTAAATTCAAAAACAAAAAAGGCAAAAAATTGTATTTGATAAGAAGCAATCTAATTTTCTCTCCAAGGATAATCCTGTTAAGAGGAATACAGGAAGTAGTACTGTTGAAGATAACACGTCAAATCTTCTACTATCCAATAAACATAGTGTGTTATCTGTTGATAAAAATGATAATTTTGAGGCTGATTTAGTTGAAGTTATTAACACAGTAGATTTTGATAAGAGTTTAATAAAGGATCAAATCCTGGATAAAAATCCAAATGATGGGTCTTCATTAATCAATTGCCGGATTAATTTTGTTGGCTTAAAAACTGATCAAGCTAGCCCTCTTCATGACTCCGTTCAGAATTCAAAATTATATTTCAAAGATGCAAGAATTATGGAAGGAGAAGAGGGTGTTGTTACTGCTGAGTCAGAGTTGGTTGCTGAACCGGTGGAAGCTCAAAATTCAAAAGTTGAATTCAAACATACACGATTGCTGGATGAAGAAGAGGATGCCGTTATTTTTGAAATAGATTTTGTTGCTGAACTGATAGAAGCTCTTCCTTCAGCTATTTCCATGAAGCCTCTTAATGATATGGAAGGACTAAGTGGAACTTCACCTATGGATTTACCAGAATTTGTTATTTCTCTTTCGAAGGTTAACTTGAATTTTAAAAAGGTTTTATTAGTGAAAGGGAAAATAACATCTATTAAGGTTGATCATTCTTCAGGTTCTAAACATGAACTTTTCAAAGAACTTCAACCTTTGGGACCGGTGGAAGACTTTCCTAAAAGGAGAATGGCAGATCTAAGTTCAAAGAAGTTTGTGAGGGGTTCATCCCCTTTAGTTCATTAATGTTTTCTTACTCTTACATGGGAAAATACAACATGGTGGTTCTTGGAAGATACTTGATGATGGAATTCATAATCAAAGAGTAACTCAGATTACTAGCTTTGGTTTACGGACTCAGGTTTTTGAAGTGGCATCAGAGAAATTTACTGGAAGTTTCCTGATATGATTCTCAGATATTGGTGGATATTTGTAATTGTTTTCTATGTTTTTTATTTAGTTTCCTTTGCTTTCTTTTAGCTTTTTTGTTTTCTAAATTTATTCTAATTTTTTATGGGATCGATAAGAGGTCTTATTTTTTAACCGATTGGGAACTCTGGGATACTAACTAACCTTATAGGTTGATTTATATTTGGTATATGCTACACCCCAAGGGTTTTAAAATGGGAAATAGTGGGTCTCATTTCAATTATGATAAATTTAGTTTAACAAATATGCTTTCAATACGGTTTCCTTCCAGGTTGGATCAAAGAAACCTTTGTTTTCATTTTTGTTCTAGTTTGTAATAGGTTGTTCTTCTTTTTTTTTTTTTTCTTAATGCAAATCTGCATTTCTTCAAAAAAAAATCTCACTTAAAGCTATTAATATAATAAAATATGATATATAGTTGTATTTAAACTTAGAAAATAGCTAACAACTTAATATTTAGATTTTTTTAATAATTTGAACCTTACATTAAATGCGTTTCAATTAACAAATGATAATCGGATCAAGTTGGGTCGAGTTTTCATAATTTTGTAATGATTGTGAATGACCCGTAGTTTTCCATTCTCAAGCCAGACAATAGTAGCAAAAAGAAACCTATCCTTGTGTTTGACATAGAAGTTGGGTTTATGGTTGCTCCCATAATAATAAAACCTTTGGTGTTCTCAAGTATTAAATTCCTTGAGCCTACTACACCAAAATTAAAAGTCTATGGCCATATCTAATTTTGCTGGCCCCAGTTCCTTTGAACTTGTATCATCACCAACTACTATTTTGTCGATGACTAAATTTTAGAGGAGGAATAGGAACTCCCATTTGAGATGGAGATTTGAGAAAGAGAATTTACTGTGGAGGAATTCATTATGGCTGCTACTAAAGAGTTTGCAATAAAGAGAAATTTCTTCTAGTTCATCTTTGTTAGGAAGGAACCAATTCCATCCCTTCTTTAATGTTGATGGAGAGGAGGTTGCTAAAGTGATTATTGATTCCCACCACCTATATATGACTTGCATCTTGATATTCTTTCCCTTATAGAAAGAAAGAGAATGTTTAAAAATCAGCTAAAAGGTCCTGTTCATAAGTGTGCTAATAACTTTGGAATGTAGAAGGAAGACTTTCTAAAAAGCATGAAAGGAGTTTTAACTTAGAAAGTTGAAGTGGAATTCTTAAAGAAGGAGAATGTCAGTGTGCATACCATTAAAAGAAAGTTAAAAAATAGAGATAAATCTATTTTTTTAGTATTTACTAATGCTTATTATAGAAAGTTGTGGAAATTTTATAAAAATTATTACTTTATAATATTGATTGGTGGTCAGCATTCAAAGAATTTTGCTAAATTTTTTAATTTTAATAATTTTTCATGAAATATTTATCATCATCTTTCCTATCAACATCCATTATCCTTAATAATTTTATAAAAAAAATACTTATCTTTCTTATGTGCACCAGTCTTGTACAGTTGACTGGCATTATTTTAAAAATGGCCAGTCACATATGAATGACCATGAATGGTCAAAATATTGTTCGATAAAATATTTAACATAAAGTTTTAGGAGGTGAGACCTCAATGAACTAGCCCGTGGAACACCAAGGAGGAGGGGGGGTGTGAATTAGCTATTTAAAAATTTGTTTATCACAAGAAAATCTTTTTGTAGTTTTTTATTACCTTGAAATAAATAATTTGATTTTCCGATGCAGAAGCTAATAAACTTAACAATAATTACAATAATCATGATAATATTCATATTAGCATAATAAAACATTAATCTCTAGTTTTTCCATGTAGTTATCAAAATGATTAAATGCAAAAAAGTAAAATGCATAAAATCAAAATCAAAACAAAAACACGCCAGAATTTTATAGTTTTTTGGTCGAACCATGACCTATGTTCACTCCCCAGAATCCTCCTCTCTAGGTATTGCACCCTCGTGGTGAAGGCAGAGAACCTAGAATTATTTTTCACCATCTTGGAGAAGGCAGAGAACCTGGAATCCTTTTTAACTCTCCTAGTGGAGTCAGAGAACCTGAAATCACTTTTACCTTCCCTGGTGCGGTAGAGTAGCCGGGTCCTTTGATACCAAAGTGATATTCTTCTTAAAGCTTCCCTTAAGATAAACCTTGATATATGGAGGATCTTAGGTGAAAATTTTCCATAGCTTCCATGTAGAAGTCCCTCTCACACTACCTTGCAAGTCACAAGGATATTCTACCTCCCTCACAAACTTCACCCTTCCTCTCCCAAACTCTAGGATCACTTTTCAAGCTTTCTTTAGAAGAAAACTCCTCAATAAATGCCATAATCACTATTACAAAGTCTTATGAGAAAGCTTAAATAGAAGGCATAATTAACCCTAAAAAATTGTATAGTTTGATGCGTAGAATTTGACCTGTTAGTACTGTAAGATCATCACTATGAATGAATAGTCATACAGTACGATCAATTCAATTTTGCTTATTAGTATTATATTATCACTAGCATGACTGAACATTTAAATAATAGGATTAGTTCAAAAAATTGTAATTAGTCCAAGATAAATCTTGGGATGATCAAATATAATCTTTGTTGAACACATAGTATAATCAAGTTCCTAAAGTATGACTTAAATATTAAAATTAATCAGAATTTATTGATTAATCATAGAATTTAATTTGGTAATATTTTAAATATAAAGCAATATTTCAAATTCAAAATTTAGCCTAATTTAATGAATGTAAGGGTTTCTAATTATAACTAATCGTCTAGTATGTTGTAGTGTTTGTATTATAGGATTTGTTATATTTCAAAATTATTTTTCTTAATAATTTTTTTTTAATTAATTTCTTTTATAATAGATCATCTAGTATGATATAGATCATTTAGTATGATGTATAGAAAAATAAAAATATTTAGAATTATTTTTCCTGTCCATGCGTGTGTGTATATGGTCACCAATCTTGCATACACCATTAATGGACTTGACTTAAGAAATTAAAATTAAATAAATAAAAGTTATTGACTCTTTCAAGATAACCTATTCTACCGAATCTTGCACCCTGAATCTTCAAAGAATAGTGCATGTTGTACCTAAAATGTTAGTCAACATACAAACAGATATGCAATGCAAATACTTAAATAAATAAAGAGGTAATCAATAATAATTGTTATTATGAAAAATGTAAACTTAGAAGCTTGAGTTGCAAAGTAATATTATTTTCTCCTAATCTTCCACACATTAAGAGAATTACATTAAAAAATAGGTGAAAATATTTTATTTTTTATTTTTTTATTTTAAGAAAAAATATTAAACTAAGTAACAAATTAAAAAATACAAAATTTTAATAATACATGATAGATGAACAAATGCAACCAAATATCCTCTCCCCCTTTTAACATCACCAAAAAGGAGAGAGAATGTAACAAATATGTTCAACTACATGTAGAAGAAAGTAACAACATACAAAAATAAACTAAATTATGAAATCATGCTTAAAATATAATAAAAACCAATCACATTAAATAGATAAATAAACACATAAAACACATAAACAAAACACACAAATAAACCTTAACGTACTTATACTTAATTGGAATTAACAATTGAATCTTTAACTATTCAACATAAGTTTGTTGCCTCATCTTCTTGTTCCTTTTCTAATGAGTTAGAGGTTAAGTTAGCCCAAGAGATTTTTTTGCTTCTTATCATTTCCCCTTTTTGCAATTTACTTATCTTTTCCCTTTTACTTTATAGGGCATCTCTTAAAATTAGGGCATTCATATTTCAGATGTCAAGGTTTCCTACACCCAATGAAAATAATATCAGAAGAAATCTTGTCATATTTACCATTTTTATCTTACTTTCACTTTTATTCACACTTATGCTTGCGCTTCAAGAGACTTTTGAATTTGCTTATTGTTGATGTTATCTCCTCACTCCTATCATCTCTTAAGCAATTTTTTCTATGTCTTTATCCTTTAGCATGATAACCTTCTCATCACCTACATGCAAAAGTTTTTGACACACACTTTGATCATAAGTAATGAGTGAGTCAAGTATATTATCATTAAAAAAACATTCATGTTTTTTTATTCACATATAGAAGTGACTTTGGAAACAAAATGTTCAGGTAGATAACATAAAATTTTGTTGACCTTCTCAGAACTTGAAAGTTCTCTCCTAATAGCATGCAATGATGTCACTATCTGAGCGAATATAGTCTACAAGTTAGAGATATATTCCTATAAGATTTCATGCAAAAATGTTCATAATAGTGTAATAATATGTTCAACATAGACTATTTGACTTCACTAGTACCATCATATGTAATGTATAATTTATCCCAAATATCCTTGCTAGCAATACAATTAAAAACTCTTATAAAATCTTTAGATTTAAGTGCATAAAAAAGTAGTATAAGCATTTAGCATTCAATTACGCAAAGACTTATTCTTCTCAACTCCATTTAGTAAAAGGAGTGTTAATTTTAACTCCATTGAAGATACATGATGGTACATAATACCCAATTTGAATCATATGTCACATTCTAAAATAAATATATTATAAAAATTTAGAATTTTAGGTTTTCCAAAATCAAAATGAATATTATCAAAACGTGGCAAACAAGTTATTGAATAACACTCTACGATGTTTGTTTTTCTATACTGTTTCATAGATCTTTTTTCTCAAGATTTTCTAAAACACTAGTTTTGAGGCCCACTCCAATACCACTTGAAAGATTAATGAAGATGAAAGACCTCAATGAACTTGCCCGAGGAACACCAAGAGGGGGTGAATTAGTTATTTAAAAATTTTATTGTCAATAAAAGATTCTTTTTGTAATTTTTAATAACTTGAAATAAATAATTTATTCACATGATACAAAATCTAATAAACTTAACAACAATTAAAATAATGATGATGATATTTAAATTTATAAACCAAAATATTAATCTCAAATTTTTACCATGCAATTATCACAGAAATTAAATGTGGAAAATTAAAATATAGAAAATAAAAAATATAACAAACACACCAGAATTTTATAGTGGTTCTATCAAACCATGACCTATATCCACTCCTCGGAGTCCTCCCCTCTAAGTATTTCATTAAACCCTTTAGTGACCCTCCTTTGGCCTCTATAGCTAGGCAGAGAAGCCCTTCTAAAATCTCTTCCAATAACCCGGTGTGATTGAGGACCTTAAATCCTTTTTGTCCCTACTGATGAAGGCAGAGAACTTGGAATCCTTGTTCACCCTTCTAATGAAGGTAGAGAACCTAGAATCCTTTTTCAGCTTCCTGGTGAAGGTAGATAATCATAAATCCTTTTTAACCATCCTGGTGTAGGAAGAGAACCTAGAATTTTTTTCACCTTCCCCTGTGAGGTAGAGAAATTGGGTCCTTTGATACCAAAGAGAACTTCTTCCCAAAGATTCCCTCATGACAAACCTTTACACAAAAAGGAGCTTAGGTGCAAGTTTGTTAGAGCTACCATTTGGAACTCCCTCTCACACTCCCTTAAAATTCTTAAGGATATTTTCCCTCTCTCATAAACTCCACCATTCCTCTCCAAAGCTCTAGGATCTCTTTTCAAGCATTCTTCAAAAGGAAACAAATCAATGAATGCTAAAAAAACTAATACGAAGTCTTATGAGAAAGCATAAATAGAGGGATTAAAAAATAATAAAAATATAATTCATGTGTCAAAGATCTTACAATGCAATCGCAGGATCATCCAGTATGATGTGCAAAAATTGACATATTGGTAATATACAATCACTAGTACAAAAGAAAAGTCATATAATATGATCAATTTAATTTTTCCTATTAGTGTTATACGTTCGCCAGTACGAATGAATAGATATACAATAAGATTAGTTCAATCATATTGAAATTCATCCAAGATGAATTTTGGTATGACCAAATATCACCTCTATCAATTATACAGTATGATTAATTTTGTTTAGTACAATCAAAATATCAAAATTAAGCAGATTGTATTAATTAATCAAAGATTATATTAGGCAATATTTTAAACATCGAACAATATTATTTGGTTCGTACAATACAAATAAAGCAATATTTCAAATTCAAATTTTTGTTGAATTTAATGAATGGTGGGATTTCTAATTATAACAGATTATCTAGTATGTTGTGGTATTTATACTTTATAATAAGTTATATTTCAAAATTATTTTTCTAGATAAATAAAATATTTTAATTAGTTTCTATAATAATAGATCATTTAATACGTTATTGATCATAAAGTATGAAGTATAGAAAAATTAAAATATTTAAAATTATTTCCCCTTCGCATGTGTTTGTCTGCTTGATCACCAGACTAGCATACACCCTTACAGGACTTGACTCAAGAAATTAAAAATAAATAAATAAAATTATAGACACTTTTAGCATAACCTTTTCCAACCAATCATGAACCTTGAATCTTTAAAGAATAGTGCATATTATACCTAAAATATTAGTCAACACACAAATATATATGTACTACAAATACCAGGAGAAATAGAGAGGCAGTCAGTAATAATTGCTATAATCAAAGCATAAACTTAGGAAACTTAGTTGGAACATTATCTACATTAATCTATATGTGCTATCATTAATTTCATAGTAAAAATCATAATAATAAATGATGTATTTTTCCAAGGAAACAGTACATCACTTACTATTAACTATTTTAGTATAACAATAATTATCATCTTTAATATTTTAACTCTCCCAAAATAATAATTTAACCCATTCTTTTTAGGTGCTAAGTAGGATGGTGTTTTTTTTTAACTATTGTATTAAATCTCCTACGAAGGTAAGCTGTTGTAGTTAATTACAATATATGAAGCTTTAGGTCTCCTATGAATATTCAGGATTAAAATAATGATAGAAATTTTATGTTTGGTTTTATAAGAGTGATATGAAGGGTGTGAGGTTGGATATTCAACTGAGATTGGATCAATTCTGAATACTTATTTTGGAAGCCAAATAGAAAAGGTTAGGGAAGAATAAGATTTAAAAAAAAAAAAAAAATAGAAGCACCCTGGCCTATCCTATGTTGGGCTTTGAATTTGAGAGGAGAGAAAAATTTTGCTTCAGTTAATATTTTATTTTAAATTTGGGATTGAATTCCTGATGTTGGTAATTTATTATTTTAGTTCCATATTGGATCTTGGATCTAAGTTGGGCACTAAGTGATAGTGATCCAAAGCTAACAAATGAAATACAAATCTAGTCTTACCTCAGCCTGAATTAGAGAGCCAGCTAAACCGCTAATTTGCTTCAAAACCATGTGTTTAGTCATTATGAATGATGGGTAGGCTATCATTTTTGGAGAAATTGGGGCCAACATTTGGAGAAGGTCATAATTTTCCCCTTTACTTATATAGGGTGAATATGTTTGATACAGTTAAAATTTTAGTAATTTTTAGTGAGTTTATATTGCAATAAATTGCAGATAAACCTTGTATGCCAAAATTCTATAACGAAATTTAAAAATTTGTCTTAGAAAATAGATTTTTTCCTAGAGATGCACAACATCCCCTAGACTAAACTACATCTTATAGGCTAGGTGGTCTACCATGACTTGCAGGTAGAGAGGTGCATAGTAAGGACCAAAAGGAAGGATATAAATGCATGAGAAACCATAGTGTGTTGGGGCTTACTTCTTAGGAAATATTTTTCTTTCTATGTTAGGCTACTATCTTTTATTTAGTTATAAGTTGAAGAATTATTTAATTATCCTTATGATTTTAATTAGGTTCAAGCCTAAAAAAAATATTGCTTGCAAGAAAAAAACCTAGTAAAGCAGGTAATTTCTAAGGCACATTCAATTTCAAAAATTAACTAATAAAATTATATCAAAAAAGTAGAAAAGTCCATGTGGTATGTTTCCACTTAATATATAACCCAAAGTACAAAACGTAAAAGTGATCGGGCTCCATTGACAATATCTTTTATTCTAATCCTACAAAATGATGCAAGTTTAAAAATGGGATATTTTTTCTTGTCTTCACTTCTTCAAATTCTTTTTTGGCTCAAATGCCCACTGGGTCTTGATATCTAAATAAAAATAACTACTCCCCAAAGGGGTGTTTCTTTTTTCAATAGATTTCAAGTCATTTAATTTGGATCTCTAAATGGAAGGAACACCTCCCCAAAGGCATGTCTTCTTTCTCTTTGGATTCTAAATTGGATACTAAAATATCCTATTTTAAGTGACTTTCAGAACTCATTTTCAATTTACATTTATGAGAAAATAAATGACTCCAATATAACATGCACTTATCCTAAGCAGCTCATATATAAAATCATCACAATATTAGAAGAATTTATAGAATTTTATAGCCCATGTTTTGGCTAACACATTCTAGTTGCATTGATATTATTGTTATGGTGGGTTACAAATTTTAACACATGTAGAATATTTTGTTAATCATATATTATTTATTTTCCCCTTTATATAGCCCTGCATAAGCATGCACACTTGTAGAAAACTCTATTAGCATCCAGATTATTCTTAACCTCAGAGAAATCTATTAACCATCATATCTTAAGTAATATAACAAAATCATCACATATTAAGGAATCACATAACACATCAGGCCATGTCAACCAACATGTAATGAAATCTACATAAAATTATGTCACGTAAAAGAACAAGTTAAAATAATAATAACCTAGCCTAAAACTCATGTTTGTTGTCCTAACAAGTCATCTACAATTTCTGTATTAGGCTATGTGGCTCAGATGTATCCTAAGTGGATTTTTATTTGGAGTTTTTAAATGTTTTCTTTAGTTTGTTATAGGTTAAAGGAAGATTTAATTTATGTTTAAGTTTGATATTTTTGTGTTCATTTCTTGATGAGTTTTAAATGTTAAATTTAATTAATTATTGGTTTTCTAAAGACCTAAATTTTAATTTGGTGATTTAGTCCTTAAGCCTAGAAATTTAATACACTTATGTTCTCAAAAAGGGAATCTACATAATGTATGGAGGCCTCAATTAATTAGTGATTTATGGTTGATTATTTATGTTTAATATTAACTTCCATAGTTTACACCAAGGTCGTAAAGTTTATTCATCCTCATTGGTGCTAACTTAATAGCATGATAGGCCCATGTTACATATTAGTTATATTTGGGTTTATATTTGATTTTATTTAATAATTCATTATCAAGATTTGTGGTTAGCTTTCTATATTTATTAAGCTTATATTTTTTTATTTTCATTCCATAAAATTTGTTTTGTTGCATTATCACAATGGGCATGAGGATTAAGGCCTCCATAGGACACGTAGCCCCACAGCCCAAGATAGTCCATCTAAAAAACTTCATTGGTAGAATGTTGGTTTCTTATTTTAATATTATAATTTGATTTAATTAATTAGGATGATAATTTATTATAAATTTTATTATTTATGAATTTTCGGTATTTAATTGAATATCTTATTACAACAAAATAAAGGGTCTATTTTTGGACTTTCTAATTTACTTAAAATTCTAGAGTTTTTATATTTTTAATAAATATTACACCCTAATATGAGTAAAATGCTACTTAGCTTACAAGATTTAAAATTTTCTTCAATTAGTTATGAATTTTCAAAGTTTGGGTGTCTTTATAAACTAAGGATAACCAAAATGTTGACTTTTTTATTTTTTAGTGAATTCTAAAAGTTTACTATTTTTCATAAATATTATACCCTTAGTGGACTCCAATGACTTTGAGTTTTCTCAATTTGGAGTTTTCTAGTTTTAGTTATGAATTTTTTAATTTTGAGCATTTAATTGAATTATGTAATTACTTAGTTTAATAGATTTTCATACTTTTGCACCAAACAGATTTCAAACCCCTTGGAATGCATCCAAAATGTTAAGAATGGCCTTTAGGAGTGTTTTCAAGAGTTTGTAATTTATCTTTTATTTTAATTAATTTTTAATTATTTATCAAATTTCCTTAAATATTAAATTAAGCTCAAATATTATGTATGGTTATTAGGTTTTAATTTTCTGAGATGGATTATTTAATTATGAACATGTTTTAGCTATGGTTTGTATTCTTTTGATTTAATTTGAATTTATTTTATTTTTTTAAGTTTCAAGCCCCACAAAGGGGCTAAATTATGTTTAAATTAATTTTCTTATCAAAATAAGTCCAAAATGAGTGAAATTAATACCTAGGGTTTAAAAATTCTCTAAGTTCAATAGTTTAAAGTTTCACCCCTAATTGGGTTTGTGCAGAATTTCCTAAGATTTTGCAAAAATTTTTAGAAAAATCTTTAATTATTTTCCCTAGATTTCACTAGTGTTCCAATGGATTTTAATCTTGGTCTATCTAACACTTACACATACACAAGCACACCATAAAAAATTGAGCAATAAATCTTACCTATTTGGAGATTTGTAATTTTTCAAAGTTTTGGATCAAAAATGGACCCATAAACTTAGAAATTCAAACCACCATTATCTTGAACATTTAGATCTATAAACATTACTGGGAGTGAAAAACAAGCTTAAAAACTTTTCACAAATGTTTGAGCCCAGTTTGACCACTGGATCATTAGAAAATTAATAAATATTTAAAATATCGATAATTTTCTCATAGTACAAAACTCAAATTAACTTGAAAATATTTTTAGAAAATAATTGCGCTCAAGTCCTTTCCATCCAGTCCAAAATTAATCAATTTTGTGAAAAGATGGTTTTTGAATAATTTTTTGAAGTTATGAGCAGCGAATTGAAAATCTAAATTCAATTTATGGATTAAAACTATGGTGCTAATTTGTTTTCTAGTTGACACATATTGGTACATAAGATAGAATGAAAACCACATTTGTAATTTTAACTTAACCACATAAGTATGATTTCCCACCATTCAATTCGAGTGGATTAAATCAACTGATTTGATCGTGCCACATGGCCCATCAGCATGCAACCCGTATGGATTAAAACTTGATGCCTTTCACAATTCAGTTATGGGTGACATGGCCCTTTTGGGCTATTCGATCACGTAGAAGGTGCAATTGGATAGTTTTAGTCAAATACGACCAATTTTAGTTCAATTTAAAATAAAATCTTTATTTTCTCATAACCTTTAAAATTCTCATCCAAAACTAATGAAATTTGAAACATAAGTTCTTGATATCTTAATCTCGCAATGCCTAGAGTGTGGAGGCACCATGCATTATAAATTTTTAGCAATTTTAAAATATATTCTAAACTAAAAGTGAATATATCTTACCAACCAGTGAATGGATTTTTGAATTTTTAGGCTATTTTTTACTTGGAGTGGCCCTTCTCAACTTTAATTAAGACAAAAGGGGCTGGTTCTAGCTAGAATAGAAGTGGTCTCCAAATCTCCTTCTTCACTCTCTTCTCTCTCTCTCTCTCTCTCTCTCTCTCTCTCTCTCTCTCTCTCTCTCTTACTCTCTCTCTCTCTCTCTCTCTCTCTCCACCAATATGGGCTTTGGAAGTTATGCAATGAGAGGAAAAGACTTGAAGAGGGTAAGAGAATCTATAGAGATGTTGATGAAAAGAGCTTGAAGCATAAAGTAGCTGAAAGAATGTCAAGTGATGGATTGAGGGTTATTGGGAGTTTTTTTTTTCTATTTGGACCCCTATAGATTGAGTGAAGGGCAAGGAATAATTGGAGTGGAATTTAGATGTTTCCACATATCCAAGGTGATTGGAAGCCATGAAAAAGGATTGGCCTGAATGTGACTAAGTTGGGATCATGTAAGGGGTGGATCACATTTTCCCACTTTTGGCTAAGCCAAGTCATAGTCTTGGTTTAAGTGAAGCATTATGGTTGCTTTAGTGCTGATTTAGGTGACTTAAGGAGGAAAATTTTGGATGGAAATTGAATGGTTAATAAAGCATAACCATTTTGACCCATTTCGACTAATATTTTTGTTTTGTTGACATGTTAAATAGTCAACCAATGAAAGGTGAATAAGTTGTGTTGTTGGGGAGTTATGCATGTTGTAGGAAGAGGCTTTAAGGAGTTTGAGCTCAATATTTAGGAGTTTGAATGAAAATTTGGCAACAAGCATGAACTCAACACCTCATGGTGAGTTAACCAAGCCAACAAAATAATGTTTGACCCATGAGAATTTTGAACATGTATGGAACATTCATTAGCATAATTTTGAAGGTTCAATTTAGTTTGGTGATACATAGAGCATTCGATTTGAATTTGGTTGAATGTATGGTTGATTTTAATCAACCATGGTTGACTTGATCAACCAGGTCAAACCAATGGTTGGAGTTAGACCAACAAGTTCAACTGACATTTTGGACCCAATGGAAGAGGTCCCTTGCAATGGCGAGGTATCCATGCCTGAAATGCATGTTTGGGCCCTTAAGGGGCCTTTTGGTCAACCAATTCAAAGCAAAATTTGGGATTTTGTTCAATATACTCGAAAGATATTTAAAATGCATTGAATGAGCTTTCAAATACTTGTATTAATGAGCCATGTTGAAGTTTAAGAGAAAGAATTATTTTCCCTCAATAATTTTTTTATTTTAGTGGGCCCATAATCAACCATGGTCAACAAGGCTCCACAAAATATTCAATTTTATATTTAACATGTCATAAGTATGATTATGAACAAGTTTAAAGGTTTTGGGGATGGTCCCAAGCTCAAATTTCACAATGTTCTTGGTCCAGTGTCATAGGCTATAAATATTTGAAGATTTTTTAGCCTTTTGAAATCAATTCAATTTTGGGGGTCAGAGGGCACATATTGGTCTCAATTTGGAGAGTTAACACTAGAGACATGCCTAATCAATATAAAACTAATTTATTATTAATTAGATATCATTTGGATTAGTTTTGAGGTGATTGAAAAATCACTAAAAAAATGGATATGGACATAGGCTTTTGGCCTTGAGTTTATCTTGAGATTTATGATTCGATCTTTGCTTTTTGTTTAGTTTTGAATGACTAACCTGATGATAGATTGAGATCAATAAATGGACCCATAATTTTTGTAGTAGAATGAATTTATACTGCACATATTGGAGTTGATCAATTTGATGGATTGAGTTGGATTCCAAGGAAAGGAAGCACCTAACCTTAGATCTAAAGGATGGCAATAGGGGACTTATACAAAATAGATAGATTTTCTTGAATTTGATTTACCTATATATCTAACAAAGGTAGAATGGGGTTTCACACCTAACCATAAGATGCAAAAGAGGTGGCTAAGTTATGAAGGGGTCCAACAGGCTTAATTCCAACACTAGCTAGCCAAGATCCTAGGAAATAGAATCTCAGGACAAATACTTATTTCTAAAAGACCAAGATTTTTTTTAGTCTAATTTACATCTTAGTCTAAGGAGAAGTAGTGTAGGGTATCACACCTAACTTGAAGATCCTAAAGATGACTAACCTGTAAAGGGGGCTAGCAGGCTTGAATCCAACACTAGCAAGTTAGGATCTTAAGAGATAAGAAACATGGAGACTCATACCTATTCCTTAAAGATCATAGGATTTCTTTGATTGTTCCACATATGGCTTTCTCAATAATTATAGAGTTTAGTCTTAGGGAAAGAAAGCACGTGGACTCATACCTAACCTTGAAAGGCTAGAAGCTTCTAAATTTGATAGTAGGGTTGTTCCATAGAGGATTTTATCCACCACTAGTTGATTTAATCCTTTGGAAAGGAAGTGTGTGGACTCACACAAAATCTTAAGGATTACAGGTTTTGGTTTTGATACTAGGGTAGTGCCATAGAGGGCTTGCTCCACCACTAGTGGATTAAATACTAAGGAAGCATGGGGACTCATAACCTTAAGAATTAGACTATTTTGATTTTGATAGTTTGAACTTAGGTAATTTAATGTAATGTAATTTGAAATATAAAATTCTCAATAATTTTAGTTTCAGGAGACATCAAGCATAAAGTTTTAAAGGAAACACCTATTGACCAAAATCATTGGGTAATTTCATTTACAATCAACTAATAAGTAGTAACCCTCTTCATAGACTGTCTCTATAATTAAAGGTCCCTCCCATGTTGTTTCAAACTTTCCACTGATCTTTCAATGGGCTAAGATAGGCCTTAGAAACTAAGACCAAGTCTTCTATTTAGAAATTTATAGGTTGCACTTACTTATCAAAAGCTTGATACATTCGTTCTTTATATAACTCTAAATTTTGTAGAGCTTAGAGGAGATGCTTTTCAAGGTCTTCGAGCTCTTCTAACCAAAGTTGACTATTTTGTTTAGTTGAAATTTAATTTTACATAGGGATCCTTAGCAAAGGGATTTACACATCTAATGGGAGCATGACATCAAACCCAGACATTAAGGAAAATGGATGGGATTAGGTTGGAGTCTTATAAATGGTTTTACAGGCTAGTAAGCCATTTACCAACGTCTCATCCATTGATGTTTGCTATCATCGAAGGTCTTTTTGATGATCTACACCAAAGTTTTATTAAAGGAATCAACCAATCCATTAATTATGTGCAATATATTATTGAGTATCTCCAACCAATATAATGGCATCTTGTAAAGTTATTTATTTTATAAACTTGAATGTGGATCCATTATTAGATATAATTATATGGCGCATGCTGAATCAATATTTGATATTATCACAAAATAATTGCATAATATAGCATGATGTTACCTAGTGTAGGAGAACTGCTTTCACCCACATAGACAAATAATCAGGGCTAATAAAAATAATTATATGACACTTTTAAGAAGGAGGGACAATAGGCCTGATAATATTTGTGCTCTAAGTATTTTGCATTGTTCATGCAATCATCAATCAATGTATTCTGCTTCTGCAGTAGATAGAGCTACTGAATTTTGTTTTCTACTGGACCAAGAAACTAATGAATTTCCAATGAATTGACATGTTCCAGAAGTGCTTTTCCTATCCACTCTACAGCCTACAAAGTCAGAATCTGAATAATCAATAATTTCAAATGAAGATCTAAACTTAGGATACCAAATTCCTAAGTTTTGAGTTCCTAGTAAGTATCTTAAAATCCTTTTCACTGCTGTCAAATGTGATTCTTTTGGATCTGATTGAAATCTAGCACATAAGCAAACACTGAATATAATATATGGTCGGCTAGCAGTCAAGTAAAGCAAAGATCCAATAATCCCTCTATATTTCTTTTGATCAACAGATTTTTCCTTAAGGTCCTTATCCAACTGAACTGAGGAACTCATTGGTGTACTAACAGGTTTAGCATTGTCCATTTCATATTTCGTGAGGATGTCCTTAATATATTTAGTTTGACTAAGAAATGTCCCTTCCTCATGTTGCTTGATGCTAAAACCTAGAAAGTAATTTAAATCTCCCATTAGACTCATTTCAAATTCACTACTCATTGTATTAGAAAAATCATCACAAAGATTTTTATTTGAAGATCCAAAGATGATATCATCCACATAAATTTGAACAATGAGTATTTCCTTTCCAAATTTCTTTAAGAAGAGAGTTGTATCCACACTTCCTTTTTCAAAAGATCTTTCAAGTAGAAAAGTGCTCAATCTCTCATACCAAGCCCTAGGTGCCTGTTTCAATCCATATAATGCCTTTTTTAACTTAAAAACATGGTTTGGGTATTTTGAATTTTCAAATCCTGGAGGTTGTTCTACAAAAACATCTTCTTCAATAACACCATTTAAAAAGGAACTTTTGACATCCATTTGAAACAATTTAAAACTTTTAAAACAGGCAAAGGCAAGTAAAACCCTAATTACTTCAAGTCTTTCTACAGGGGCAAAGGTCTCCTCAAAATCAATTCCTTCAATTTGATTATACCCCTTAGCAACTAATCTAGCCTTATTTCTAATGACTACTCCTCAGTCATTCATTTTATTTTTGAACACCCACTTAGTTCCAACAACACTTTGATCTTTTGGCCTTGTAGTTAATTCCCAAACCTTATTTCTTACAAATTGATTTAACTCTTCTTGCATGGCCAATATCCAAAATTCATCAGAAAGTGCCTGATCAATATTAGTGGGTTCTATGGTTGAAATAAAGGCTGAATGATTGACTTCCTTATTTAATCCACGCCTAGTTCTAACACCCTCACTAAGTTCTCCTATAATCAATTCTCTTGGGTGGTTTTTAGAAAATCTCAAATCTCTAGGCAAAGGGTTTTCTCTTTCCAAATTTTCTTCCACATTTTCTTCCAAATTTAATCTATCAATCTTTTGGGAGTTTTCCTCAATTTCTTCTTCAACAATATTTGGCTCTTCTAAATTTCCAGATTCATCAAATACAACATGTGTGGTTTCTTCAATAACTAAAGTTCTTTTGTTGAATACCCTATAAGATTTTCCAACACTTAAATATCCAACAAAAATTCCTTCATCTGATTTTGGATCAAATTTTCCTAAGGCAGATTTTCCATTGTTATGAATGAACACCTTGCAACCAAAAACATGCAAATGAGACAAATTTGATGTTCTACCTTTTAGTAACTCATAGGGTGTTTTATTTAAATTCGATCTCACATTCACCCTATTCAGAACATAACATGCAGTGCTAACCGCCTCAGCCCAAAAATATCTAGGAAGTGAGTATTCTGCCAACATTGCTCTGGCGGCTTCTATTAATATTCTATTTTTCCTTTCAACTACCCCATTTTGTTGAGGGGTTCTAGGTGTAGAAAAATTGTGATCAATCCCTTTTTCTTTACAAAAATTTTCAAATCTTTCATTTTCAAATTCTCCTCCATGATCACTTTGTAAAGACATTATTTCACATCCTAGTTTTCTCTGTATCCAAGTTGAAAAATTTCTGAATTCCACAAATGATTCACTTTTATGAAAAAAAAATCTAACCCAAGTGAATCTTGAGAAATCATCCACAATAACAAATCTGTATACCTTCCCTCCAAGATTTACAGTTCCTACTGGTCCAAAAAGATCCATGTGAAGAATTTCCAATGGTTTACTAGTTCTAAGATCATTATTGGACTTGAAAGAGGACTTCACTTGTTTTCCTAATTGACATGCATCATAAAGGTGGTCCTTAGTAAAGTCTAGTTTTGGTATACCTCTTACTAAATTCTTTTGGATAATTCTCCTAAGATTTTTCATACTAGAATGACAAAGTCTCCTATGCCAAAGCCAAGATTCATCAGAAATAGTTTTCAAACAGAAAGCAATAGGAGTATGAAATGAATTCAAATCTAGCAAGTAAACATTGTTTACCCTTTTTCCATTTAAAACTTCTTTACCATTTAGGCTTAATATGCAGCTAGTAGGTAAAAATTTCACATTATATCCCTTGTCACATAGCTGACTTATACTTAACAAATTATGCTTTAAGCCTTCAACCAATAACACATTGTCTATAAAAAAGTTTTTGAAATTACCAATCATACCAGATCCAACCACTTTCTTTGTGGTATTATCTCCAAGTGTAACCTTGCCTCCATTCCTAGCTTCTAGCGATATGAATTGTGTAGTGTCTCCAGTCATATGCTTTGAACATCCGCTATCCAGGTACCATATGCTCCCACGAGGTCTTGTGTGAGAGCAATCCTGCAAAAATATCAAATGTTACACCTGGGAACCCAAACAAGTTTGGGTTCTCCTTTTAGCAATTTATAATCAGATGCATGTATGATATGTCTAGGTTTATGCATCTTAGGTCTCCACACCAAATTAGATTTCATCATCAAGGTACAGGTGTGAGCTATATGTCCCAAAATTCCACAATTATTACATTTAACATTAGGAAAAATATTCCTAAGTTTTCTTCTTTGTGATTGTCTTCTAAGGGATTTCATGAATTTAGGATAATATTTAGGATTTGTAAAATCTTCTAGTCTAGCGGGTTTTCTATTATCCTCGAGAGCTCTTATAGTTAGTTTATAAAATGAATTCATATCTTCCAAAATTCGATTGGTATAATTGATTCTATATGCTTTACTCTCTGATTCATCCTTAAAATTTTTAAAATCTTTTTCAAGATCAGCATAGGATGATTTTAGATTTTCAAAATTCTTATTCAAGTCATCATATTCATCAAGTAGTTTCATGTGGTTGTCATCTATTAATGCATGATCTTTCCTAAGAATTTCATGTTCCTTCTTGAGCTCTTCAAATTCTAAACTTAAACTAGCAGGCATCTTTTTTATTTTCCTATATGCATCATGCATGTGTTCAGAAACTTCAAATAATTCATCATAGGTTAAGTCACATACCTCTTCTTGATCTGAGTGATCCACATTGTCTGCCATCAAGCAAATATTAGTGACTTCTTCTTCTTTTTCCATCTCAGATGAGTCTGAAGCTGAGTCCGCCCAGAAAGCTCTTTGAAACTTCTTCTTGCCCTTCTTTACCATAGGTTTCTCCTCCACCTTCTCCTTACCCGGAGTGGCTTTGAGTTTTGGGCAATAAGTCTTAATATGACCTGGTTTTCTGCATTCATAACAAATCACTTCATTAGAAACCTTGCCATTTCTGTTAAACTTACCTCTACTCCATTGCTGGCGTCTCTTCTGCTTCCTCTTTAAAAAGCTTCTGAATTGTCTAGTCATCAGTGCAATATCATCTTCATCCTCAGGTTGTGAGTGTTCACTCTCTGACTCTTCTACTTTTAGTGCTATATTCTTCTCCTTTCGATATTCACCTGCATCAATCTTTCTTTGACTTACTCCTTGCTCATAAGCAATGAGTGAACCAAGAAGATTGTCAATAGAATAAATGTTTAAATCTTTAGACTCTGTAATTGCAGTAATTTTTGCATCATAAGCAGTAGGTAAACAACGAAGAATCTTATTGACCATTTTAGCATTAGTTAATTCCCTACCAAGTGCATGCAAAGAAGTGACAATTTGTGTAAATCTTGTGTACATGTCGGAAATAGATTCATTAGGTTTCATGCGAAACAAATCATAGTCATGTAACAAGATATTGAGCCTTGATTGTTTAACCTCATTTGTCCCTTCATAAGTTATACAAAGTCTATCCCATATGTCCTTTCCGCTTTTGCAAGTGGAAACCCGCATGTAGTCTTCAGATTTTAAAGTACAAAAGAAACTGTTCAAACATTTGGCATTTAATTGTGCTAAGTCACGTTCTTCTATAGTCCAATCTGTAAAAGGTATTTCTACCATAACTCCATCAACTAATCTAGTTGGTTTTGTGTAGCCATCCTGGACTAACATCCACATGCGATAATCAAGTGACTGTAAGAAAGTAGACATGCGTGTTTTTCAAAAATCAAAAGGAATATTGTCAAACAGTGGAGGTCTAGTGATAGAGTAACCCTCAGGTGTGTTTCGGTTTCCGAAAGTAGCCATCTACGTTAATCAAAAAGTAGTTCAAACTTATGATTTTGAAACGAAGCTCTGATACCACTTGTTGAGTCTAGTAATTAGGTTGTTAAGCCTAAGTGAATGTCCCAAGGCTACCAAGAGGGGGGTGAATTGGTAGTTTAAAAAATTTAAGTCCCCTTTTTTGAAAATTATTGAACCGAAATAAAATTTCTTTTAAATTTTGTAGAAAAATGTTTTTCAATCACAGAGTTTTTAAAATAGAAATATAAAGTGCGGAAATGTAAAAACAGTAAAGTAAATGACACCAGATTTATAGTGGTTCGGTCTATAACCAGACCTACATCCACTCCCTAGAGGCACCCTCTAAGTATTGCACTAATACCAATAGTGACTCTCCTTTTGCATCCACAGCAAGGCGGAGAAGCCTTTAATATACACTCTTTTCACCACTCCCCGGTGCGACAGAGAACAGTCCGTCCTTTCACACTCTCCTAGTGTGGGCAGAGAACCCTTCAGCTGTTTACACTCTCCAAGTGTGGGCAGAGAACCCTTCGGCTGTTCACACTCTCCAAGTGTCGGCAGAGAACCGGATCTCCTTGACAGATCTTCTCACAAGAATCTAGAAGGAAGAAAGAAAAGAGTGAAGTAATCCCAATTCACAAGTAGAGACTCTTACCTTTGAACTCCAAATGAAGCCTTCTCGCTCCAGTGGTAGGAATCCTCCCTTGAATGCTCTCTTCCACTCTCTCCTTGGCTATTCTCTCAAGAGGCACAAAGATCAAATGACAAAAAGATTGGGTGGCAGTCTAATTTGGACTATTTATACAAAAGACAAGAAAAACCGCCCAAAAACTGCAAGTATTCAATTCTGTACGCAGTGGATCGTCCTGTACGATCGTGGATCTTCCTGGACGATTTTACTTAAATGATCTGAAACGTCCCTATTTGAATATCTGTACGAAATGTCTTCGTACAGCTGATCGTCCTGTACGAACTAGGTTCGTCCAGTATGAACGGTTATTACAAGGTCGGTTCTAGAAACTAGTGAAAACTGTCCTAAGTTGGTTAATCGTTTGGATGAAAATTGATTCATCTGGACGAAAATTTTACAGAGGACCGATCGTCCTGGACGATTATTTACTTTGTCTGGACGAAAAATTTCCAGAGGACCAATCGTCACAGACGATAATTTAATTTCGTCTGGACAAAAATTTTCTAGAGACCCGATCGTCCTGAACGATTTTTAATTTCATCTGGACAAAAATTTTCCAGAGAACCAGTCGCCATGGACGATAATTTAATTTCGTCTGGACGAAAATTTTACAGAGAGCCAATCGTCCTAGACGATAATTTATTTCGTCCTTGACGAGTAGGACTTAGAAAAAATTTTCCGAGCAAGTTCCTATTCGTTCCATATACTTTATAGGAGATAACTATCTTATCGTCCAGTACGAACGTATATCGTCCTATACGATCAATATAAATTTTATATGATCTCCTCATGTGTGTGTGTATGTTTTTATTCACTCAAGTTACAATCACTGCCTTTCAATTTTTTTATTTCAAAGAAAAGTGCAAGCTTCAAATATTACAGAGTATCTCATGCTAAATTCAATTTGAAGTCATCGTAATCTGGAGTTTGTTTTCCCTGAAATGTTAGTACACACAAGAGCAAATATAATTCTTCCAAAATTGTTAGGAGATAACTACACATTTGAACAATAATGTTTGGAATCATTAAAACTTCATAAGTTGTAAAAATATAAAGCATGCAAATAGCAACTATCTTAACACTTTAGAATCAAATTTATCTAGTAGACATCGAAGAATTTTATTAACTTTTTCAAAATTTGAAAAATCTTTTCCTAAAGCATGCAATGAGTTTACAATTTGAATGAATCTGGTATACATGTCTAAGATCGTTTCAAAAGGTTTCATGGAAAATAATTCAAAATCATGCATTAACAAATTCAACTTAGATTGCTTGATTTCACTAGTGCCTTCGTATATGGTGTGCAATTTATCCCAAACTTCCTGACCGGTAGTGCACGTGGATACTAACATAAAATCATCAGAATTTAAAGCACAGAAAAAACAATTTAAAGACTTCGCATTCAATTGAGCATTGAGTTGTTCTTCCCTATTCCATTGACTAAAAGGAATATCAATTTTAACTCCATTAACAATTCGTGACAGTGATGAATAACCAATTAAAATCATATGCCACATGCGAAAATCAATCGATTGCAAGAAAATAGACATGCGAGTTTTCCAAAAATCAAATGATATATTTTCAAATAAAGGAGGTCTGGTGATTGAATAATCTTCCGCAACATTACGATTAGCCATGGATCGAAAATTCAAAAAGCTTTTAAAAACTTATTTTATGAAAATCGCTCTGATACCACTTGAAAGTTTGTTAGGGATGTTAGGCCCTCTTGAACTTAGTCCCAAGCTAATTAAAAGAGAGAGGTGAATTGGAAAACCTTAAAACCAAAGATAAAACTCCAACCAAAATCACCACAAACAAAGTGCGGAAGAAAAAATAAATGCGGAAGCAATAATAAGAAAAGAACACACCGGATTTATAGTTGTTCGGTCAAACCTTGACCTACGTCCACTCCTTGGAGGCACCCTCCAAGTATTGCACTACAAAAGTGTCTCTCCTTTAGCCCCCACAGCTAGGCGGAGAAGCCCTTACAAAATCAGTTCCACCTTCCCCGGTGCGGCGGAGTCGCCGGGTCCTTTGACACCAAAGAGATCTTCTTCTTTGGTGAACTTACCTCGAGACAAGCCTTGAATCCGATGGTACTAAGGTGCGAATTCGTCGGAGCGACCGTGTGGATCCTCCACCACACTCCCTTGAGTTCCTCCCCCTCACAGGATCTTCTCCCTCTCAAACTCCACCCTTTCCTCTCTCCCTTTCAAGCTCTCTCTTCAAGTTTCCCCCACAAGAACGAAGCTACAATGGCTGCCAAAGACACTTAAAAAGTGCCATGCCAAAGCTTAAATAGAAGCCCTCAAAACAAGCTCATTAATGCAAGTTGTCGCCATTATCGTCCAGGACGATAGGCATATCGTCCTGGCCGATTAGCACAAATATGAGGAAAATCATCCTGAATATCACCCTGAAATGAAGCTGGACAATGTCTAATCATCCCGGACGATCTTGCGATCATCCTGGACGAAATCCCCATTAATTGCTTTCCAAAACTGCCTGAGAAAATTTGGAAAAATTGACCTGGATCGGCCAGGACGATATTTTATAGTCCAGGCCGATATACCAGGACGATATCCAAAAATAAGATTTTCCTAAGTAGATATGGCGACAGATTCTTGCTAAATTGAGCCGATCGTCCTGGCCGATACAAAATCGTCCAGGACGATGTGTTTTGCAAAAAGACGGCTGCTTTAATGAGGATGCCCTAATTAAGGTTTCTACTTTTGTCAGATTGTCCAGGACGATATAAATATTGTCCCGGATGATGTTACCAAAAATAGAAATCTTTTAGGGCACAACAGAAAATCTTCCAGGTTACAAATCATCACATACCACACCAAATACAACAGACTCAAGAAAGGAAAAAGATTACAAACTGACTTAGATCTAGTCTACCCAACCTTAAGCTGATTCCAAATTGCAGTCGGATCGTGTGAACCTGAAAAGTCAGTACATAAGGCAATTGTAGAGAAATAAGAAATGTTTGCTATTATCAAAATTATAAACTATAGATCCGCAACACTATATAGATCTCTTTTATTTTTCATATGCTAGAGGCTCTCAAGCTATCTAACTTGACTCTTGGTCTACTGACTTGGTGTGAGACCTTTGGACACATAATTTCTTACACAAAGAAGAAAAGGACAAAAGGAAATTCAATTAATATATTGAAATCTTCCTCTTCAAGGATTACATCATCTTTCATCATTGAGGTGGATGGACTATGGAAGAAATTATTGACTTTTCCTAATTTACCACCTAGATTAGGGGAGTTGTTAACTACTAACCTTGCAACCTTGTCAACAGATGGTGGGGTTAAGGTTAAGACTTTAATTCTTTTACTCAAATTTTTATGTACTATTAATTTAGACTTATAACTTTCATTTTTTGGAACATCATCCTCTATATTACTATCTTGTTCTAAACTAATATTAAATTTTGGAGGAGGATTTATCATTTTGTAATTCAATGGAATTCTTTAACCTCGTGCTTTTGAGTCAACACCCAAACTTTACTCTAATTCAATGTACGTCAATTTTTTTTCTTTTAAATTAATCACAACCTCGACCATGTTCTCTTTTATCTATCCTCTCACCTCTTCGGTGGAAAGTGTTTGGAGGATGAAATATCACACCCTTGACGTCATCTTCACTATCAATTTCTTTTATTTCTTTTCTTTTCTTTTTTTTTCTATTTACTTTTATTTTCCTTTTGTATTTTCTTCATTAGTTTTCTCCTCCTTGATTATATTTTTTTATACAACATGTAGCAGACCCTTTGGGTAAGTATCTTCGTAGATCCTGTTCTCATGAATAGAGGATTGTTGCAAATCACCATGAATCACATATTCAATGCCACATTATTGATACTTGGCATATTTGTGTAGGATAAATGGAATCATAATATATTTGTAGACCCAAGGCCTAATTCTAAGTATATTGAAGGATATAGTAGAATCAATTATATGAAATGTAGCTTCTATTTTTAGCTCTCTTATCTCTAATAAGATCATGATTGAACCTAAAGCCTTCTCACCTTTTTCATAAAACACATGTAGTACTAGCTTATTAGTAGCGAGCTTATATGTGCTACTTTTAGATATATGAGAGTCTTTACATTCATAATATTGATTGATGCACCCAGATCAATAATGACTCTTGATAATCTAAAATATCTCATATTTATGATAAATATTAAGCTTTATCTCAAGAAGTTGTAGCTAAATGAGCTAAATAAATCTCTGGGTCATGAAGTACTTTGATTAAAGTCTTCCTAATTTTTTGAGAGAATGGTGGTGTCACAGATATTCAACCTAGCTAGTAATTTCCTAAGATTGTCCAAGACATTATAATCAACCTTAGGAATATTAGGATTAAGTCTCAATGAATTGGAGGAAATATTTGGTTATTGATCTAAAGCCTGAATCAAATCATTAGATATAACTTGTTTACCTATTTTCTTGGTTGGAAACCTATGCGATAAGACTTTACGGTCATGAGGATGTATAATGATAATGTCCTTGGGAAGATAAATTGTGGCAGGGTCTACACTACCTTTAGGTGATGCAGTGTTGTTTCTTGATGGGGAGTCTATATCTAAAAAATATATCATGATAGGACTACCTTGGAAATGAATTTCAATGATGTAACTATCTGATTAGATTTTAGGTTCATCACCCTCTGTAGAGGTTAAATTCAAAGGATCATTTTTTTAAGAATTTTTATCAATTACTAGTAAATCTTTATTTTGATCACCAATAGACACTACTACCATTAAATTTTCATTACTAACCATTAAAATATAAGAAAAAAAATTTTTATTGATTTTTTACACTTATTTTATAATGGGGAAAGATAAAAGTGATATAAGGTGAGTGGGAATAGGGGTTTCACTCCACTATCCACCATATAAATACTTGCTCAACAACTACATGTTTTGCATTTATAAATGTGTCACTTTATTTATTAATTATAGTAGTTCTTATAACTACTAGAGAGGAAATCATCTAAACTTCCTTCTGTGATGCCTCAAGATCAACCTCTAAGATTAGGCCCTTGTCTCTCATCAGTAATTGTTGACAAAGCTTAAAAAATTTATTAATCAACTTATTAAATGCCCAGGATTAAAAAATATCAAAATAATCTTCAATGGTTTAAGAAATGTTAGATTTATTACTTGATATACCTTTGATAGATCCATGATCTATATCCACCATGTATTCCTTTGGAATGACAATGTCTCTTTATGTAAGGTTTCTTTCATGCTAGTCCTTAAAGGTACAACAATCTTCAGTTATATGGCCCAACATACGGTGGTAGGGACAAAAATTGTGATCATCTCTCTTATTTTCCTCTTTTGACTTCGTGGCCTTTGGTAACTTGAAGTATTCTTTCTTTAATTAGTACTTAAAAACTTTTTCTTACTAACTCTCTCTTAAACTGATAGACTTTCCTCATCTTCTCCATAAAGGATGTCGAGTAAGGATCTCTAGAAGGATAGGGAGTCATTTGAAATGGTCGAGATGGAGGATCACTTGGTTGATTTTTTATTGGTTGCTTCTCCTTATCTACTATTGATATGTATTTTGACTTCTTATCAAAAGACTTATAAAGCTTTTCTGGTTTCTTTTCATTTAACAGAGCCTTCAAGAATGGCATTCTAGAAGCCTCTTCCTATAGGTTGCTTTCCTTGTTAAGTAATTTTTCAGAAGTTTATATTACGAACCCCTTTATGAAAAAAATAATATGCTCGTTGATTTTTTTTTTTGAAGAATTTCCACCCCATGTAGCTCTTGCAGTTGGGGTTCACACTTCTTTGAGAAGTTTCACCACCTTAAAATGTATTCAACTAGAGGCTCTTCTAGCTTTTAATTTTTGATAACCATATCACCCCTGGAAATAAAATGTTGAGTTTTAGAGAATCTCTTAAAGGATATACTCTCTAAATCAGTGAATGTCCTCACTAAACCATTAGTCAAATTTTCATACTATTCAAAAATAATCATAAGAAGATTATTAATGAATTGAAGAAATAGCATAACATCAGACCTTCCAGTATTGCAACAACTCGCACAAAATATGCTAGATGCTGCATCGGGATTTCTATACCCTTAAAGAATTTGAATGTCTATGGCATAATGGCCTTGGTATAAGGAACTGAATCGTACTCCTCGGAGTAGGGTCTATCTTTTAGAATAGACACGGTCTCTTGGGAATAGTCTAAGGCCTCCCTTACCTAATTTTTAATCATTTATTTAATGTCTTTTTTCCCAGATCTACATGAACTATTGGGATCGCTAGGGTTAGGTCTATCCTTTTACTATGCTCACCTACATTATGAACTTTTGGTTGTAGCTACTCAACCTAAAACTATAATGTCTTAGCCAACTGATCTTATAATTCTGTAACTCTCAATAGCATATTTTCCATTTTATTATCTAGATTTCTTATATACTCATCTTTATATCTAATCCTGGAAGATACATCTGAATCTAAATCCACATGGTTTACTCTTATTTCTCTAGTTAAGCCCCATCGGGACCAATATCCCTAACCTATGATCTAGTATCTACCATAAAGATGCTACTCGTAGAAACATTCCCATCACTAGTGTCCATCAAAAGACCGTCATATTCTAGATCAAAGGATTCAATCACTTCTTTCTGTTTTAGTAAATCCCTATTCTCTTAAAATACTTCATCGGCATGTCTCCCCTAAATGGACTCAGTTTCAATAGTTAAATAACCATTGTACTCCATCACCATTTCAAACTCTTTATTTTCCAACTTCTCTATAATTTCTTGTACTTTAATTTCTTGAGCTACATTGATGTACTCTTCCATCATCTCATGATCAACTCTATTATTTTCTTTATCCACTACCTCTTTCCCTTTGATTTTCCTATGGTTGATAGTCATAGCAGTGGTATCCACAGTGTGTTATGGGATCTCCTCCTTTAGAGATGGAGGAGGGCTATGAGAAGATAGCTTTACTCCATCTACTGATGTGGAGACCTCATGTCTCTGGATAGGGAGCCTAGTGGCTATTGTAGGTAACTGATCACTTTTACTTTTACTAGCTTTGATTGGAGAAAACCCTCTATTTGGAGACTTGGGCCTCTTTCCCTTCACTTGTGTTATTTTGTTCTCTTCTTCTGGTCTAACCATACTAATGCTAACCTTAGGGATTACAGCTGGTGGCTTACCATTATGATGTTGGCTCCTCACTATAATGGTGGTTGATCCTCTCTGGTCTAAAAAGGTATATCTCCGTAGTCTTGGTAGATGGGCAGCGGGTTACCCAACAGTAACCATCTACCAATACTATGGTGGTAGGCTACATCATATACATCTTGTAATTTTAGAAGACTTAGGGGACAGGAGCCTCACTTCTATTTTTTTTCTTTTATGATTTCCTTCTCAAACTTAAAGGATACAATCCCCTTCATGAGTCTCAAGTATTCATCTTGCATTTCACTTACTTGGGTAACATAGGTATGAATAATATTTCTCAACATTCTCTTTCTTTTGATCAATTTTTTCTTGGGGGTTTTCTTTGCATAGTATTCCACCATGCATGGTTGTGAGTGGGCTATCCTACTAACCATCTCCTCTCCCATTATCATAGAAAAAGGATTGAAATAGCTTCCCTTTAGAATAGGGGAGGAAGTAAAAATGGTTGCAAATAAGTAAACAAGATTGAGATTGTGATTTTTTATGATAACAAAATATTATTGCTATGATTTTATTATTTTTCTGCTAACATATATTGGATATTTCTAGTTGTTTCAATGAGTATTAACATTTTATGGAAATCATATATCACTCCAGATTGCTGGAGACTTCAATACAAGTTAGAATAGAATCTCATATAAAAAAGTTTGTATATCTATGTATTTATTTCTTGAGTCAGTGCAAGTGTAATTGTAATTGGGTAACTATGAACACACATAGAGGGAGAGTGATGATTATTTTTTAAAAGTTAAACATACTATATGATATAAAATCATACTATATGATTTGGCTTAGTTTTTCTCTAGAATCCAGTTACTCAAAACATGGCTTGAATTTCTTAACTGATAGTATTGTATGATATAAAATCATAGAGATGATTGATTATATATGATATTTGGTTCATACCAGATTGTATCATATAAACTTGTTCATTTTTAAATTGTTTATACATTACAATATCAATTCATACAAATGATTGATAGTGCATGAAATCAGGTTTATAACAAATCATAACATACAAACTTGTTCTTTTTTGAATTGTTTGTACTGTATAATGTCAAGTCATACATATGACTGATAGTGTAATAAATTTGGTTTATATCAGATCATATCATAGGATGGACAGTTATTTTATAATATTTGTATTGTACGATATCAAGTTATACAGATGATTGATAATCTACGAAATCAAGTTCATACATGATCGTATTATAAGAATTTGTTCATTTTTGAACTATTCATACTGTACGATATAAAGTCATACAGATGACCCCAAAGTGTATGAAAATAAGTTCATCCCAATTATTACTAAAATATGTCATGATTTTTGAACTATTTGTACCAAATGATCTATGACCGTACAAGACAAACTGTGGGCAGTTCTCCTCAAAATTTTAGTTTTTTGATAGTTTTTCATGTATTTTCTATAAATAGAGTCCTAAAAATGTTATCCATATCCTTTTCTTCAAATTTTCTCTTGAGAGTGACTATTGGGAGTGTGTTTGAGAGAGATTTTAATATTAAAGAGTGAGAGATCTAGTGAAAGAGAATTATGAGGGTTTCACAAGGTTGCCCAAAGTGAGTATCTCTTATTCTTCTTCGAATTCCTTCCCAAATTCTTTGGAGTCTCTTAAGATAAGATCTTCAAGACTGGATCAAGGTTCCTTGCCATCACCAATAGGGTGAAAAGGATGTGACGGTTCTTTTCCTTTGCCAGGAGGGCGAAAAAGGATGCTTGGTTCTCTACCTTTACCAGGTGAGTGAAAATGGATGTGTAGATACTCTACCTTCACCAAGTGGATGAAAAAGGATGAGAAGGTACGCTACCATCACTTGGAGAGTGTATAAGGTGATGGTTCTCTGCCACACCGGGTTGGTGGAAGGAAGTTTCTAAGGGCTTCTCCTCCATGCTCTGGGGGAAAAAAAGTCACTTTTGATTAGTCCAATACCTGGAAAAGGAGTCTCCTGGGAGTGAATGTAGGTCTTGTTGAACTGAACCAGTATAAAATTTGATGATCTTCTATTACTTTTTATTTTTTCATGTAATTTATTTCACTACTCTTTATATTTGTGGTTGAAAGATTATCTGTGAAAGTCATTTTTATAATCAATTACATATTTTAATATAAATGTTTTTTATTTTCTAAAATTATTTTTTAAAAAAGGGGGTTCTCTAAAATCTAAGAATTTTTTTATAGCCAGTTCACCCCCTCCCCCCACCTCTTGGTTAGCCTTAGGATAGTTCAAGGTTTAATAACCTATACAAACTTTTAAGTGATACTAGAGACAAATTAAAAAATTAAGGTTTAGACTACTTTTTGAAAAATAATCATGACTAATTTTTGGAAACCAAAATAATACTGAAGGATATTCGATTAATGGACCACTTTATTTAATAATATTCCTTTTGATTTGTGAAAAACTCTCATGTATGCTTTTTTGTAATGACGTGACTGTCACATGTGGATGTTAGTTCAAGAAGGTTATACTAAACCTACTAGAATAGCAGAGATGACATCAGAATTGTAACACCATTTTTTGAATGGGCTATAGAAGAAAGGGATTTAATATAATTAAATGCAAAATGTTTAAGCAATTTTTTCTGTGTCTTGAAATCTGAATATTATATTTTATTTTAACTTCCAAAATTGGAAAGGAAATTTTGGACAGACTTTGTATAATTTATGAAGGGACAAATGAGGTAAAATAAACTAGGTTGAATATTTTATTACATGAATACAAACTTTTTGCATGAAACAAAATGAGTTAAATTATGATATGTATATAAGGTTTACCCAAATTATTATCACATTGCATGCTTTAGGTAGAGAGCCTATAAATTTAAAAAAAGTAAATAAAATTTTATAATATTTGCCTACTACCTATGATATAAAGATAACTGTTATTATTAAATATAAAGATTTAAATGTATATTCTATTGACAATCTGCTTGGATCACTTATTACTTATAAGTAAGGAGTGAATCAAAGACATATTACAGCATGTGGAAAAAGAAAGGAGAGAAATATAGCTTTCAATATTGATGATTCAGAAAGTGATTAATAAATACCAAAAGATGATGAATATATTGCTCTTATGACTAAGCATTACCAAAGTTTCCTTGAGAGAAAGCAACAATGATGTTAGCATTGGCACAAAGATTAGTTCATTAAAAATCTAACAATTTTTAATAAAGTCATTTGTTATGATTGCAAAAAGCCTAGATATATAAAGATGGATTGCCCAAATCTTAAAGCTAATTCTAATATTGAGAAAGTTGAGGAGAAAATTCACATCAGAAAAGGAAAGAAGAGAACGCAAAGAGCTTTTTGGACTGACTCAGTTTCAGACTCTTCATAAATAGAAGCGGAAGAGGAGGTCACCAACTTGTGCTTAGTGAAAAATAAGCTTGATCATTCCGATCAAGAGGAGGTATATGACTTATCCTATGATGAATTATTTAATGTTTCTAAGAAAATTCATAATGCATATAGGAAACTAAAAAAATTACATGTAAATCTTAACATTGAGTGTCTGAATTTACAAAAGGAGCAATATAATCTAAGGAAAGATCATGCAAACATAGATAGCAGTCTCGTGACTTTTCTAGATGAATTTGATAATTTTAATAAGGAGCATGATTTATTAAAAACATCTTTTAATGTACATAAAATGATTTTAAGGTGTTTATGGCTGAATCAGATCAAAGAGAATAAGAAATGAAATTTGATAATTCAATTTTAGAAAGTGCAAACTCATATCTTAAATAATAATTAAAAGCTTTTAAGGAAGATAAGACACCTCCCACACTTAAAAAAATTTATAATCTTGATCAAAAGCATACAATTTTAAAATCTCGGAAAAGATATTATAACTTACACAGATTGATAAATCATTTTTCAAGTGTTAAATGCTTTTCATGTAGAATAATGGGGCATATTTCCCACACTTGCACTATTCATCATAGAGTACATATAGTAAGGAGACCTACGATGCATCAATCATAGCATATCAAACATTCATCTAGATTATTATTGTCAAGTGGAGAACCCAAATTTATTTGGGTTCCCAAGTCCAATGCTTGATAATTTTATAAAAACACTCTCATATAAGCTCTCATGAGAGCCTATGGTACATTGACATTGGATGTTCAATGCGTATGATTGGAGATACAAATCAATTTATACTATTGGAGGCTAGGATAAGAGGCACAGTGACACTTGAAGATAACACCATAAGGAGAGTGGTAGGATCAAGTATGATTGGCAATATAAATAATTTTCTGAATGAAAAAATTTTATTGGTAAAATATTTGAAACATAATTTGTTAAGTATCAATAAGTTTTCTTATAAGGGTTTTAATATAAATTTTTTACCTACAAGCTATATTATAAGCCAAAATGGAGTTGATGTATTGCATGGAGATAGGGTAAATAATGTTTACATGCTTGATTTAGATTGTGTTAAATATTCTAATGCTTTTTTGTCTAAAAACTATTATTGATGAATCTTTGTTATGGCATATAAGACTTTATCATGCAAGTATAAAAAGTCTTAGAAAGATAACTTAGAAAGAATTTGTAAGAGGCATGCCCAAATTAGACTTTACTAAGGATCACCTGTGTGATGCATATCAATTAGGGAAACAAGTCAAGTCCTCCTTTCATTTAATTAAGAATGTTATAACTAGTAAACCCTTAGACGTCCTTCACATGGATCTCTTTGGACCTGTTAGCACTTTAAGTCCAGGAGGGAAATCATTTTGGTATGTGGTTATTGATGATTATTCATGGTTCACTAAGATTAGATTCTTATCTCATAAGAGTGAATCAATTGAAGAGTTTAGAAATTTTTTTACTTGGATTCAAAAGAAACTAGGTTATGAAATTCTTGTAATTCATACTGATTATGGAGGAGAATTTGAAAATAAAAAATTTGAAGTTTTCTGTAAAGAGTAAGGGATAGATCACAACTTTTTAGCCTGTAGAACTCGTCAATATAATGGGGTTTATTAAAAGGAAGAATAGAACTTTTGTAGAAGCAACTAGAGCCATGTTGGTTGAATTTTCACTTAAATAAATTTGGGCTGAAGAGATTAATACAACATGTTATGTTTTGAATAGGGTAAATATTAGATCTAAGTTGAATAAGACACCTTATAAACTTCTTAAAGGTATAAAAGCCAACCTCTCACACCTACAAATCTTTAGATATAAAGTGTTCCTTCATAATAATAGAAAAACTCTTTTAGGAAAATTTGATCCTAAATCTAATTATGGAATTTTTTTGGGATATTAAAGTGTTGGCAAATCTTATAGAGTTTTTAATAAACAAACTTTGGTAGTAGAGGAGACCACTCATGTAGTTTTTGATGAATATGGAAGGTCTAGGATAGAAGAAGAAGATATTGAATAGAATACCTAAAGAATAGAAAATCTAAATCTTAAAGAAATGATTGAAATAGAAAATAAGTTTCTTAAAGAATGGAAATATCCTAAAAGTCATCCTAAAAAATTGATTTTAGAAGACCTGAATAAAGGTGTTAGGACTAGGCATGGGCTTCGCAAAGAAGTGAACCACTTAGCGTTTATTTTAATGATTGAAACCACTAATATGAATCAAGCACTTTTAATAAATTTTAAATTTTAGATATGTAAGAAGGATTGAATTAATTTCTTAGAAATGTTGTTTGAAAATTGGTACAAGACCTAAAAATCAAAGTATTATTAAAACTAAGTGGGTTTTCAAAAATATGATAAATGATTCTGGTGTAGTAGTTAGAAATAAGATAAGATTGGTGGCCAAGGGGTATAATCAAATAGAAGGAATTTATTTTGAGAAGACTTTTGTCATTGTAGCAAGACTTGAAGCAATAAAGGTTCTTCTAGCTTTTGCATATTTTAAACTGTTTAAATTATTTCAAATGGATGTTAAAAATACTTTTCTAGATGAGGTGACAAAAAAGAATTTTAATGTTGAGTGACCTCCAAATTTTAAATTTTCACAATTTCCTAATCATATTTTTAAATTAAAGAAAGAACTATATGGACTAACATAGGCACCTAGGGCATGGAATGAAAGGTTAAGCATTTTCCTACTAGAAAAATCTTTTGTCAAAGGAAGTGTGGAAACCAATATCTTCATAAAAATGGTAGAAGATAATATTCTTATTATTTAAATTAATGTTGATGATATCTTGTTTGGATCCACTGATAAAAATTTTTGTGGTGACTTTTAAATAATAATGAGTAAGAAATTTGAAATGAGTTTGATGGGAGACTTGAGCTACTTTCTTAGTTTTAGCAAAAAGCATAGAGAGGATGACACCTTTTTTAGTCAATCACAATATATTAAGGACATCCTTAAGAAATATGAAATGGATAATGCTAAACCAATAAGTACTCTCAGGAGTTCCTCAAGTTAATTAGATAAGGATTCTAAAGACTAATCTGTTGATTAAAAGAAATTTAAAGGGATGATTGGATCATTATTTTATTTAATTATAATCTAGTATTTATTTGTGTGCTAGATTTCAAGATGATCTAAAGAATCACACCTGATTGTTATTAAAAAATTATGAGATATCTTTTAAGAACTCAAAATTTAGGGATTTGGTGTGTTAGGCATAACACCTCTTTTGAGATCATTGGATATATTCATTCAAATTTTATAGGGTGTAGGGTTGATATAAAGAGAACTTCTAAAACTTATCAATTCATAAGGAACTCCTTAGTCTCCTGGTCTAGTAGAAAATAGAATTCAGTAGCTCTTTCTACTGCTAAACCTGAATATATAGCCTTAGGAAGCTATATGGTAGAAGTTCTATGGTTAAAATAATAACTAGTGGATTTAGATTTTTGAATTGATACTATTCCAATTTTTTTAGATAATACAAGTTTCATTTCCACTTTAAAGAACTCAATCCAACACTCTAGGACCAAGCATATAGATATAAGGCATCACTTCATTAGAGACCATATTACCCAAGAAGAAATTGAGTTACATCATGTAGTAACTTGCAAATATTTTCACAAAACCATTGGCTTTTGATACTTTCAGCACTTTAATAATTAGCTTGTTTATTATTGATATTCATGCTTGACAATTATAATTCTGCAAATTCAATTCATAGTGTATTTCTTTTGTGTTTATGATTGTGCTTTGTTCTTTGTTTTTGTGGTTTATTTTGGTTTTTTTCCTCCACTTTGTGTTCGATTATGTTTTTATTTTTGTTTCATTTTATTGTTTGTTTAAATATTTTCTTGAATCTTATATGAATTTATTTTTGAAAAGTATCTTGATCACCACATAAGAAAATAAATTTCATATTCCATTCGTACTGTACGAACACAATTCATATTTTACGAAATTCTCCAAATTTCACACGATTTCTTTTCTACAAAGTGATAACAAAAATAAGTTTTTTGTTATTAATCGTATAGTACAAATACATTTTTATATGTACGAACCATCAATTTTTCATTTGTATGATCCTAGCGGGCATTCCAAAGATAGTTATTTTTTAACATCATCTGTACGAACACCTGTTCTTTTTTATGATCTAATTGTCAATTTACGAGTGGACGATCTCAACTATTATGAATGAACATTATTATCTAATCATCCTGTATGAACACCTTTTTCTGTACGATCAGTTTGGCCAAAATATCGTACAAAACATCTCATCTTAAAATAGTTTTATGAAAATATGTTCCGCAACATTAAATGTTTTTTATCATTCTCATATGTATGTATGAACCAAAGATTGTCCCATATAAAGATCTAAATCGTACGTATAAACATAATTTTGTAATGTATAAAATAGTTCAATTTCTTTAAATTGGAGTTTGATCTTTAAAAATTTTCAATCATTTCCATCTCCAGTCCCTTTCATCTCTTATGTTCGAACTTTTTCTCAAATGGAAAGCAGTAGAAAATGATCTTGACGTTCCAAGGGTGGTTTATCTTGTTCTAAATGAGATGACAATTTTTTATCTAGGGAAAACAAATAAGCCTTTAATAGGTTTGTTTAGGCTAAGATTACCCCTTTTTGTCATATGATTCAAGAAGACATTAGTTTTCAAATCATGCCCCTTTTCAACTCCACTCAATTTTCTTTCATTATCACTTTAATCTATGCATATCATTCTGAGACTTTTTACTATTTTCTTGATAATATGAGAAAACAACACAAAATTTACCTCCTATGTTTTTCATCAACGTGTTAAAGTTATAAGGAAAATTTGAGGTCTTTTCTGCACCTTAGGACTAAAGGGATTAGGGCTCATTTAATGACATCTAGAAGTGATTTTGATTGGAGCATTGTAAATAAAATTCTTATAGGAACAACTTTAATATCTCATTTACCCCTAGTTTCTACTTTGAAATAAAATGTTAGGATCATCTAACATGTCTTAAGAATGTCTATCATTCCTAAAGCTGGTGATCATCTCAATATCACTCCCTTGTTGAGTATTATCACATATTATATCTTATCAACCACTCCATTTAATGAAGCCCAATTGATTATGAATTACATCCATAATTTAACTGACATTACTCCCTACAACCATAAGAAAGAAGAATGCTGCTTTAGGACACTTGGTTGTCTATGTTCTTGAAAAAAAAAAATATAACCTCACTCATCATGAATCCCCAAATAACCTGCCTATTTATTTCACTGATCCCTCATTTCAAATTCTTTCTCACTAGGATCAAGGGGATGAAGGAGAAGAATTTAATGAAGAAGGACGACCTGCACCTACACCAGCACCTGCTCCTGGATATGATCAAATGTTCTATCAAGACATCATACCAATATTTGATCACCTCAAACCTCATATAGATCAATGTTTTGACCAAGTTCAGACACATCTGGACTAGCATGATTTTAGATGAACAAAGATATGGCATGGGCTATAGGATAATTTTATTTCCTAAACACTCATATAGCCACCATCTATAACTACTTCATGCAATTCAGTCCTCCACAGCATCCTTGAGTCAAAAACCCTCTAAACTATTAGTTTAGTTGCAATTTGTTGTATGATTTATTTTTTAGTTTCTATCATTGTATGTTTTGTTGCTAATTATTCTTATCTTGTTTTTTAGTTGATTTAGTTTTTGAGTATTTTATAGTTTCTTTTTATTTAAAGTTCATATAAAAAAATAAAAAAAAGTGTGTGTTTGGTTATTACTGAGTTTTTTTTTCCTCTAGTATTGTCATTTAATGATTTAATACTGACTAATCTAAATGTTCTTTGAAAGAATAGAAATTTTACAATTTTTGCATCAAAAATTTATTTTCTTAATAAATCTTTTTCTTTTCTCTGACTTCAAATAAAATTATAATGAGATATAGATAAGGAAATCTTTTTAATGTTCTGATGAGATATTTGTCTTATAATTATAATTATTGTAAAAAAAAGGTAACCTTCTTTCCTTTTATTTTCTTGTTTAATGTGTTGTTTTTATTATTATCTATAGGATGCTATTTTGTGATTTATTTCTCCATATACTCGAAAGTTTTTTCTTTTATTTGGAAAATACTCACACCTGCTAAGATTTACTGATTTTTGTTAAGGAAAGAACAAAATATCAAAAGGTGCATAAAATGGTGCAAAAGCTAAAAAAAGGCACAAAATGAGCCCAACTTTAAAAGATACAAAAAGTTTGCCAAATAAAATTCAAAATTAAAAGATATGTAATGATCGCCAAAATTTAAAAAAAGGCATAAAATGAGCCCACACTACATCTAGTTCTTTCCTCTATAGCTTTAATTCTTAAAAATATTTATACATTTAACAACAAAGCTCAATTATTGAACTTGAAACTATGTGATTTTTGTTTAATTTTTGCGATAATTATTCTTTTTGAGATTTCTGCACTCTAGAACGAACATTTAATCCGGTCAACTATTCTTATATTATTTATTTTTGGTTTAAAATATAAGTTCAAAAAGAGTTTTTGCTTTAGAAATTTAATCTTATTCTTAAAAATATTTAAATTTCTTTTCCTTATCAGCGATTTAAATTCATCAATACTTTTTTTTTTTTAGGAAATGCAAAATTTGCATTAATAGAAAAGAAGCAACCTAAAAACAAGCTTTAAAGCAAACCTAAAGAATCACATTCCTCCTTCAAGCAAAACAAGAATGAAGGAGGAATATCTTGAAAGCTAATGTCATCCCAAACAAACGAGCTCTTTAAAGCCAAATTAGCACATACATCCGCTAATTTGTTACAACTTCTATTAGTACAGGAGAACATAACTTGGTTGAAATCAAGAAGGAAAGATAAATTATCTTCAATGCATTTACTAACCTTCCAAGTCTTCATAGCCGATTGAAGAAGTTTGATAATGTTAAAATTATCTCCTTCAATTATGATTCCTTGAACTTCAAACATCCAATCACGGATGATATATTTAAAATGAAGAATTGACATCAATTCAATTTGAGCAATGTCCCAATGCATAATATTTACTCCAAAAGCTATAAGAAATCTTCCTTTCTCATCTCTTATCACACCGCCAAATCAAGCCACATTGTTTGATAAGATAGAAGCATCAACATTTAACTTAATCCAACTGGTTGGGGGAGGATACCAAGAGCAAGACAGCTTGACGTCACAGCTTGACGTCACTGGGTTCCAAACAGTTGACAAATGTTGGCCACCTTGCTATGCTTCTATCCATAATCCAGCTATCGAACATCCAATTGATCGAATTGCCATTAGAAACATTCCACCTAACAATGTTTCTAAGGAACTGAGCTCCCATAGTGATTATTTTCTTCATGGGTAGTTCCCTTGAAAATATTAATTTTTGGATAATATTTCATGGGTTTTCTATAAATAGAGTCCAAAAATTGTCATCCCTGTCCTTTGCTTTGAATTTTCTCTTCAGAGTGATTATTAGGAGTGTCTTTTAGAGAGATTTTGAGATTAGAGAGTGAGAGATCTAGTGAAAGGGAATTATGAGGGTTTCACAAGGTTTCCCAAAGTGAGTATCTCTTATTCTTCTTCTAATTTCATCCCAACTTCTTTGGAGTCTCTTGTAAGAAGATCTTCAAGATTGGATCAAGGTTCTCTACCTTCACTAGAAGGGTGAAAAAGAAGTGATGGTTCTCTGCCTTTACCAGGAGGGTAAAAAACGATGCTTGGTCCTCTACCTTCACCAGGTGGGTGAAAAAGGATGTGTGGGTACTCTGCCTTCACCAGGTGGGTGAAAAAGTATGAAAATGTATGCTGCCATCATTGGAGAGTGTAAAAAGTGATGGTTCTCTATTGCACTATGTTGGTTGAATAGAGTTTGTAAGGGTTTCTTCGCCTTGCAGAGGGGGAAAAAGGAGAGTCACTTTTGATTAGTGCAATACCTGGAGAATGAGTCTCAAGGGAGTGGATGTGGTTTTTGTTGGATCAAACCATTATAAAATTTAGTGTTCTTCTATTACTTTTTATTTTCCTGCATTTTATTTCACTACTCTTTATATTTATGGCTGAAAGATTATCTATGAAAGTCATTTCTCTAATCAACTGCATATTTCAATATTAGTGTTTTTAATCTTTTAAAATGTTTTTTTTTAAGGGGTTTTCCAAAATCAAAGAATTTTTTTATAACCAATTCACCCCCCCCCCCCCCCCCCCTCCCTCTTGGTTAGCCTTGGGATAGTTTTATAAGGTCTAACAACCTACATGAACTTTCAAAAATAGGTAAATCTTTAGAAGCCGTAGGCCCTACCTCTTTTAAGGCCTTTAACTTGGAAAATATTTTAGCCTTGGTGATCTTTTTCTTATCCTTCTCAGATAATTCGTCTTATGGTTCATACTATTGAAGGGGATACAAAAACACATCCCAATCTTAACACAGATGATTTGTTAACCATTACTACTTCTTTCAATTTCTCATCATCCAAAGTAGAAGGTATAATGGGCAAGGGGCAGCAATAGCCTCCATTTTAATGTTGGAGGTGTCAACTCTTGACTCTAAGGCAATCTCTAATAAGGGGACATACTTTTGTATCCCAAAAAAATCATTCAATTTTTCACAATTAACTAACAACTCAAAGTTTTGATAATCCATTCCAAAATGGATGGTGTTGACAAAGATATGTTCCCATTACAAGAAAATAGGTAATTAGCGACCAACAAAATTGGTCGCTAAAAATGTTAATTTGGACATTACACTTTATTCAAGTTGGTAAAATATGTCTAGACCACCAAATCATCTTTATAGCAGTTGAGTTATGAAGACCTAACCAGACTTGTTAAGGTTTGAGTGCAGGGGATAACTTATGATCTTCATAATGCTATGATTTTTGTGTTGTTTCATTGAAGGGAACTAATAAGTTGTCATGTATAACAATATGTGTTCATTTTCCACATAACTAAGTGAGCTTTCACATCTTTACCATATATGTGAACTGCCATTTTTTTTTTTAGTGCAGGATGTTGATTTTTAGAGCAGGGGCTTAATCCTCCTTCTATTGACAAGCTACTTTTCAAAAGTTCCTATTTGATGCTAACCATAAAAACAAGCATTATAACAGGGATCCTCTCTCTAACTGTAAGCACTAAACACATTAAACTTCCCATCTAAATATTAAAATAATAAAAATAATGATTGAAATATTAATTTGATTTTGAATTATCACTGGAAGGAATAGCAGTTGGGAGAACTTTTGCTTCTCTAAAAGACTACAAATTGATGGAAATAAAGAGATGATGTCCATTGGAATCATGAAAATTGTTGGCTCCTGCTCTTCTTGTTTAATTACAACAGGTATACCAACAAAAGCAAATAATTTTTATTATATTCTTAGTAAGGATATTATATTTTCTACAAATAATATGTTCCCTATGCTCATTAAAGTCATGAAACCGCATTTTTATTTATATTTTTTGATTGTAAAACACATTGTGTATTTAGTTATATGGCATTAAGAACAAAGTTTAGATCGAAAAAAAGGAAAAAAAGGTATATGAATATTTTGATAGAAAATTGTTCATAATGAGCCTCAAAGTTATTATATTTTTCTATGAGATGAACATATAGTTTAATTGATTGTTGGTGTATGCAATGCACTCATCTCAAAGCAAAATCAATGATTTTGTATTTAATCTTGATAAAAATTTTCATGAGATGAACATATAACTTAATTGAAGGTGAGGAATAAATTTTTAGATACTCATGTGAAGCCATCCTAGAATTGGGGAGAAATGTGCAAAGTATATTGGAGAGAAAAAACCAAGAATGTTCAATTGATAAAGAAATAAAATGCTTAAGGGCAAAAAAATATTAGCATTATTAAAATATGAAAGCATAAAATATATGCAAATTACTGTATTTTAAGTATTAGTTTGTGTCACTTATTATTATAAATTAACTTTAAGCCTTGATTGAATCATTTTCTACATGTGATTTGTTATCTCTGCACTAGCGCATAGAGATGACGAACAAGAACTCAATAAGTTCATTATACATATTCATCCTATCCCTCTCCTAGTTAAAATGGTAAAGAACAAGGTGAATACTAGACATTTTATAGGTAAATGTGTTGGTCAAAATAAGAAAAAAAATAGGAGAGCCAAAGTACAACAAGCTGGTAATCAATCAACATCTCCCTTGAAGAATTTTTTAGTAATAATGGAGTTGAAAAACAACTAGCTCAAATTAAATAATAAAAATCACTAGATCTTTTCCTCTCAGCCATTGAAAATGAACCCTAACCTCTCAACCATTGAAAATGAACCCTAACCTCTTAAAGAAACTATAGAAATCAATAATGTTGAATGATACTATAAAACTGAGAGGCAATCATAGTATAAGGAAAATCATAGAAATTTTGAAATGAAAAGAGTAAGATGGAGGCGAGAAACTAACGGAGGCATTGACAGAAATTTTGAAATGAAAAGGTCTTAGGGATAACCTGAGAGGGAGAAACCAACAGAGGCAAGTTTGCAGGATGGTCCAAGGAATTGTGAGGCAAGAAACTCATATCAACGCACGAATGAGAGAGGTTATGGCCGCGTGGAGTCCGTCGATTGCAGTTGGAGGTCATCGCTAAAAGGGTAGGGCAAACGGAAATAGCAAAACTGAGAGCAGTTCGTGTGGGTGAGTCGTCTGAGATCAATTCGCGTGCGTGACAATGAGATCGTGAGGGTAGGGTTTTTTTAGTTTTTTTAATGTATAGTTTTATTTTAATAAGTAATTATCAAATTTTAGATAATATATATTATAATTTATTTCATAGATAAATTATTTTATTTTTCATCATAAAAATATAAATATTAAATTAATTTTATCATTTTATTTTTTAATTTTAATTTCAAAGATATTCTTATCAGAAAAATTTGTTCCAGGGGGGCTGCCCCCGAAAACCCCCGCAGGGGCGCTGTCCCTTGACCCTGCGACCTGACCGAGCACTGCCCACTTGGACCCCCAATATATCTACGAAGCGTACAACGGTCAAGGACCTAAACAAATAAAAGTCGAGCCAATTTTAAGGAAACTACAACATATATTTTATACAAATTGAATGATTAATCAATTACATCACTTTATTTTTTAAAAAATAAATCATCCATACATTAACCTAAATTTACTTTAAGGAATAAATGTCATTATATAAAAGGTTAATGATATTTTAAAATTTTATTATGTACACAATTAAAAAGAATAATTAGTCACTAAAATGGCATGTATATATATGTGAAAAATAAATCTTTGACTTTTAGCGACAAAATTAGAAGCCAATTTTCCATTTTGGGGGCTAATATCAAGATTCCTTATTATTTAGAGGCCACACTTACTTTTGGTCGCTAAAAGATATCTTTAGCGACCAAAATTTTATTTTTCTCTAATTTTTTTGTCGCTATTGACCCATTTTCTTGTAGTGAGATCCTCTATAGTTAGATCATTATTGAGAGATGGATGAATTTTCCAATGTTTTGAAGATTTTTTTATAATTAAAAGGGAGATGATTTGAATTAGTGATTGTTAAAATGGATTTTTTTTTTAAATCGTTAATGATTTCATTTCTTCTCATATTTATTAAGCAATGTAGAATACAACCCAACATATAGTAATAAGACATATAAATCATTTATGATTTTGTGAACTTAGAGTTTCATTTCGTATGTTAAGCTAGAAGAATATGTTATACAACAAACAACAACAAAACCTTGAATTTGCTTCTTCTTTTTTTTTCTTTTTGAAGGGAATTTCAAATTTTTTATTTAGATAATTTTCTTTCAAATTTTAGAAATCAACATGTTGGGTTTTCACCCAACAAAAGGTTCATGAAATTGACATAAAAAATTTTAGAGGACTGGCCTATTCCACCAATTAACTTAGGGTGAGATGTTAAGGCCTCAACTTTGTTAGAAATTCTCTCACTCACTTCTCTTATTTTGTATCTTCTTCTATTTTTTGATGTTGGTCGTGCTCCCCAAAAATAATATGGCTATAGGTACCAATGGAAGTAAGGTAGTTTTGACTATTGATGTAACAATATTTTTACCATTATTAAAGACGGGAAGAATTTTAAATCCTCAGTGGAATAGCCAAAAAATTGCTTGTTCAAGAAGTACGCAAATTAATTGCACTTGTATTTTTTGGAAAAATTTGAATATACATTTTTTTTAAATTTTCTATTTCGAAGTCAAATATGTCATTATGAATGATATATCACCTGGTAATGTATTTGAAGCCAAGAAATTTGAATATGCATTTATATCTTCTAAAGTCATTTTCTCTAATAGATTCATATTACAAAACTATAAATTTCATCCTAATAATTAAATTTAAGAAGGTACTTTATATGGCCCCTAAGGTTGAAAATAATTTCAATCAAATATTTAGCTATGATAACATGGATGTGTTATCATTAGTTTCATAGTCAAAGCCATAATAATAAATGATCTATCTTTCATATGAAATAAAATATCATTTATTATTAACTATTAGAGTATGACGATAATGATCTTCTTTTAATTTTAATTTTTCAAAATAATAATTTTTATCCATCCAATTTAGGAGCAAAATAGGATGTGATTTATTTTATCTAGGATCTTAAATCTCCTATGAAAGCAAACCTTAATAATTACTTACATCCTAGAAAGTTTTAGGTCTCCTACAAATACTCTTGATTAAAATAATTATATATTTTTATTTTTTGATTTTCTAAGAGTGATATGAAAGGAGTGAGATTGGAATTTAACTATAAGATTAGATCAATTTAGAACACATATTTTAGAAGACAAATGGTGAAAGGTAGAATGTGCTTTGAGATTCTAAAAAATAAATCATAAGAACAACAGCCTATCCTATATTGGGATTTAAATTTTGGAGGAGAAAAAAATTAGTTTGAGTTGATTTTTTTTTTTTTTTTTTGAATTTCTAATGTTGGGAACTTATGATTTTAGGTCAACCCCGAATCTTAGATCTAAGTTGGGCACTAAAAAATGATGACCTAAACTTAACTAATGTATTTTAATCTTAGGTTTTCCACAATAAGGATTAGAGAGCCAACTAAACCACCTAAGTGCTTTAAAATCATGAGTCTTATCATTATGAAAGATGGGTAGGTTATTATTTATGTTTTCAAGAAATTAGGGCAGACATCTAGAGAATGTCCTAATTGGTCCCTTTACTTATTTATGGTGATTTTGCTCGATGCAGTTAAAATATTATTAATTTTTAGTGAGTTTCTAATGTAATGCATCTTGATCAACCTTGTATGCAAAATCTTATATGATGTACTTTAAAAATTTGGCTAAGAAAATAGATTTTTCCTAGAAATACATAATGTCACCAAGATAAAACTACACTCCAATAGGCTAGGTGCTCTATTACAACCTACAGGAAGGTACGTGCCTATCAAGTAGAGCAGGAAGGATAAAAATGCATGAGAACCCTTGATGTGTCGGGCTTACTTCTTAGGAAATGTTTAACGTTCTTTGTGAGCCTGGTATTTTTTTATTTAGTTATGAGAAGAAGATTTTATTCATTTTCCTTATGATCATAATCACATTATAGGCTAAAATAAATTATAACATGCAAGCAAAAAACTTAGAAAAGTAGGGAATTTCGAATGTACAATCAACTTAATCAATCATCCATTCAAATCATGTTATATTAATTGAAACTTCCATGTGGAAAGTGTCACGTAATATACATCCCAGTGTCTACAAAAGTTAAAAGTGGTCGATTTAAACTGACAACATTCCTGGATTCTAATCATATAGAATAACACAAGTTTTAAAATGGGATATTTTTTATCTTATCTTAACTTCTTTAGCTTATTTCTTTGTGCTCTTTATATCAATTGGGCCTGGATATCCAAATGAAAATAATTGTTCCTTGAAGGGGTATTTCTTTTCTCTTTGAATTTCAAGTCATCCTAAATTGGATCTTGGAATGAAAGAAACTCCTCCACAAGGGGGTTACTTTTTCCTTTTTTTATTCCAAATTGGATAATAAAATATCTCTTTTTAATTGACTCTCACAACTCATTTTGAATTTAAATTTATATAAAAAATAAAATGACTCTAATACAACCTATACATTAACCTAAGAAGTTTATATAAATAATCATCAGAATATCACAAACATTAATAAAAATTTAATATCCCATATTAGGGCAAACACATTCACTTGGCCATGCTTTAAATGTAAAGGGGGCTTAGCAATTTTAGCACTTAAAATAAAATTATTAATCACCCATTAATTATTTTCCACCTTTATATAATCATGCAATGAAATCCACATAAACCCACATCACACAAAAAATCAAATATAATGGAACATTAACCTAGACAAAAAATTAGAGTTGGTTATCCTGACAAGCCATCAATATTGTGTACATTAGGCTGTGTGATTCGGTTATATCCAAAGTGAGTTATTATTTGGAGTTTCCTAATATTTTCTTTAGTTTGTTGTAGGTTGAAGGAAGATTTAAGTTGAGTTTAAGTTTGATATTTTATTATTTATTTTAGGATGAGTTTTAAATGTTAAAGTTGATTAATAATTTGTTCTCTAAAGTCTTAAATTTTAATTGTATGATTGAGTCCTTAAGCCTCAAAATTTAATACAATTATGCTCTCGGCAATGTAATCTACATTAGGTATGGAGGCCTCCATTAATTTGTGATTTATGGTTAATTATTTAGGTTGAATAATTACTGTCTTTGTTTATACTAGGGTCATGAGGTTTATTTCACCTTCCCTTGGGCTAACTAAATAGCCTCAAAGGCCCGTATCACCTAACATTTATCTTTATATTTAGGTTTGATTTGCTTTATTAATTACTTATCACGATTTGTAGTTTTCTTGTTAATGATTTATTAAGCTTAATGTTTATGGTTGCATTCCATCAAATTTATTCGTGACATTGTCTAAATGGGCATGAGGACCAAGGCCTCCTGAGGACACGTAGCTCCGTAGCTCTATATAATCCATCCTAAAAACTTCATTAGTAGAATGTTGATTATTTATTTTAATTTATAAATTGATTTAATTAGTTATATTAGTGATTTATTGGAAATTTCATTATTTAATAATTTTTAGTATTTAATTGAATATTTTAATACATTAAATAAAGGGCCCATTTTTAAACTTTTTTATTTAATTTAATTTCAATAGTTTTTATATTTTTAATAAATCTTAGAACCTAAGATGACTAAAATACTAGTGAGTTTGATGGATTTGGAATTTTCTATAAATATTTATAAATTTGTAAAGTTTTGGTGTATTTTTGAATAGACCACAATATTAATGTTTTTTAATTTTAGAGAATTATAAAAGTTTGGTATTTTTGATAAATATTAAACCTTGAGAGGAGTCCAATGCCTTTGAGTTTTCTCAATTTTATTTAAAACCTCAATGGAAAGATGGTCTAAGATTTACTTCATATTACTAAGGAATATTTTAATTTTCTCCTTATTTTAAATAATATACATTTCAATGATTTTTATCACCAACATTATTATTTAACCAATTAAAATTGAGGTGGTTCCTCCAACCTTGATTGTATGTATTGAAATAGAAATTATTTTATCTTTTAATGACATTCGCATTCTCAATCCCTTGAATATTTTTCTCTCCAATAAAATTCAAATCATGGTATTCCAATTAGATAGGTTATATTGATCATGAACTAACTCTAGTAATATCTAACATTTTAGATATAGCAGCAACCGTGGTAGTAAGAATTAACAAAGCATTTGATTCATAAACTTCAATTACTCTCTTAGAATTTATCCTATAAAAAATATATTAAAAACTATCTGTAGTTTTTTCCCAATTAATTTATAGGCTTTTTCAAATGGCTTAAATATTAATGATTCTCTAATTTTGTATCAATAATAAAACAATGGATTCCAATCAATATATTATAAAAGGTATGAATAACCAACCAATTGAGTAAAGCATGGGGAGTGTACTTCTTAAGTATTTTCTTAATTCTCCCCTAACAATCATAATTTGACTCTTCTTGAAATTGGGCTAAAGTTGTGGTATCGTTCTTAAGCTTGGCAATTTAGGAAGGTGAAAAATACTTAGCTTAAAATTTTTGTGCCAAAAGATTCAATGAAATTACAGAGCCTATGATCAAAGAATTCAGCCATATCTTAACTCTATCCCTTAGCAAAAATGGAAACATATGAAGCATAATAGCATTATCGATGACAGCATTATACTTGAATGTTGCGTCGATTTTTAAGAAGCTAGCTAAGTATATGTCGTACAGGTTCCTCAATAGGAGTTCCCCTAAATTATGAATTTGAACCTTCTAAATTATGGTGGGTTTTAGTTCAAAGTTATTAGCCTAGATAGTAACTTTATTGATACTCTGATGGATTCTATGTACTGCAGTTTTGGCGTAGTCCCTGAGTATTTTAGGAAAATCATAACTTTATACTGGTTTAGCCATCTTTAAAGCTATAATCTTTATTTGTTTTTTAAAATTTTTTTAAGTAATCTTTCAATTTCAAAATCAAACAACAAGCACACCTTCCTAGAACTAGCATACATGTAATAAGAATGAATCAAAAAGTGAAGAACAACAACTAAACAAATAATAAATTTTCCTTTTCAAAGAAAAATTTAATAAAAATTTGATGCTGGTGAAAGAGTTGTCCTACAAAATGAAAGTCATAGGTTTTGGATTTCGCTACTTAAGAAGAATAAGCAAGAAGATAAATGAGATACCATATATTAAAAATATTTTGGACTAATGTAGGTAAAATAATAAAGTTTTTCATATGAGATTCTAAAATTTTAATGTGGATCTATACCGAGCTTATTTGGGTGCAAAGGGAATTTTATGGCCTTCATATAACTCTAATGTCTCCATTGAACTGAATATACTATAATAAGGAATGCCAACATTCCATTTTAGTACTTCTATTTATTTTATCTATCAAGGTAATATATCATACTACATATTAAATATGCACATGGCCATTATATGTATTAAATTAAGAATGAAAAATATTGAAAATATCCATAATTTCATTTAAGGCACAAGATTCTATATTAGTAATTTCAATATGTTCATCGTATTAGCCTAAAATGTAGATATTAGCCATACATGATAAATATTGAAAGAAAACACATCTTTATTTATTGCATAAAAGAGAAGATATAAGAGAAAAGGTAAAGTAAAATGTCATCCTAATAGTAAAAATATACTCTCCACACTCCTTTCTCCTCTAAATGTATGATTGCTCATAACAAGATAAGCTAGGATCTTCGAAGAAAAGTGTCCTGCTCTTTTGTAGCCTCTCTTAGACTTGACTATAAGGGGGCACTAGTAAAATCTATAACTCCACACTATTTTTTGTAGAACTCTCATAAATTCAAACAAAAAACTATTTATAACAAGTACAAGAACAAGTTCAAATGCCTCAATACTTAACATTATAGAACTGTAATTTTATAAGATGAACTAGTGCCTTAGCTGTATTTTCCTTGTACCCCTATGGCATTATGATAACTCGACACATATATTGATTGAATTGGTGCATCACTCATCTGATTTAATGTGATTCTATATTTAGTCAACTGCTCCACAACAGTACTACAAAATTTGTGCAATGGGACACCTAAATGTGCAATCCGGTGCTATGCATTATAATGTTTGGTGGTCAGCTCTTAAATTTCTCAAACTCAGGAGCTACGTCACGGATTTTTGATGTACTAGTGCTATAAATCATTATGGAGCTGACCTTAGCTCTATCGAGTCACTAAAATTTTTGCTTTTTTTTAGGTACTCAAGCTGCTAATTCCTAATCTAGCATTGAGTTGAAGATGATGTGATGCTGGTAGTTAGAGCGCTACAGTGCTGATTTAACAATTATGAATTTTTCATCTTTTTTTGGAATATTTCTTACACAACATCAACTAAAATACTACATTTTTACTAATTTTTAAGATAAGAAAATAGTATAAAATTTACACTTAACACCCCTAAAATTTTTATTTTCCCTGATTTCAAAATAAAAAAGTAAAAATATAAGCATTATAGTGCTCTTAAGGGGTAGTGTAGATATGCATATGTTTCACATATAATCCCTCAAGTCATGCTCTATGATAGAATTTATGCATTCGTAAAAACACATAGATATTTACATTATAGAAAATGTAGAAATGCAAACATGCAAGACTTAACATAGTAGGTCTAGATCTGTTTAGATTACTCTTGTAGTGGATAATATGAAACCACTCTTGTAAGTTAATTTGCTAGTGGTGTTTAAACAAGTGAGTCTGAGTTTCTTGCATTAGTCATTATTATAAAGAAAATTACTTTCTGCCTTAAAATTTAACAGTAGTGGAATTAAGTGTGTAAATAGTTACATATTTTCAATGTAACTTATTGGAAATATTCTAGTGAAATGAAGCATTTTCTAATTCCACCTACTAAGCTATGTTGTTAGTTTGTCCAAGATTTATCATTTTGTGGAAGATACATTGAAACCCAAATAGTCTCAAGGGATAATTTTAAAATTGAAGCCAAGTATTAAGGAATTTTTTCCCTAATATTCATTCTAGAAGTTTGTTCTAATATTCTTTAATAATATGTTGGTGTACAACAAAAATGAGAAGCATCTGGAGCACTTGAAGTTGGTCTTGGAAGTCCTATAGGAATATCAGCTAAGGGCCAACCTCAAGAAGTGTTATTTTTCCTAGACCAATGTTGAGTATTTGGGTCATATAGTGTCTAAGGAGTGGAAGCCGACGAATCAAAGATTGAGGCTATGTTGAGGTGGCCCTTACCTAAGAAATTGAAGGAGTTGAGAGGATTCTTAGGACTGATGGGGTACTACATAAGGTTTATAAAAGGGTACAAAATTATTGTATAGCCACTGATAGAGCAACTAAAAAAATATGGGTTCTTATGGGGAGAGGCAGCCATAACATCATTTGTAAGACTAAAGAAGACTATGACTACCATACCATTTTTAGCTTTACCACACTTCACTCAGGCCTTTATAATAGAGATCGATGCTTCAAGATACGGACTATGAGCATTACTCATGCAGAATCATTGACACATTGCCTACTTCAGCTAGGTGTTGTAGCTAGAGCCAGGCTTAAATTAGTATATGAGAGAGAGTTAATGGCCATCATCTTAGCTATCCAAAAATGGCGACCTTACCTGTTAGGTAAGCATTTCATTATTATGACATATTAGAGGAGCTTGAAGTACTTATTGGAGCAGCGGATGGTGACTAAGGAGCACCAAAGATGGCTATCCAAATTATTGGGAAACGATTTAAAATTCTAGTTCAGGCCAAAAGTATAGAACAAGATAGCAGATATCTTATCCAGATGTATGGGGGGGTACATATAGTGGAAGTATCGATTCCTTTGATATTGGATTGGGAGGCAATCAGGGAGGAGAGCACTAGAGATAAGGACTTAGGGAAGATCAAGATAGATTTACTAAGGGAAGGGAGTAGCCATCCAAGGAACTCATTGGAGGGGGACAAACTATTATATTAGGGGAGGTTTGTGATGCCCCAGACCTCAATCCACATTCTAAACATACTCTAGGAGTTTCATGGAAGTGCTATTGGGGGTCATTCAGGGGTATAAAAGAAATACAAGAGGTTATCCTCGGAGCTATACTAAGAAGGGATACACTGAGATATGGAAGAGTTTGGTAGCTACGTGTGAGATCTGTCAGAGGAATAAATACCTGGCCATATCGCCTAACATAGTCGTTGGCTTTACCGGGATGAGTATGTGAGAAGATATACATGGACTTCATTGATGAGCTAACTCATTCATAATGTCCCATAGTAATTCTGGTGGTGGTGGACAGTTTAAGCAAGTATGCTCATTTCATTCCCCTCTGAAATTCATACACCAAAGTGATAATAGCTTTAACTTTTATAAAGAGGTTGTTAGATTACATGGAGTTCGAGATGTGATATTATAAGATAGACATAAGGTATTCCTCATACATTTTTGGAGGGAATTATTCAGATTACAAGGAACATTTCTGAAAAGGAGCACTACCTACCACCTACAGATGGATGGCCAAACATAAGTGATCAATAGGAGCTTGGTGACCTATCTGGGTTGCTTCGTGTTGGAGACACCAGGCTATGGGCCAAGAGGCTATCATGGACTAAGTAATGGTACAACCACTCCTATCATTCTGCTTTTCAGATGACCACATTCAATATATATGTTGTATGGAAGGCACCCTCCTCACTTGGTGTATTTTGGGAATAGTTGTACTCCCGGTTCTTTAGTGGAGGGGTACTTGGAGAAGATGGACAAAGTATTACAGGAGTTGAAGAGATATATACTGAGAGCTCAATAGATTATGATGAAACAAGCTAATAGGCATAGAATGGACATTTAGTTCGAAGTAGGACAGAGGGTGTTCTTGAAGCTTCGACCATACATGCAAAGGACAATCATAAACAGGAGGAATGAGAAGCTTACTTCAAGATACTTTGGGCCTTATGAAGTATTAGAGAAGATTGGAGTTGTAGCATATTGACTGATACTACCACCCAGGCGACTATACATCTGATTTTCCATGTATCTCATTTGAGAAGGGCCATTAGAGATTATAAAGCCAGCTTAGAACTACCTGTGACACTCACTGAAGATTTACAGGTGATTCTGGAACCCTTAGAGTTGATGGGGGTTCGCTAGAAAGAAGATGGAACAAAGGAAGTGTTGATTAAGTGGAAGGATCTTCTGTATTGCGATGCCACGTAGGAACCATATGAGAGGATGAAACATCAGTTTCCTTGTTTTCACCTTGAGGACAATGTGATTCCTTGGGAGGGCAGTATTATTAGGCAGATTCCTCTTGAACCAGCCCCAGCTCCTGAACCAGCCCACCCAAGGCCAGTTTTTGTTTAGAGGAGGCAGGCTAATACTACCTCCTTTCCCTTTGCATCCCACCGTAGTGGATCGTACTATTCAAATTAAATCTAAAGAGGGAAAGAAGGGGGCGGCTAGGGCTAGGGATGGAGTTTTTATTTATAAAGTTTAGTTATTAAATAGGAGGTGTTTTAGGGTTAGGGCGTGCTTTGATTTGTTTTTCTTGAAGTTTCCTTGGAGTTTTGGGCTCTATACTCTTTGTTTAGAGATTGGGAAAGAATAATCCTTCCCTCAAATTGAGGATCACTTGTATCTTGCTTCGTGTTTGTTTGGATTTGATTCCCTTTTTGCAATCCATCATTTTGGGACTGATTTTAGCCAGATTTTTGCATTATTCTTGTTTTTTCCACCAATTAGTGATAGGTTTACTTGTGAACGCAAGCATTTCCCTTAGGGTTACTTGCGGTTTCAAATATTTCTTTTCAGAAAACACTTAAGATTCCATAAAGAAGTGTTAAAGGGGAAGGCAATAGGGAGTTTTCTGGCAAAGTTCTCTTTAGGAGCGAGACAAATTGCCTTGTAGAAAACCTTGACCTTTGCAGAGAGAAAAGGGGCATAATGTGGCCTTCCTAAAAACACAATCCAGAGGTTCGAGGCCCCCTTTCATGACTACATTCAGAATCCATGCATATGATCCTTGCTATTTCAATTTATTGACATCATCAAAATGGTTGAATACGAAATATTTTGCTCATACTCTTGGAAAGGGAATTCATGGACTCACCAAATCACCAACCATGTGTAAGAAGATTCCAGCTTTTCTATTCATTTTAGATGGTTGGAATATTTTTTTTTTTAATTAAAATTCTGAATAGGTAAAGGACTTGGGAGCTATAAAGTTGCGTTATATACAAGCAAATTTTTCTCATCTAAAAAATGGTCATCTCCATGTTCTTGAGTATGTCATATATAAATTTTTCAGGAGATGTAAATTTCCTCGTGAAAATTGTATGGGATGGTGCATTAAATGCTGTTTTGTTCTTCAGATTTGTTCAACTATTAATAGACATGTGATGTCATTTCTTTAATTTTTTTTTAGGTGCTGCGCGTGTCCTACTACGACTTATTTTTATTTCTTTTCAACGCAAAAGGTTATAGACCACCGCTTTTCCGGCTTTTTTTTAATTGTTTAGCTTTTTGGCTGAGGTTCTCAGTCTTTTATTTTTTCTTCTTAAATTACGATTGTTTTTTTTTTCATCATATTTTATAAAATGCGATATGCCCCAAAAATTTTCATAAAAAAAAATACATTAATAAATTTTTTAAAAGTAAATTTTTAATATAAAAATTTTAAATTAAAAAATATTAATTAAAAAAAATTGTCCCAAAAAAAACTTAAATTTAGATAAAATATATTTATTTAATCTGCAATAATATGATAAAAATTTGATCAAAGATACTCATCATATGATCTTCATTTAAATACAAGATTGTGTTATGATGTGGACAAATAATGCTTAGGATTGGAATCGAGCCAACCAAACCCAAGTGCGTCGAGGATTGGATTTAGTTTCACAATAGCAGAAATAGTTATTTGTGACAAGACAATCTACTGCAACCTTTATAACAACTGTCATTTTGCATTGAAAATTTCCTAGCTCTATTTGTCACAAATTGGTTGGGCCAAAACAAAAATGGTTAAAAAAGGTATTTGGGATACAATAATATGTCTCAAATAGAGAAATACGAAGTACCAACATAACCTTTTGTGATAATAACCAATCTCCAAACCCAATATGGCATATTTCTTCCATAAAATTTCTTCCTTTTATGCATTTGCACTCATACAAATATATTGTATCTAAGTCCAAAGAGAAAAAATTTCATTGATATTGTCGGAACTCCATCAATCATTTTATCATCGTACTTGCAAGCTAGCCATGAGTTAGTGAGGGAATGAATGTGACGGAGGGTGATTGGGGTGGTGGATGGGTGAGGAAAAGGAAAAAAAAAAAAAAAGATAATGAAGGAATAAACAAGGGAAGGGAAAGGGGGGAGGAGAATTAGAGAGGATAAGCACATCTAGTAGTCATTGAAGTCAAGGGAGGAAGCAGAGGAATTCACTTCAAGGAGGGAGGTGGGGAAATATGGAGTAGGAACATAAATAAGGAGAATTTAAAAAAAAAATTATTGATGTATTAAATATTTTTGATAGACCCTCACTATTGATTGCAAATCTCATTGCGATTGCATTGTAATCCCATAGCGCTTAATCCTAGTACAAATAATTTAAGTTTAATTCGAGCTCAATCAAAGCTTTCACACGTATGTTTGTATTTTCTTACTTAGTTTTATAATCCATGCTTTTAAAATAAGTAAATATAAATGCTATATTGAACTACATTTTATCTTAATTATACAAGAACTATTATTAAGTCTAATATCATGCCATTTAATGAAAAATTATTGAACATCAAACAAGCATATTTGTTTAACTTTGTCGAGACTTACTTCATTTAGTCTTTAACCTTTAAGCTTTTAAAAAGGATTCAAACATAGTTGATTACAAATTCAAGTGAACTTACATATATTAATCGAGTTTAATTTGAGTTGTTCATTTAATACATTGATTAATATAGTCCTATTGATACATATAAACTTTTCTAATTGTAATATTTAAAAGGCTCCCTAAATTGAAAACTATCTAAATTATATCAAAAGATTTTATGTTTTTTTTTTAATTACAATAGCATATCATGATTAAAATTTATCGGTAATTTAGTGCACTACGAAAGTAGAACAATTAATTTAGAGATTATATAAGACATAATAATATAACATTTGGATGCAAATTTTTAATATATTGTATTTCGAATGCATACATTCTGGAAAATCATTATTGAAGGGCTATTTGGTTTGATAAAAAACAAAAAGACTAAAAATGTAAATGAAATCCAATATAAAATTAAATTAGTTTATTATAAATTTAAAGTACATTTGAGTTGAATGATTTTGCCTTCATTCTTTTGTTGAAGTAATGGAAATATGAAATGTGAAGAAAAATAGTAATATATTTGAAACAATGTTTAATTAGAGGTGGTCAACACCTAGAGCATGTAACGATAATTTGGGCAATGACAATAACAATGCGTACCAGTGTGGGCTATGAAATTGTAGCAAGAAATGATGTTGGTAGAAAATGATCAACGACAACAATGGAGACAACAATGTCTAGTGGCAACAATCACTGATTGGTGGGTGCTAATAATGAGTAGCGGTAGCTAGTGGTAGGTAACATAAGCTTGCAAAAGATAGGTGACTGCAATCAGTCGTTGGGGGCAATTCATTGTGATCACTTTTATACAAATGTGTTTTTGGAACTCACTCAAAAATGACGATTTCAAATACACTCAAAATGAATTTGAAATTGACATCCAAATGCACTTACGAAATACACTGCATTTAAAACACAACTATCCAAACAACTGAATTTTCACAAATTATTATCATATTACTCACCATCACACAATACTATTGGTTATCATCATACAAAGCCAACCACCATTGCCGCTGACAAACATTACAAATGGCCATAGTTAGCCACAGCTAGTCATTGTTAGTGGGTAATGCTATTGGCTATGTTAGATCAACTTATTCGAAATAGACATTAATTTTGCACAATATTCCTTCGAATCAAATAAAAAAAACTTTTAAATTTATCGGATAATCATCTGAATAATTATAAAATAATTTAAATATACTATTATTATATTATACTACAATTCAATTATTTGTTTTTAAAATAATTTAAAAACAAATAACCCTTTAGCCAAATGTTGAGAACTGTCCTACTTTTTTTTTTTTAATGAGAACTGTGTTACTTTCGTCAATGTACAATCTATAAAATAGGATCTGGTTCTAGTCTTTATCACTAAACAAATCTAGATAAAAGTGAGGTTAAGCCGTCTTGCTTTTAATGAATCAATCATCAGAAAAGCTAAGTACGGGAAAAAGTAAAAATCAGATCAAATATTTCTCTTACGTAGGCACAAGATAAGCCATCTCCTTCGCAGTTAAGAAACTTCCGACGAGGAATCCGACGGCAGCGACGGCAAAGACACCCAACATTGCTCCCTTAGTTCGAAGCTTCCCAAATCTCCTTTCACCATCTACCCTCATTTCTAAACTCCCCATTTCTGAATCAACAGTTTCCGACTTCCTTTCCATCAGTTCCTTCGTTTCGGTTGGACAAACTTTTCCTGTTTCATTAACACCATAAACAGATTTCTCGTCCTCTTCTTGTTTCTCCTTTTCTTCTCCTTCATCAAAGCACGAAGAAGTGCAAGAGCAAGAAAAAGACACATTGCCTCGAATAGCATCATCAGAAACCCTACTCAGATCAGCGAATTCACTTCCCATGCTCGAAAACCTTCTTACAAAGCCATTTAATTCCACTTTCTTCTCTTCCCTCTTCCAATTCATCTTTGCCGCAAAAAGTGATTTCAAAAATCCAATCTTTCTTTTTACGTCATCATAATCATCTCCATTACTCACCTTCTCAATCTCCTCAATGTTACTCAAAGATGAAGCAAGGGCCTCCTCCTGTCCCATTTCTTCGGTGTGAGATGAAGCGGAGGAGTATGAAGGCTGCGTATCATTATCAGCAGTCAGGTCACCGAAAGCATTATGAACGGCGACTAACCTTGCACCCAGGGAGGAAAGGTCCTCGCTTTGAGCCTCAACGGCGAGAAGGGACTTAGTGAAATCAATCTTGCTAAGGATTTTGGCTGCGGACTGATGGGAAACGGGTTCCTTCGCCATGGATTCTAAATCCTGGATGTTCTTGTGGAGTATGGCAAGCCTTAATCTAAAAGTTTCTGTTTTGGCATCGTCGGCGCCGGAGAAGATGGATTCGAGAGCGGAGACTCTGGCAGCGATGTGGCCAAGACGGCCGGCGACCGAGGTGCCTCCGTTTTCTGCGGCGAAGAGAGATTTGAGAAAGGAGAGCTTGGAGTGGAGCGCGGCAGCGCGGTGATGGTGGTAGTGGAGTTCCATGGGGTTTCCAAAGAAGTAGACTTCGGATTCGAGTTCGTCGAGTTTCTTGGTGAGAAGTACTTCGATGGATTCCATGGTTTTGATTCTGTTTCGGTTTCTTGACGAAACAGCCTACGGTGGTAACTGCCATATGCTTCGAAGGGACCCGACTTTTTATGTAGCTGTTTTCAGTCGAAGTGACGGGATGCAGTTCAAAAGTCACTTTTAATGGTGTAAAAAACTGCTAGATTTTTGTTTGCGGTAGCTTCTTATTATAATTTTTGAGATTATTGTTGACTGTTATTTTTTATTATTTTTATAAATTTTACTAAGGAAAAATTATTTTTATAATTAAATCTTTAAATCTCCTAATATGATAACTCAAGTAAAATTATCATCCAATTTTTAAAAAATAGTATTTATAATATTTGAAATAATTATTTAAAAATTATTTTTATAATAATTTTATTAAAAAAAATTGCTTCCAATAAATATTAATGTATACTTTAATGATTGTACAAAATTAATAATATATTTATATCATATAAGTATAAAAAATTTGTCAGAGTTATAAAAATTTTGATTAAGAATTATATAAATCTAAAAGTAAATCAACAGTAGGGTATACCATTTTTTTTATATTAGATAATTTAATAGGTGGTAAAGTGAATGCGGTATAAAATAATTGTAAAGTAAACTAATACCTTGAAGCTGTTTAGCTATTGTAAAGTGAATGCAGATGATGTCAGAAAAATTAAATATAATAATTATGTGAGACGTCGCAATAATTATATTACATATGCATAGTTAATTATATAAACTATTGAGTGGCCCAAATATTTAAATTATTAAAATTTAATTATTTATATGAAATCATATTGGTCAAGAAGAGATGATTTGATCAATTGTTTACATACAATTTAATCAAACAACTCCTATGAGCAATTATTATAACCAAATAATAGGAAATAACTACCGGTTCTCTCTCTCTCTCTCTCTGTATATATATATATATATCTTTAAATATGGAGTTAGTTTGTTTCATAGAGAATTAAATTATGAAAGAAGAAAGCGAAAGGGAAAAGGGAGAGAAATCGTAGTTCGAAATTCAAAGAATTCAAAATTTGATACGGCATCACAAAATTATCTTGATCGGGCACGAATTTCGAGTCAAAAGCTAGTTAGAAAATTCAAAAATTATATTTGGAAGCTCCTGAACTCCGTTTTCAGCGAGCTTATAGTCAAACTGAGCGTCTCGAAAATACGAACCCAACGACACCAAATTCAACCCAATTCGAGCCCGAATGAGTCCGAATCAAGGACCCGAAACACTGTTGGAAGGTGCAAACCGCAATTTGAGTAACCAAATGGTCTCCGATTTTAACGAGCTTATACTCTAATCGAGCGAATCGACGAGACAAATCCAACAAGCCCAATATCGCCAAATTCTGACATCATTAAGGCCTCCAAATGTCCAACGAACAATGCACGATCGAAGGGTTCAATATCGGCCGTCCATTCAAACCACTCCCTATTCGCCCATGATCTCACACCTATTTACAAGCCATGCCACTCCAGAGAAAACTATAAATAGAGCCCTCATTCTTCACAAAGGGGACTCAAGTGAAGATAGAGAAGAAGAAGAGAAGAAGGAAGAGAAGGAAGAAGCTCCTCCTCGACCACCGCCGGAGCTCTTCCCGCCGCCTGAAGATGCTGGAACTCTGCCGGATTTTCGGAAAACGTCAAAAATTTGCAGAACTTTGTAACTTTGTGAGAAGTGGATTGTAAACTGATCGTTATGATTTGTAAGACAGATCGACCTTTGTACTTCAAACAAACACTAGTGGAACTTTACAACTAGGAGAGGCCCCATGGTTTTTTCCCTTTTTAGGTTTTCCACGTGAAAATTCTAGTGTTCATATTCTCTTTTCTGTTTGTGTGCTGAATACTCGTACAACGCTCGAACGCGAATTTACAAACTCTACCGCCGCGTATATTTTAGCACGCAACAGTTTGGCGCCGTTTGTCGGAAACACTGTCCCACTACTTTAAGTATTGCTACGATGGTCAACAGGCGCAGCAGTCGTATAGTTGGAGCTTCTCGCTCCAACTCTCGTCAGTCCATAAATTCGTCTATTAACCATAGACGATCGATATCAGCCTCTTTTTATCCTGGGGGGCAGAATGCTGTCGAAGAAGGGACTTCGGGACCTTCTTTAGAAGAAAGAATCCAGAAGATGGAAGAATCTCAGAACAAGATCCTTCAACTCCTGCGAGAGAATCGGCAGCCGGCATTGGCACAACAGGAGGAAGTTGTTCTCCCTCAGAATTCACAATGGGTTGAAGATGTCCAATTTGAACATCTTCAAGCAGAAGTTCATCTCCCTCCGCCTAAAAGATTTCCTCAGTCTTGACAGGATAATGAACTTGCCGATACGGCAAGTTCTACACATCCTCCACCCTCAATTCGGCAGCCTCGCATTCTTTCAGATCTCCCAGAAGACTCTACTCAACCACACATTGTGGAGCTCCCTCACGACGCCCTGCGTCACGAACTGCGAAGGTTGGTAAGAGAAGAATTCCCCCAAGGGGATGCGAGACAAACCTTTCGTCAGAGAGACTTCCAAGAGTCATCACCTCTGACTGAGGCTATACTACAACACCCCATTTCAGCTAGATTTAAACTACCCAGCATCGAGTCTTACGACAGAACGTCCGACCCAAACGAGCATATCGACCACTAAAAAACCATTATGCACATTCAGCGAGCCTCAGACGCTCTCCTCTGCCAAGTCTTTCCTGCCACCCTCAAAGGATAGGCTCGCACGTGGTTCTACTCGCTTCAGTCGGGAATGATCTCCTCATTTGTAAAATTTGCAAAAGCTTTTATCAAGCAGTTCGTAGCCAACTGAAGAATTGCTAAGGATTCTTCTCACCTCTCCGGAATCCACCAAAATGGAGGAGAATCTTTAAAGGAGTATTTTCAGCGATTCTCCATTGAAGCTCGACAAATCCCAGGAGTAGACCCTGAATTGTTGAGAGGAGTCTTCCTTGGAGGCCTTCGTCCTGGCCCCTTTTATTCAGCACTTATGCGCGACAATGTTCATTCGTATGCTAATTTAATTCACCGAGTAGAAGCTCAAATCTCGGCAGATGAGGCAATAAACGCCCATAAGAAATAGTTTGAATAATTCACTAGAAAGCGCAAGGGTGCACCAGGGACAAATAATTCTTCCTCACAATGAAAGAAGCAAGAGAAGAACAATCTACCTAGGGCTGCAAACGAACCGAGCCGAGCCGAGTATGTGAGTGTTCATGTTTGTGTTTGTTTAACATTAGCTTGTTCATGTTTGGTTCGTGTTTGATTCGAGCTTCATTATTTGTGTTCATGTTTGGTTCGTTTAATTTAAGGGTGTTCATGTTTGGTTCATGTTCGTTTGTTTAGTGTTTATCGAGCTTTAAACGAGCTATGTTCGTGAACATATCTCGCAAACAATCTATTGAACAAGCAAACATTAAATTTGTTCATGAACATTCTAAACAAACAATCTAACAAACATGGACAAATATGAAATATTTCTTGTTCATGAAATGAAATTTCTAAAATAAAAGCAGTTGTATATTTCAAATGAAAATATGATTACTTTATATGAACATATGTTATAATATTTTATTACTTTAAAATTTATTAATAAAAAATAATTATATTATATTATGGTATAATTAAAGTTTTTATATTTAATCGAACTCGAATCGAGCTTTTTATCGAGCTTGTTTATGAACATCAACTGATGTTGTTCGCGAACATAAACGAGCTGAACGCATTAGTGTTCAAGCTTGTTTATTTAAGAATCGAGTATTTAAAATATTGTTCAAGTTTTTTGTTAGTTAATTAAACGATCACGAATGAGCTTTAATCGAACCGAACAACGAGTAGTTCGTCGAACGTTTGGTTCGCTTGCAGCCCTAAATCTACCCCCGAGGCCTCCATTGCCATGACGAGAACCTAGATAGGAGAAAGAGTACACTCCTCTTAATACGTCTCGAGCAAATGTGTTAATGGCTATTTGAGATCAAGATACGGTAAAGTGGCCACATCCCTTGAAGCCGAACACAAGAAATTAGGACCAATACTGCCATTTCCATCGAGTCGTGGCCATACTACAGAAGCCTGTAGACAACTGAAAGAGGAAATTGAAAGGCTTATCCATCAAGGTTATCTTCGGCAGTTTATTTGGGATCCACCTATCCGAGAGGAAACTCATCCCGCTGGGGGGCAAGATCGACAACAGAGGCCACCAGTAAATAATCGAATAGCAGTTGGAGAAATTGAGACAATAGCTGGAGGCCCTTTGCTATCCAATAAAGTCTTTTTGGCTATAGACAAAATTCTAACTCCTAAGAAAGCTCGTATAGATCGCACCATCACCTTTGATGATTCCGACTTGGAGGGAGTAAAAACCCCTCACTAAGATCCGCTTGTTGTCAATGCAGGCATAGGTGACCCATGCTACAATGTTAAGAGAATTCTTATGGATAACGGTAGCTTTGTAGATATCCTATTCTACTCTACCTTCCTTAATTTAGGTCTTGCCATAGAGAAGCTTCAACCTGCGGCAGGTCCTTCATATGGATTTGATAATCAACCTATGCAAGTAGAAGGGATAATTTGTCTCCCAGTTGTACTTGGAGAATTCTTCCGACAATCTACACACTTTGTCCAGCTCATCGTTTTAAAGTCTAAATCAGCTTACAATGCTATCTTTGGGAGGCCACTCCAGTCAATTTTTGGGATTGTCACCTCTATCCCTCACCTAAAGCTGAAGTTCCACACTCCGACAGGAGTTAGTGTGGTGTGTGGAGATCAACAAACAGCACAAACCTGCTATCTCAAGCAGGTCAAAACACGCCCGACTGATACTCTAAACATTGAGGATTTTGATCTCCGGAATGAAGACATACCTCAGAGAGCCTCCCTAGTAGAAGAACTCACCACTGTATCTATCTGAAGAACATCCTCTAAAGATGGTGCAAATTGGGTCACTTCTCTCAGAAGACGAGAAGAAAATATTCACATAGTTTTTACAAGAAAATCAGAACATTTTTGCATGGAATCCGGCGGATATGCTCGGGATTGACCCTGAAGTAATTTTACACTCCCTTAAGGTCAATCCAGCGAACAAACCAATCATCCAGAAGAAATGAAATTTTGCACTAAATCGTCAGCAGGCGATCGAACAAGAGGTGAACAAACTCCTAAAAGTCGGATTCATACGAGAAGTGTATTATCCTACTTGGCTGGCAAATGTCGTCTTGGTTTGGAATGGGAGTGGTGCATGGAGAATATGCATAGATTACACAGATCTCAATAAAGCCTGCCCAAAAGATAGCTTTCCTCTTCCGCGTATCGACCAATTAGTCGATACCACTTCTGGGCATCAAATGTTGAGTTTCATGGACGCCTACTCCGGTTACAACCAGATCAAGATGAATCCGACTGACGAAGAAGCAACAACATTCCAAACAGACAAAGGGTTGTATTGTTATCGGTGATGCCATTTGGGCTCAAGAATATTGGAGCAACTTACCAACGTCTCATGAATAAGGTTTTCAAAACCCTTATTAAACATAATATGGAGGTGTACATCGACGACATGTTGGTAAAGAGTCTCAAAATATCTCAACATATCTCCGACTTGGAGCAGTGCTTCTATCTATTGAGATGTTACAATATGCGACTCAACCCCGCCAAATGTGCCTTCGGAGTTGCTTCTAGAAAATTTTTGGGTTTTATGGTAACCCACAGAGGAATTGAAGCCAATCCCGAAAAGATCAAGGCGTTAAGAGATATGGTGCCCCCGAAGAACATCAAGGAAGTACAAAGGCTGAATGGGAAAATTGCAACGTTGTCTTGTTTCTTGGCACGCTTAGGAGATAAATATCTGCCTTTCTTCAAAGTACTCAGAGGCGCCCGAAATTTTGGGTTCTAATGGACAGACGAATGCCAAGAAGCCTTAGAACAGCTACGAAAGTATTTGGCTTCCCCGCCACTACTTTCTAAACCAACGCCTGGAGAGAAGTTATATTTATACATAGCTGTTTCGGCCCAAGCCATCAATTTGGTCTTGGTGCAAGAAGATAATACTGTACAACGCCCCATCTACTATCTCAGTAAAATTCTATCTGAAATAGAGGGACATTATCCCTTAGCAGATAAGATAATATTGTCACTAGTCTATTCTGCCAGAAAATTATGCCCCTACTTCCAAGCCCACTCAATTGGGGTTTACACAAATCTACCACTGAAAAGTATTCTGCAAAAACCAGAAGCATCGGGTAGGCTCGTCAAGTGGTCTATAGAATTAGGAGAATTTGACATTCACTACTTGACTAGACCCGATATCAAAACTCAAGCACTAGCATATTTCGTGGTTGAATGCACCATTCCATTGTTCGATATTCAACTAGGTACTTTGCCTTCTCCTCCACGTTGGATGTTGTATGTTGATGGATCCTCTAGAAGTTCTAGCATGGGGGCTGGAATTCTGTTAATATCCCCACAGCAGACTACTCTTGAGTATGGGCTCCGACTCAAGTTCCCACCAACAAACAATATGGCAGAATACGAAGCCCTTATCGCTGGACTAAGACTAGCATTCGATTGTGAGGTGCAGAACCTAGTAGTCCACACTAAATCATAACTAGTCGCTTCTCAGGTGGAAGGAGAATTTGATATCCACAATCCACAACTTGCCCAATATTGCAAATTTGTGAAACTATTTTTGGCCCGAATAGGAGAATATCAAATTATACATGTTCCCTGAGAGCAAAATACAAGAGCAGATGCTCTTTCAAAACTTGCAACATCAACGACGGGAGACATTTACAAGAGAAAGTGTGTTGAGGAGATCCATTTTCCAAGTATCTTGGGTCCATGGGTCATATAATCGATCAATGAAATAAGGGAGGAGTCTTGGATCAATCCCATCTTATCTTTCTTACAAGATGGGGTATTGCCTGAAGAACCCATGGCTGCAACAAGGCTTCGAAGACGAACAGCAAATTTCACCATCATTGGTGGTGAGTTGTATAAGCGCGCTTTTACCGGGCCATATCTGAAGTGTCTCCCACCTTCAGAAGCTGATTATGCGCTCCAGGAAGTTCATTCCGGAGTATGCATAGAGCATTTAGAAGGAAGAGCTTAGGCTTATAAAATCATGAGGCAGGGGTTCTATTGGCCAATAATGAAACAGGACGCACTTGAGTTTACACAAAAGTGTGAGAACTGCCAATTGCATTCCAATCTCACCTATACTCCAGCTCTGAAACTTGCATCACTTCAAAGCCCCTGGACTTTTGCCTAGTGGGGAATTGACATAATGGGACCCTTTCCTATAGCCATAGGACAACGAACATTTATCATCTTGGTTGTAGATTACTTCATGAAGTGGGTGGAAGTAGAACCCTTAGCAAAAATTATCGAAGCAAATATCAAATAATTCTTATGAAAGAATATAATTTGTCGCTTCGGTCTTCCAGCAAAGGTCATCACCAACAACGAAACTCAGTTTACTGGAAAACATTTTACATCTTTATGTAAAGATTTTCATATTCAACTCATCCACACAGCTGCCGCCCATCTTCAAGCAAATGGGCAAACGGAGGTTACAAATCTAATAATTCTGAAAGGGTTGAAGACACGCCTAGGGAAGGCTAGGGGCAATGGGTTGAAGAACTCCCAAATTTCCTATGGGCTTACCGTACCACGGCCAGGACTCCTACAGGAGAGACTCCATTTAACCTCTGTTTTGATACAGAAGCAGTCATACCAGTGGATATTGGAGTCCCAAGCAACAGAATTCAGACTTTTGACTTCAATAACAACAAGGAGAAACTCAGGACAAATCTAGATCTCCTCCCTGAAGCAAGGGATGAAGCCTCACTCAGGGTCACTGCATACCATCAATGGATTTCTCATCACTACAATCAGAGAGTAAAGCCTCGAACTATTTCCATTGGGGATTTAGTTCTGCGAAGTATCGAAGCTGTTGGAAAAGGCCCTCAACGCAATAAGCTCTCCCCCTTATGGGAAGGTCCTTACTTGGTGGCGGCTATGGTCAAACCTGAGACCTTCAAATTGAAAGATATAAATAGAAAGATGCTTCCCTGAACTTGGAATGTGGACAACCTTCGCAAGTACTATCAGTAGAAGTTGATGTGTTATCTGTTTAGTGTGATGTCGTTCGTGGTGTTTGTTTTACTTTGTAGCCATGCTTTGTATCTTTTAAGTTTCTCGTACACTCTTTGTATGTTGATTGTAAAAGAACACTCCTTTTCGTATCCCTAAGTTTACTAGGGAATTATCATACTATTTTATATAATATAGTAAAGTGATGTTTGCTTTGTCATTGTATTGTCTCTTATATTAGAGCTTTTTCCTATGATTCGAGAAATACACAACTAATGTTGTATCTCGATAAATAGGCGACTAATCCCAGGGGGATATAGCCCAACCTCTTCCACACAGGTTAAAATTATCAAGCAAGTGCTTTGATTAACAACCTCGGGTAGGTCAAAGTGTCCCAGAGCAGATATCTCTCGCATTCGTGCAAGTCAAAAAGACTACCTTAACATTCAAGTTAACATATATGAAAAAGAAAAATGTGTTTTTTATATATAAAAAACCCATAAACATCAAGTACAACGTCTAAAAATAGCAACACACGAACAACAGGAACATACATACAATCACCGCAACAAAAATAAAAGCAACACAAAAAGCATCAAAATAATTCTATAGAATCTCAAGATCATCATCGTCATCCTCTTCCAAAGCAAAGATCTTTTGTAAATCACTCTTTAATTCTTCACCATCAGAATCTGGAGAAGGAACACTAGAAGCCTGGCTCGGAGTCAACCTCTCGATCTCCCCTCCATTCTTATGTTGTACTACATGAACGCCCTTCATGAAGCCTTTAATGAAGCCATCTTGCATAAGCTCTGCTTCTAAAGCCTTCACCTCTATGTCATAAAAATAATCGCGAGCTTCCTGGACTTGATCCTCGGTAAAAATCCTAAAAGCGTAAGATTTTTTGAACTCTTCTACGGCTGCAGACGGTGACAGTTGAGCTACCTTCTCCGAAAACTTATTCAGGAGCTTCTTATTCTCAACCTCAAGGATTTGCATATTTTTTAGTTGTTGGTTGTTTGTTGCCTCTGCCTCCACCAACTGTATATGCAAACGATCCATCTGCTCATTCTGGGAAGAGGTTGAAGCGATCTTGTTTGCCAATTCTGTTCTGCATTATTCAAGTTGGTTCCCCACCATCTCCATCTCCTTCACTCTGCCGTCATATTTTTTCTTGTATTCCCCCTAAAGATATTTGACCTTCACGAATTCAACATTCCAGTCATTCAAGATCTTGTTCACCTCAAGGTACTATTCAAAAGAGAAAAATCAACAAATGAAAAGTATATCCCTGAAATTAGACACAAATACAAGGAAAATGGAGAGAGAGTGAACTCACCAACTCTTCGGCTCATCGATGACCAATGCACTTATGTTTCAGAACATCCTCTGGAATATATATCATAGAAAGAGAAAAGCGGGGGCCCTTGCCGGCAACTGACAAAATTTCGTCCGACTTCTTCTTCTTAAGCACCTATGAATCTCCCTCGCCCTCAAGTGGCTTGGATTGAATTTTTTGGGCCTCCGGGACTTTTACAGATATCTTCAACTTTTGGGCATGCGACCTCCCTGCATGAGTGGATAGTCCCATTTTAAATAAATATTCCTCGTCTATGCATCTTCTTAGAGAGCGCATCTCATAACGAAGAGCATCAATATTAGGGAGCTTCAACGTACTCAACAAGTCTTCCGCTCCAATATGAAGGAGGATAGGTAGCTCCTTCAACTTTCCCCATCTTTCTTGGAGGCCCCAATCATTCTGCACAAAGAAAAAATCGAAAACCCAATCTTTAGATGGATCTCGGGTAGGAATATCCAACCACTTGGATCTGAAGGAGATTCAGCCCTGCGGATCAGTACAGATACATCCCATCTGGGATAGGCATTCTGTAGACAATACCACTCCGCAGTCTCTGAAAAATGCGATCAGGCCCACTACGACCGATATAGCCAGATAGAAAAATTGAGACAAACTCAATCCGCAAGTCATCAGGATATTAATCAGTTCAGGAGGTGGCGGAAATCGCAACCCCGCTCGCAAACTAAACTCGTACACTGTCACGTATCCCTAGGGAGGGAAGCAGGCACGCTCAGATCTCGCTGGCACCTTCATCACCAAATCATTAGAAAAATGAAACTTTTTCCTAAAAGAGATGAAAGAGTCTTCGGTAATAGTGGAGATAACATCGTCAAATTTTGTCGCCTTAGGAGCCTTCTTCGAACCCTCTGAATGGACAGTTGGACAATCTTCTACAATGGAAACATCTTTGGTAGAAGTGCGATCACCCATTTCGATTTCCTCACTAAAGGGGGGTGCAATTCTAAGTAGGGAAGATCTCCTACAAAAGATAGCAGAAAGCCCCTAGAATTGGAAAAGAAACGAGTGGAAAGCCGGGAGAGAAATCCCCTAAACTTCTACACAAAAGGAGGGGCGCTAATTTGAGTAGGGTAAATTTCCCACTCAAAAAAAGTGGAAGCCTCAACCGTCAGAAAGCCGAGGGAAGGAGGAGAAATCCCCTAACTCCTGCACGAGAGGAGGGGCGCTAATTCGAGCAGGGGAAACTTTCCACTCGAAAAACGTAGAAGCCTCAACCGTCAGAAAGTCGGGGGGAGGAGGAGAAATCCCATAACTCCTGCACGAGAAGAGGGGCGCTAATTCGAGCAGAGAAAATTTCCGAGTCGCAAATAGCGGAAGCCTCAACCGTTAGAAAGCCGGGGGAAAAAGAAGAAAAATCCCCTAACTCTTGCACAAGAGGAGGGGCGCTAATTCGAGCAGGGGAAATTTCCCACTCACAAATAGCGGAAGCCTCAACTATCAAAGAGCTAGAGGGAGAAAAGGAAGTGCAATTTTTCTAAAGGCCTTGGGGGCCTATTTATAGGTTTTGGAGAGACAAAGCGGGACTTGCTGTCTTTTTTGAAATTTTATAATTTTCTAAAAAAATTTCAGATTTTTAGGAATTTTTTGGGATTATTTTGGAATATTTTGGGCCTTAACATGGCAAAAATGCTAGTTTTTAGCAAATGTGGGGCCCACATTGGTAGTGCAGCCAACCGGCAGCACCGTTTTGCACGGCCAACTCACTGATCCGTGGTCAGCACACACAGATTGCAACTGGCGGTGCGTGGCACACATGTGGCCATAGCAGCCCGTGACATGCGGGCGCAGCGCGCCATAGCGCAACGCGCGCCCAAGCGCGGGCGCGTTGAGCCCAGCGGGCGCAGCCCGGGCGTAGGCGCGGATGCAACCCAGCGCGGGCATGCGATTCGGCCGCAGGTGCGCACGTGGTCGCGGTTCCGCGGCGACGGTGGTGGCCGGCCGACCGATTCAGTCGGTTTAGCAGCTCGGTCTGTTTTGAGTCCAAATTTCATCCCGAAAAGTTCAAATTCAATAATTTTGGGGTCCCCCAACACGTTTTTTGACTTTTTGAACTCGATTTCGACACTTTCGGAGCTCAACGGGGCCTTTACAATCAAGTTTGTGCAAGTGTTCAACTTTCGAAACATAATTTTTTACGATTCAGCGAATGTAAGATTTTGGAACAAATATTTTCAGACTCCTGGAGCTTCGACGTTCGAAAATAGAGGGGCAACTGATACGGCATCACAAAATTATCTTGATCGGGCACGAATTTTGCAGCAAAAACTAGTTAGAAACTTCAAAAATTAAATTTGGAAGCTCCTAAACTCCGTTTTCAGCGAACTTATAGTCATTAAGGCCTCCAAATGTCCAATAAATGGTGCACGATCGAAGGGTTCAATATCGATCGTCCATTCAAACCAGACCTACATCCACTCCCCAGAGGCACCCTCTGAGTATTGCACTAATACCAATAGTGTCTCTCCTTTTGCACCCACAGCAAGACGGAGAAGCCTTTACAAACACTCTTTTCACCACTACCCGATACGGCAGAGAACCGTCGTCCTTTTACACTTTCCCTAATGTTGGCAGAGAACCGTCGTCCTTTCACACTCTCCTAGTGTGGGCAGAGAACCCTTCGTCCTTTCACACTCTCCTAGTGTGGGCAGAGAACCCTTCGTCTTTTTACACTTTCTAAGTGTCGGCAGAGAACCAGATCTCCTTGATAGATCTCTTCCCAAGAAATCTAGAAGGATGAAAGAAAAAGAGTGAAGTAATCTCAAATCACAAAGAGGAAATCTTACCTTTGAACACCATGCAAAGCCTTCACGCTCCAGTGGTAGAAATCCTTCTTTGAATGCTTCCTCTCACTCTCTCCTTTACTCTTCTTCCAATAGGCACGAATATCAATGAGCAAAAAGATTGGGTGGCAGTCTAATTTGGGCTATATATACAAAAGATAAGAAAAACTGCCCAAAAACTACAAGTCTTTAATTCTGTACACAGTGGATCGTCCCGTACCATCGCAGATTATCCTGGACTATTTTACTTAAAGTGTCAGAAATGATCCTAATGTATTTTGGTACGAATTATGTTCGTACACGCTCATCGTCCCATACGAACTAGGTTCGTCCGGTATGAAACGGTTATTACATAGGTCGGTCCCAAAATTCTACAGGATGTAACCATTTGACGTAAGTCGGTTCGATTCGTCCTGGGACGAACAGGTTTCATCCTGGGATGACTTTATATAGAGCATTTCGTCCAGGGACAAAAATTAATTTTGTCCTATATGATTCCATAGAAAGAGTTTCGTCCAGGGACGGAAATTAATTTCATCCTGTACGATCTCATACAGAGAGCTTCGTCCAGGTACGAACCATATTTTTTGTCTTGACGAACAGTGAAAGGTGAGAATCCAGATACGTTCGTCCCGGGACGAATATTAAATTTGTCCTGGATGATTAGGACTTAGAAGATTTTCTACTCGTTTGTTCGATCCATTGCTCTTCTGAGGGTTAATTGACATGATCGTCCTGTACGAATCATGTTCGTCCCGTACGAATCATGTTCGTCCCGTACGATCAGTTCACAAAAATTGTCCCCCAAAAGTGTGTGTTGTGATTTTTCACTCAATTACAATCACTCACTCTCATTCCAAAGCTTGCAATTTATAAATGAATAATTTGAAGTCTTCATCGCTTGGAGTTGATTTTCCTGAAATGTTAGTACACACTAGAGCAAAAATAAATCTTTCAAAAAGTGTTAGAAGATATATAAAATAATAATATTTGAAATCATCAAAATAATACAAGTTGCAAGAATGTAAAACATGCAAATAACAACTCTCTCTATAATCTCCCCCTTTTTGATGATGGCAAAACAATTATTATTTATAGAATTTCAAGTTCTAAGAATCTCCTAAACTCCCCCTGAATTTATGAACTCATGAAAATAAGGAGACATTTGAATTACTTAAAAATTTTTGTTTTTCAGAATTTTTATACAACACAAAATAACACAAAAGATAAAACAAAGAAAATAATCAAATACTACGAAAACACACATACGAAAATCAAACACTACTAAAACACACATACGAAAATCAAGCATTACGATCTAAAACATATGCAGCAACAAACAATTTCTCCCCCTTTTTGACAACATCAAAAAGTGAAGACGAAAAGAATGTTAGAAATGTAAGTAGAAGTATGAAATTCATTTGATATTTTAATCTTGAAAGTGATTGAAATAAGGTATGCAAATAAAATCAAAAACATTAAAAAAACATAAAATTTCATATAATTTAAGAAGTGATATAACTTAGAGAATAAAAAGAATTTTTCAAGGGCATGTGTCAATTAAGACATGAAGATAAAGAGAATCATTGCACTAAGGATGAATAAAAAATTTTATATTTCAAATTTCAATATAAATTATAAATGAACATTAGATCAATTTGAATTAAGAGATTAAAAGAGCCTGGAAAGAAGTAATTACCACATGTGACGCTTTGCGCATTTTTTTCAATTTTTATGACACACTTTTGTGCATTTTTTTTACTTTGAGCTTATTTTCTGCCTCTTTTTGTCATTGCAAATTTTTGCACAATCTTTTTGATTTTTGTACTTTTGTACAATTTTCAAGAGTATTTGAATTCTTTTCAAAATCAATAATCTAGAATTTCAAATTTTTCTAAGTGCATAAATACTAATTGAAAAGAGAAATACAAAATAAAAAAATATCTAAATTGCAATAATAATATTAAAGATAATGTAGTCTAAATAAGAGACATGGACGCTCTCGAGAATAGGTGGTAAGGTGCCCTAGCCGCCTCTTCTCCCTCGCGCTTGCTTTTTGCCTTCTTGCATGGCCGCCACCGGCCCTCTGCCGGTGGCCTCCATGGATCTTCTGGACTCTTCCTTGTTCCCAGCTTTGGCCTCTGTTCCAACATCGGCTTCGGCGCCCCCTGCGAAAACCAAAGAGTTAGATCGATTATGGTCTAATATTATCGCCGAGCCTGCTCCGACTGCACCGCAAATCCCTGTGTCTCTCATGGAAAATCCGGAGGAGATCATCCCATTTAATGCAGATTTCACGGAACCTGCTGCTGTTGAATGGAAAATCTGCTTGGTAGGCTACTCGATCGGTAAGCGTCCGTATTATGAAGCTCTTAATGAGACCGCAAAACGTATATGGAAGCTCAAAGGTACCTTCAAACTCATAGCTCTTACGGATGGGTTTTTCTTGTTCAAGTTTTCTATGTTGGAAGATTATGAAATGGTATGGTCGAAAGGGGCATGGTTTTTCCACGGTAAACCATTCATTTTTAAAAAATGGACAAAAAATTTCCACCCAACTAGAGAAAATTTCACTTCTGTTCCAATCTGGGTTAGGATTCACAATCTTCCTCTTGTCTGTTGGAACTCTGAAGGAATCTCCAAAATAGCTTCTAAAATTGGCATTCCTATTGCAGTTGATGCACTAACTGCTGCTAAAACAAGGCTAACATACGCTAGAATATGTATTCAGGTATCAACCACTTCCTCCTTCCCGGATACTATTTCTGTTGCTATAGAAGGGGATGTGATTAAACTCCAAATTCAGTATGAATGGAAGCCTATTCCGTGCTCTCTCTGTGGATCCTTAGCTCATTCTTCCAACTTATGCCCTTCGAATCCGCAAGCTCCTCAGAAAACTAATATTCCACCCAGGGGGCGTAGTACCTCTAGGATCCCTCGCAAGAACTCAAAAGTTAGGCCCCATTCTTCACAACATGCTGATAAGAATCTAGATGTTAGCAAGCCCGACATTCAAGAAAAAATCAACAATAACAAAACTGTTTCCACTTCAAAGCTTGATTTGGTTCCTTCCCAGGTAATTTGGAAACCTAAAGAGCCAGAAGTAACAAAAAATAACGGGGAATCTGATTTGGGAGGTAAAATCATTGAAGAAATTATTTCTAACTCGTCCTGTAATAGTCCTGCAAAAACCGACCATCATCACAGGATTCACACTGCTCCTGAACAGATTATCATCCCCAACCTTAATTCTCCCACCAAGGAAGGTATAGGAGAAACCGAAATTGGGCTGGTCTCGTCTTTAATCCCTCCCACTGTTAAGATAAGTAATAAATATTCTTCTCTTCAAGTATCTGAAGAACCGGTATTATCGGGCTCTGAAAATGATTGCACATCCATTTCAGAACCAATCTCTAATTTGAGTGGGGGGAAAAAACCCAAGCCTACCAATCCTAAAGGAGCTAAAGGAAAGAGTTCCAAAAAGCCATCAACCTTAACTTCCAAATGTAAATGATCTGTCCGTCTATTGCTGCTTGGAATGTTAGAGGGTTTTCTTCCTCTAATAAGGTATCTCATTGCAAAATGTTAGTTCAGTCTCTTCGATTGGACATGATTTGTATTCTAGAAAATAGAATATAGCTTGCTAACCTCTCTGATCAGAGCTTCTTCAATAGTCATCTGGTTTTTGACTATGAATCTAGTTGCAATAATTTTCACTGCTCTAGTCCGAGTAGGATCTGGATTAAGTGGTGTACTGATAAAATTGCTTTCCATCCCTGCTTCTTCTCCTCACAAATGATAGCTGGTATGGTTTCTTATGGCTCATGTACTCCCTTTCTTCTTACTGTGATCTATGCTTCTAATAATCAGGTTGAGAGAAAAACTCTTTGGGATAATCTAAGGGGCTTAGTTCCAACTGGGGGGATTCCCTGGATCCTGATGGGGGATTTCAACTGCTGTCGATTCCCCACTGAGAAGCTTGGAGGGAATACCCTTCATCATAATCAACTCTTTGACTTTAATAGTGTCATTTTTGACACTAATATCAAAGATTTAGCCGCTATTGGGCCTTCTTACACATGGTTCAATCAACAGTCTGATAGCCCTATACATATTAAACTAGACCGTATGTTGGTGAACGATCACTGGCTGTCCTGTTTTCCTGATTCTTATTACTTGATAAATAGCCCTGGTGGTTCAGATCATTGCCCTATTATTCTTCAATCTAGGGAGAAGCCTAATACTATGCACCGGTTCCTATTCAAAAATTACTGGATAAAATACGAGAAGTTCTGGCTTTTGCTGTTCGACATATTTGCGGCTAAGGTTAATAAAAACCCCTTAGTTGATCTTTGTGACAAACTCAAAAATCTGAAATTGGCAATTAAAAAAATGGCATGGGCTTCTTCTAATACTATGGCCAAGAAAATTAAAGGGCTTCAAGAGGAACAGGTAGCTTGTATTAATAGTCTGAATGCGGGGAATAATTTTTTCCAAGCATCTGAGGAGCTCAATAACATTAACAAAAAGCTGGGGGCTGTCTCCGCCATGTGGTTCTCTTGGATAAAACAAAGGGCTAAGTCTAAATGGCTAGCTCAAGGAGAAGAAGATCTTAAATTCTTGTACGCCAAGATTAGTATGAGAAGGAACTATAAGAACACTGCCATCACTTTAGCTATGTCCAACCAGAGTGCATCTTTGAAAGATACAATTAATGATTCTATAGCTTACTTTTATAAGCTTTTCAATGCTCCTATGAATCTGGAATATGATATTAATCAATTTTTTGTAGGAAAATTTTTTCCTTCTAATTATGCCGGATCCCTTACTGCTCCATTTACTGAAGCTAAAATCAAGCTAGCTGTCTTTTCTGGTAATTCTGATTCATCACCAGGCCCAGACGGTTTAAACTTTGAATTTTTCAAAGCCACTTGGTGGGTTATAGGGTCTACTGTATGCAATGCTGTTAAGAATTTCTATAATCAAGCTTATATTCCCCATTCTATCAAAGCTACTGCTATCACTTTAATTCCCAAATCTAATAATGCTGAGATTATTTCTGATTTTCGGCCTATTGCTCTTTGTAATACTACTTACAAAATCATAGCTAAAGTGTTGGCGGCTAGGTTGAAGCCTATTATGAATCATGTTATTCAAGATAACCAAGCTGGTTTCATACATCATAGAGTATCCACCGACAATGTGATCCTTGCTAATGAAATATTACAACATGCTAGAAAATCTTCTAAATCCCAGCTTATGTGTATTAAGCTAGACATCAAAAAAGCTTTTGATAGTGTTTCAAGACACTTTCTTATTTCTAGAATGGTACAAAAAGGTTTTCCTAATATTTTTGTCAAGTGGATTGATGCTTGCATTAAAGAAGTCAGATTTTCTTTATGTATGGATGGTGCTTTAGATGGTTTTTTCCTTCCACAAATGGACTAAGACAGGGATGTCCCCTTAGTCCCTATCTTTTCACCATAGTGATGGATGCTCTCTCGTGCTTGCTGGACTGCAATTTAAATGATAATAGCTTTGAGGGCATGTCCATTGACAATTATAGGATATTTCATTTGATGTATGCTGATGATTTGATAATTTTTGGTAAGGCTGATCATTCTAACTGTGACAGACTTGCTAAGGCTCTTAATGATTTCTCTAAGGCTTCAGGTCTTAATGTGAACTACGATAAAAGCTCAATAATCCTGCCTTCTAACTGTGCTATAGCTGATAGAATATGTGCATCCCTTAATATTTTCAATACAGCCACCTACATGAATTACCTCGGTCTGCCTTTGTCACCCTATAACCCGAAACTGGCTTGGTTTTCCTCTCTCATGGAAAGAATCATTAGCAAATTGTCTGGGTGGAAGGCCAAAGCTTTATCTTTTGCGGGTCGGCTCCAGTTTCTTAGGTACACAATTTGGAACACTATTGCTTACTGGATTCGTGGTGGGATTATACCTAAAACTATTATCAAGCAAATAGATAGATTGTGTGCAAAATTCCTCTATTTTGGGGACACTAAAGGGAAAAAATTGCACCTTATCTCTTGGAGAGATACTTGTAAGCCAAAAGAATGGGGAGGTTTAGGCTTACCGTCTCTACAATCTTTACAATTTAGCTTTAACTGCTCTCTTATCTCCAGAATCTATAACACTCAGAGTCCTCTGAGTATTTGGTTATTTAAAGCTTATATCTCACCTTGGAAAGAGCCTATATCTAAAGCTACTAAATTCTGGAAGCAAGTTTGTAGAGATGCTTTGACTGCTAAAGAATGTTTTCATTCTAAAGTTTCTACTTCATCTAAATTTGCTCTATACTGGGATCATTGGTATAAAGATAAATGCCTTCAGGAGGTTGTGGAATTCTCGTCCTTTTTAAGCACTTTCCCTCTAAATGAAAGTATATCTGTAATACTTGAGGAAGGAAAATTTGCTCTGCCGGCAAATTTACCTGAGGAGGTTTACACTGCCTTCTCTGACATCACTGTTGCTCCGGGTACTAATGTCAATATTTATTGGGGTAATGGTAAGAATTGCAAGAATAAAGATTACCAAAAGTTTTATTTTAAAAATCTGGTAAAGGTTAACTGGTGGAAATATGTTTGGCATAGACACTATGTTATTAGATTTTCGTCATTTTGCTGGATGGCTATCTGTGGTGGTTTAAAATCGGCGGATACTCTTATAGCTAAAGGGATTATGGTGGATGCCAGATGTGCTTTATGTCATCATACAAATGAAAATATTAGTCATCTCTTTTTTGAGTGTGACTATTCTTTCGCTGTCATTACCAACCTTATGAGTAACTTGGGGTTTTTATTGCTTAAACCCAGTATTCTGCAAATTTTTGAATTCATTGAGGATACCCACACTAAAAATAAGGATTTCTACTTCCTTCTAATCTATTGTGCGGTATATCATATATGGAGGGAGCGGAATGATAGGAAATTTGGTGCTAATTATCTTTCCTCCACTTCATTAGTTCTTAAAATAAAGGCTGCTGCCTTCTCTAAAATTCTGAAATGGAAGAATGCTGAGAATTTGATGGAATTGCTGTAATTCTAGCGATTGCACCTTGTGTACCTGAGCTCCTCAGGTTTTGTATTGATGCTGGTTTGATTACTGACTGTATGGAAGTTATGCTAGCTGCTGTGTTGCTTTATCTCGGTTGTATTACTGGGATAAGTATTATGTTTATGATGGACGTGGAGGTTTACGTTTTGACATGCCGGATGTCAAATTCGATTGGAAAATGGGCAATGATGAGTGGATTGCCATTTTCTCCTTTGGATGGCAGGATATTTTGTTAGTATTTTTGCAACCAGGTTGAGAGAGCGGCAATTCCTGAGCCCGCGGCTTCTTTATCTCACTCAACCTGATCTCTGTTCTTCGGTGCTCCTTCAGTTCTTGGATTTATGATTCAATTTTATTTGTTTTTTTCAATTTTTGTATTAGTTTTATTTGTCCTTTTTGTATTTGGGATTTTGTTTATGTCCCTATTCTGGATTTTGCTTTTCTAGCAAGATCTTAGTTTAGCTGTTTGATTTCTTTCTTCATTACATGTAACAAGCTTATATGAATGAAAAGGCTACGGTCATATTTTTCCAAAAAAAAAAAAAAAGAGACATGGAATTGAAAATTCTAATAATATCAAGTTATAAGTATTTCTTACATTTGGAAAAATTATATTCTCTAATGAAATTAATTTTAATTTACAAATTAAATAAAGCACTATTAAGATAAAAATAAAAAAGGAATGTCATAAAGTCAAGCACACATTTCTAAAATATTAAACGATAAAACATTGAAACATATATTGATATCAGGTAAAGCTATTACAATTTGAAGTTCAAGATATCAATAGTAACACAATTAAAACAAGAATAAAACAACAAACTAAAGACAATCACTAACACAAGAACTACAATGAAACACAGAATAAACACTGAACAAACACTAAAAAAATCATTCTAAAGGACCCTGATCTGGAGAAGGAGGTGGTGCTGCACCAAAGAAGTTGAAGTAACTACTGATCGTGAACATGTTGGAATTATTGGCATTTATTTGTTCACGCATAAATCCCATATCCTGATTGTGCAGAAAATCTTGCTGCTGCAGGTGAGTTTCAATTTGATCAAACCTTTGATCAAAATGAGTCTCCAAATTTTCAAATCTTTGAACCAAATCCTGATAATTTGGTCCAGCAGCATGTGAAGGTTCAGCTTCTTCTTCTATTTCACTCAAAACTACATGAGTTCTATTGGGCTCGTCCTTATTGAAGATAGCCCTAACGGATGCGTCGTTGTAGTAGAGAGGTTCTTCAAAGTCTTGTTCAGGATGAATTAAATTATACTTCTTTTCCAAAATATAAGCAATCAGATGTCCTAAGGCTATGTTCTTCTTTCTTTTATGATCAACATGACCAATTTCAAAGAGACCATAAATGTAGTCAATTAGGAGTTGGGCCTCATCTATAGGTTGTCTAGTCATAATCAAGTAGGTAATAGTAGAAAGAAGAGGAGTGATGTTGATCCTATCACCAGCTTTAGGTATAATGGAAGTTCTTAACACATGCTGGATGATACGGGCATCACGCACTAAGGTTGAAACTTTAGGCAAATGATCTTTAATTCTCCTATCTCTAATTACATGATTAACTTCAGTCCAATCAAAACTTGAGGTGGTTAAAGTGTGTGCTCTTAAGCCTTCAGTCCTTAAGTTTAGAAAAATACCAAAGTCATCCTTGGTGATTTCAACTTTCTTTTTGAAAACAAAAAAACTGATGACAGAATGATCGGAGTTGAATGACATGTTTGCCAAGAAATAGTGAAAGGTTTCTCTACTATAGAAGTGAACTAAAGTGAGGATCAAACCAAATTGAGTGGAGGTAAACAAGTGCATAACTTTAAAGGTCAATTGATCCTGTAGGAGAACTCTAGACGGGGTGATTTTTGCAGACACAAACCTAGCAAATAATTCTTCATTGGCTCTAGAAAGGAAGTTTTCGGATGTATTTCTTGGAGGACCCTTAGCCAAGGTCTTTTGGCGCTTGCTAGAACTTTCCATTGAGAGATTTGAAGAGTGGAAAGGTTTGAAAGAGATGTGTGAAAGTGACTATTCAGTAAAAACTGCTATTAATTAAAAGAATGACTGTTCGTACCAGACGAAATTTTCGTTCGTCCCGTACGAATTTGATTCGTCCCGTACGAAAATATTTCGTATAGACGAATGAATGACTTTAAAAAATAATGACTTTTCGTAAACACATAATTTTTGAAGCGTCCTTTCATACAGGCTTTTGACCAAGACGATCGTACAGACGAACACGTGTTCGTCCGGACGATCAGAAATTCAATTCATTTGTATGGCAGTTGGAAACCGTCCCCCGCTATGAATTGACATGTGTTCGTCTGGACGAACCAAAGGTTCGTATGGACGAAGTTCATAATAAAAACTATCTTATCCATTCAACTGCTGCATTCAATCATCTCGTCATTTGAAAAATATTTCATCCCAGACGATCGTGATGATCGTACAGATGAACTATATTAAAAACTGCTCTAAAAACGGTTCGAAATCACACAATTTAACATTTTACACACATCGTCCTATACGAAAAATTTTCATCCCGGACGATGATGACCACTAATTTTCATTTTCACACACAAAAAAAAAAAAAAATAAACAAGTCATACTTAGATATACACCAAAAATAAACAAAAACAACAAAACCAAAAACAAAACAAAAACAAAAATACAATGAACACAAAAACAAAATATCAATTTTGCAGAAAAATATTTTTATCTAAGCATTTTAATCAATCACTCCTAGCCTAGTTCTTAATATACTGAAAGTATCAAAGGTTAAAGGTTTTGTAAAAATGTCTGCAAGTTGATTTTCTGTTGAAACATGGTTAAGTTCAATTTCTCCCTTGGATACATGATCCCTTATGAAATGATGCCTTATGTCAATGTGTTTTGTTCTTGAATGTTGAATAGGATTTTTTGAAATGCAAATAGCACTAGTATTATCATAATAAATTGGTATAGTGCCTATAGTTAATCCTAAATAAATCAACTGTTGTTTTAACCAAAGTACTTGTGCCACACAACTTTTTAGTGCAATGTATTCTGCTTCTGCAGTAGATAGGGCCACTGAATTTTGTTTTCTACTAGACCATGAAACTAATGAATTTCCAATGAATTGACATATTCCAAAAGTGCTTTTCCTATCCACCCTACAGCCTGCAAAATCAGAGTCTGAATAACCAATAATTTCAAATGAAGAGCTAAACTTTGGATACCAAATTCCTAAGTTCTGAGTTCCTAGTAAGTATCTTAAAATCCTTTTCACTGCTGTCAAATGTGATTTTTTTGGATGAGATTGAATTTTAGCACACAAGCAAACACTAAACATGATATCTGGTCTGCTAGCAATCAAGTAAAGTAAAGATCCAATAATACCTCTAAATTTCTTTTGATCAACAGATTTTCCCTTAAGGTCCTTATCCAACTGAATTGAGGAACTCATTGCTGTACTAACAGGTTTAGCATTATCCATTTCACAGTTTTTGAGGATGTCCTTAACATATTTAGTTTGACTAAAAAATATACCTTCCTCAAGTTGCTTAATGCTAAACTTAGAAAGTAATTTAAGTCTCCCATTAGACTCATCTCAAATTCACTACTCATTGTTTTAGAAAAATCATCATAAAGATTTTTATTTGAAGATCCAAAAATGATATCATCCACATAAATTTGAACAATGAGTATATCCTTTCTAAATTTCTTTAAAAAGAGAGTTGTATCCACACTTCCTTTTTCAAAAGATCTTTCAAGTAGGAAGGTGCTTAACCTCTCATACCAAGCCCTAGGTGCCTGTTTTAATCCATATAATGCCTTTTTCAATTTGAAAATATGATTTGAGAATTTAGAATTTTCAAAATTGGAGGTTGTTCTACAAAAACAACCTCTTCAATTTCCCCATTTAAAAAGGTACTTTTCATATCCATTTGAAACAATTTGAAACTCTTAAAATAAACAAAGGCTAACAAAACCCTAATTGCTTCAAGTCTAGCTACAGGGACAAAAGTCTCCTCAAAATCAATTCCTTTAATCTGATTATACCCCTTAGAAACTAATCTAGCCTTATTTCTAATGACTATTTCTGAGTCATTCATTTTATTTTTGAATACTCACTTAGTTCCAACTATGCTTTGATCTTTTAGCCTTGAAGTTAATTCCCAAACTTATTTCTTACAAATTGATTCAACTCTTCTTGCATGGCCAATATCAAAAATTTATCAGAAAGTGCTTGATCAATATTAGTGGATTCTATAGTAGAAATAAAGGCTGAATGATTGACTTTCTTGTTTAATCCATGCCTAGTTCTAACACCCTCTCTAGGTTCACCAATAATCAATTCCCTTGGGTGGTTTTTAGAATATCTCAAATCTCTAGGCAAAGGGTTTTTTATCTCCAAATTCTCTTCCATATTTTCTTCCAAGTTAATTCTATTAATCTTTTGGGAGTTATCCTCAATCTCATCTTCAATAACATTTGGCTCTTCCAAATTTCTACATTCATTAAATACAACATGTGTGGTCTCTTCAATGACTACAGTTCTTTTGTTGAATACCCTATAAGATTTTCCAACACTTAAATATCCAACAAAAATTCCTTCATCTGATTTTGGATTAAATTTTCCTAAGGAAGATTTTCCATTATTATGAATAAATACCTTGCAACCAAAAACATGCAAATGTGACAAATTAGGTTTTCCCTTTTAGCAACTCATAGGGTGTTTTATTTAAATTGGATCTCACTTTCACCATATTCAGAACATAACATGCAGTGCTAACCGCCTCAGCCCAAAAATATCTAGGAAGTGAGTATTCTGCCAATATTGCTCGGGCGGTTTCTATTAATATTCTATTTTTCCTTTCGACTACCCCATTTTGCTGAGGAGTTCTATGTGCAGAAAAATTGTGATCAATTCCTTTCTCTTTACAAAAGTTTTCAAATCTTTCATTCTCAAATTCTCCTCCATGACCACTTTGTATAGAAATAATTTCACACCCTAATTTCCTTTGAATCCAAGTTGAAAAATTTCTAAATTCCTCAAATGATTCACTCTTATAAAATAGAAATCTAACCCAAGTGAATCTTGAGTAATCATCCACTATAACAAATATGTATACCTTCCCTCTTAGACTTACAGTTTCAATTGGTCCAAAAAGATCCATGTGTAAGATTTCCAAAGGTTTACTAGTTCTAAGATCCTTATTGGACTGAAAAGAGGACTTCACTTGCTTACCTAATTGACATGCATCACAAAGGTGGTCCTTATTAAAGTCTAGTTTAGGTATACCTCTCACTAAATTCTTTTGGGTACTCTTTCTAAGGTTTTTCATGCTAGAATGACAAAGTCTCCTATGCAAAAGCCATGACTCATCCAAAATAGTTTTTAAACAAAAGGCAGTAGAAGTATGAATGCAATTTAAATCTAGCATATAAACATTGTTTATCCTCTTTCCATTCAACACATCTTTACCATTTATGCTTAATATACAGTTAGTAGGAAAAAATTTTACACTATAACCCTTATCACATAGCTGATTTATACTTAACAAATTATGCTTTAATCCTTCAACCAACAACACATTATCAATAAAAAAGTTTTTCAAGTTTCCAATCATATCTGATCCAATCACCTTCTTTGTGGTGTTATCTCCAAGTGTTACCTTGCCTCCACTCATGGCTTTCAGCGTTATAAATTGATCAGTATCTCCAGTCATATGCTTTGAACATCCGCTGTCCAGGTACCATATGCTCCCACGAGGTCTTGTGTGAGAGCGACCCTACAAAAATATCAAATGTCAGACCTGGGAACCCAAACAAGTTTTTTTAGCAATTTATAATCAGATGCATGTATGATATGTCTAGGTTTATGCATCTTAGGTCTCCACACCAAATCAGATTTCATCTTCAAAGTACAGGTGTGTGCTATATGTCCAAATAATCCACAATTATTACATTTGACACTAGGAAAAGTATTCCTAAGTCTTCTACCATTTATTTATCTTCTAAGGGATTCCATATATTTAGGATAAAATTTAGGATTTGTAAAATCTTCAAGTTTGGGGGGTATCCTATTATCCTCGAGAGCTCTTATTTTTAGCTTATAAAATGAATTCATATCTTCCAAGATTCGATTTGTATAATTGGTTCGATATGTTTTGCTCTCAGATTCATCCTTAAATATTTTAAATTCTTTTTCAAGATCAGTATAAGATGATTTTAAAACCTCATGATTTTTATTCAGATTATCATATTCATCAAGTAATTTCATGTGGTTGTCATCTATTAAAGCATGATCTTTCCTAAGGATTTCATGTTCTTTCTTAAGTTCTTCCAATTCTAGACTTACACTAGCATGCATCTTTTTCATTTTCCTATATGCATCATGCATGTGTTCAGAAACTTCAAATAATTCATCATAACTTAAGTCACATACCTCTTCTTGATCTGATTGATCTATACTATCTGCCATCAAGTAAAGATTGGTGACTTCTTCTTTATTTTCAGTCTCTGATGAATCTGAAGCTGAGTCTGCCCAAAAAGCTCTTTGAAACTTCTTCTTGCCCTTCTTTACAATTGGTTTCTTCTCTATCTTCTCCTTTCTAGGAGTGGCTTTAAGTTTTGGGCAATCAGTCTTGATATGACCTGATTTCCTGCATTCATAACAAATCACTTCATTAGAAACCTTGTCATTTCTGTTAAACTTACCTCTATTCCATTGCTGGCGTCTCTTCTGCTTCCTCTTTAAAAAGCTTCTGAATTGTCTAGTCATCAATGCAATATCATCTTCATCCTCAGGTTGTGAGTGTTCACTCTCGGACTCTTCCACTTTTAGTGTTATATTCTTCTCCTTTCGTGGTTCACCTGCATCAATCTTTTTTTGACTAACCCCTTGCTCGTAAGTAATGAGTGAACCAAGAAGATTGTCAATAGAATAAATGTTTAGATCTTTAGACTCTGTAATTGCAGTAATGTTAGCATCATAAGCAGTAGGTAAACAACGAAGAATCTTATTAATCATTTCAGCATTCGTTAATTCCCTACCAAGTGCATGCAAAGAGGTGACAATTTGTGTGAATCTTGTGTACATATCAGAAATATATTCATTTGGTTTCATGCGAAACAATTCATAATCATGTAACAAGATATTAAGTCTTGATTGCTTAACCTCTTTAGTCCCCTCATAAGTTATACAAAGTCTATCGCATATGTCCTTTCCACTTTTGCAAGTGAAAACCCGCATGTAATCTTCAGATTTTAAAACACAAAAGAAGCTATTTAAACATTTAGCATTTAGTTGAGCTAAGTCACGTTCATCTATAGTCCAATCTGCAAAAGGTGTTTCTACCCTAACTCCATCAACTAATCTAGTTGGTTTTGTATAACCTTCATGGACTAAGATCCACATACGATAATCAAGTGATTGTAAGAAACTAGACATGCGTGTTTTCCAAAAATCAAAAGGTATATTATCAAACAGTGGAGGTCTAGTAATAGAGTAACCCTCAGGTGTATTTCGGTTTCCAAATGTAGCCATCTACGTTAATCAAAAAGTAGTTTAAACATATAATTTTGAAACAAAACTCTGATACCACTTGTTGAGTCTAGTGAATAGGTTGTTAAACCTAAGTTAATGTCCCAAAGCTACCAAGAGGGGGGTGAATTGGAATTTAAAAATTTTCCCTTTTTTGATAAATTGAACCGAAATTAAACTTTAATGAATTTTTATAAAAAGTTTTTCAACCACAATTTTTTTAAAACACAAAATTAAATGCAGAAAATAAAAAGCAATAAAATAAAAAGACACACGATTTATAGTGGTTCGGTCTAAACCAGACCTACATCCACTCCCTAGAGGCACCCTTTGAGTATTACACTAATACCAATAGTGTCTCTGCTTTTGCACCCACAGCAAGGCGGAGAAGCCTTTATAAACACTCTTTTCACCACTACCCGATGAGGCAGAGAACCGTCGTCCTTTTACACTTTCCCTAGTGTTGGCAGAGAACCGTCATCCTTTCACATTCTACTAGTGTGGGCAGAGAACCCTTCATCCTTTCACACTCTCCTAGTGTGGGCAGAGAACTCTTCGTCTTTTCACACTTTCCAAGTGTCGGCAGAGAACCGGATCTCCTTGACAGATCTCTTCCCAAGAAATCTAGAAGGAAGAAAGAAAAAGAGTGAAGTAATCTCAAATCACAAGTAGGAAATGTTACCTTTGAATACCAAGCAAAGCCTTCACGCTCTAGTGGTAGAAATTCTTCTTTGAATGCTTCCTCTCACTCTCTCCTTTACTCTTCTTCCAATAGGCACGATGATCAATGAGCAAAAAGATTGGGTGGCAGTTTAATTTGGGCTATATATACAAAAGATAAAAAAAACTGTCCAAAAACTGCAAGTCTTCAATTCTGTACGCAGTGGATCATCCTGTACAATCGTGGATCGTCCTGGACGATTTTACTTAAAGTGTTAGAAACGATCCTAATGTATTTTGGTACGAATTATGTTCGTACACGCTCATCGTCCCATACGAACTAGGTTCGTCCGATACGAAACGGTTATTACATAGGTCGGTCCCAAAATTCTATAGGACGTAACCAACTGACGTAAGTTGGTTTGGTTCGTCCTGAGACGAACATGTTTCTTCCTGGGACGATTTTATATAGAGCGTTTCATCTAGGGATGAAAATTAATTTCATCCTTTACAATCACATACAGAGAGTTTTATCCAGGGACAAAAATTAATTTTGTCCTGTACGATCTCATACAGAGAGCTTCGTCCAGGTACGAACCATATTTTTCGTCTGGACGAACAGTGCAAGGTGAGAATCCAGAGATGTTCGTCCCGGGATGAATATTAAATTCGTCCTGGACGATTAGGACTTAGAAAATTTTCTACTCGCCTGTTCGATCCATTGCTCTTCTGAGGGTTAATTGACATGATCATCCCGTACGAACCAAGTTCATCCCGTACGATCAGTTCACAAAAATTGTCCCCCAAGAGTGTGTGTTGTGATTTTTCACTCAATTACAATCACTCCCTCTCATTTCAAAACTTGTAATTTACAAATGAATAATTTGAAGTCTTCATCGCTTGGAGTTGATTTTTCTGAAATGTTAGAACACACTAGAGCAAAAACAAATCTTTCAAAAAGTGTTAGGAGATATATAAAACAATAATATTTGAAATCATCAAAATAATACAAGTTGCAAGAATGTAAAACATGCAAATAGCAACTCTCTCTACATTATGAATATGTTCCAGTTGGTCTTCCTATAAGGTAGGATCAATCTTAACCTTACTAATCAAGTCCACAAGGTCATCTCTAAAACATTCCTGTAACATAGAGATGTTCTACCTACCTCTGGAAATAAACATATTCACCATCCAACCTCTATAATCTTGAACCTTAACAACTGTTGGCCACCTGTTAATGCTTTTGTCCAAGATCCAGATATCTTTTAGGATATCAATAGTATCCCCATTTGAAATGCACCATCTCACAATAGGTTTAAGAAACTTCCCACCATTAGTTAACAGTCTCCAAGCAACTAACCTAAAACTCCTCCCACCATTACAATTCCAAAGAGAGCCATATTTTGGATAAAGAACTTTATGCAATAAGGACTCCTCATTTTGAACATACCTCCAAGCCAATTTATCCCTTAAAGGACCAACTCTACTAGAGCATGAATGCAATCCACGTCCCCCACTATCTAAAGGCCTACACATTGTCTTCCAGTTCACATAATGAAGTTCAGCTCCTCTATTCATCTGGTTCCAGATAAAGCTCCTACAAAGCTTATCAATCTCGTCTAAAACTCCCTTAGGAATCAGAGAAAGAGTAGAATGGAAGGTAGGATAAGAGAGAAGCACCGTCTTCACCAAAGTGATCCTGCCAGCCAAGGAAATGAATTTGCCTCCCCAAGTATCCAGCTTCTTTAAAACATTATCAATGATGAATTCAAAATTCAATTTTTCTAGCCTTCTTAAAGCCATTTTAACTCCCAAGTATTTGAACTCCTTGACTCTCTTAAAGCCCATAATGTTGTTTATAGCTCTCCTTCTTCTTCTTCTAACTGCTTTGCCAAAGAGGACCCCAGATTTTATGACATTAATCTTTTGACCAGTCCAACTACAAAACTCCTCCAAAATGCATTTGACCTCTTTCACCTTGTCCAATTTAGCTTTAGAAAAGATCATAACGTCATCTGCATATAGCAGATGCAAGATCCTAGGTCCATACGGACTAACCTGGATACTAAGAGAGTCCTTTCTAAAGAAAGCGTTAAACAAGAGCTGAGAACAAAGAATGAATAAATAAGGAGACAAGGGCATCCTTGCCTGAATCCGCTTTTAGCATAACTCCAATCAAAGGTATTATCATTGATTAATAAAGAAAAAGTAGGATTTTGAACACAATCCATGATAAGCTTAGAAAATATAGAAGGAAAATCAAAATAATCTAAAGCTTTGCATAGAGTCAGCCAATCCATAGACTCATAGGCCTATTCCATGTCAATTTAAAAAGAAACTAAACCCTTTGAAGCTTTAGAATACCTAAGTTTATGAAACACCTCTTAAGCTATGAGAATTTGATCAGAAAAAGATCTCCCCTTCAAAAATGCCACCTACTCCTTAGAGATCAATTTAGGAATAATACAAGCCAGACTATTTAACAGAACCTTGGATGCAACTTTATAAATAGTGTTACATAAGCTAATGGGCCTGGTATCAGTAGGAGAAAGAGGATTAGTCACCTTAGGAATCAATACAATAAGCGTCTCCTTCCATTCATCACAAATTCCAGCCATGTTAAAAAAACTGTGAAACGCCTTCCAAAAGTCTTCCTTAATAATGAACCAGTAGCTTTTGATGAAGGAATACGTAATACCATCCTTCCCTGGAGCAATAAAACCCCCGGCCTGCTTATCACATCCTCTACTTCCTCTAACGAAAACTCCTTATTCAAAAACTCTATATCCCCAGCCTCTAGACATCTCCACGGGGTAGGCCATCCTTCCAAAACACAACTTCTCTCACACCATTTCTTCTTGAAGAATTAGAGCAGAACTTCCTCTACCCGGAATTCGTCCTCCACCATACACCCAACTTCATCCTTCAAACTAAACATAAAGTTAGAATTCCTCCTTGCACTAGCAAAAGCCTGAAAAAATCTTGAGTTGCAATTACCTTCTACCATCCACTTAACCTTCCCACGTTGCCTCCACCAAGTGTTGAGTCGAGCTAAAATGGAGTTCAATTCATTCACCTTTACCTTAAGGGACCACATCTTGTCAGCCGAAAGGTGCCTAACTTCAGCTTCTAAAGTTTGAAGCTCCAATATTTCCCTCTTCAGTACCCCTTTTGTTGATTTAAGTTTTATAATTTTGCTCTACTCCAGTAAAATAATGCCTTCAAAGCTTTCTTCAACTTATAATTGAGAATTTGAGAAGATTTCCTAGCAGCTTTTATCTTCCAAGAATTTTTAATCACCACAGCCAACATTGGGTAGAAGGTCCATACATCCTCAAACTTAAAGGGTTTTTTAAACATAGAGGCAACTTCCAGGATTTAACAAGATGGGACAGTGATTCGATGCCACTCTTGGGAGGTGGCTAACCACTATATGATGAGGTAAATTCAAGGCTGTTGAGTTCACAAAATACCTGTCCAGTCTCTCAAGTATCCGATCAGCTCTGGATTTATTATTACACCATGTAAACTTTGGCCCAATACAACCAACCTCATGCAGGTCATTGTTAGTTAAGAAAGCTTTCATTTCCTTAGGACCCTATGAAAACATGAATCTCCTCCCACCTCTCTTGTCTTCTTTAGCTAATAAGCAATTAAAGTCACCTCCCAACACAAAAGGATATTCAATTCTAGAAAAGCTTCCAACTTTTCCCACAAACTCCTCCTCTTATAAACATCCTTATTGCCATAGATGGTAGTAATTCTCCATCTTCCTTTGTTAAGAACATCCAACTCCCCTACTACAGTCTGAGAAGAAGATTCCAACATTCTAAAAGAAGCTATGCTACTCTTCCACATCACTAAGATACCACTAGACAACCCCACCGATGGGACATGAAAGTAGTCCCAGCCACCACCAATCAGTGAAACGGCATCCCTATCACAAAAAGATTTTAGCTTAGTTTCCAACAATCCTAAAAAAACACCATGCTCCTTCACCACCTCTTTTAGATATAGAGAAGCTTTACATTTCCTAGCTCCTCTACAATTCCAAAATAATATCGATCACATTAATGGATAAGAGAGGAAGAGCCCCCACCTTTTCCCTTTAAATCTCCATCCAATCTCCTGCTTCTAGTTGCTGCATTTACAGGACCCAACCCTCTTAGTTGTTTAACCCCTTTCCTCCAATTCCAAAACAATATCGATCACATTAATGGCTAAGAGGGGAAGAGCCCCCACTTTTTCCCTTTAAATCTCCATCCAATCTCCTGCTTCTAGTTGCTGCATTTACAGGACCCAACCCTCTTAGTTGTTTAACCCCTTTCCTCTTAACATTGCTGAGCCATCTTCATTAAGCCCCAAATCAACCTTAAAGTGAGTGCCTGACTTCCCCAAACTACCAGTCTCACTTTTTTCTTTGACAACAGAAGGGGCAGGGAAATCAACCACATCAACTATCTCCCCTTCTTTAATAATTGAATTTAACACTTAACATTATTAAGAATATTACAAGAGGTTGATAACATACCCTCCTCCAATGCCACTTTTGGTAGCAGCTTTAGATCAGTTGGAACTTCCTCGGCAGCCCGACCTCCCGGCAGAGAACTTGAAGCAATTCCTCCCACATTTAACACAGCATCAAGAAGAACTCTTCTAGTAGCATCCTGCTCCTTTACAGTAGTTGGGATAATAAAACCTAACACCTCCTTCACATCATCCACCTTCACTGATCGTGGTTCAATATTCTCCTTCTCAACCTTCTCTTCCCATAGTTGACATGGACCCAAGGTCCATAACCATCTCTTGTGTCGACAGCATCATCACCCAGCCTTCTTTCAAGGATCTCCGAAACCACCTTCCCAGCTAAGCTCTCCTTGTGCTCGTGAACTTGGGAAGCTCCTAAGCCATTTTTTAAGCAATTATCTTTCAGATGCCCTATCTTCCCAGAACTGAAACAAAAAGTAGGCAACCTCTAGTATTCAATACACTGAAAGAATTTACCTAAGCCACCTTCCACCCATACTCCCAAAGGTAACTGGCTGTCAAGATTGACCTGCACATAAATTCTAGCAAATTCTCTTCTCCCCCATTGAAACATGTTTCCATCAATAAGATAAGGGATTCCCACCATGGAAGCAATCCTACTCACATTAATTTCATCCCAACATTGAAGTGGGAGATTTGGCATATGAATCTAAATAGGCAGAGTGAGCCCTTTCAGAGAAGAAGGCAAAAAAAAAAAAGGTGTCCACTTATCCATCCCAATTATATTTCCATTGACATACCAAGGTCCACTTATTAACACCAATTCCATAGGTTCTAGCTCATTCAAAGCACAAAGAATCCATCCCATCCCAAGCAAGGTTAAGTGAAATTTTCCAAATGAGGCCCATTGCCTTCTTAACTCCAAACTAATGATATGAAAGGGCACATTCTCTCCAAAGACTTTGATTACCAACGATTTCTACTGTTTATTAGAGTTGTTCAGTTCATTTTGAGCATGCAATTTAGCTACAGAACCATTCTCAATAAACCCTCTCTAAGATTTAAGTCTGCAACTCTAATGTTTGCTTTCTTACTCCAAGCATTCAATAGAACAGTGGACATCTTTCGAACGGGAGCATTCAGCTGTTCCTTATAAATACAGATACCCTGATCCCCTGATTCAATGCCACGAACCTTCTCCAAGCCTGCACCTGAGAGGTCTTCGCATGGGCTACTTGGCACCATAGATTTCCCACCATCTAAAATCTTCTTTTCTGACAACAACTCTGTATTAATACATTTGCTGAGGTTTGGTTTATAAACCGCATCCTCTACAGCTCCAATAGCACCACTACGGCCTTGGATTGGGTCAACCACTTCGCTCCATCTCATCTTCGATCCAGAAGAGGATGACGCACCAAAATTATTCATGAATCCACCAGTAGCATCATGGGTAACAGCAGTTTTCACAGGACTTCTAATCACGTTGTCGGCTATGACACTTTTCCCTTTCCCCAGAACTTCTACTGTTTTCTTAGTCATCAATAACCCGCCTTCATTAATAATGAAGGGATAATCATTTTTGAACCTAGCTTTCACATCCAGAAGGATATCTGAATCACCAAATGCTGGCAGAGATGAGCCAGGAGGTTATCTTGAAAAACTCCGAATTGATGAGGAAGGACGCCTGATGTCGAAGGATCCACCAGCCGATGGTTGCCAGCGGCCTTTACCCGTCATCAGTTGCGCTTGAAAACGCGCGAAAAGGAAATTTGAGAAACAATTTCTCTTTTTTGAAATGTGGAGCTTCTCTGTCTACTTTCTCTCTCCCAAAGAATTTTTATTCTATCCAGTGAACGTACGCAGAGGAAGGTTCGGTTTTAGGCAAAAAAGCGCCTGTACCGAGTTTTTTTTCAGTGTACCGAGTTTTTTCAAAAAACTCGGTACAGACACTTTTTTGCCTAAAACCGAATCTTCCTCTGCATACGTTCACTGGATAGAATAAAAGTTCCTCTCCCAAAACACTTACATATAGCAGAATTACCCAAAAAAAGCCTTTTAGCTGTGCTTTGCTGCCTTGTGATTATAACCATTATCGTTAGTACGATTTGGATGAGTGTTGTGAAGATGTTCAACATGAAAGAAGCAAACTCCATGGCAACCAGAAGAAGAAGAAAAAAAAAATTTCAACATACTTTAACCTCTGGAAGTTATTCCCAATTTCAAAATACGGACCTTGGCAAGGTCATAATAGAGCTTTGAAGGATGTGACACAATGTGCGAAAGTCATGAATATCAGTAGCGGTAATGGTACTTGTCATGAGCGGCAGCGGCGTTTGTACCTGCCGCTAATGCTGCTCTGAAATTGATGAAAGAAACTAGGATTGGTTCTTGCGACAATGGAGAGGAAACGAAGATTGTTCTCTCGACAATGGAGAAAGAAATAGACTTTTTTCTCTCGTTTGCATCTCATGAATTTCTTTTTTGCTTGATTTTGAGCGGATTATTTTATGCAAAAAATGAACTATAGTGTGGAGTAGTGAATGCATTAGGATTTTTTGTCACTTCACTCTGTGTCAAATCAAACACTCAAGAAGTTTAAACCCGTGCTTCAACTCTACTTTAAGCCCTAAAGTATTTCAATAAAACAACTTCTTAATTAAAGTTATTTTATTTTTCATCTTAATTTATTTCAATTATTTTTTTCTGTCAATTTGTTTCTTCCTTTTATTTGTATATTCCTTTATTTTCTATTTCAGAACAATTGAGCAAAAAACAAAGTTAATTCCTTTAGTTATGTACGTTATGCGAATTTTTTTAAAAAAAAATCAATTTAGTTTGCATTAATATTTATAAGTTTAAGTTTTATTTTGTTTGTTGCATAGCATTTGATGTGCTCAATTTTTTTAATTAGCAACATAGTCATTAAAAAATACTAAAGACTTCTTTGATTGAGCAGTTAATATTATAAATGTTGTTTTAAAATTTCTTTTAGAGAAAATGAATTTCTAACGTTTCTCCAATTATGGTGAAATTGTTTTTTATTTGCATTCTCCATGTGTTTGACTAAATTATTAGCTATGGCCATTTTAATTTAAAAAATAAAATATCCATATCTCGACAGCAATAAATATAAATTCCTTTAAAGGATTTTAAGAAAATTTCATTGTATACAAAATGTTTTGAACATCAATTTATAATATTATAATTTATAATGTAATATTTATTACTAGTACAACAATTTAAAACCTCCTTACTCATGCCTCTTCTTCCTCCAAAGATTTTCCTTTGAGTTCCATTCCAACAATTGAAAAATTCATTTAGTTTATAAATGAGGAAATCCCTAAAGGTTCAAGAGAATGCGGGCTCGACCTCATCGGTTACTCAATATGAAAAAGACCTTAATATGAAGCATTGACCTTCTTCATTAAGAAAGCATGGAATCTGGAAGGAAACCTATCTTTTCTTTGACTTGGTGAAGGATTTTTTTTTTTTGGTTAAAAATTCTCATCCCCTGAGGATTATGAAAATTCATGGATAGCCACTAGGGGGAGGAGGGATACAAGACCTTCCCTGTCACACTTCAGAATCTAAATTAGGATGAAATGTATCTTTTATCTTTAAATAATAAAAGCTAATGTTAAATAATTTCTTTCAAAAATAAAATACTAGCAAAAATGAAGATATTGATTAAAACAACAATGTTAATCTATGATCATTATTCCAAAATCATATATAATAGCTAGGAGTCATAGTAATATAACATAATGTCTACTCACTCCTAACTTAAATAATAATAATAATAATAACTAAACGATAAAAAAAAAAATTCTAAGGAATACTTTATGTGATCAATTTCACACTTCAGATCTTCTTCCCTAAACTGAAATCATTAAACCATATTTATTGAGCTTAAAAAGACTAATATATCACTAAACCCTATTATTAAAGTCAAAGCATAGAAAAGAAACAATATGCATGTTAAAAAAACACTATACATGTAATCATTTAATTCATAATAGTAGCTCTCTATATGATTATGAGTTTGTGCATAAGTAGTAAAATACATATTGTAGCAATAAAGCCTATAAATAATATAATACTAATGTCAAAATAGTAGGACAAGAAAAATTTATTTTGAAACCAAACCATACATCATAGCAATGTCATCCAAATAGTAAGAAAATCATAAATCAGTAAAGCAGACGTATTTATGTAAACTATTAGAAATATATAACAATAAATAAAATAATATCAATGAATCGTAGAGGGGTGTGCACATGATGTTCAATTATTCTATATCATTATCAAATCAATATCTTGTTCACATGCTTTGTGAATCACTAATAACGGTAAATTAGTAAATCATTCGTAACAATAAGCCAATAAATTAGGCTAGGTAATCAGTAACAGTAAATCAATAATAATAGTAACTTAGTGTTAGTAAATCATAATGAATTAATATAATGAAATTAGAATTTTTATGTAGGCCTATGAAGTTACACTAAAAAAAGTAAGGAGTTTTAGCTTACATAGTGTTTTCCCAATAATAATAAATCAGTATCAGTAACACGTGGTGTTCAATAAACGAAGTCATCACTCTTACTCATCGACATGATAATTAACTCCTTATAACACCAAATCTTTAAATCACATAAATTCGTAAAGGATAACATTACAAAGCTTAGTATTTAAAAGAAAGCCTATCAGCCCATCATCATGTACATGTATAAATCAGTTTCTAACTAACCTCAATAACTAACATGCCTTGCGTTATTTTCACACACATTATTATAAAAGTTATAACAAATAGTTATTAATCATTCATATGCATATATTTATTCATATTGCTTTGATAAGTGCAAATAATGTTATGTTTTATGTGTAAATTTGTTAGTGAATATGTATTATTTTAGTTGTATTTGTGTAGACAAATATAGAAAATAGCCATAATTTTTAAGTATGGCACATCATCAAGTGTCAGACACAATACCACCATGGTGCCATCATTGACACCATCGAAGCACCCAAATATGGACATGGCGGTGACTGGTCTCTTTTTTTTTTTAACCACTGCAGCATCAGAGGAGTTAACTCCACAAAGCTCAGTCTCTATCTACACAGCACCGCTAAGTTAAGGGAGTGCCATATAGAAGCCATAATGCTCAACCATCACCAGTACAGCTGTGCTACAATTATAAAGGTTCAGGCCATAATCTGTGAGTGAAGTGACGCATCGATTCATTAAATAACTGGTCTTAGTTAGTAAGCGCCAAAGCAGAGGAAACCCTTCAGTGGGGCAGCGCTAGTTCATTTTATGGGCTCTGTGATGTAATTGTCTCAAGCGCCAAAGCTCCATAATCCATTTTCATTATTTTTTTATAAATAGTTTATATATAATATTAGTAGAAGAGTTCAGTCACTTAATTAATTTTAGTCTTTATAGTATTTTTCTAATTTTTCCTTAGAAGTGACAACTAAGGGAATTCATAGAACTAGATACATTCCACTAGAGTGGTTGGTTTATATTTGTGGAAGAAATTCTATAAGTTCAAGGAGTAGATTAGAGGAGTACATTAAACCATCCAGTGATATATTTTCTTTTGTACTTTCTTTTTTTAGTGCAATTAATGAAAATGAATATGCTTCTCTTATTCTTTATGACTGACTAAATTCTTTAATTTTGGATTGATAGCATAAATAAAATATGGAGCACTAATGAAGTCTCTTCATAAAAACATTTTATGATATTTTCAATATACCATGTTTTTATTTAATGCACATAATGGCCATATGTGAAGTTAATATCAGATGTAATGTGGAGCAAAGGAATAGAAAAGCAGACATAACTAAGTATATTGGATTGATATGATGTACGTATAAGCATAGTGCAAGTTATGTATCAAATTTATAAAGAAGAAATATTATGTTGGGATTTTAACAATACATGCTTTACTTTCTCTTTTAAGATTTCTATAGGGTGACAAGCTATAGAAGTTTAGAGTGGTGTAGAGATTGTAAGAGTTTAATTTGTCATTTGACTCTTCAGGCTTAATTGAGTGATCAGTGATACATATGCTTTGAATAACATCAATTCCGAAAATTTGAAATTTCAGATCCAATTTCCGTTCCTGCTTCTCAGGAATGGAGGAGAACGATGGCTGCAAATTGCCGCCGGCAAGAGCATGAAGTAAGGAAGGATTCTGAAGGGATTCAGATGTCAATGACGTCTTCTCCGAATGCTTCGTCGCTCAAGGATAATTCAACAACCATCAATTCTGGTGATTATTCATCTAACTTGAATTCAACTCAGAGAATTCAAAGTCCCCTGAATAAACGTCAAGGATCATTGGTGATTAAGGAGGTATCTGATTTATCTCCATTGAGGATTCAACAAGTTGCAGGCAAAGGTAAGGATCCAGCTGAAAGTTTTAATTCGATTACTCCTAATATTTTAAAATCTACAGCTTTTCCATATGATCATACCGCTTCAACTTCTGGAATGAAAATTTTTGTCAATCATTTTGGGAATTCAAATGCAATCCCTGGACTTAGTCGCAGCTTGATAAATGCGAATTCTCAAAATTTGTTTGAAAAAAATTTTCATTCAGAACATGATGTTAATACTGAGATAAGCGTAGAGAAGATGCATGATGTAATGCCAAAGAGCTCAGCTAGCTTGGTTAATGTCAACCCCTGGAGCAACAAACAATACATTTAGTTGGATTTCAAAACAGAGGATGTGGTATTTTCGGAGGATGGTATAGCTGTTAAGATGTATGAAGAAAGAGATAAGATGAATTCTAAAGTTCTATACAAATATTTAGTTATTAAAGTATTTGGTAATACTTTACCTTCTCATTTAGTAGCTTGGGAATTAAGAAGACAATGGAACCATTTCGGGCAGTTCCACTTTACTACTTTGGGGAAAGGATGGTTCTTATGCCCTTTCACTTCAGAAGAAATGGTTGAAGCAGTGCATTCTGGTGGTCCGTGGTTTGTAAATGGACACATTATAGGTATGGAGAAGTGGACTCCCAAATTTAATACTTCCTCTATCAAAGGTCTTTCATCTCCAATATGGATTAGAATGCCTCATCTACCTTTACAATGTTGGGATGAGAAGAACATAGCTTGTATAGCTTCAATAATTGGAAAACCATTAATGATGGATGGTAACATGTTCCAATGGTGGAAAAGAGAATTTGCAAGGGTATGTGTAAGAATAAAACTTGATCAACCCCTTCCAACTGGAGTTTGGGTGGATAGCATAGCGGGAAGATTCTTCCAAAAAATGGAATATGAGGTGTCTAACTTTTGCTTTATAGTTGAAAGATTGGTCATGTGAATGAGGAATGTGTTCTAAAAGAAAGTAAACCTAAAATATTGGATGCTGATAATGGAGGAGGTATTGAGAAGAATGTGGAAGGGAATAATCCAACTGCACCTTCATATGGTCCATGGATTTTAGTTAACAGCAAAAGAAGAAGAAATATTCCTAAGGAAAAATTTGAGATGAAACCAGCCACTTTTAAATATGTTAAGAAACCTATTATTCCTGTAGCAAATGAGAAGGAAGAGAAACTGGTAGCTGCTGATGCAAGAAAAAACTCTTCTCTTGAGAATAACGGTAGTCCAAGTAATTTGGATGATCACTTAGAAGATGGGGAGTTTATTCCTGTACATAGCATTGAAGTACCTCAAGAAAATAGCTTGACAATGGAAAAATTATCAAATAACAGAGATGGGAAGGGTTGCCTGTGAACTCAAGTAAGTCCGAAGGGATTACTTGCAAACTCAGGTATTCCCTATCAGGATTCAGAGGAATTGGACTACAACAAATCGGGGAAATCAGCAGAGAACAAATTAACCATGGAATTTCCTTCGGTTAATAAGCTTTCTATCCTTCAATCAGTATATGAAGATGGCTTGGATGATGCAGCTATACAGAAATCTATGAAGAATAAGAAAGATGTTATTGAAAATGGAAAACAGGCTATGGAAACAAAATCTGTTAACAGCACAGTTGAAGCTATCCCAGTTTTGGATTCTGGAAATAGTTTGAATGAAGAAATGCCCAAATGCAAATTGGAAAAAGAACTAAAATCTTTAGGACCCATTAAAAGTAAAAACCGTGGAAGACCTAGTGATGGAGGTAGTAGGAGGAAGGTTGGGGGCTACTCCCCTAATAAATTTAAATGAATTCCATAGCATTTTGGAATTATAGAGGAGCAAAGAAAAAAGAAGCCTCTCTATACATGAAGGAGTTTATAAAAGATCATAATGTCTTTTTTGTGGGTTTAGTAGAAACTAAAATTAGCACTTTTGATAAAGATGATTTTGAGAAAATCATGGGTCCTAATTGGGATTTCTTCATTTTTCCCTCTAACGGATTATCAGGAGGTATTATGATTCTTTGGAGAATTGATCTTGCGTCATTCTCAGTTATAAAGACTTCAGAACAATGCATTATTGGTGATTTTAATGTCTTTAATCAAGGAAGATGGATGATTGTTACAGTTTATGGGAGCAAGGAGGCACACAAGAGAAGTTTGTTATGGGAGTGCATTCAAGAGCAATCAAAAAGGAAGATTCCTACTGTAATTGGAGGGGACTTTAATTGCATCTTATCTCAAGAGGAAAAGAGAGGAGGAAGGAAGTTTATTTTCTCTAAAGGTCCATTTGATATGCTCAATTTTATGAATAAGAATGACTTTCATGATATTGGAGTAGTTGGTCCAAGATATACTTGGTGCAATAATAAAGGAGGAAGTGGAAGAATACTTGAATGATTGGATAGGTGCTTGCTGAACTAAGAAACTCTTCAAAGTATACAAATTCCGGTGGTAAGACACTTAGCTAGAGTGTCTTTCGACCACTACCCTATTGTGCTTAAATTGTTTGAATTTACTAGAAGAATAACTAGATCTATCAAATTCGAGGATGTGTGGCTTTCTTTTAAAACAACAAAGAACATTATTTCAAAAACATGGAAAAAGAATTTTGAAGGAGATGACATGGAAGTTCTCAATAAGAAGTGCAAGAGAACTTTGAATGATTTATTTTATTGGAGCAAGAACAAGCTACAAAACTTCTCTAGTGAAAAGGATAGATTAAAGGCTGAAATTATTTTACTTCAAGAAGAAGAAGCATGGGTTGGATGGCTGGATGAAGAAAAGATGTGGAAATTAAGAGCTAATGTTAGAGAATTGAATGTCATTCTTAATTACTTGAACACTTGGTGGAAACAAAGAGCAAAGGTAAAATGGGTGATGGAGGGAAACTCAAATACTAATTTTTTTCATGCCTTTGCCAATGCTAGAAGAAATGCTAATTGGATATCTCAAATCAAAAATCCTAATGGAATGCTCACTGAAGATCCAATTGAAGTGGAAGAAATTTTTTACAAATTCTTTCAAGAGAAATGGAAGGACAGATATTGCAGTCTCCTTAATTGGCCGAAACCTTGGAGGGTGTTGAATGAAGATGACAAGGAATTGTTGAAATTTGACATTTCAGAAATTGAAGTTAAAGAGGTGGTCATGAAGTTAGGGAACAATAAAGCACCTGTAAGTGATGGAATGACACACTCTTTTTTCAAAAGCTTTTGGAGCATCATTGGAAGAGATGTATTTAAAGCAATCAGACTATTCTTTTGTACAGGTAAAATGAGTAGTATATGGAAGGATACTCTTGTAGTGCTCATTCCAAAAACTACTAATCCTTTAACTCCTTCATTCTATCGTCTAATCATCTTGTGTAACACAATTTATAAAATTGTGACAAATGTGATCTTGCATAGAATGGTTTTTGTTATTCCAAAAATTATATCCGAAGATCAAGTGGCTTTTGTAAAGGAGAGATCCATCTTAGAGCATCTTTTATTAGAACAAGAAATCTTCAAAGAAATGAGGTTTCCAAAATCTAGCAATGGTTTCTTGGCCATCAAATTAGACATGGAACAAGCATACGATAGTATGTGTTGGCTTACACTGAAGAAAATGCTGATGGATTTGGGATTTCTGGAAAGTTTTTTTAAACTTATTTTGGATTGTGTTTCTTTCCCCAAATTTTCAATTCTTATTAATGGAAATAAATCAAAGTGGATAGAGGGTAAATGTGGGTTTCGTCAAGGATGCGCACTCTCCCCTTTTTTATTCATTATTTGCTCTCAGCTTTTGTCTAATTCATTTCACAGCACGAATGATAATTTGGGGATAAAAATCTGCACCAATGCTCCCAAAATTACACACCTGATGTATGCTGATGATGTTTTATTGTTCTCAGATGCAAGTCTCAAAAATGTTAAGAAGCTTAAAAGTATTGTTAAGCAATGCTGCAGCTGGACTGGTCAGTGTACAAACAAGCATAAATCTTCACTGATTTTTGGAAATTCTGTACCGAGAAGAAGGAAGAGGAAGATATCTAAGCTATTGGAATTCAAACCGGTAGAAGAGATTGTTTATCTGGGTATTAAAATGGCATTAAGACGGTTAAGAAAGGAAGATTTTCAAGTGCTGATAGATAAAACTATGAAAAAAATAAATGAATGGAGCAGTAAACATCTGTCCCTTGCAGGTAGATTATGTTTGGTTAAAAATGTTATTCTTACTCTACAGGTTTTTATGATAACTCATACTCTTGTTCCTTTAAAAACTTTATATGAGTTAGAAAAATTGTGTAGAGATTTTATATGGAATAAAATGGATAACAACCATGGGTTACATTATGTTACATGGGAACTGTTATGCACACCAAAGAGTTATGGAGGCTTGGATCTTCAATCTCCGATTTCCAGAATTGGTTCCCTAAGAGCAAAGTTTGCTTGGAACCTCATTGAGAAACCAAATACTCTTTTAAATAGAAACCTGCTGACCAAATATGGTAATTCTTGGTGGAGTAAAGAAGATTTCAAAGGTGGATCAAATTCTTGGAAATTAATCATAAGTGGATGGAAATGTCTCAAGAAATTTGTAAGATGGAAAGTAGGTAATGGTTCCAGCATAAGAGTGCTTCAAGATACTTGGATTCTTAAAAAAAATCTCCTAAAATGGCCTACCTTTGTAGGATGCATTGATGAAGATAATAATTCTCTGGATAATTTCATCAAAGATGGTAATTGGGATTTAGTAAAAATGAGATGTTTCTTTGGAGTTGATCTTCTAAATATAATTAAGGATGTGTAGATCCTTCACGATGCTCCTCAAGATCAGATGGAATTAAAGCTACTTCATTCCGGTAAAACATTATCTGCTTTGTTAAATGAGGACAAGCTGAGAAATTCTGCTGTTGTTATAAACTTCTCCTGGATCCATAAACTGAAAATCAATGCTCAGGTTGATTTATTTTTATGGAGATTATTTAATGATGCCATCCCGATGGAAGCTTTTCTTTTCAAAAGAAAGCTCACTACTAACAGCCTTTGTCCTATGGGGTGTGGAATGATTGAAGACCTTGATCATGTTACTTCTAATTGTTCTAAACTCCTAGAGGTTTGCAAGGTTATAAAAGATTGGGGATTCAATCTTCCTCAATCTGCAATTGGAATGAATTCAACATTGGTTTAAGGAGGATAATAAAGGAGGATTTAATGGCTGCAAAGCTTTATATAATCATTATGTGGATGGTTTGGAATAACATATGCAAATTTAAGCATGGAAAAATAGGAAAAGCTTCCTCAGCCCTTAGCTTTCTTATTTCTGCAAAACAGAATTCTTTCCATTCAGATCACTGGGATGCTTATCAGTCCAATGGACTGCTCCTTAATTATTGGCATCCCCCTCCACCTGGATGGCTGAAAATTAATCTAGATGCCGCTCTTAAAGAAAATTACATGGCTGGAATCGGTGAAGTTGTTAGAGATGACAAAGGAAGATTGATTTATGCTTTTGGAAGGAAAAAGCAGCATTGGGATAGTGCACAATTAAAGCTTTCGGCTTTCAAAGTTTTAGATGAAATATGTCATGAATGGAACAAAGAAGTTAAAGGGATAGTATTGGAAGGTGCTAACAATAATGTTCTCCATTATCTTCATAATCTGTACAGAAAACCGAGGATCACTAGAGAGAACTTGGATAAAGAAGAGCTCTTATTCCTTAGTAAGTTCAATTACTTTATTTTTAATAGTGTGGCAAGTAAATGTAATAAGTTAGCTGATTATTGTGCTAACTTAGCTTTATCTTTTGATTTTGATTGGGATATGTTCATTGAGAATAACCTTCCTTCTTCCTTTGTTACTTTAGCAAAGGAAGATAGTGAAAGATGGTTGATTCCTCATTAGCTTGTATATAGGCTGTTTTTGGTTCCTTTTTTTTATATTATGCTACTTAGCATTTTTCTCAAAAAAAGAATAACATCAATATAAAGAGAATCATAAGGAAGCATATTAAATTTACATTCCATAAATCAAAAATAATTTAGCCAAATATTATTTCATATAATTATTTTTTATTTTAAATTAAGAGATTGAATCTTTAGCAAAACTTATTTTAAAATAAATAAATAAATATTGTAGCTGAAGTAGATAGTACTAGTATTTAAAAGTAAATATTATTCCTTATAGGATCGATACTCTAATCTGTCACTATATTACTTGATTCAACATGTATACTTGCGTATATCAAGTGTGGTTTTAAGAATTTTTATATCAAATAAAACTTAAATATTATTTAGAGACTGATAGAGCGCTAAATAATTTTCAAAAGTCCTTATGTCACTCCGTTGCCCTGATTAAGTTTTTGCCGTCCTTACTAAGGAAAACTTATTTTATTTTCAAATTTATTATATTATTGAATTAATTTTAGAATTAGACCTACTCATACTTTATTAATAATATAACTATATTGCATTTAGTGTTTTTATTTAAATTGCATTATATTTTACTTTAATAGTTAAATCATTAGTCATATTTACATTATCTCATTTCAGCTTAGATGTGCCAGATATCAAAGAGTTGTAGGGCTTGCCTTAATTTTAGTACATTCTTATAAATTGAAATTTAACTTTATTAAAAATTATATAAGCTAGTAGTGCATCATTTATCTTGAAAGCACCATAGCATAATTCAAACTGTATCATTAAGCATTGTTAAGTCATTAATTAAAATGAATCATACAGACTGAAAGTCAAATTATTGGTTTCAGGTAAGCACTGCATTGCTGAAACAAATAACATGGTGTCACATCATTTTCATCAGTACAACATTAATAGCACCACAATGGTCACCTAGCATAATGGCTATTATGCTGATGTGTGGCAACACTGCAATGGTGGCCCTTTTCTAAAAAGTTGTTTTGATTTCCCAGAACCAACACCACTGCACCATGTGGCCGGAACTGTTATAACATTTGAATATGAACATTTTATTATTTAGTGCATGCATTAAGCACTGTGGCGCCATAGCTTTCAATGCTGCAATGTTATGACCTTTATAAATTAGCATGTAATTTTCATTTCATCTTGCATTCCATCCATTTCTCTTCTTTACTCTTAAGTTTCTCTCTATAGCAATGCCTCCAAAACTTCTGGATAATGGAAGAAGAGAGCTGGCACCTATGATAGACTTAAACTTATTTCTAAGTCAGTCGAGGCTAGGTATACAAATTGGATAATCACTAAACCTTTGATCCTTGAGCATGGTTTTTTAACCCAACCCAACCAATCCATAAAACAATTGATGCTAGGGGTTGGGCTCATTTATGTTAGAAACCATTTACGGCCTTTTGTTAATGTAGTGCATGAAATTTTTGCCAATGGAAAGGTGGCTTCTGATTTCAAATTTTATATGAAAGGGAGATGGGTACCCTTTGACTTTTCCACTATGAATAGAGTCATTAAAGTTCAAGATATAGAACTTTATAAATATTTTCCTTTTAACCATGCACCTTTTGATTTCAATGAAATTTTAGGCTCATCTTGTGGACAAAATAGTGGAGCTAGGTGGAAGTCTAGAGAAGAGAAAATCTTTAAATTGATGCTTCCTATATGACTCAAATCTTCAAGGCCTGACACTATTTTATCTCTTCCCATGTTCTCCATAGTAAGAATATTAACAAAGAAACCAAGGATAAAGCACTCCAACATTTTACAAATAAAAAAGGCTATCCTATTAACAGTGGCAAGTTGATCCTATCTTCCCTTACATATATTATGATTGGATCTACTTCAGTGGGCCACCCTTCTTTAGTCTATGCTCTTTGTATAACAGCAGGAGTGAGGGGTAATCAAAATGAAGAATAATTATTCCCAAAGCTTCTCTCACGAGGTGTAAAATTTTGATCTTCAAATAATCTGATAAAGAAAAGATGGATCGTAGTGAGCCTAGGTCTTCTAGAGTGGCAGGGAGCCATACAAGTAAGAAGAGTGTCAAGACTCCTAAATAATGTAATCAGGTGGCATACTTAATTGGGAAAATATAGATGGTGACTTAATTTTGTGAAGAGTTATGAGACTAATAATTTAAAATGAAAATGGGGATGGCTCATACAATGGACCAACAATAGAAATAATACCACTACACATATTATTTTAATGAGGGTATTGTTGGAATGTTCAGAAACTATCCATTTGTTGAAAAGCTAAAGCAATAAGTTTCCTTTTGAACCTGAGTACCGACCCTTCATTTGGCATCCTAGAGGGAGATGGAGAGGGGGAATAAAATAAAAAAGACCCCAATTCTTAGGGGTAGGCTTGAGAGAGAGAGAGAGAGTGTGTGTGTGTGTGAGAGAGAGATTAAAGTTCTTAGTTTATTTTGTTGCATTTTCATTTTTCTTTATTTTATATTTTCATTTGTAGTCTAGTTGAAGACTTTAAACTTAATGCTTCTAGGAGGCAACACATTAAAGTTTTATGTTAGTATCATCCATGTTAATATAATGATATGCCATATTTTATTTTTGCAACATATTGTATGCGCTCTTTATCACTAATATGAAAGCTGGTGTGTATAATGTTTTTTATGTGTTTATTTGTATATTAGAAATTTCCCTTCATTCTTAAATTATTATTATCCTCCAATATATTTTATATTCTATTATTTAATTAACTCTTATAAAAATAATAATTAAAAATTATAAAAAATTAGTATAATAATAATACCTTAGATCATAGTTTGAATGAACATTATTTATACTTCATAGGTTAGAAAAATAATAATACTTAACTCATTCAACCTTTTGAGCTATTATCCTAATTTGAATTTATAAGACATAACTTTATGAATTTAACTTTTAAAATTGTAAGATGAAAAATTAGTATTAAAAATTAGATATGTGTAAATTAAAAATTGAAATCATAGCTAACCTAATTATGGAATTAATAATCTTATCAAGTTCATACATTATAATTATTAAGATTGTATGAGAATCCTAAAGTAGAAGAAGATATTCAAAATTATTAACTATGTACTCAAGAAAAGAAAAAAATGAACTATAATTAGTTCTTTCAAAAAAAAAAGAGAGAAATAAAAATATCAAAAGAAAAAGGTGAGTACATTCAAAAATAGGTATCAATAAAAGCTTAAGATTTGAAATATAATCTTATATAAAAGCTATAAAGGATAAGATGAGAAAGAGCTAATGCAAGAGATGGTAAACTAATAAAAGTACAATTTAAACTAAAAACATATCCAATTATAAAATTATAATATTCACTTTAATATTTAAATGGTAATAATCAAATCTATAATCTATAATTTTAAATTAGGTAAAAATAAGTATGGTACAATGTCGTGGCTTTGGAGAATACCACCATAGCACCATCATCGACCCCGCTGGAGTACCCAAATATGAACATGACGGTGCACAATTTCTATTTTCTATCATCGTAATGTTAGAGGAGTTAGCACCACAAAGCCCAGTCTCTATCTACATAGTACCACGGTGCCAAATTCCAGCACCACTAAGTCAAGGGAGTTCCACGTGGATGTCGCTGTGCTCAACCGTTAGCACATTGTGACACTATAATTTTAATTATTCAGGCCATGATCTGCGAGATAGGCGATGTGTCTATTCATTAAATAGTGGGCCCATATTAGCAAGAACCTCAATGGAGGAAGCCCTTCAGCGCTGTGATGTTATTTCATTTTATGGGCATCGCAGTGCATGTGTCTTGAGCTTATTGAAGCCAAAATCCATTTTCTATATTTTTCTATAAAAAATATGTTTGTATTGTTTGTAGAGGAGTTCAATCACTTATTTAATTTTAATCTTTATATCGCCTCTCTGATTTTTCCTTAGGTCTGATAACTAAGGGAATTTGGAGAAGTACTAGATGTATTCCATCCGAGTATTTAACTAGTGTTTATGGAAGAAATTTTGTAAGTTTAAGGAGGAGTGTAGAGGATTAAATTAAACCATCCGATGATATCTTTCTCCTATACTTTCTTTCTTTGTTGCAATTAATGAGAATGAATGAGTTTCACTTGTTCTTCATGAATGGCTAAATTTTTTAGTTTTGGATTTATGGTGTAAATAAAATATGGAGTACTAATACATTTTTTCATCAATAATTTAATGATATTTTTAATATACTAGGTTTATATTTAATATACATAGTAGCCATTTATATAGCTAATATCAGGCGTAATGTGAAGCCTAGGAATAAGAAAGCAAGCGCAATCAGGTATGTTGGATTGATAAGAAGCAAGTAGAGGCATAAAGCTTGTCATATATCAAATTTATAGAGATGAATTGTCATGAGGGGTTTTTAATAATATATAATTTACTTACTCTTTAAAGTTTTTTATAAGATGGAAGACTACTTGAGTTTAGAGTGGTATTGTGGTTGGAAGTAATAAACTGTCCTTTCTCTCTTCATTCTTGACTAAGCACTCGGTAATGTATATGCTCTTAATAATATCAATATAAAATAGAATAATTAGGAAACATATTATATATGTATTTCATCAATTCAAAAAAATTTATCCAAATATTACTTATTTTAATTATTTTTTATTTTAAATTAAGTGATTGAATCTCCATTAAAACTTATTTTTATTGAGTAGGATAATTATTGTAGTTGGAGTAGATAATACAAGTATTTGCAAGTAAACATTCTTCCTCGTGAGATTTTTAATATACTCTATCACTATATTACTGTATTTCGTATGTATACATGCATATATTAAGCTAGGTTTTTATAATTTTATTTTATTTTTAAATTAAAACACACAAAGGGGCCTACGCGTTAATATTTAAAAACAATTACAAAGTCCTTATAAGAGACCATCAGCTCACTAATGCTCTTACGAGCTACAAAACAAAGCAAAAGAAAACCGACGAGCCAATTATCTCCACTAATCAAAATTACAAGGCACCCTAGTAACATTCTAAAGATGCTATAGACAAGCATCCAAAAAAGAAAGATAATATTAATGCAGTACAACCCAATCTTTCTACAATATAACTTGAAGTCAACCAAAAGTAGCTCTACCTACAAAAGGAAAAGCTACACCACAACAAAAGTTAGGTTAAATAATAATAATAATAGAAATAACAGCTAGCAAAAAAGGAGACGAAATAAAATCTGCTCCATATAAAGCCAATCTTGGAATTAAGACTTAAAGAGCTCAGAATACAAATAACATAATAAGCCTCATTAGGAAAATTCACAAGCCACTTAATCCTACCTTTAGGGTCACCAAAAACCACCTTGGACAAACCCCTCCGGCAAAACATAAGATCACCAGAAAAATAGCACGAGTTATTTAGACTCCCAAAACTAATATCCACTCCAGGCCAACAAAAATAGAGAAGTAGTAGGTAAAACAGCAGCCAAGGGATAAACAACCACCTGAGAGCAACAACCCAACCAATAACAACAGCAACATAACAAGAAAGCCCAGCCAGAACCACACATTTACATCCAATAACCCAAGAATTGGAGGTAGGAGAGCAAAAATGGGGCAAACCATAACACAGGTTATCCATAATCTCAAAACTTATATCCACTCAAGACCACCAAAAATAGAGGAACAACAGGCAAAATAACAACCACCTGTAGGCAATAACCCAACCATCATCAACACCATCATAAGAAGAAAGCCCAGCCAGAACCCCATGATTATCCCCAGCACCCCAAAAAAAATGAAGGTAGGAGAGCAACAATGGGACAGACCATCAGCATTATAACCAGTGAAATCATATATCAAGTCTAAATTCACAAAGACACAACTAAACATGAAACCACAGATTTATGCAAGTAGCAGATAAAAGGAAAACATAAAAAGGAGTCCCTGGTACAAATAACAAGATACCCATAACCCCAAAGAATGAAGAAAATCTCAGCCAACAATAAAAACCAACCAGTCCAGATGTCCATCCAACCATCCATAGGGATAAAAAACCTCCAGCAAGAAACACATTAGAGCAGCTAAGACCCAAAACCATGATGGAGCAAATCCTCCATACCACATATAGTCCATCCATCATAAAAAATGCTCTACGTAGAACAAGAAAAAACCAAAACACCCCAGTAGTTTAGCAGGTAGAACCAAGAATCCTAGACAAACAAAAAGACCAAGCAAACTAAGAACCAAAGAAAGTAAACCAACTAGAAAAGCAGCCAAGAAAAAAGACAGCTAAGATCTAAAATAAGGAACACCACATTGATGGAGTAAATCTAAGATTATTTAGGGTTTGATGGAGAAGTCAATGTATTAATTTGGTGAAGTTATTTCTTATTATTTCTTATATATATTTTCTTCTATAAGTGAAATAAAATGAATTTTCTTTTGAATTTACCTATGTCTAGCAAATTTTTTTTGTTTTGGGCAAATGATATAAACATAATACAAATACTAATATAGACTCTCGTGCTTGAAATGAAATTATCTATATTCTCAATATCTCTTGTTCTTTATTTAATGATTATGTATACTACGTATGTAGTTATGGATAAATCTTATATTTGTGACATGATTTATTTTAAATATTCTTTTCATCAAATCTACAATGATTAATATTATATAATCTTGGGAGACAATAATATTTTACTATCAATTTGAAAGGAGAAACTCTCTTTATTTTTATAATCAAACACATCATAAGGAATGTTTAATTCATTCTTAAGGAAAAAAAGAATATTCACTTATCATTTTAATCATGAAACTAAATCAATGAATTTATGTTCATACTAAAATAAAATAAAGAATATTTAATTCATCCCTAAGGATAAAAGAATATTCACTTATTATTTTGATCATAAAACTAAATAAAGATATTTATTTTTACAATGAAATAGAAAAAGAAATATTCAATACATCCCTACAGATAAAAGAAATATTCTTTTATTTTTTTTATTATGAAATTGAAGTAATATTTAAAGTTAGGTCTACATTTTCAAATTCTTCCCCTACCTTAGAAAGGAACTAAGGTATGAATTTTTTTTTTTTTTTGGGTCTTAGACTTCCTGTAAGGATAAACCCCTATAGTTAATTACATCAATGAGGAGAATACTCTTAATTAAAATAATTACTAGACTTCTCAAAATTCTAAGGAATTAATTAAGGATTTGAGCTCACGAAATCCTAAGGATTAGTTTAGATTTTTTTATTAAAATTTATATTTGGATAGCCATTTTGGGGAGTGAATTCAAGAGACATGTACATAATTTGGACTTATGTTTTTTCTAGAGTAAACTTTCAGCTAAAATTCTAAAAGTAATCAATCACCTTATTAATGCAATATAAGAAGAATCTATTACTAAAGAAATTAAGGATTTCGTTTAATATTTAATCAATGTTTCTTTAATACGTAAAAGCATCTATCTAGCATAATGTTCAATGTATAATTTATAAAATAATGTAAATAAAATTTTTATTTATTATTTTAAAATAGCGTCTAACCTAAGGACTTTTGAAAAATAAGGTGGTAAGGCTCCGCCATAATATTCATAGTTTTGTATTCATATATAATGAAGATTTAAACATGATTGTTTATTTTATATATTCAAATATTTTGGCTCCTAGATCTTTTTATAAAATTTTAAAAGATAACCATTTTAAAGGAAGAAGAATCTCTCTTTTTTTTTTTTTTTTGAAACTTATAAGTGTATAGAAAGAATCATTTTTAAATCTTTGACAACTCTTTATAAATTGTAGCCTAATCTCATTTTACAATCTAAGCTCTTATATTTATATTAACATTTAAACTTATAAGCAGACTACATACATTCTACTTTTATTTTTACAAGCATCCTAGATACATTATACTTTGAATTTTTATATGAATAATAATGATTGAATATATATATATATATATATATATATATATAAACCAAGTGCACTATGAGGTAAAGAGTGTAAAGTATAAGAAAATGATATCTAGAGTATATAGAGTAAACACACCAAACATGAATACCCTCCAAGAAAGTTACTCCATGTTAACTACACCAAATAACCAGCCTAGCAAGGCTAGAGTTCGTTGTTCTAGCAAATCTTTCAAAGTATGTATATAAGTTTGTGTGGCTTGGATAGATATTAAGTTTAATGAATTTAAATTATCTAAAATTGAATTTGTTTGTTTTGTGGTCATTAAAGGTTTATTTAAATTCAAGTTTTAAATTAACATCATACAATATGATTAGTTCAAAATATCAATTTTAAAATCTTACTTAAATTAATGTAACGGCTAGGGTTTTAATAATAAAACAAATTTTACAATACGATATATATAGCACAGTATGACTAATTCACAGAACTTGAGTTTTTAATTAGCTATTGAGCCAATTTTTAAATCAAGTGATCATATAGTATGATTTTAAATTGTATAGTATCATTAGTTTAGAAAATTTTAATTTTAAAAAATTTTGTTACTCGCCATGTGTGTATGTTCATGATCACCGAATTGCAAACACTCTAACATGGCCTGACTCAAGAAAAAAGAAAATTATAAAAAAATAAAAATACAAACTCTTTTGATTTAACATCTGCTAACTTATTTCTCCCCCTATTAACACAATTAAAGATTACAAAATGAAATTCTTTTATAAAAGAGAGATCTATGGAATCTTTATTACCTGCCTCCACCGCTTTCTTGATGAATTTGATTGCATTCTTATTGTCACCTTCGATAATCAAACCTTTGTATTACAACATCCATTCTTTGATCACATGCTTTAAAGAAATGATGACCTGAAGTTCCAAGGCAGCTGAATCTCAATGAATGAGAGCATTGCCAAAAGCCATTAGTAACCTGATGATGATCTCTAAATACTAATCCTATACCATCCTTGTAAGAATTGTGTAGAGCAGCATTTATGATGACTTTGATCCAATCAGGTGGAGGAGGGTGCCAAGTATTAAGCAACCTTGATGGTTGATTAGCATCCTTGATACCTGAGCCTGAGCATTTTAAAAATTTGTAGCCTGCAGTAAAACTTGCTGCATCTGAAGAAATCATTACCGGACTGGGTGCTTTCCTCTCATGTACAAACTGATTCCTTGCCTTCCAAGATATGTAAATCGTATAACAGAATAAACACACCATCCATAGGCAAAGCAATCTTCCATAGAAAAGAAACTTGGGATTCCAAAACCCCACCTGTTTAGAACTCCCACTACCTCCATTAAATTTCTGCACCCATACACTATATGATCAAGATCTTCTATCACCTATAATCATTAGTGCACAAGACACAAATAATATCCAACATTTTACCTGAGAATGTGTAATTCAATCAATAAGGTCTATTATAATCAAATTCATAATCTAGGGTTCTTAAATTTGTAACACTTCCCCTTTTAATAATGACAAACAAATTTGGTTGAAGTGTAGCTTAAAAGATTATTAATCATAAGCTCCCCTTTACTAAGTGAAAGATGTTAGAAAATAGGGGATGCCTGCCTTAGACAGAAACAAAAAAAAATACAAAATAAATAAAATAAGAAGTTCTATTAAATAAAAACAAGCACACATAAAATAGAACAAACATATAACAAAAGCTAAAGAACCAAACATTTCTCCCCCTTTTTACATAACCAAAAGAGGAGGTATATGAAAGAAAAGAAAGAAGTATAAAAAAAAAAGAAAGACACAACAGACAAAGAGTACTAGAAAGGTGAATTCTTATTAGGTGGTGGTGGTGGATGAAAGAATTAATGGATGGAGGCAAATTGATTATCTATTGACGTAAATAATACTCCAAACCATCACATATCATCCTCATGCTACTAGTGTTGTTATTGGATATGGTAATCCAATAAAGTTTAATTTCTAGTCACTCGAGCCACTGAATGATATCATCCTAAGGGTATGCAGGTGCAAGTGTTGGTATTTATGGTGGTGGAGGCCCTCTAGTAGGAGCAACTTTCTTTTGTTCATCAAAATTTGGCTCAGTCTACTCTAGCCCCCAATGAAAGGATACCAAAAGAGGGACATTATCAAGTGGAGCAGGAAAAGTGAGTTGGTATTTGTGATTAAGGATATAGCTTATGATATGTCCTAAGGCTACATTTTTTTGTATATGGGTGTTTGGATATCGAATATGAGTCATGTTATAGAAATAGTTGAGAATTAGTTGGGTTTCATCAAATTGAGTATTCGACATTATGAGATAACTGACAACAGAGAGAAGTGGGGTAATGTTAACTTGAATTCCAGCTTTGGGAATAATAGAAGTGTGAAGTATATATTGGACTATATGCACATTTTGATTTAAAGTTTGTACAAGGGGTAGGTGTATATTTGAAGGCACATTCCTAATAGTTAAGTTAACAACAATGCAGTTAAACTCATGTGAAATGATGGATTGAGGGTGAGGTCCTTCAGTGGAGAGACCTATATATTCTACTAAATCAGCTTTAGTAATCTCTATATTTTGATGAAAAATAAAGGAGGTCATAGTAAAGACTTCTAGATTCATCCTAAGATTTGTTAAGAATTCATACATAAGTTCATAATTGGAAAGAAAAACTAGGGTAAGGAGGAATTGAAGGGTGGAGGAGGCGAAAAGGCTCATTACCTTGAAATTTAGGGCATGTTGGTTTAACATTCGGGAGTGGGTGATTTTCACCTCTTTATATTTGTGATACGCATCTTCATCCTGTATAAAGAGGAAGCGATCATCAAAATAATGAAGGAGGAGGATCTCCCCTGAGTTATTCTTCCACGTTTGCTTCCGTTGGCCATTGAGTAGGAAGGGTTAGAAAGTAAGAGTGTGAAGGAAGTTTGAGTGAATTGAACTAGTCTAACCCTCCAATTTATAGAATTTTGGCCATTTGTATAGTACAATCGAGGTATCGTATAATACGATCATGGAGTTAATTCATGTAGATGACCTATTAGAAAATGTGGATAAATTGTACAATACGACCATTATCATACCTGATGATCTTAAAGAATTTTGTTTGTCACAAGGGGTCGTCGATATAAATTTTGATAAAAAGCATCATATATTATAAATAGGTGTTTGTATAGTATGAACTTCAATTATTATCATCTCGACTGAATTAAACTCTCCCCAATACCATACGAAGGGAGGTATTATATAGTACGAATGGCAATAATTTTTTTCCAAACAGATTGAATTCCTCAATGCTTAGTGACACGTGGATTGTACAATATGAAGAGAGGTTTGTATAGTATGATGTGTATAATAGTGATTTAATCTAGACTGTTGATGAAATAAAGGGTTGTTATCTATGTATTTGTACATATCATATAGTATGAATATGAATCGTACAATACTATTAGAAAAAAAAATTGAAGGATTGATTGATTTAGTGAAGTGCACATGTAATGATCAAGAAATATCTTAGACCAATTTTTTTGTTTGTTTTTTTTTTCTTTCAAATAACAACAAATAAAATATGAACAAGTACACGAATAATCACATATAATTTAAACACATATGAACGGATGTTGTTAAATGATTTTTTTTTATTTCTTTTGGATTAAGCATGAATATATATAACACCTAGTTTTGTCCTCAAGGTGTTAAAGGTGTCATAGGCTAGGGGTTTTCTATAGCTATATGGTGCAATTCTATATCTCCCTTTGCAACATGATCTCTTATAAAGTATTGCCTAATTTTTATATGCTTTATACGAGTGTGCTTAATTAAATTTTTAGATATGCAAATTGTACTAGTATTGTCACACATAACTAGAATGGTTGTTACAGGTAGTCCAAGATGTAAGAGTTATTTCTTTAGCCATAAGACTTGAGCAACATAACTCCCTACTGCTATATATTCTTCCTCAGCTGTGTAGAGGACTACTAAATTTTATTTTCTACTGGACCATAAAACTAAGGATTGTCTTATGAATTTATAAGTTCTAGAAGTACCTTTTCTATCTACCTTATATCCTAAAAAATCAAAATCCGAATATCATATGATCTCAAAATAGGTGTTGTGTCTAGGATACAAAATTCTTAGGTTTGGAGTGCCTAACAAATATCTAAGGATTCTTTTAATAGTAGTCATGTATGATTATTTTGGATATGCTTCAAATCTAACATAAAGACAAATACTAAATATTATATCTGGCTTGCTAGTAGTTAAGTATAAAAGTGATTCAATAATTCCCCTATATGTTTTCTGATCCACTAATTTTACATTTAGGTCCTTATCTAATTGACAGTATAACTCATGGGAGTGTTTATAGCTTTATATTATCCATTTCATATTTTTTAAAGAATTTCCTTGATGTATTTATTTTTGCTAAGAAAGGTTCCATCATCCAACTATTTTACACTAATTCAAAAAAAATAATTAAGTTCTCCCATCATGCTCATTTTAAACTCTTTTCTCATGGTTTTTAAAAATTCATCATAATTATTTTTATTTGATGATCCAAATAAAATGTCATCAGCATAGATTTGATAAATTAGTAACTCTTCTAGTTCTTCCTTTAGGAAGATGGTGGTGTCTACACTACCATTAACAAAACTTCTATTTAGAAGAAATGTGCTCAGCCTTTCATACCAATCCCTAGGTGCTTGCTTAACCCATATAATGCCTTTTTCAATTTATACATATGGTTTGGAAATTTTAAATTCTTAAATCTAGGAGGTTGTTCAACATAAAAATCTCTTTGATTACCCCATTTAGGAAGACACTCTTAATATCCATTTGGTACAATTTAAAATCCTTGAACCAAGCAAATTCTATAAGCACCCTTATGGCTTCTAGTCAAGCTATTGGGGAAAAGGTTTCCTCAACGTCTATTCCCTCAATTTCTTTATATTCCTTAGCTACTAAACTAGGATTATTTTTCACTACTATTATAGAGTCATTCATCTTATTTTTTATGATCCACTTTATTCCAACCACACTTGTCTCCTTTGGTCTCTTGACTAATTCTCATACATCATTCCTAACAAATTGTTTTAGCTCTTCTTGCATCGCTAGGTTTAGAATTCATTTCCTAAGGCTTGATTAATATTGATGGGTTCTATCATAGAGATAAATCGATAATGACTTGCCTCCTTCCTAAGTCTTTGCCTAATTCTTACACCTTTAGATGGGTTTCCTAAGACCAATTACGTAGGATTATTAGAAGAATATCTCCAATCTCTAGGCAATTGCTCTTGAGGTTCTACTCTGTCTCTTATGGAAATTGTTTCTACCCCTTGAATATCCTCCACTTCTTCTTCTTCTTCAGGTTTAGATTGAGAGTTCCTATTTGATTCATCAAACACCACATTGGTAGACTCTTCTATTACTAGGGTCCATTTATTGAAGATTTTATAGGCCTTACCTATAGATGAGTAATCTAAGAAGACTCCATCATCATATTTAGGATCATATTTTCCAAAGGGTGACTTTTTATTAATTAGGACAAAGAATTTACATCCAAAAACATATAAGTGAGAAAGATAGGGTGTCTTACCCTAAAGGGGTTCATATGATGTTTTATTTAACTTGGATCTAATATTCACCCTATTTAAAATATAGCAAGTAGTGTTCAATTCTTCTTCCCAAAAATACTTAAGGAGTGAATACTCTGCTAGCCTTTCCTAGTAGCTTCAACCAAGGTTTTATTTGTCCTTTCAACTATTCCACTCTGCTGGGGGGTCCTAGAGGCAGAGAAATTATGTTATAATCCTATCTCTGGATAGAAAGATTCAATCCTAACATTTTTCAAACTCTCCACCATGATCACTATAAAATTTTGAAATTCCATATCCTAATTTCCTTCAATTCAAGTGGAGAAAGTTCTAAATTCCTCAAATGACTCACTCTTATATGTTAGGAAACTTACCCAAGTGAATTAAGAGAAGTTATCTACTATCACAAATCCATAAGTTTTTCCTCCTAGACTGGCTGTACTAGCAAGTCCAAATAAGTCAATGTGAAGGATTTCTAGTGGCCTAGAGGTATTGATATTCTTAATTGAATGAAATGATAAGTTTACTTTTTTTTCCTAGTTGGCAGACATCACAAAGGTGGTCCTTAGTAAAGTTTAACTTAGGTATGCCTCTAACTAGATTTTCTTAAGTGATGTTCCTAAGTTTTTTCATGCTAGAGTGGCATAGTCTCCTATGCCATAGCCAATATTCATCAATTATAGTCTTTAAACACAAGGAATTTGAATATTCAATACAATTCAAGTATAACTTGTAAACATTTTCATATGTTTTCCTTCTAACATAAGTTTATCATCTAAGCTAATTATGCATTTATTAGAAAGAAATTTTTATCAAATCCTTTACCGCATAGTTGACTATTACTTAACAAGTTATGATTTAAACCATCAACTAACAAAACATTTTCAATCATAAAATGTTTAGAGTTTCTAATTATACCTTATCCCACAACGTTTCTAGTGGTGTTGTCTCCTAATGTCTTTCCTCTTGACCTAGCCTTTAGTGTGATGAACTGCTTCATACCACTAGTCATATACTTCAAGCAACCACTATCTAGGTAACACATTCTCTCACTAGGTCTTTTATAAGAGAATCCCTCATCATAATCTAATTGATCAAGATTATCATTAGCTATTAGACACAAGTTTGTTACCTCCCCTCTGCTTCTTCTTCTAACGATTCTGAGGTAGAGTCGGCCCAAGAAGCTTTTTGTCTTTCACTTTCCCCTCTTATACTTTTGGCTTCTCTTCACCGTTCTCCTTATTCGATTGAAGCTTTAGGTTTGAATAGTCAACTCGAAGGTGACCTGGTTTCCTGCATTCAACGAAAATTGTATCAGACAAAACTTTAGTAGATTTGTTACCTTTACCTTAACTCCAGTTATTTTGATGACATCTCAATTTTTTTTTTGTAGAAATCTCTTAAACTGGCGCATCAACAAGGATATTTCTTCATCCTCATCTGCTGTAGAAGTGTCACTATTAAAATCATTTTCTTTTAGTGTTATAGTTCTTCCTTCTTCTTTTCTCCTGCATAATTTTTCCTTTAACTCACTCCTTGCTCATAGGTAATGAATGATCCAAAAATATTATTAATAGAGTAAACATTTATATCAATAGAAAATCAAAAGTATAAAATAAGAACACATAAATCGAAAGAAACAAATAAATAAAATAAAAAGTTAGAAATAGTAAGATTAAAAATAAAGATCATCAATTTCAGGCATGATTGTCTATCACACATAATCTTGCTCTTAAGGTACTAAAGGATTAAAAGGCCAATAGTTTTGTAAAAATATCAGCAAGTTGATTTTCAGTGGCTACATGGTGTATCTCTATGTCTCCTTTAATAACACGGTCCCTTGAGAAATTGTGCTTTATTTCTATATATTATGTCCTAGAGTGTTGGATTAGATTCTTAGAAATATAGATGTCACTAGTATTATAAAAAAAGATTTGAATTGTACCTACATGTAATCTTAAATTCATTATATATTGCTTTAGCCAAAGAACTTAGGCCACACAACTTCTTAAGGCTATGTATTCAACTTCAGTAATGGATATGGCAACTGAGATCTATTTTCTACTGGATCAGGAGGCTAAGGACTGTCCTATAAATTGATGTGTTATATAAGTGCTTTTCTATCAACTCTGTATCCTATAAAATATGAATAAGAGTATCTTATGATTTCAGAGGTAGTGCTATGCTTAGGATACTAGATTCCTATATTTTGGGTTCCTAAGTTATATCTAAGGATTATCTTTTAAACAGTTGAATGGGACTCTTTGGGATTAGCCTAAGATCTAACACATGAACAAACACTAAACATAATAGTATGATTGATAGAAGCCAAGTAAAGAAGTGATCTGATTATTCCTCTATATTTCTTTTGATCAACTAATTTTCCATTTGAATCCTTATCTAACTCAATAGTGGAACTCATGGGAGTGTTTATTGGCTTGGCTTTATTCATTTCAAATTTCTTAAGGATGTCCTTAATGAATTTTGATTGACTAAGGAAAATCCCATCATCCTTATACCTTATACTAAATCCAAGAAAGTAGGTAAGTTCAACCATCTTTCTCATCTCAAACTCCTTACTAATTATTTTTGAAAATTCATTACATAAATTTTTATCAAAAGATCTAAAAAGAATATCATTAACAAAAATTTAGACAATGCGTAATTCTTTTTTTTTAGGGAAAACCCACAAAGGGGCTAATGCGTTGATTAAAGAAAATGGTACACAGTCCTTAAGGGGACCTCAAGCTCTCTACTGCTCAAAAGAGCTACAAAAATAAAAGAAATAAAAAACCTGAGAGTTCAAGTTCCCTACTATATAATAGTACAAAAATACCTAGGTACATTATACAGTGCTCAAGAAAAAGCACCCAAAAAAGGAGCATACCAAAAAATAGCAATAGGCTCCAAGCTCCCCTGCACAGGATCAACCTTATACTCATCATCACTAGACAAATCCTACAAAAAAGACTGATAGACAAAAAGGGCTTAACAACAATATAACCTAAAAGTAGTGTAAAGATAGGCCATCCAATTAAACATAGAAGAAGAATGGCAATAAAGAAAAAGAACAATAGGAGCAAGGACATTCCTATGATACAACTCAAGAAAGACCATAGTTGTAAGGTAGCCACCCCTGTCAATAATAAGCAAACAATCAAACTAATGAAACAAAAACAACTTATAGCTGGACAACTGAGAGCAGGCATCAAATCACCCAACCAGATAAATAGACAACCAAAGACCACCAGAAAACCATGCCAACCCAAGCAATAGTTCAAAATAATAAAGGAAGTAATATAGTAACTAGCTAAAATACACCCACCAAAAAGCCAGTCCAAATCAACACCAACCCCCTATAAACATAAGGATAACAACCCCAAAAAATGGTCACAACCCATGTAATGCCAACCCCAACCCACAACCAAGCAAAAAACTAGCCAGTAGGAATCCAAGAGAGCACAACCAACATAGAAATAAGAAACCCAATTCAACACCAGCCCTACTAGGAAGCAAGGCTGAATAATCATATCACCTAGCCAGAACAATAGACAGCCAAAGACCACCAGGTAAGCCATACCAACCTAGGCAATAATTTAGAACAGTGAAAGAAGTACTATAGTAACCAACATAAACACATTCGCCAAAATTCCAAACCAAATCAATAATAACACCCAGCAAACAGATGGATAATAGCCCCAGTAATCGGCCAGAACCCAAGTATAGCCAACCCTAACCTACAGCTAAGTTAAAACCCAGCTAGTAGGAATCCAGAGGATGAAAGTCAGAACATAACTAAAAAAAGCAGTCCAATAATGGCCCAACCAGGCAGCAAGGCCACATACCAGAAGAAGCTCCAAGAGAACCAACACTAGTCAACACAACACAAAAGGAGCACATCATCAAGAAATAGGTCAATATAATAACTACTACACAAGAAACCAAAAGACCAAAACCCAGTAAACCAGAAATTCATACAAATCCCCCCATAAACTCTCAATAAAAAATAAAGGAACCAGGAAGGGACCAGGCCAAAAAGAGAGATAAGATAACCAGCCAGACATAAACACAATAGTAAAAAGCACGAACACCCCATGCAAGGCAACCAAAAAGTAGTTACCAACCAAAAAAACACCTTAAATTCTAATATAGTATAAACAAATAGCATCAAGTCTAAGAATCCCTTTCTAAGCCACCAGAATGCTGGACCCAATAAAATTAGAAAACCACTCTATACCATACCCTAATTAGAAAGCCATGTAGCACAAGCATCACCATCTTTACAAATATGATAGAACAAGTAATTCAAGAAGATCAACATATTCTTAATCTCCCTCTCCTGATAGAGCAGATCAGGATTGCACCCTGACTCATCAAAAAAATTTAAGAATTAGAAATTATAATCAGAATTAACCTCATTAAAATCATTAGTTAAGTTAAGAGAAATACACAACCTTAAACCATTAAGAATAGCCAAGGTAGTAGCATAGAACACATCACCATTCTGTAAAAGACTAGCAAAGGCCAAAATAAGACTACCATTAATGTCTATGATAGCCCCACCATAGCCCATGGAAGAATCAATGCTAGCACCATCCATATTCAGCTTAAAGAAATGTATGGGGGTTTGATCTAGTAAATAATTCTAGAATCTTTGGCAATATGAATACCCTCCCAATTAAGACCTAAAGTAGAATCAACAAAAGCATAATTTTTAAAATTATTGAAAGTGAGCAGTTTAATAGAGACAATGTCTAAAACCTTATCTTTAACATTCTTGATAACCTTATGATGATTCATACGAACACCATTAAAGAGAGAGTTATTCCTTTCCAACCATAAATACCATAGAATGAGAGAAAGAATAACATTTTTGAGGTGCCCTTTAGACTTAATGAGCCAAGTATTAATCATCAAATTAAGGGATAAATGAGCATTAAAATAATTTAATTGAAACATGTCATCAAAATAAACCAAAGTCTTAGTAACAATAGGTCCAGAAATAAAAACATGATGCCTATTCTCCATATGATAACAACATTGGCACTTCGAAGGAAAAATAAAACCTCTTTTGATGAGATTATCATTTGTTGAATGAATTTATACAAGATTCTCTAGACAAAAATAACAACAATGGAAGGGATACTTTTATGCCAAATCATAGAGAAAATTTTCTCAATATTCTTCCTAGATCTAAAGGCATGCCAAGCATTCTTTAAATGAAAACCACCATCTTTAGACAAATTAGATAAGTTAATATCATTAGAAGCAGTATTGATAGGCAGACTCAATATTTGATGAATAATAAAGTCAGGGATAACATTAGAAAGTTTCTTATAGTCCCAACAATTATTAGTAAATAAGGAATTAACCTTAATAGTAGCAATAGAAGAAGAATTCATAATGGAATCAATAAACTGTTTACCCAACCAACAATCTTGCCAAAAGAAAACATTACCTTCACCAAGCCCCCAAGAAATGAATGGCTCAACAACCCATTTAGACATGCAAAGCCTCTACCACACTTTATAGTCACCTTGATTAAAATATCATGTAGTATGGTGATTACTAATACAGTACTTAGCAAACAAAAAATTAGCCTAGAGGCTCACTTTAAAATAAAAATTATACCATAATTTAAAAAAATGTCATAAGCCAAGTCAATCATACTTTTATAGCCTAACCCCCTTTAACCAAAACACCGCAACATTTATCCCAAGTGGCCCAGGTAATTTTGGAGTTGCTAAAAGTACCTTTCCAAAAACAATTATTGAAAAGTTTATGAATTCTATTTCAAACTGCTTGAGTCAGAAAAAAAGTTTGAAAAATATAAACCGACAAAGAATAAAGAAAACTTTTGAAAAGAGTTAATTTACCACCAAAGCTTAAGAAATTAGAATTCCAATAAAATATTATTTTGAATAGAGGTCATACGATCATAAAAAATAAAGGTTTTCTTTCTGCCATTGAAAAGAGGAACCCCAAGATACTTAATGGGTAACTGACCAAGCATATATCCAGTTAAATATATAATGGAAATAATATAATCATTAGAAACACTGATGGAAATAATAAAATAGCTTTTGTTTTTTTAAGAGATAAGTCACTAATCATTTCAAATTAATAGAAAAATCCATAAGTTTATGAATCCAGTTAATAATGATATTAGTAAAAATAATAAAATCGTTAGCAAAACATAAGTGAGATATGGGAAAACCAACCAACATTCTAAAATAAAGACTAGGAGCATTCTCAAAAAGATTGGTAAGGTCTCTAGATAAGAATTCAGCAATAATATTGAAAAGAGAAGGAGAAATAGGGTCACTCTATCTTAAGCCATGAGAGGATTTAAAATAACCATTATCTGTCCCATTAACAATAATTGAAAAATAGACACCTTCAATACAATTTCTAATAAGCTTGATAAAAATTGCATTAAAATCAAAGAGATTCATAATATTATAAATAGATTTCCAATCAATATTTTCATATGCCTTTGCAATATCCAGCTTCAAAATCAAATTTCCCCCTCTCACCCTAACATCCAGGTCTTGGCAAAATTCTTGAGCCAACAAAATATTATCAGTAATGACCCTCTCTTTGAAAAACCCCATCTGAGAAGGGGATATAATTTTAGGTAAAATAGAAGTTAACTGATTCTTGAGAATTTTAGAAATCAATTGTTAAAAAAGGTACAAAGACTAATAGGTCTAAAATTATTCCAAGTACTAATAGAGTTATTTTTAGGAATAAGCACAATATAAGTAGAAGTAAAAAACTTAGGGATAAAATTACCAGCAAAGAAATTTAAAACAACAAAAAAGGTCATTATTAATAATGTACCATGAATTTTGAAAAAATTGTGTGGTAAAACCATCAGGCCCAGCCAGAGAATCAATATTCATACCAAAAAAGAATTGCTTTAACTTCCTTAAAAGAAGGAGATTTAGAAAGAAACTCATTATCCTCTTGAGATATAAGGCTAGGAATAAAGGAATGGTTATCCAACTGATTCGAACTAAAATTCCTATTGAGAAGATTTTGAAAATGCTGAACTGCTAAATTAGCAATATCCATAGTATTTTAAGTGATAGAACCATCCTCCTGAAGAATTGTATTAATATAATTCTTAGCTCTTTTCCTCTTGACCAAGGCATGGAAATATTTACTATTATTATCACCTTCAAGCAGATGCTTAGCAACAACTTTTTGTTTCCAAAAAACCTCCTCCTACACTTATAATTTAGAAAGGCAATCTTTAACATTTCTTAGTAAAATGAAATTGGCATCAGAAGGATCAACTTGATAAGTAGAATCAAAAGTGTTCACTTGCTGCTCAACTTTTAATATATTGGTAAAAAAGTTTTTAAAAACATTATGGTTTCATCAATTTAAAACCTACTTAAGCCTTTCAGCTTAAACCAAACTCTCCTCATGCCAAAACAAGAATTATCAAGATGTAGCGGGGCTTGCCAATTATTTTGAATAACATCAAAAAAATAGTTATAAAGTAACCACATATTTTGAAATTTGAATTGAGGAGAAGCAATAAATTGTCTAAAACCAAGGCTAATTAACAAAGTGGAGTGGTCATAGAGAGTCCTGCTAAGTTGCTCGATAGTAATAAAGTTAAAAGAATTAAGCGAATAATCAGTAAAGAGAACTCGGTAAAAATGTTGCCATAAATAACCTCTATTCCAAGTGAAATTATTACCAGTAAAACAAATATCAATTAAATTACAATCCAAAATCATATTACTAAAGTCTTCCATAGATCAATAAGAAGGGGAAGAGCATCTTATCCTCTCATAAGGATTAGTAATAGCATTAAGAACTCCACCAACAAGCCAAGATAAATTACAAATACTATGAAAATTTATGAGTTGATCCCAAAAAGCTTTCCTAATATAATGAGTAGAAGCAGCATAAAAAAAGAAGCACAATAATGAAAATTAAAACTCTCCACATTACAATGCATAACTTGAGTAAAGTCACCCATAACATCAATTCTAATAGGATCCTTCCATAAAACCCAAATTTTATTAGTCACATTCAAAATAGTATATTTAAAACACAAAAATTGAGAGGTACTAATTAACTTATTAGAAGAAATAAAGGGCTCAAGCAAAATAAGAATAGAAATATTATGATCATGACATAAATTCTTAACTCTTAATCTAGAAGAGGGCCAACCAATGCCCCTAACATTCCAAATAATAAAATTAAACATAAAAAAATAAATTAATGAGAAGTGTGTGAGCTGGTGGTTCTAGGAGATTGTAATATGATATTCTATTTCTTCGTGCCCCTTTTACTATTAAACTTAATGTAACTAGTATCATTATTATCTTTAGCAAAGCATTTAGCCATAATATCCACATCCTCAGTATTAATAAAAGTATCATTATGAGAATGTAATTTTAAGAGAAGCTTACTATGATCAGTCAAACCTTCTTGCCAAACCTCTTACTATAAATCATCTCCCTTCAAGCTACAGCCATCCTCCACAATCAATTTGCTTTTGCCAACATTACCTTCCATCATACCACCTTATCCTTCCTCTTGAGCAACAATAATAAATTAATTAGGAATCATATTAGAAGAAATATTCTTAACCATCATAGAATCCATATCAATTAAGCTATTATTAGTAACATATTGAGTAATAGCTGAAAATGAATTAATATTTTGATTAATAGTAATATTCAGCCTTTGCTCAACAACATATTGACCTTCAATATGCAAAGCAGGGATAGATTTTTCTCCCTGATCATAATTAGAATCAAAAGTAAGAAGTTCCTTATGAGTTAAAGCACATTGTATCAATTTGTCAATAACATCCTGTTCCTTATTAGCCATATCCTCAATCACTTGAGGAGTATTATTCTCAATAGTATCATGCATATTAGAAGCATTTCCCTCAACCATTAGATTAGGAACCACATAATCAACATCAACTGAAAGTCCATCAGTTCCATGCATAACTTTAGTTGAAACCTTCTCCTTACAGAGATGAGTATGCAACATAAAACACTCATTAACCCCATGACCAGGCATCTTACAATGAAAACAAAAAATGTGTAGGTTTTCAATTTCCACCTTTTGGAAATACCCATTCAATTCTGAACCTATCCAAATCTCATTCGGGCGTTTCTTAGAAACATCCAACTCAACTAAAACATGAGCCACTGAAGGCCTAGAGATAGATGCAGTAGCTTGGTCAGTTTGTAATGGCCTACCAAAGATCGAAGCCAAACCAAATAATATCTGAGAGTTAAAAAATGAAGGAGTAAATTTGGAAATGAGATCCATACAGGAACTATATGAGATTCCTCACACACATAAAAATCTAGAGTCCATTTAAGTAATCTCATTTGACAAGCTTATAAATAGTACAATCTCGAGAAAATGCAACTGTTATCAAGATTATTGGTAAGTTGTATCACAATATGAAATGAATCAAGAAAACTTATATAAAAGGAACTGGATAGTTTAAGGTTAACGAAAAATTTCCAAATCACATCTAAATTTGGTTGACGAAGAACAACATGCCACCTAAGGTCAGAGCAAAAGGAGTAACAAGCTGCGACATCACAAATTCATCAAACATTATGGTCAGACATCCCATAAACGAAGTATGAACAAAATAAACCTTAGTATAAGACGAACAAGAACCCACCAAAACTTCTTTAAATGAATGCATTTTCCCATCCAGGAATAAAGACAAGGCTAAGAAGATGATGTCGGGGACGTCATCTCCCATAACCAAAAAAAAAAAAGAAAAACCTTAAAATAAAGCTCAAGAAACATTGACAAAAATAGGAGGGAAGAAAATAGCACGAAAAAACCAAACAAACACGTCCAGGAGCAAAGAGAGGAAGAGGGAGAGCAAGAGCCCTAAATTGCCTCAACATTGCCAGAAGAAAAGTTCTCTTTAAAATCAATCCCTCTTATATGGTTATACCCCTTAGCCACTAATATTGCTTTACTTCTAACCACAACACCAGAATCATTTATTTTGTTTTTGAAAACCTATTTAGTTAAAATCACACTCTAGTCCAGAATTCATTCATTTTTGTTTTGAAAACCCATTAGGTCTTTCAATAATTTCTCAAACATCATTCCTTACAAATTGATTTAACTCTTTTTGTATGGCTAAGATCCAAAATTCATCAAATAGGGCTTCATTTATATTGGCGTGTTCAATCATTGAGATAAAGGTAGAGTGGTTTACTTCTTTTTAAAGTTCATGCCTAGTTCTAATACCTTCAAATGGGTCTCTTAAGATCAGTTCTTTAGGATTACTTGAAGAATATCTCCATTATCTAGGTAGTGAATTTCTAGGTTCTACCATTTCCTCCATATTTATAGATTCATTTCCTTGGGTGATTTCTACAACTTCTTCTTCTTCTTCTACCCTAAACCCTCCAGATTTATCAGATTCTTTAACCACAACATGAGTGGTGTCCTCTACCACCAGTGTCCTTTTATTAAAAACTCTAAAGGATTTTCTAACATTTGAGTACCCTAGGAACACTCCATCATATTTGGGATCAAACTTTCCTAGTAGTGATTTCCCATTATTCATAATGAACATTTTATATTCAAAGACATGAAAGTGAGAGAGGTTGGGTGTCCTACCCTTAAGAATTTTATAGGGTAACTTATTTAGCTTTGATTTAATTTACCCTATTCAAAACATAATAGTATGTATTCACCACTTCTGCCCAGAAGTATTTTGGAAGTGAGTATTTAGTTAACATTGCTCTAGCAAATTCTACCAGGGTCCTATTCTTTCTTTCAGCAAGCCCATCCTACTGATGGGTTCTAGGAACTAAAAAATTTTGATATATCCCTTACACCTTACAGTAAGATTCAAATTTCTCATTCTCAATTTCTCCACCATGATCGCTATAAATTATCAAAATTTTATAACCTAACTTCCTTTGAATCTAAGTGGAGAATGATTTAAATTCCTCGAATGATTAACTTTTATGAGATAGGAATATAACCCAGACAAACATTGAGTAATCATTAATAATAACATACCTAAGGACTTTGCCTCATAGGTTTATAATGCTAACAGGTCCAAAAAGATCCATGCATAGGACTTTTAAAATTGTACTAGTCTTAATGTCCTTAATTGAGTAGGAGGATTTGACTCGCCTTCCTAACTGATAGGCATCACACAGGTGGTCCTTAGTGAGCTCTAGTTTGGGTATGCCTCTCACTAAGTAATTTTGAGTAATTTTTAAAATGTTTTTCATGCTTGTATAACATAATCTCCTATGCCATAACCAGGATTCCTCAACAAAAGTTTTTAGGCAAAAAGTTGCAGCAAGTTTAACACAGTTTAAATCAAGCATGTAAATATTATTAATTATATTTTATTACAATATAGTATTTTCATTTAAATTAATCGTGTAGCTAGTAGATAAAAATTTAATGTTATATCTTTTATCACAAAGCTGGCTAATGCTAAGCAAGTTATGTTTAAGCTATATACCAATAAAACATTTTCAATAATAAATTTTTTTGAGTTGCTAATTATACATGTACCAACCACTCTCCTGATGGTGTTATCTCCATGTGTCACATTGCCTCCTGCCCTAGCTTCTAATGAAATGAATTTATTTGCAACTCATATCATGTGCCTTAAACATCTATTATCCAGGTATCACATGCTCTCATGGGAACTTCTGTGAGAGCATCCCAACAAAATCATCAATGGTCAGATTTGGAGACCCAAAAACATTTGGGTTCCACCTTATGAAATATGGGATGAAATGCTTGCATGCTATGATGCGAATTATGCAATTTGATCTTTACACCAAATATGTTCTATGGTGGATAGTGTAAGTGTGGGAGATGTGTTCTAGTATGCCACAATAGAAACATTTAACTTCAGGGAAAGGATTTACTAATTTATGTGGGTTATAGTGCCTCTTCCTATATATATTTAAATGGATGTTGTGATGATGTGTTATGAAACTATGCAAGTATTGATGGTGTTTTGTTTTCTTTGTAATTTTTTAATTAAACATGTAAAGATTTGTTTTCAGTTTCAAGAATTGAGTTTTCAATTTTCAATGCATATTTACTTCCATCTAGTTTACATGCATGAGTTTCTAATTCCTTGAATACATTTTCTAATTGAATATATAATGTTTTTAAGGAAACATGCTAAGCAATTAAATCAAGAGGCATCTTATTTAAAGATTCAAATTTATCTAATAAAGCCAAATGATCACTATTCAAAGTGTAAATGATCTTTCTTAAGGCATTCATGCTCTTTTAGCAAAATTAAAAAGTCATATTTAAGGCTTGTATGTGCTTTCTTGAACTTCCTATATGCATTATGAATTTTATTAGAAACTTCAAATAATTCATCATAGGAAAGCTCAAATACCTCCTTTTGATCAAAATGATCAAGATGATTAACTGGCATTAAGTACAGGTTGGTTACCTCATCTTCTGCTTCATTTTCAGATGAGTCTAAAGAAGAGTTTTCCTAGAACGCCTTCTTAATCCCTTGCTTTCCCATTTTGAATTTAGCTTTTTCTTTACCCTTCTCATTGCTCGGTTGAGCTTCGAGGCTTAGGCAATCAGACTTCAAGTGCCTTGGTTTTCTGTATTCAGAACATATAGTATCATAGGAAGCTTTAGAATTTTTATAATTTTTACCTTTGCTCTGCTACTAATGATGCTTTTGGTTTTTCTTTAGAAAGTTTATGAACTATCAGGTCATTAGGTCGATATCTTCCTCTCTTTCATTGCAAGAATTGTCTGAATCACTAGTCTTTAAGGATATAGTGTTCTCCTTCCTCTTTTCACTCACATCAAGATGTGTTTGACTCACTCCTTACTTGTAGGAAATGAGTGACCCAAGTAATTTATCTATAGAATAAATATTTATATCCTTGGATTAAATAATGGAAATTATTTTTTCATTATAGGAACTAGGTAGATAACATAGAATTTTATTAACCTTTTTAGAATTTGTGAGTTCTCTACCAAATGCATACATGGAAGTGATGATTTGTGTAAACCTAGTATACATTTCAGATATAGTTTCACTAGTTTTCATGCGAAAGAATTCATAATTATGGAGTAGAATATTTGACCAAGACTGTTTCACTTTAGTTGTTCCTTCATAGCTTATGCAGAGTCTATCATAGATTTCATTTCCAGTTATGCAAGTAGATACACATATTTAATCTTTAAATTTTCAAAGCACAGAATAAACAGTTTAAGCATTTACCATTAAGTTGGGCTAAATCTCTATCTTCTAAACTCTATTCAAAAAAAGAAAGTTCAATTTTCATGCCATTAACTAAATGTGAAGGTCCAAAATATCCTTTCTAAAATAACTTACACATGTGATAATCAATTAATTGCAAGAATTTAGACATGCAAATTTTCTAAAAATTAAAAAGAATATTATCAAATAAAGAGGTTCATTTGATTAAATATCCTTCTGCAGCATTCCAATTTCCAAAGTTAACCATTGATTATTTTTCAAATATTTTCTAAAACTTAATTTATGAATCCCGCTCTGATACCACTTGAATGTTTATGAAGTTTGTTAAACCTTTAAGAACTAGCCTGAGGCTAACTAAGAGGAGGATGAATTGGATTTTTTTAAAAAAATTTAGGGAAAAAGAAATTCTTTAAAACCTTTTTATTCCCACACATGATAATTAACATAGTAGATTCAGAAATATGTAAATTTTATAACAACAAAATAAATCAAAATTTTCAACCACACATATAATTGCATAATATAAAGTACAAACAATAATCAAAATGAACACACCAGAATTCTTAGTGGTTTAGTCAACCTGAAATACATCCACTCCTTGTTGACTCCCACTCCAAGTATTTCATTAAATAGTAGCGACTCTCCTTTTGCTCTCATAGTAAGGTAGAGAAGCCTATATAGATGTTGTTTCACCACCCCGTGCGATAGAGAACCGTGACTCTTTTACAGGAAGAGAGCCTCAACTCTATTTTTACCCTTCAGGTGATGGTAAGAGAACCACAAATCTATTTTCACCCTCCATGTGATGGTCAGAGAACCATAACTCCTTTTTCACCCTCCAGTTGATGGTCAGAGAACTGTGATCTTTACTAAAGAGCATCTTCTCCAGAGCCATAGAGAATCCAGGAAGATGCTTGTAGATATTAGGCAAGATTCTTGCTTGGAGAAACCTTGTAAATCCCCTCACAAATTCTCCCTTAAGAAATCTCCCTCTCTTTTCTCATAAAGCTCTCCTTGTTCTCTCCCTCAAGGCAATTTCTCCTAAAGTCTTAACAACCAAATATTTTCTAATGGAAGTATTAGAAAACCTTAAGTAGTGGGTTTCAAGAAACCCTATTTTATGAGAGTTCTATCTTTTATTCATACAGTATGATATATGTATCGTACAGTATAATCAGTGCAATTCATACTAGTATAGTAAGATCGTGCAAACTAACTATTCAACCTTTATATCACTTCATACAATACGATCAAAAGATCATCCAGTATGAACTATTGAAATTCCTTCTATTCATTTGGGATGACTCTTGGGATGGCCAACTTCATACATTGTCAATCATCTTGTACTGTGGACATCATACAATATGTTTAGTCTAAAATTCATGGATTTTGTTAGGTATGATCTCTTGGATGACCAATTTTGTATACTATTAATCATACTATATGAACTGTATCATACAATATGATTGGTCACAATAATATTCAAGATTTGAATGCCTGATATCGAGAGGTTAACTAAGAAATATTTTAATTAGGGCGTATAATATGAACCAAATTATATTGTGCAATCAACACATAATTATGCTCTGTCTTAACCTCTAGCAACTAGGGTTTAGACAGAACATAATAAATCATATAGTATAAATTAAAATTATACAGTATGAAAAAATGTTATATAGTATAAAGCCAAAATCGTATAGCATGATGTACTTAAGAAAACTCTCTCAAAAATATTTTCTCTCTCCCCCTTTGTGTGTAAGGATACTTAGTAAAGATATCCACCCAATTACATGATACGACTCAATAAAGAAAACAATACATAATAAATTAAAAAGTGATTATAACATTAGTCTACCCAATCTTAAGCTGATCAGAATTATAAATGAAATGTGGATATATTTCCTAAAATGTTAGTACAGACAAAATAAAAATATATATATCACAAAATTAAAAGAAAGTAATAACAAACACGAGAATATTTATTATCATCAAAATCACAGTGCTTGGATTAGATTTGTAGCACTAAAGGATTTAAAGGCTAGAGGTTTGGAATATATATATATATATATATATATATATATATATATATATATATATATATATATATATATATATATATATATATATATATATATATATATATATATATATATATATAGGCCAATTGATTTTCAGTGACAACATGATGTAATTCTACATCCCCCTTAGTTGCATGATCTCTAATGAAATGGTGCCTAATATTTATATGTTTGGTCCTGGAATGTTGGATTAGATTTTTTAAATACATATGGCACTGATGTTATCACATATGATTACAATAGTGTCGATATGGTGTCCAAGGTTAGGAATTTGTTGTTTAATCCATACATCTTGAGCAATAGAGCTTTTTATAACTATGCATTTTATTTTAGAGGTAGATAGGTCTATAGAATTTTATTTTTGACTAGACCAAGCGATTAAAGATTATCCTATGAAATTATATGTTCTAGAAGTACTTTTCATATTAACTATACATCCTGCAAAGTTTGACTCAGAATATCTTATGATTTTGAAAGAAGTACTATGTTTAGGATAGTAGATTCATAGGTTTTGGGTTCTTAGAAGATATCTTAATCCTCTCTTAATAACACTCATGTGGGATTCTTTAGGATCAAACTAAAATCTAGCACAGAAAAATAAACCAAACATGATATTAGGTCTATTAACAAACAAGTAGAGAAGTGATCTAATTATCCCTTTGTACTTTTTCTAATCAACTAATTTTCCATTTGGATCCTTATCTAATTGAATTGTGGAGCTCATGGGAGTATTGATTTCATTAGCATTACCCATCTTATATCTTTTAAGAATATCTTTATTATACTTTGATTGGCTAAGGAAACTTCCATCATCCCATAACTTCACACTAAATCAAAAGAAATACGTAAGCTCTCATATCATGCTCATCTTAAACTCCTCACACATTAACTTTTAGAATTTATCTCAAAGATTTTATTTGTAGATCCAAACAATATATCATCAACATAAATATGAACAATGAGTATATATTCTCCTTCTTTCTTTAGGAATAGAGTGGTGATTACACTGCCCTTAACAAAAGCTCTATTTAAGAGGAAAGTGCTCAGCCTTTCATACCAATCTCTATGTGCTTAATTCAATCCATTTAATTACTTTTTTAGTTTAAATATATGATGGAGAAATTTAGAGGTCTCAAAATCTAAGGGTTGCTCAACATATACATCTTTTTTAAATACCCCATTCAGGAAGGTGCTTTTAACATCCATTTGAAGCAAATTAAACCCTCTTAAGTAAGCAATGGCTAGTAGCACTCTAATGGTTTCTAGTCTAGTTACAAGGGCAAAGGACTCCTCAAAATTAATTCCTTGAATTTGATTGTACCTCTTAGCTATTAATATGCCCTTATTTTTAATTACTATACCAGATTCATTCATCTTATTCTTAAGAACTCATTTGGTTCCTATAACACTTTGGTATTTGGGCATACTAACTAATTCCTAAATATCATTCCTAACAAATTAATTCAACACTTCTTATAGAGATGGGATCAAGAATTCATTAGATAAATCTTGATCTATGCTTGAGGGTTTTACCATAGAGATAAAAGTAGAGTGGTTAACTTCCTTTTTAAGTCCATGCCTAGTTCTTACTCCTACTTATAGATCTTATAGGATGAGGTCTGAGGCTCCTCTCTATTTTCACTACAGGAAAATTCTCAATTATCGGCGAATATTTTTGGCGGCTTGCTGGCGGCTTTCCAGCGGCCTAAATTTTAGAAAAAATTCTAACGATTTTTCGGTGGCTTTTCGACAATTTTACGTCGATTTTGTTTCTGATGGCTTTTTCGACAACTAATCCGGCGGCTTTCCAACTTTTCCGACAGCTTTTAATAATTAATTTAATTAATTAATATTTTTGGTTTATTTTAATTAATTTTTAATTTAATTTAATTAATTATTAATTTATTTTAATTAATTATTAATCAAATAACTTAGTCTAACTAAGTATAAATAAAATAACATATTTAATTAATTATTAACTTTAATATTTTATTTTTTTATTAATTTTTAATCATAATTTTAGTATGTTATAGTTTAAATAAATTATTTCCTTGAATGATTCATTCTTATGTGGGAGAAAATTGATCAAAGTAAATCTCGAGCAATCTTCAACAATCATATATCCATATGTTTTATCGCCTAAGCTAGTTGTGCGAACCAGTCCTAACAAATCCATGTGAAGGACTTCTAAAGTTCTAGTGGTGGTAATGTCCCTAATTGAGTGAAAGGAAGTTTTGGTTTTTTTTTAATTAGTAGGCATCACAGAGTTGGTCCTTAGAGAAATCTAGTTTTATTATACATCTAATTAGGTACTTTGTGTTATCTTTCTAAGATTTTTTCACACTTGCATGTCATAGTCTCCTATGCCATAGCCAGGATTCATCAGTAATTATTTTCAAGCTAAGATAGCTTGTAGGCTCAATATAGTTTAAATCAAGCATGTAAACTTTATTAATTCTCTTTCCTTTTAAAATAGTATTCCCATTTAAATTAATCACGTAACTAATAGATAAAAATTTAATTTGAAAGCCTTTTTCACATAGTTGACTTACATTAAACATGTTATGTTTTAAGATATCTACTAGTACTACAATTTCAATAATGAAATTCTTTGAATTACTAATTGTTCTTATGCCTAGAACTTTCTCCTAGTATAACCTTGCCTCCTGGTCTGGCCTCCACCATGATGAATTATTTCATATCTCTAGTAATGTGCCTTGAGCATATGATCTCTAAGCATCACATATACTAACTAGGACTTTTATGAGAGCACTCCTACAAAGTCAATCAAATATTAGATTTGGGAACCAAAGTGAGTTTGGGTTTCACCATATGCATTAATGGATGACTTGCATGTATTGTATACTGTGATGCAAGTAGGATAGGTCTCCATACTAAATGTTCTATGGTGTATTGTGTAAGTGCATGCTATGTGACCTAGCACGTCATAAGAGTGACACCTAACACCTGGGAAAGGGCTCACTAATCTACGTGGGTTATGGTACCTCTTCCTCAGGGTATATGTTGCTTGTAGTGATTACAGATTATGCCTTTGTGGGTGGTGTTTTATTTTGTTGCATTGCATGAATTTTTGCTATTAAAAATTAATTCTCACTTTTAAGATTTGCAACTTCATATCTTAATGTATGCTCACTACTATCTAGTTTTGATGCATATATTACTAATTGTTTGTATTTATTTTTTTTCTCAAGATTTCAAAGATTCATATGAGCTGGATAGATCAATATGCTTCTTATTTAATGCATTATATTCATCAAGTAAAGACTTATGCTCCTTATCGAATACAAACTAGCATGTATTTTCTTAAACTTTTTATATGCATTGTGAATTTTTTTAGAAACTTTATATAATTCATTATATGACAGGTCACATACCTCCTATCGATCAGAATGATCAAGACTATAATCTTCCATAAGACATAGATTAGTTATCTTTTCTTTCATTTATATTTCGAAGAATCTAAAGCGGAGTCTGCGTAAAATGCCTTATGTATCAGTTGTTGCTCCTTTTTAAACTTTGACTTCTCTTCACCCATCTCCTCAACTGGCCTGGCTTTTTGTATTCAAAATAAATTATATCAAATTCTTATTTTGTTTAACTTTATTCCAATATAGATGGCTCTTTTATTTTGTTCTTAGGAAGTTTTTTAATTAACGTGTCATTAGTGTTATGTCATCATCTTCCTCAGTTAGAGAGATGTTACTTTTTAATTCATTTGCTTTTAGTGCCACCAATTTATTCTTTCTCTTATCTCCTTTATCATACAATCTCTAACTCCCACCATACTTATAGGCAATAAGTGGGCCTAGTAATTTATCTATAGAATAAATGTTAAGATCCTTTAATTCACAAGTGGCAGTAACCTTAGCATCATAATTACTAGTAAAAATTAAAGAATTTTGTTCAATTTCTTATAATTTGAAAGCTCTCTACCTAATGAATGCAACGATGTCTCAATTTGTATAAACCTAGTTTACATGTCTGAGCTTGTCTCATTAGGTTTCATACAAACGAGATTATAATCATGTAAAAGAATATTCAACCTAAATTGTTTTACCTCATTAGTTCCATTGTATGTAATAGACAAATTATCCCAAATATCCTAGCTAGTGGTATAGGTATAAACTCTCTTATATTCTTCAGATTTAAGCACAAAATTTTTTTTTAAAACACTTTGCATTCGGTTGGGCTTAGTCCCTATCAATATTTCTCCATTCATTAAATGGTACCTCAATTTTGATGCCATTAAAAGAATAAGAGGGTGCAATATAACCCTCTTGCACTAAAAATTACATGCAAAAAATAATAGGCTGCAAGAAAGTAGATATGCAAATTTTCCCAAAATCAAACAATATGTTATCAAATAAAGGTGGACAAGTAATAGAGTAGCCTTCCACTGTGTTCCTATTTCAAAAATATGCAAAGGATTATTTTTCTCTAGGTTTTCTAAAATATTATTTGTGAGAACTAGTCTGATACCAATTGAAAGTTTGATGTAGCAAGTTAAGCCTAAGTGAACTATCCCTTCGCACAGCGAGAGGGGGAGTGAATTTTTAGTTTTAAAAATCCTACTAGAACATATAAAATTATTTCTAATTTTTAGATTTTTTATAAATTAAAAATAAAAACAATTATCACTAAATATGGAAGAAAATAATTTTATCAAAAATTATAATAAATGTGATGATATTCTAATCAATATAACAAAACATCCATCAAAAAGTTTTTAAAGAAATTATCACAAAAATAAAATGCAGAAAACATAAAGTGCAAAAATTAAAAACCAGAAAGAACACACCAAAAATTTTATAGCAATTCAGTCAAACAATGATCTACGTCCACTCCCTAGATTCCTCCTCTCCAAATATTGCACTAAACATTAGTGTCTATCATTTAGCCCCCATAGCTAGGTGGAGAAGCCCTTATAATATTTTCACCAACCTAGTGTGGTAGAGAACCATGACCTCCTTTCTTACCATCCTATTAATGGCAAAAAATTTGGACATCCTTTCTCACCCTCCTGGTGATGACAGAGAACTTGAACCTACTTTCTCACCCTCCTGGTGAAGGCAGAGAACCTAGATGGCCTTTGAGCTGAAGAACTTCTTCCTCGAGCCACCAAACACATGTAGACTTACACATGAAGGAAATAAGACAAGCCTATTAAGAGAGACTAAACATAAAGCTTCACAAAAAAACCCTAGAATTTAACTCTATTGATATTAATCATATAGTGCGATCAAAGATTATATAGTATAATTAATTCAAATAACATTATTAATACTATAAAAAGTACACAATAATATATAATTAGTTCAATTAATTGAACTAATCATCTAGTATGATATGAAGCATCATCTAGTACGATCAGTTCAAATGACTTGAATTATCATCCAATATGATTAATTAGCGGTGATATATATATATCTAAAGTTTGTGAGGATTGTTAAACCTTTATGAACTAGTCTGAGGCTAACCAAGAGGGGCATATATTGGTTATTTAAAAAATTTCTTAAGGCAACAAGAAAATATTTTTGAAATCTTTTTAAATATTTTAAAACAAATAATTTATATAGAAGAAACATTAATTTCATAATAATAAAAATCAAAGATTTTGACCACAGAATAAATCACAAAATAATTTAGAAATTAAATGTAGAAAAATAAATTGAAAGAACACACTAGATTTATAGTGGTTCAGACAACTTGGCATATATCCACTCCCTAGAAACCTCCTTTCTAGGTATTGCACAAAAAGTAATGTCTCTCCTTTTTTCCTATAGCAAGGTGGAGAAGCCCTTATAAAATATCTTTCCACTAATCTAAGAAGGTAGAGTATCTTGAATTCTTTTACACCCTCCTGGAGTAGGCAGAGAACTAAAAATCCTTTTACTCCCTCTAGAGTAGGAAGAGAACCTTGGAGTTTTTTACTCCCTCTTAGAATAGGTAGAGAACATTGGAAATCCTTTTAATCCCTCCTAGAATATGCAAAGAACCTTGGATCTAATGCTGATGAAAGTCTTCCCAGAGTCGCCAAGGAACTAAGGAAAAAGCTTAACAAAGAGGGTGAAAACATTTCCTAGAGCAACCTTTGTGAATCGCTCACAACTCCCTTTCACAAGGATCTCTCTCTCTCTCTCTCTCTCTCTCTCTCTCTCTCTCTCTCTCTCTCTCTCTCTCTCTCAAAGCTCTCATCTCTTCCTTCTCTAAGCTCTCACTCAGGTCAACCTAACAATAAAAGATTAACTCAAGGATAATATGAGAGCTTAAATATAGAGCCATCGAAAGAAGCCAAAATTCTCAATTATATACTTTTGATCATCTAGTACGATCCAATATCGTACTGTATGATTAGTTCAAAATTTCCCTTTCAGACAATATGAATTGCATTATCCTGTATGATTTATTTAAGAGAAATAGATAGATCATCCTAGACAATTAGAATATCATCATGTACGATTAGTATAAACCTAGTGAACTTCATCTAGTATAATACTTAGTGATGCCTTATCGTCCCATGTACTTCTCTATCATCTAGTATGAAAGGGGTCAATCATCTTGGAGGATTAGTTGGAAAACTATGGCGTTCATCTGGTACCATAGTTGGCGATCCCTTGTTATCCCATGTATGTTCTTTATTGTCCAGGATGATCTTCAACGATTGTTCTGTATGATCAAATCAAATTAAATTATACCAAAATTGCTCTCCTAATCAAAAGATTAATTTAGGCATGATTGTTATCTATCATCCAGGACAATAAGAATCATCCTATACGATATGTACAAAATTTGAAAATTAAAATATTACATATATTGTGATTGACGACTATTATTAATAATCTAAAATGATTATTCTATATGATAAGGATCATACAAAATAATTAGCTTAATCACTCTTAATGAATAGGAATGCCCTAATTTGGTTCTTTTATTTTTAACTAATCATCTTGTATGATAGAAATCATCCTGTAAGATTAGGTCAAAAACCAAAAAAATTCTCGAACTCGCCAACCCACTCCCTTGAGTGTGTGTATGTGAAAGGTTACTTAGCTTGGGGTCCATCAAATACATGACTTGACTCAAAAAAAGGTAAAAAAGTATATAAAATTGAAATTACATACAGACTCAACCCTAGTCTACCCGATCTTGAGCTAATTTACATTGCAAGTGAACTTTGTTAGGAAAGTTGCTATTTGCATGTTTTACATTCTTACAACTTGTATAGTTTTGATGATTCCAAATATTATTATTTTATGTGTTGTTATCTCCTAACATTTTTTGGAAGATTTTTTTTGGCTCTTGTGTGTACTAATATTTCAGGAAAATTGAACTCCAGACTACGAAGACTTCAAATCAAATTCAGCATGAGATACTTTGTGAATTTGAAGCTTGTACTTTTTATTTGAATTAAATTTGAGAGGGAGTGATTGTAATTGTAATTGAGTGAATAAATTCACACACACTAAAGAAGATCTTGAAAAAGTTTTTGTACTGATCGTACAAGACAAACATTGTTCGTACGAGACGATCAGATCAGTTATCTCCTTGTAAGAGCAATGGAACGGACAGGAACTGAACTGGAAAATTTTTCTAAGTCATGATCGTCCAGACGAAATCATTTTCGTCTCAGGACAAGTTGCTCTCTGAAAAAATTTTGTCCAGACAAAGTCCTGTTCGTCCAGGATGATGGGAACCGACTATGGCAGTTTCTGGCAATGTTATACAGTTTTCGAAACCAACTTTTGATATAACTGTTCGTACCGGACGAAATGTTTTCATACGGGACGAACCTATTTCGTCCAGGACGAACTTGATTCGTACAGATGCACAAATGGTTCATACAGGACAGTTTTTTACACAGTTTGTCCGTACTAACTCAATTTCGTACGGGACGATCCAGTGCGCAGAAAAACATGTTTTTAGCAATTTTTGGGCGGTTTTTCATGTCCTTTCTATATAAGGAGTCCTAGAAACTATTACAAGTGCCTTTGGAGTTGTTTTCTCTTGAGAGGGATCATTGAGAGTGAGAGTTTGGGAGAGATTGTAAGAGTGAAGAGTGAGAGATCAAGTGAGGTGTTTGTGAGGGATTCACAAGGTTACTTGAAGAAGAAGATCTCTTTGTTTCTTCCCATCTCCTTTGAAGGCTCTCAAGTGAAGTTCAACAACATCGGTCCAGTTCTCTGCCGACACTTGGAGAGTGTAAAAGGACGACAAAGTGTATCTTTGACAGCCATTGTGTCTTCGTTCTTTGGGAGAAAACTAGAAGAGAGAACTTGAAAGGGAGAGAGGAAAGGGTGGAGTTTGAGAGGGAGAAGATCCTTGAAGGGGATTTCAAGGGAGTGTGGAGGGGATATTCACATGGTTGCTCCGGCGAACTTGCACTTCAGTACCATCGGATTCAAGGGTCGTCTTGAGGGAAGTTTTGGTGAGAAGAAGATCTCATTGGTGTCAAAGAACCCGGCTACTCCGCTGCACCGGGGAAGGTGAAAGAGATTTTGTACAGGCTTCTCCGCCTTGCTGTGGGGGCAAAAGGAGAGTCACTTTGTGGTATTAGTGCAATACTCGGAGGGTGCCTCCGGGGAGTGGACGTAGGTCAAGATTTGACCGAACCACTATAAATCTGGTATGTTCTTTCTTATTTTTCTTACGCATTTAATTTCATTGCAAGTTGTTTACTCTGGTTGAAAAGTTTATTTTTTAAACTTTAAATTTAACTTGCATTAATAATTAAAAAGGTTTTCTAAAAATCCAAGAGTAGAAGTATAATTTTTTAAATTACTAATGCACCCCCCCTCTTGGTTAGCCTTGGGACATTTAATTAGGCTTAACATCCTAATTCATATTGAACGAGTTCCAACAAACTTATGGACCTAAAAGGTTAGTAAACATGGCAAACAAAATAAATAAACAATAATAGTGGTAAAAATAGATATAATAATATTTGTTATCACCAAAATCATAGTACTTGGACCCATATTTGCTACAAATATCATCTCATATATGTTGCGAATCTATTTTCATGGATTATGATTTTGACGATAACAAACACTCTTGTTTCTCTACGACTTCCTTATCTACTGACATTTTAGGTCCACAAGATCAAACTATAATTAGAACTAGCTCAAGATTGGGTAGACTAGATCTGAGTCAGTTTGTACCTTTTTTCTTTCTTGAGTCTATTATAATTAGTGTGGCTCCAAATGCTAAGTAATCTTGCACACACACACCCCTTAGAAGAATTTCTGACTGCTCCCTAGAGTTTACTATTTTTGGTAACATCATTCGGAACGATATTTATATCGGCCTAGATGATAAGTTAAAAAATAAAAACCCTAATTAAGGCATCCTTATTAAGGCAGCCATCATAAAGCATATCATCCTATACGATTTTGTATCAGCCAGGACAACAGGCTCAAATCATAAAGAATCTACCACCAGATCTATTTAGGAATTACTTATTTTTTGATATCGTCCAGGGCATCAGCCTGGCCTATCGAAGATCAGCCTGGCCGATACAGCATAATTTATTCCTAAATAAATTTGGTAATTAAGGAAAGCAATTAATGGTGATTTGCACGATCACGTCGGCCGGGCCATTCTCAGGATTGGTAGGGATGATTTGACATCGGCCAGCTTCTATTCAGGGCGATATTCAAGATGATTTTTCTCTGATTTGAACTAATCATCTAGGATGATATCCTATCAGCCTAGAAGATATAACAAAAAATCTTCTGATCACCCCTAACCAAACGGGCTGATTGAGCATAATTTATGCTGATCGACCAGGCCGATATTTATATCAGTTTGGACGATCATGAAGGCAAGTTGCATTAATGAGCTCATTTTGAGCTCTTCTATTTAATCTTTGATAAGACACTTGGTAAGTGTCTTTGGAAGCCATTGTAGCTTCATTCTTTTGGGGGAAACTTGAAGAGAGAGCTTGAAAGGGAGAGAGGAAATGGTGGAGATTAATAGAGGGAGAATATCCTTGGAGGGGGGCTCAAGAGAGTGTGGAAGGGGATTCCACACAGTTTCTCCAACGATCTTGCACCTTAGTGCCGTCGAATTCAAGGCTTGTCTTGAGGGAAGTTCACAGAAGAAGATGATCTCTTTGGTGTCAAAGGACCCGGCTACTCCGCCGCACCGGGGAAGATGGAAGTGATTTTGTAAGAGCTTCTCCGCCTAGTTGTGGGGCTAAAGGAGAGACACTTAATTTAGTGCAATACTCAGAGGGTGCCTTCAAGGTGTGAACGTAGGTCAAGGTTTGACCAAATCACTATAAATCTGGTGTGTTCTTTTCTTTATTATTTTTGCATTTATTTTTTGCATTGTGTTTTCTTTGTGGTGGATTTTGGTTCGGCTTTTTTATTACGAAAGATTTTTTAAAATATCAATTCACCTCTCTCTTAATTAGTCTTGGGCTAGTTTATAAGGGCCTAACATCCCTAACGAACTATTAAGTTGTATCAAAGCAGGATTCAAAAAAACAAGTTTTTAAAAACTTTTGAATTTTGATCCATGGCTAATTTTTATAATCGTAATATTATGGAAGAGATGGAATTAAAACTGATATTCCTTTTAATCAATAGAGTAGAGAAGAGAAAATCAATACTCAATTGAATGCAAAATCTTTAAATTATTTTTTTTGTACTCTAAATTCTAAAAATTATATGTTAGTTTCAACGTGCACTACTAGTAAGGAAATTTGGGATAAATTACACACCATATATGAAGGCACTAGTGAAATCAAGCAATCCATGTTGAATATTTTAATGCATGATTATGAACTATTTTGCATGAAACCTTATGAGACGATCTTAGACATGTATACTAGGTTTATTAAAATTGTTACATTATTACATGCTTTAGGAAAGGAGTTTTCAAACTTTGAAGAAGTCAATAAAATTCTTCATTGTCTACTTGATAAGTTCGATGCCAAAGTTGTTGCTATTTGTGAATCAAAAAATTTGAATGAGTATTCTATTGATAATTTGATTGGCTCACTCTTTGCCTACGAGCAAAGTTTGGGTCAAAGACTTTTGGATGCAGGTGAAATGATAGTACTAAATGCTGAAGACATGGAGAAAAGTGGCTTAGTTGGTAACGAAAGCGATGACTTATCAAGCAAATTGGAAAGCTCACTAAAACATAAATATCAACAAAAGTGGAATAAAGGTGAAAATGGTAAGAATGTTAAGATTTCTTCTGATGTTATTTACTTTGGATGTAGAAAACCTGGAGATATGCAAAATATGTGCCCTAATTTGAGAACTCATCCTAGAAGAGAAAATGCTAAAGCTAAGCAAATTATAGAAAGGGCAAGTAATGTAAAGCAAAAAATCTCCTGGGTAGACTTAGCTTCTGAATCATCAGACCAGGAGCAATATGCTATTTAAATTTATTTGTGTGTTTATTTGTTTGTGTTGTGTTTTATTTTTTTTTGTTATTTTCTGTGTTTTTATTTATTTTCCTTCACTTTTATTTTTCTTCATTTTTATTATTTCTTTGAAAATTTTAATTTAGCTTTTATACTTAGTTTTTGTGAAGTTCTCTCTGATCAACATACACGTTCACTTTTCTAAAAATAAAAAACCTACCTCCTATTTTTCTTGAATTCTTATATAAGTTGTGGTTGACTTCTCTAAAAACAGTCAAAAGAAGGAAACTCATAATTTTGTCTCTCTATCTCTTTTCTTAAAAAGGTTATTTTACTTTTGATTCAAAATCTTCATCATATTATAAATTGAATTTTGAAATTGATCCTTTTCATCTCCCTACATTTTGTTTATCGCATAGAAATCCTTTACATGTTGTTGAATCTATCTCATAATTTTCTTAATCAAATAGTTTGCTTTATCAATAGAATGGGTTTACTTTTGTTATAAAAAATTTCAGAAAGGTAGCATATTTAATTAAAAAAAATGGCCAATGATGTAAAATCAAAAGATGTGCAATGACGCTAAATTGAGAAAGATACACAAAGTGTATCAAAAAGTAAAAGATGCGCAAAGTGCCCCAAAAATTGATAAGAGGTATAAAATGAGCCCACAAAGAATATGCTTACTTTTTCTGTATTACTTAAAGCTTAAGAAAACCCTTGATATTTTCGATACTTGATCTTGAAAATCATGATTCTTAATTCACTAATTTTAGCATTAATCTTCTATTAGATATATTTTATAAAAGAAGTTTTGAAAATTTAGTATTTCTCCTTCTAATTTATTCCTTTATTTAGATATTGGATTAAAATGTTTTTGAGCATTTAAAAGAACTTGAGCTTGGATTAACAATTTCTGAATTTCTAACCTTTTTTGGATTATGCATTGTCAATCCATTCCTTAGTAAGTTTTTGAATAAAATTAAGAGGTAACTTTCTCAATTTAAGAAAATTTGATTTTGTCTTCACTAGATCAGGGATCATTTTTTATCTTTTAATCATTTTTTTTATTGTCTTGATTGTTTGTGCCCCTTCTCTTTTTGATAATATCAAAGGGGGAGAATGTATTATTGTATTTGTATCTTTTTTTCTTCTTTCAAAAATTAAAAACAACAAAAATTTTTAATTTACCTTATTTTTAAAGTTTTATTTTAGTAAGGGGGAGATTAGGAGAACATTATCTCTTTTTTTGCAAATTCAACCTTCCATCATCAAAAAGGGGGAGATTGTTGCAAATCTGTTTTCATGGATTATGATTTTGATGATAGCAAACACTCTTATTTCTCTACGACTGCCACACCTACTAATATTTCAGGTTCACAAGATTAGATTGCAATTGGAACTAGCTCAAGATTGGGTAGACTAGGTCTGAGTCAGTTTGTACCTTTTTTTCTTTCTTGAGTCTGTTGTAATTGGTGTGGCTCCAAATGCTAAGTAATCTTGCACACCCATCTTGGAAGAATTTTTGACTACTCCCTAGAGTTTACTATTTTTGATAACATCATCCAAGATGATATTTATATCGGCCTGGATAATCGATTCAAAAATAGAAACCCTAATTAGGGCATCCTTATTAAGGCAGCCATCATAAAACACATCGGCCTAGATAATTTTGTATCAACTAGGATGATAGGCTCAAATCAGAAAGAATCTGCCGCCATATCTATTTAGGAATTACTTATTTTTGGACATCGTCCCGGGGATCGACCTAGCCTATCGAAGACAGGCCTGGCTGATCTAGCATAATTTTTCCTAAATAAATTTGGTAATTAAGGAAAGCAATTAAAGGTGATTTGCACGATCACATCTGTCGGGCTGATCTCAGGATCGGCCGAGACAATTTAACATTGGCTAGCTTCTATTCAAGGCGATGTTCAGGATAATTTTCCTCTGATTTGAACTAATCGTTCAGGACGATATCCTATCAGCCTGGACGATATGACCAAAAATCTTTTAATTGTCCCTAACCAAATGGGCTGATTAAGTGTAATTTATGTTGATCGGCCAGGCCGATATTTATATCAGCCTGGATGATAATGTCGGCAAGTTGCATTAATGAGCTCATTTTGAGCTCTTCTATTTAAGCTTTGACAAGACACTTAGTAACTGTCTTTGGCAACCATTATAGCTTCATTCTTTTGTGAGAAACTTGAAGAGATAGCTTGAAAGGGAGAGAGGAAAGGGTGGAGTTTGAGAGAGGGAGAAGATCCTTAGAGGGGGGCTCAAGGGAGTGTGGAAGGGGATTCCACACGGGTGCTCCGGCAAGCTTGCACCTCAGTACCATCAAATTCAAGGCTTATCTTAAGGGAAGTTCACGGAAGAAGAAGATCTCTATGGTGTCAAAGGACCCGGCTACTCCGCCGCACCTAGGGATATCAATATTGGACCCGACCCAAAAACTCGACCCGAACCCGACCCGAAAATTTCGGGTGTGGGTTGACCCGAACCCAAAGCGGGTCGGGTTCGGGTCTGAAAAACTGACCCGTTTACAAAATCGGGTCGGGTTTGGGTTGACCCAAAAACCCGAGAATGACCCAAATTGACCCGGTATAACACATAAACCTGACTGCCCTGGCTGCCCGGAGATCGCCTGCCCGGCTGCCCTGGCCACGTCGCGTCGCTTCGCATCCCGATGCCTACATTTCATTACATCTGGACTATGGCGTCAGTTCCGTCACTTCCGTGTCCCACTCTCCCGCATCAATTGCCGGCTACCAGGCATCACTGCATCACTGCGTTAATTACCGGCGTCACCGCATCACCGCGGTAATTGCTAGCATCCTCACTGCCCCATCAGGCCGTCATCGCATCGAGCCATGCACTCACCGCGTCAATTGCCGGCGTCACCGCATCTCCCCGTGCCTAGTGGTCCGCGTGTAACCCACTGCCTGCGGGTGATTTGGCAAAATTTTTGAATGCAAGCGCGGGATTTGGCTGAAATAGGTGGGGTCGGGTTGAACCGAACCAACCCAAACCCGGAGCGGATCGGGTTCGAGTCCAGAAAATTGACCTGTTTGCAAAAATGGGTCGGGTCAACCCGAACCCGAATAGTGCCGGGTCAATTTTTGGTTTGACCCGAACCCGACCCGTGACCCAAAATTGACACCCCTAGCCGCACCGGGGAAGGTGGAAGTGATTTTGTAAGGGTTTCTCCGCCTAGCTATGGGGGTTAAAGGAGAGACACTTAGTTTAGTGCAATACTCAGAGGGTGCCTCCGAGGAGTGGACGTAGGTCAAGGTTTGACTGAACCACTATAAATCGGGTGTGTTCTTTCCTTTATTATTTCCGCATTTATTTTCTGCATTGTGTTTTCTTTGTGGTGGATTTTGGTTTGGCTTTTTTTTTGCGAAAGATTTTTTAAAATACAAGTTTACCTCTCTCTTAATTAGTCTTTGGCTAGTTCATAAGAGCCTAACATCCCTAACAAACTATCAATATAGAGATTGGGTCGTATAATATGATTAACTCCAATCATTTTGAATGATCTGACTCTATAAATTAGCCAAAATTATTTTCTTAATCATTGGATTAAATTTTATAATATTTAATTATATCATATATTATGATACCTATCATACAGTACGATTAGTATAAATTTTAAATATTAATATATTACCTAAATTTAGATTGGAAGCTGTAATATTGATTTCAATAGATCATCCTGTACAATCTGAAATCGATAGTGATCCAACCACTATTTAAATGGCTTTAATTATCATAATTAGCCATTTTAATGATTTTTTGAATAATTGATCATACAATACGATATGGATCATACAATATGATTAGTTTAGAAAATTATACTTCTAATTTTCTCATAATGTCACTCTCTTGAGTGTGTGTATGCATAGTCACCAAGTTTAGCATCCCCTAAATATATGACATAAGAAATGTAGAAATAAGGAAAAAAAAAATATAACTCTTAAAGATACTTAACCCTTTTCTTCACAATCGAGCTGATAAATTTGGCATAGTATATGGTGGACCTAAAATGTTATTACACAAGAACAATAGATATACAATAAAAATAATAAGAGAAGATAGCATAGTAATGAATTCAATAATGTTTTCTATCATCAAAATCATAAGACTTAGGTCTAGATTTGAAACTAAAATGGTTTCAACAAGCCCATGTGCTAAAATATTTTTTGTGTAACCCTTGGGAATCTAATAAATAGTCCCCATTAACTAATCTGGTTTTGCAAGGTCTGAATAATTGGATTTAAATTTTTAAAGGTTATCCTTGGCTTATAATCAACCATGGTTGTCTTGGTTAACCAAATTTGATAAGGGATTAAAGTGGGGTCGACCACATCCTAAATATGATTTAGGACTTATTAGAACAAGCTTCATGTAATGGAGAAATCATTAGGTTTGCAAAGTATGCTTAAGTGTCCTTAAGGTTTATTGATCAACCTTGATTGACTTGGTTAACTACGATTGACCATGGGTTGGGGGGCGATCCAATCCATTTCAAATGATATTTTTAGTTTATTGGAGGTGATCACAAGGTTTTGTTAGGTGGACATGCTTGAATGTATATTTAAGGGCTTTATGACTCATTTGATCAACCTAGATTGACTTGGTCAAAAAAAATTTACCATGAATTGGGTTTGGGTGCAATGCACTCCAAGTAATATTTGAGATATATTTGAAGTGATTTCATGATTTGGCTTGATTGAACCATATTGAAGTTTAAGGGAATTATAAATTTAGGAGGTTTTAGGGTTTAGGGTTTAAGTGAGTTTGATTGAGTTATGAACATGGTTAAATGTTGGTTAAATGCATCATGCTCTTGATAATGTTTATGTTCAATAATTTTGGAGAAACTCCCAAGGTCTATTTCTACAAGATGCTAAGTTTATTGGCATACGCTATAAATATTTTAAAGTTTTGCATGCTTTGAATATGCATTGAGTTTTATAATTTAGAAGGAGATTGGTGCCTCCAAATAATTAGATTGACTGTAGAGACATACCTAATTAATGTGCAAATACTCATATAAATACAAAGGCTAAAAAATACCATTCAAAATAGAAAAAATCTAAGGCTTTATGATTTAGTTTTGAGTAGGCTTTATGATTTAGTTTTGAGTTAAGATTTTGAGATTTGGTCTATGAATTGGATTTGAATTGATTAATTAAGTTTAATAATTTTAGAATAATTTCAAAAAATAATCTAATTCCAAAATTCGATCAATAAATAGAACCCCAATATGTATTATGAACTCGCAAAATACATAACACGTGTTGGCATTGATCGAAGTAGTCAGTAAAATATAAAGAAATTTCAACGATGAAAGCCTGAAGAAAAAAGATTTCAAACAAGGAATTTGAGGATTGAACTAGGATGGTACCATTGGGGGCTTGTTCCATCACTGGTAGGGTTGGATTTGATATGATTTAAAAGTCTTATTTCTCGTAAAAGAAAAGGGATTACAACATGAGGAGAATTAACCATATTTCACAAACTATAGGTCATCTTCTAAGAAAGAAAAAATACATGAGAAAATTCATTCCTAAATAAGAATGGTTTGGATTTAAGATTTTCTTAGGATTGTGCCATGAGTAGCTTACTCCACCATTAATAAATTATCACAATAAAAGGTACCCTAATTATATAAACTTATGAAAATCCTAGAAGATTAAATTTTATACTAGAGTGGTGCCCACACCAGAAGATCATATAAAAAGGAAGCCTAACACCTAACCAAAAGGGATCAAGATTTAAACTAGAATGGTGCTACTAGGGACTTCCTCCACCACTAATGGGTGACCATAAGTAGAGGTAGCCTAAGTATGGGACTCGAAGATAACCTTAAAGGATAAAAATTAAGACTAGAGTGGTGCCACGGGTGCTTACTCCATATAGTAAATGATCATATGAAAATGAAGTCTAAATGTTAGGACACACACTTAACCATAGAGAATCAAGATTTATATTAGGGAACCAGGAAGGGCTTGCTCCACAACTAGTAAATGATCATACGGGAAGGAAGCATAAGTGTGGGTCGGGACTCACAACTAGCCTTAAAGGATCAAGATTTTGACTAGAGAGATGCCTCAAGGGGCTTGCTCCACTATTAATAGATGATTATATGGAAAGGAAGCCTAAGTCTATAAACTCATACATAACTCAAGAGGATCAAGATATAAACTAGGATTGTGTAATGTGGGGCTTACTCCACAACTAGTTGATAATCTATTTTGTGTTTGAAAGTGTTTTTAAAAGAGATTTTGAAAAGTTAAACTTCTTTTCAAAAAGTTAATTTCTAGAATTTCAGTCTTAAAATAAAACACATCATTATGAATGATATATTTCTCCTAGAGGCAAAGATATCATTCCCTAATGGGTTCATATAATGAAGCTGAAAGTTTGATCCAGGCTATGATAGTCAGATTAATGGAAGAACTATATGTAACCCCAAAGTGTCAACATGATGTTCTATCGAGTATCTAACTATGATAGTCTAGATAAAAGATCATTAGTTTCATATTCAGAATCCTGATAAGAAAGGATATATCTTCTCAAGGGAAGAAAAAATCATTCATCAATCGATCATCTAAATATAATGATAATGATCATCATTGACTTCTATTTTCCCAAATAAGATTTATTAGGTTTTAAAAATCATTTTTGAAAAGTATATGTGAGCTTTAAATTTCCTACGAGCGTAAGCCCTCATAATTAATTACATCATAGAGAGCTTAAATTTCCTACAAATACTCATATTTAGAATAACAAAAAAAAAATTATTTATAATTTCTTAAGGATTGATATCAAAGAAAGCGAGGTTGGAAATCTAATAGGGATTGGATCAAAGTTTGAGCACTTATTTCTAGAGGTCAAGGGAAGATAAGTAGGAGGATTTTTGGGATTCTAAAATGCTTTAGAAAATACCCCAGCTTATTTTATGTGTTGGGCTTTAAGTTTTGATTGAGAGAATTATTTTTAATTTGAGTTAATCAATTTACTAGAAAGTTAGAATTTAATTCCAAGAGATTGAGGTCTTAAAATTTTGAGTCTGCCCCAGATCTTAAATCTATTTTGGGTACTGAATGATGGTAACCTAAACTTAGCTAATATAGTGTAAAATATAGACTTACCTCGGCCTGGATTGGGGAACCTGTTAACCACCTAGGTGATTTAAAATCCATGAGTCTGGTCTTGGTAAAAAAGAATGGTAGAATTAAATTTTTGAAGATATGGGGCCAATATTATGAGTGGATCCTAATTGGCCCATTAACTTTATGTAGGGTGAAAATGCTCAAGAAATATGCAATTAAAATTTTAGACATTTTAAATTGATTTCTAATGCAATGAATACTAATTGACTTGATGAAATGCATAAAATATATAAAGTAATTTAAAAATAAGGCTTAAAAATATTTTTATCCTAAAGATTAGACAATGTCCCCTTGACGAGATTGTACCCTAATAGGTTTGGTGACTTGCCAAAACTCGTAGTTGCGGAGGTTCCTAACACGGAAGAGAAAGTAAAAATATGCTTTTATGTAAACTCTCAGTGGTCCTCATCTTACTTCTTAGATTGTGAGAGATTCTATGTTTTGCCTAAAATTTTAATTATAATTTTAAGTAGAAAATATTTTAATGTTCCCTCACAATCCTCTAATCATATCCAGTCAAAAAAAAATTGGCATGCAAGAAAAGAAACTAGTAAAAGAAGACAATCCAAGGCATAAGAAAAGTAAATTACTTAATCAATAAAATTAATTAAATTAAATAAATTGAATGCACATACAGTAAGTGCCACTTAATTATACAACCTAGGGTCTACATAAATTAAAAGTGGATGGGTACGATTGATAACAACCTGAATTTTAATCGAAGGACTAACACAAGTGAATTTAAGTAGGATACTCTTATGTCTTCACTTTTTTATCCTTTTATCAGTACCTTGGATTTGTCGGGTCTGAATATCCAAATAAAAAAAAAAAAACACTTTGTCGAAGGGGTATTTTTTTTTTCCTCTCGATATCAAATATTATAAATGATCTTTCTTTATTATATTTAGATGAGAATTTGAATTTTAACAGGACACAATGGCGAAAAAGGATTCATGTAGCTGACCCCACGTAGTGGGACAAAGGCTTGATGTTATTGTTGTTGTTGTTGTTGTTGGATATCAAAGTCATCCTAACTTTGATTACCAAATGGAAGAGAACTTTACCCTTAGGGATGTTCTCTCTTCTTTGGATTCTAAGTTGGATGTAGTATCCGAACACAAAGAAATTACTTTACATCTAAATAATAAAAGAAATTTCTAAACTCTCTACATAATTATTCTAAATAATTAAACACATGTAAGTTTATATCCTAAGCAGTATGTGTGTGTGTGTGCGCGCGCGCGCGCGCATTGAATAAATAAAAACACTTGACCATGTTCTTTTTAAATATAAAGGGTCTTTAGCATTTAGCACCTATAAAAAAATTAATTAATTTAAATCTTTTTTTGCCTCCATTATTTTAGCCTTGTATGAGCATAGCCACCTACAAAAAACTCAATGGGTAATTAGATCATTCCTAATCTAAAGATAATCTATCATCCATCACATCATTTCATAGATTGTATCAAATAAATAAATATATTAATCAATCAATATTGCAAACATCATGTAGAGAAAACCTAGCACACAATAGTAGAAAAATAAATACTGAATATGATTAGGTAATATGTGAAAACCTAAGAAAACCATTTAAAGAGTGTGAGGTAGGATGTGTGGATTGGGTATGTCGTAGACTAGGTAGCTTGTTAAAGTTATCTAGTGTTTTTTTTTTAAGCTAAAAGGGAAACTTAGTTTAAGTTTTAATAGTAATGCATTAAAGTTTATTTTAGAATGCCTTTTAAAGGTTGATTGGTTACTACCTTTGTTGCTCACTAGGTTCACAAAGATTTTTGCACCTTCCTTAGGGTTAATTTAATAGCTTAATAGGCCCGGGTTACCTAGTAGTAACATGTTTTATTTAGTTAATTTAATTGCATAGAAATAAAGAATTAGTAATTTTTAATTAAATTTATTGATTATTTATTTTAAATATTAAATCAATTTAGATTTTCCACCAACCTATTCGTGGTGTTGTCATAATGGGCTCAAGGAACCAGACCTCTTTAAGACACTCAGCCCCATAGGTCAAGATAGTCTAGCCTATAAACAAGGTTGATGTAATTGAATTAAGGATTTTAATTTAATTAAGTAATTAAGAGTCACTAAATTTTAAGGTTTATACTCCATTGAATTCGTTCGTGGTGCTATTACAGTTGGCTCGAGGAACTAGGCCTCATTAGAATACTAAGCCCCGCAGCTCATGGTAGTCTATCCTGAAAACTTCATCTTTGGACTGATTTTTATGTAATAAAATGTTGGTTGATTGATTTTATTATTTATGTTATATTTTTCTTAAACTTTAGTTAATTATTAAACTTTTGGAATTATTTGAATTAATTAATTTCATTAATTAAGGGCCAAAAGTTAACTTTTAAAATTAAAGTAATTTTTGAAATTTTAATATTTTTAATAAATAATAGTCCTGAAGGTGAGTAATTAGAAACTTAGTTTGTTAGATTTGTAATTTACTACATTAAGTTATAATTTTTTGATGTTTTGACCTAATTTTGAACTACAATTAACCAAAGAGATGACTTTTTGACTTTGACCTATTTCTGGTGGTTTGACATTTTAAGAAAATACTAAACCTTAATTGGTGATGAATGACATTAATTTGGTTAATTTGGAATTTTTTTGAATCACTAATGTTTTTTCCAAGTTTTAGTATTTTTTTAAATTTGAAAATTATTTAATTAGAGTGAATTTTAGAGTTTTGATCCAAATCAAACCCAAACTCCTTGAAATAATCTCCAAAGGTCATATATGACCTAAAAGGGTGTTTAAAAGTGTTTAGGATTTTTTTTGAAATTTTTAATTATTTTTAATCAATCAAATTAACTGAGTGTTGATTTTCCTTTAAAATTAAATTAAATCTAAATTAGAGGTCTTGTCAAGGGGCTTCTATATTTTTGAGGTAGAGGATTAAATTATGTCCAGTTTGATATATTATTTGTATTTTTAGATTTAATTTGTATTTATTATAATTTTTAGAAATTCTAAGCTTAATTAAGGGTTTATTTTGGATTAATTAAATCGTGAGCTTAATGACTTCTAAAACCAACAAACTCCTGGCCTAGGATGGGTAATGTCTCTATGTTCAAATGTTGTAAGTCTCGCCCCTATTGAGTGTACATTTTATTTTATATGATTTTCTAAAACTTTTCTAAAATGGTCTTTAATTTTTGTCTTTAGATTGTCACTAGGTTGAATAGGTTTCAAATCAAAGTCTTCTAACCCTCAATAATTATACAACCAGCCACACCATGCAAATAAGCAAAAGAACATGTGACCTACACAGAATTAATTCAAAGTCACCTAAAAAGCATTTAAGTAGGGATATATGAAATCTCTAACAAACTTTAGATTTGTATATTAAGTTGTGGTAATAAACAGATATACAAATCTAAATAAGATATTTAAAAAATAAAAAAGAGTAAAATTATTAAAAAAAAAAAAGGCTAAAGTACCCGAATATCAAAAATTGGTGCCTGCAATATCTAGATCCGCTTAAAAATAATAAGTAGAGGTAATAGACAAGTATTAAACATTGATCATTAAAAGGTTCTTAGCCTAATAAAAATAAAATATAAAAGAAAAAGAAAAAAATAAATCAATTACTAAATATCTGAATATCAAAAATTGGTACCTGCAACACAACGCTACTTTTATACATCTAAGAAATTTATTGGAATCATAATACTTAAAGAAAGCTCCTAGGCTGATTTAAGGACCAACTAAACAAGTAATTTCCTTAATTCTGAAATTTCCAGTAAACTCAAATAAGTTATTCAAAATTGTTTACCAAAATTTGGTTTAAAAAGAATATTAATTTACAATGAAGGATTAGAATCTTATAAATCATTTTATTGAAAAATCTTCAAACTTTAGGGGAATTTGATTATCTAAAATTTAAATATTTAGATTATTAGTTTTATTCTATTCCCAAAAATCATACTCAAAGCAAAAGATAAATTATTTTTATCCTAGTGCAGGATTAATAAGAATAAGTAATATCTTAAACTTTAGGGGAATTTGATTAGATAAAATTGCATCATTCCAAATTACATTTTTATATTATTGTGTGCTTAGAAATGTTTGTATTTTGTTTAGGAAAATAATCAACAATTCCTGAAAATTGGACCAGCGCTACAGTGCCACACTTTAATGCCGTAGTGGAGAGTTTACCACAATTTTGCTATATAATTTAGCTCCAAAGTACTATCTAGTTAGCACCACAACACCAGATTGTGGGACTGCAGCGCCAAATCACCCAATGCCACAGCGGGAGTCAGTTGGACTGGTGATCCAAAGAAGATATTGGTGAACCGACGTGCCATTTTGCAGCACTATAGTGCCACTAAGCCAACAAATTTATAAAACTATCAATAGTAGCCTTAGACTTCTTTTAGAGAGGTTGGCACATTTTGGAGTCATTTTCTGTGAGTGTATGTAAATGTGTGGGTTATCTTGGGGTGAGTATAGCTTGTTTTCTTGTATTGCTTATAGCAGGCTTAATTTTTAATAAATCCATGTTATTTTTAACTTCTATGTGCTTCAATTTATTTATGTATTAAGCCTTATATAAATTAAAAACTTTATTTGATATAGAGTCTCAACGAAGAAATAGAATAATAATTATAGATTTAGAACATAAACAAATGGTGGTTAGGGTTATGGGGCCTTAAGAAGATAAAAGAACTGTAATTGGTTAGGATCCTAACTAAGCCTCCAAGGAGCTCTATAGAGGCGAAGAGAGCTATTCTTCGGATCCTCAACAATAATAGGTAGTAAACCACAATAAAAAGCAATCATGTTCTTTTGAAATTTTTTGGTACAAAATTTTTTAAATTAGTATTTTTTTCCCTGCATTTTATAGCTCTTTGCTTTTCACCTGCAAACCCTAATTAAATCATTATGCTAAATAAATTTAATAGTTCAATAGGTAGTAGTAAAATGAACTTTGGATATTTTTAATTTGTCCTCATGGGATCGACACTCTTCTTCATCATTATATTACTTGATATGATATATGCATTTGCGTTAAAACAAGACTTGGACCCTAAAAAAATTAAACTTCCATGAAAAACTTAGAAGAGTGCAAGTATAAAGCAGTAGTTGAAAATAGCCCTATCTGTATAGTATGTGTGACCCTCTCAGTGCAACTCTCCATCACTCCTGTTAGCAAACTGGTGATGGTTTTCATCGGTCCAGTCACAAGGAAGGTTCACTCCATCGAAGATATGAATACTTTTTCTCATGGCCATCCATTTGTGAGTTTATAACTAGCATAACTCAGGTGGACTCATCCTTAACATTGCAATGACTCGAGAAGCTCAACTAAGGTCATCAATGTAGCTTAATGACTCACCCATGAACACTCAACAGAGGGAACTTCCCCAATATTGAAAGTTCGGCGAAATGAGAAGAATCATGCCAAACATCCATCAGTTCATGGCGCGCATCTTGAATAATTTTAATTAAATCACATTTATTTTTGTACATTTTAACTTTTTTATAGCTTACCCTATAGCCCTGGATCCCTATAATAAATGATGAAGAGATATATTTTGAACCTTTTTAAATCTCTGGAAGCTTTATTGAGCTAATAGAGTATTTTCCATTAGATTTTTCTTAGCATTCTTTCTATATTTTTTATCTTCTTATTTCTCTTCAAACTCGACCTTGGCTTTCAGGTTCATGTTTCTTTCGCTTGCTAATAAAGGATATTATCATCCATGAATAAATTTGAATCTAATAATATCATTAAAATAAATATATTATATTTTTCAAAGAAATATTTTTCACAGCTTCCTGTCCATTTCAATTCCAAAGAAGAACATGAACTATTTCATTTCCCACATTATATTATCACTTTCCTGCACCCAACCACATGCATCTATAACACAAACATGTGATTACAAATTTACTCAGTAACATAGGCACATGGGACATAATTTTATAACAAATATTATATAAAATATATCCGTTACGCCCTTTTCAGGAAAGGGGTAGTGATTTTTATTTTTTATTTTTTGCCAAAAATATGTTTCTTTTATTTTGATTAAAAAATACTGTTTAAATGTTTTTTTTCTTTCAAAAAATAAAATCCTCATCTTTATTGATTAAATATTTTATTGCATGCATTCCTATATTGAATTGAATATAGCTTGATATGCATTTTGCATAAAGTGAAGTAGCTTCGTCGGAAAAAGTGAAGCAGCTTTCATTGGAAAAATACTAGGGCTTAGTTTGGGACGGCTTTTTTACTGCTTTCTAAAACAGAGTTTTAGTACAAATTTTTTTATTTTTGTAATAAAACTCCGTTTTAAAAAGCAGTAAAAAAGCCGTCCCAAACGAAGCCTAGATCTCGTGCAACAATGGATGAAGGTTTTCAAGGTCAAAATAAGTCTCTCTCTCCTACTGGATAGATTAAGTTCTTGTTTCACTTTACATGATGTAGATACTACGGGACCTAAAAACAAGATGATTTTATCTTTCCTCGGCTAAAACGGATGCCATTTAACGAGTCTAATAATTATGTAGATTTTATAAATGATTCGTCCATAATAGTCACACAAGAGATCTATCGAACAAATTTGTAAATTCTTCATGACACAGGTACTATTAACAGTGGAAGGAAAGATTCAACGACTCGTTGCAACATGATCCAAAGTCCCCAACACCCTACGACAAAACTTTATTTACAGAATGCTGCCTGTACAATTCCATTTTTTACTCGGCTACTCTATGAAACAGTATGAAATACTAAAATGCTGAACTAAGACTTCGTTTGGGATGGTTTTTTTATTGCTTCTTAAAGCTGTTTTATAGTGCAAAAATTAAAATTTTTATACAAGAAAGCAGCTTTAAGAAGCAGTAAAAAAATCGTCCCAAACGAAGCCTAAATTAGAGAAGCACCACATTGTTGGCGGTGTCTACCGAACGTGTTCTCCGCACTGTAGACAACGTAGAGGAAACCATCTTCGTCTTTCTTCTCATTGTAAAGCTCGGACATCAAAGCTCCTGCACCAAAAAATTAGCACCGAAAGCATTAGAATTCATTCATCCTTTAATGATGAAGAAGAGGTTAATTCAGTAAGCATATGGATCTGGGAAACCCTCGACTTCATCATACTTCTTTTTCTAAATAGCTTGTAAGAAACTAACGTATGGAAGTCTACATATTTTCATTTAAGTACCTGTGGCTGGAAGAATATTGTCCACAAACAGGAACATGGCCTTCTCCGAGGGTAAACATATTCTCTTGCGGATAACAGCTGCAAACTGCCCCACAGTCAAGTCACGTGGAACTAAGTATCTGCACTCGGGATCCAATAATATATATTAAGCAGATTCCACATCACAATTTACGAATCAACAAATTTTCTAGTCTTCCATGGTATAGAAAATAGAGCAGTTGACGATCAGTTCGGGAACTATTTTGTTTTTTTATTTTTTATTTTGTTTATTAAAAATCATATATGTTTAGTATGATTATATTTATTTATAATTTAAAAATAAATAAAATTATTTTTTTAAAGTATTCAAAATAATTTTGAAATGTTCTAAATATTTTTGAAAATAACTATAACCACAGCTGCAAACATCATCATTGTTGTCATTGTCTGATCAGTCACCACTATTACCACACCGGGGATCTCCCTTAACCATAGCCAACACTACCTAAATCAACATATTTAATCATCAACAATAATAACAACAACAACAATCTATCTAAGGCGATTCTCTCTAATATTATTTGTCACTAAAGCTACTCCAACCCTTCACGTATATACTTGTTTCTTATTTTGTCTCTAAGTTTAAAGTCACTTATCCACTTGAGCATCCTCATCTATGCAGCTCTTAACTTAATTTCATGCTTCTCTTTTAATGGACAATATTCTATACCATAAAACATTGCAGTCTCACCATCTTATAAAATTTTCCCTTAAGTTTGAGGAGCACCTTTCTATTACACAACAGTCCCGATGCATTCCTCTCATTCAACCATTGTGAATTCTACTTATTAAATTCTCATCTATTTCAGCATAGCTCTGAACAATAGAATTGAGATACCTAAAACGTGTACTCTTTTTAATGACATGATTGTCCCTACTCACAATTCCATCACTATATCTATTAATGCTAGAATTACAATTCATGCATTCCATTATAGATCCACCCATTCAAAAACATTAAGACTCTAAGGTTGACCTTCATAATTCAAAATTTCAAATTTTCCTTCAACTCCCTCTCAAGTCTTATCATCAAGAAGAATATCATCAGTAAAAAAACATATACTAGGGTACATCCTCTTGCAACCAGTAAGAACATCCATGACTAAAGAAGAAAAATATGAGCTTAAAGATGATCTTTAATGTTATCGAACTAAAATGGGAAAATATTGATAGTACTTGAGCACCAAAAATTAGTGAACAAATGGTAAAAATTCAGCAAAAACAGTAGATTTTATTGATAAGAAAAGAAATATGAACAAGCAAGATATAATGGTCATCTTTCGAGAGGAGGATCACTCCCAAATCCTCGAAGCAGCTAGAATCCCTTTCAAAAAAAGTGAACAACAAACACTCAAAAAAATTTTGCTTACAAAAACATAACCCTAACCCTAGGGTAAATCAACTACTTAAAACAAACAATAAACAACAAATACCCAAATAGTCCTCCCCCAAATCCATCCCAAATCAACCCATAAACCAGCTCCCAAATCTGCCTTATTAAATTAGCAAACATTTCTTAACTAATCTCCTCCAAATTAGCCCCCAAATTTGCCCTCTTTAAAAAGGAAACATTTTCCTAATTAACCCCCTTTCAAATCAGCCCCCAAATATGTCATCTTCAATTAAAAAATATCTCCTATTAATCTCCTTTAATTAACAACCTTCCTAAAAAGCTCCTACTTTATTAGGAAACTTCGTAATTCACTCCCAATCAGAATGGCCAGTCCATCCTTACTCCCCTTCCCAAGTGCCACCTTGTCCTCAAGGCGGAATGAAGCTGTTCTTGAAGCACTGGACAGAAAAATGGACAATCCCTGGGTCGAATGATCCCTGCCTCCAGCATCTCCCTGATTAATCTCTCGATCTCATCCTTCAGGAGTTGGAAAGAATGATAACGATAAATAATGATATGTGAAACTCCTTCCTTCAAAATGACAGCATGCTCGTTTTCCTGCGAAGGAGGCAACCCCTGAACTGGCTGGAATATCTCTCGATATTGATGTAGGAATGGTTGAATCATGTTTGATGGTTTTATCTTCTCCCCATATTCTTCTCCTTCTAAACTTGCTGATCCATAAAAAATCCAACTCCTTCACCCTTTCCACTCCTCAAAATATCTCCAAAGGTGGCATCTTCTCTTCTTCCCCCAAAATTTTCAAATCACCATCCTTCCTCATTGTCACTATATTAGAGTTTCCCCCACTTCCTTGTTCGATCAATGGTGCCTTATCTCTGATGTTATCGATTGAGTGTGAAGCTCCAATATTTTCTTCATCATGTCCGCCAAGTTAGAAAGTATTCCTTCCATCGCTAAAAATCGCTCATTCAACAATCTCACATATGTTCACAGCTACCCTATTTCCCCCTCCAGCTTTCTTCCAACGTCTCAACTCTTTTCCCATCCATTAGTCTCAAAAAATTGCTCTGATACTAATTTAATAGGACTTGAGCATCAAAATCAATGAACAAATGGTAAAATTCAGCAAAACTAACAGATTTTATTGATGAGAAAGGAAATACCAACAAACAAGATACAATGGTCCTCTTTCCGAAGGACTTTCTCATCCAAATCTTAAACGCCGCTAGAATCCCTCATAAAAACAATGGGCAGACAACACTCATAAAATTTAGCATACAAAAATATTAACCTAACCCTAAGGTAAATCAACTACTTAAAGCAAACAATAAATAACAAAAACCTAAACAACCCTCTTCCAATTCCCTCCCAAAACAACCCTCAAATCAAACCCGAAATTTTTCCTATTCAATTAGAAAATATTGCCTAATTAATCCCTTCCAAATCAGGCCCCAAAATCTGTCCTCTTCAATTAGGTAACATCTCCTAATTACTCCCCTTCAAATTAGACCCAAAATCTGCCCTCTTCAATTAGGAAATATTTCCTAATTAATTCCCACCGAATCAGCCCCAAATTTTCTTTTTTTCAATTAGGAAACATCTCCTAATTAATCCCCTTTGATTAAAAACCATCATAAACAACTACCTCTTATTTAGGAAACATCATAATTCCGTCTCAATAAAACCAGTTGGTCCATCAATACTCTTCTCCCAAAGAGCTACATTGTCCTCAAGGATGAATGAAGGAAACTATTGCTAAAACACTAGACTAATAGCACTAGATTGAAAAATAGATTGTCATTGGGTCGAATGATCTCTGCCTCCAGCATCTCCCAAATCAATATCTCGATCTTATCCTTTTAGAGTTAGAAATAATGGTATAGGCGAACACAATATGTGAGACTCCTTCAAAATTATAGCAGGTTCTTATTTCCATAGAGGAGGCAACCCCTGAACTAGCTGGAACACCCCTCAATACTGTTATAGGAGTGCCTGAAGGATATATGGTGCTTCTATCTTCTCCCCATCTTCTTCTTCCAAACTTTGCAACTCCACTAAAAATCTCACTCATTCACCCTTTCCCCTCCTTCAAAGTGGCACCAAAGATGACATCTCCTCCTCTTCTTCCCCCAAAATCTCTACCTCCCATTCTCTCTCATCATCCCTATATTAGAGTTCCCCAATATCCTTGTTCGGTCAACGGTGCCCTTGCCTCTATTTTGTCGGTTGAGTGTGAAGCTCCAATATTTTTTTCATCATGTCCTCTAAGTTAGAGAAGCATAATACTAAGTTAAGTGTGGTAGAAATGAGAATGCTCAGGTGGATGAGTGGCTTTACCCTTAGAGATAGGATACGAAATGAGCATATACATGAAAAGGTTGGAGTTGCTCCAGTAGAAGATAAGATTAGAGAGAGTCTCCTTAGATGGTTTGGTCACATAAAACGGCGGCCTTCCGATGACCCGGTTAGGAGAGTAGAGGTATTAGATTTGACTTATGTTAAGAAAGGTAGGGGTAGACCTAAAAAGACTTGGTTAGAAAATATTAGGTATGACCTTTGTTTATTAGATTTAAACGAGAATTTGACTTTTAATAGGACACAATGGAGAAAAAGGATTCATGTAGCCGACCCCACATAGTGGGATAAAGGCTTGTTGTTGTTGTTGTTGTTGTTGTTGCATGTCCTCTACGTTAGAAAGTCTCCCATCCATCGCTGAAAAGCGCTAATTCAATGATCCCACATCCATTCGCAGCTGCCCTAGTTCCCCCTCAAACTTTTTTTTCAACGCCTCAACTTTTTCCCCAGCCATCGGTCTCAAGAAGTTGCTCTGATACCAATTTGATAGGACTTGAGCACTAAAATCAATGAACAAACTATAAAATTCAGCAAAATCACATATTTTCTTAATAAGAAAAGAAACACGAACAAGCGAAGTTCAATGGTCCTCTTTCGAGAGGACCTTTTCACCCAAATCCTAGGCGCTGCTAGAATAACTCACAAAAACTTTGAACAACAAAACCTCACAAAATTCTGCATACAAAAACATAATCCTAACCCTAAGATAAATCAACTATTTAAAGCAAACAATAAACAACAAATTCCCAAACAGCCCCCCCCCCCCCCCCCCCCCCCCCAATTCCCTCCCAAATCTGCCATATTTCCTTAATTATTTTCCTCCCAAATCAATCCTCAAATCATCCCACAAATCTGCCATCTTCAATTATGAAATATTTCCTAATTAATCCCCTCCAAATCAATCCAAAAATCTGCAACTTCAATTAGGAAACTTCTTCTAATTAATTCCATTTGATTAAGAACCTTTCTAAATAGTTCCCTCTTTTTTAGGAAATTTCTGAATTCCCTCCCAATAAAATTGGCTGGTCCATTAAATACTTAGTCAAACCACCTTGTGTTGAACACAAGTAATAGCTTCTTTATACATATTCTTAATGACTTAAATATCAGTATTGTTAACTTATTTCTTTTCTAAATCTCTTCAAAGCGCTTCTCTTGAAACTTAATCATTATGTTTTATCTAAATTAATAAATATCATATATAGATCCTGCTTACTCTCTCTATATTTCTCCATCGAACCACTCAACAACTACATAGCTTCCATAATAGACATGCCCAACATGATTCCAAACTGATTTTGAGAAACATTTATAACGTCGAAACCTACGCTTAATTATTCTCGTCCATACTTTTAATGTATGACATAATAACTTAATTTCTTTATAATTTGTATACTCTTCTGCATCATCTTTAATCTTAAAAATAAAAACCAACATACTTATTCTCCACCCATCTAGCTTTAATTTAGTCTTCAAAATAATATTAAAAAAATTTAGTAAGCAAGGAAATTCTTTGATATCCTAATAATTCCCGCACCTCTATTAAAATAGCATCAGGTCTCACTGTTTGATTTTCTTTAAAGTATTTCTAATATGATGATAAAATTAAAAATCTCTATTTTTATTTAGGGTTTAAGGTCACTAAAGTCCATCATATTCTTATAATTTTTTATTGAAAAGCCTATCAAAATATCGCATTCACCTATGTTGGATATTCTCTTCTGAGAAAAGTACCATGAGATCTTTATCATTCATACACTTCACTTAAACGAGATCCTTACTCCTCCTATCTCTTTGTTAGGCTAACTTATACATTTCTTTTTTGTCTTCCTTAGTATCTAATTTATTATATAAATCACTTAAAGCTCAATTTTTTTGCATCGCATATAGATTTCCAAGACTATCTATGGGCCCCACATAACTTTCTCAATTTTCAAATTTTATACATCTAAACTACTATTTATAATAAAACATTTTATTTTTTTATCTTATCTTACATATTTTGATTCCACTACTAACTATTTAACTATTAGGAGCCTTTTCTTCTAACACTTTAAGTACATATTTCGCAACATTTTTAAATCACTAGCTATTTTTTCTAGCATAATATTAGCTTACTCACGAACAACCTAAATATTAAAATCTTGACTTATGCTCTAAAAAATAAAAATATTTTTAATCAAGCAAGTTTCACTTCAAGTTAAAAATAAAGAAAACAAAATAAAAATTAAAAATAAAAGTTATCACAATCAATCTATTAACAATTTGATTCCAAGCAAAGCAATATGATTTTAATCTATCTTGGTTACAAGACAAACAAGAGATAAATTTACATGATGTTGTAATGCAGCAGAACTTACTTGCGCTTGTCAACACATTGGATGTCACATCTCTGCACTTTCTCCACAATCACCTATGGAGAATGAATAAAAGAATATTATATTTACTCTCAAGTCGACGAAATCAGCTAATTTAAAAAATTGATATCATCATCACCATCATCGCCATCATTAGCTATATGCCTTTCATTTGGGTTGAGTTAATAAATCCTTTTCCATTTATTTCTACATAATGCTACACGAGGTGTTAGTTTTGGTCAAAGAAAATAGCAACAAAGGAAACTACATCAGTATATGTTGGTTAAAAATCAAGCATTAGACCAGGACATGTCCATTATTAATGGACTGGTAACGATTGAATGTGAACATAAAGCTCAGGCAAATAATTTAATTGGTAATAACACCAAGTTCTGTCACGCCCTTGTCATGATTATATTCAACAAAAAATACAAAACAAAATCTCCTGATAAGCTTCATTCTCTTCCTACTCTTCCATTAAAATATATCATCAACAAAGTGAATCCTGTAGAAGAGACAAAATCATAAAGAGGAGCTGATTAAACACAGAATCAGAAAGCATATCTGTATGAACTTGATCTGATTGTATTGTACTATTCATATAGTACAGTCCAATCAAACACAAAGCAAATTAGTGTTTTAGGATAAATTGAACCAACTGTATTGTACGGTCCATGAACCGTACTATACGATCAATCAACCTGTCAAAATTATTAAATATACTATTGTAATGCTTTTTTGGGAGCATTCTTATAAATTTATCATAAGAAACCCTAAAGAGTTGTGTTGGTCCTGTTGAGTTTCTTTAAGAGCTTTTGAAAGCTTTGGTGTTCCAAGGGTTTTGGAAAAGAGATTAGAGAGCCATGTGAGATCTTTCAGGAGGAACCAAAAGTGCGAGGTATGGGATTCATTGTGGTTGTCTAGTCCAAAACTAATCCTTAAATCCACTGGTTTTGATTGTGAAAGCACTTGGAGAAGGGTTTTGGGATATCTTGGTGTTGAGACTTAGACCGGGCTTTCTAGATCTAGCGGGAGGCTAAGGACAAGTAACTTCTCAAGGAGAGAAAAGGCTTGAGTGTTATCATTACGGTGAAGGAGAAATTTATGGAGGAATGATGTGTTTAAGGGTGTCTTCCATTTTCTGTGAAGGAGAGGTTTCTCTGCCTTGCTAGGAGTAAGAGAGTGGTAGTGAAATTCTAAAGTAGAGATTCAGAGAACGGATGTAAATCAAGTGATCGAACTAATATAAATTTGATTTCTATATATCTTACTTTATTTTTATTTTCCTCCAATTTATTTCCTACAATATATTTGAATATATGCACTAGTGTGAAAAATTGTTGGAGATCTAGTTTGAAATTCAAAAGAGTATATCTTCATAAATCAGATTTTGTTTTTAAACTGTATTATTATATATATATATATATATATATATATATATATATATATAATATATATATATATATATATATATATTTTCATTTCATCATTAGTTTGATTTTAAAAAAATATTTTGGTTTGTTCCTACTTTATTTTTTGTTATTGTTCTTAACTTTATACGGTTTAAAAACAATAAAAAGGAATAATTTATACTGATGCTGTTCTAAATGCTTCTGCACAAATAACAATTTTTTTATTCACATCAACCCATCTTGGGTTATGTCATATGTTTTAGATTAGCATCAAACTACTTTCAAATGATATCAGGGCGAGTGTTTACAAAATAGGTTTCAACAGCGCTAGTAAATTCTTTCATGGCTTAATTTGAGAATAGGAACACTTTGGAAGTGTACTAGATTTCCCAAACATCATTACCCGACAATATTCCCTTTGATTTTTAAGAAATTCATATATCAACTTTTATTCAATCCATTGATTATTGAACGTGGAATCTAGCGCAAGTAGGATATACACCACCACATAAAATAAAAAATGACATAAAACTCGAACTTTCCTCTAATGAATAAAATTTTGAACACAATTGAATGCAAAATATTTAAACTTCTTTTTCCATTTATTAAAATTTGAAGATTAAATTCATATCTTTACATATACAAGCAACAAAAAAAAAGGGATAGATTATATATTACTTATGAAGGCACTAACAATGTTAAGCAATCACATTTTAATATTTTACTTCATGACTATGATTTTTTTCTTAGGTAAGCTAATGAGTTGATATCTAACATGTACACTCATTTAACAAAAATTATTATCTCTTTGCATGTACTAGGAAAGGAAATTAGTAATGCAAAAAATGAAAAAATAAAATTATGAGAAGCTTGCTTGAATCTTGGGATGCCAAAATGACGGCAATTTTTAAATCTAAGGATTTAACTGCTTCAAAAAAAAGGATTTAACTGCTTATTCTGTTGATTTCAAATTTAATTGCTAATTTTGTTCATAATTTGCTTAGTTCTTTGATAGCATATGAAAAGAAGGTAAGCTAGAGATTGATAGATGCAGATGACCAGAAATAAAAGATTAAAGTGCTGAAAGCTGATAATTCTGATAGTAGCAATTTTGAACCAAGTGGAGGCAACGATATAGTGTTAATGACAAGACAATCCAAAAGTTTTTTGAGGAAAAAGTAGAGAATGCATAATAACAAGCCGAGGAACAAAGGTAAAAAGTTTAATAAAGTTACTACTAACCTAATTTATTTTGAATGTAAAAAAGCTAAGTTACATAATGTCGAAGTGCCCTAATTTGAAAAGTCAATCATCAAAGGAGAAAGCTATGGAAAAAGCGAAGCATAAGAAAAAAAAACTCAAAAAGCTTTCTGGGTGAACTTGAACTCTGAAAAAGAAATCACCATCCTATGCTTAATGGTGAAAGACAACACAATTGATACTAACAATGATTAGGTATGTGAATTCTCTTATGATGAATTACTTTTATTTTTGGGTATGTGAATTCTTATGATGAATTACTTTCATTTTCGGAATAGTTGCATATTAATTATAAAAAGCTTACAAGAAACTTTACCTATTTGAAAAATGAGCATACTACATTGATAGATGAGCACTCATATTTAATCTACAAGTTTATAGGTTTAAAAAATGAGCATACTTCTTAGAGCCATTGCATCTAGGTCTACATTTGCTCATAAAAAATTCATAAGAGCACCACATGTATTGTGCTCTCATAAGAAGAGGATTCATTCAGTTCATAGATTAATTCATTTATTTTCACAAAGTAACTGTTATTCTTGTAGCATGGTAGGACACATAGCACAAATCTACCCACATAGGATCTATCATAGCACACAACTTATTTGGAGACCGAAGATCTTTGGAGCATAGTATAACATAATACCTTCATTTCATCACATTATGATGCCCAAGCTTGTTTGGGTTCCAATGCTGATATTATCTACCTCATGTCTTATTTTAGAGATTTTGATGATAACAAACATATGCTTTGGTGTTCTAATTTGTGTGATAACTATTTCAAGTGTAATGATGTGCATAGTAATTACTTATGAGATTTACATTGCACAACTCAAGTTCAATCAAATGTTGAGATTAAGATGGACCAAGATGAATAACTTGAAAAACTTTATAGGAGTATGATAGTGATCCATTACTATTTACTTGTATGATTTAATTTGCTTACAATTTAAATATTTATTAATTATATATTAATCTTGAAATAGAAATCTATAAGATTTTTTTTATTAAATAAATTTTATAATCTTTATTGATTGCATAATTATTATCAAATATGGAAAGTTATATAATTAGGAAAATTAAAGGTAATAAGCTTAAATGGTAAAACTTTTATTATTTATTCATTTTGAACTAACTTATTTCACATCAATTTATTAATGAATGATTAATTTTATATAAATTACATCATATTATTATATTAATATTCAATATATCCTTAAATATTTAAAAATGTTCATGGTTTTTATTTTACTGAATATGATATTATCTGGACAGAAACGTGGCCTAATTTTTATTGCATTAGATTATTTGGATTCAGTAGATAGAAATTGATAGATCATATGACTCATTTGGATCTCATTTAAATTTATAATGAATTTTCAAACATTATCGAATTTAAATATAATCTGCTGGTAGACGTTTTTACCCTATTTTGGATGTATATGAAGACTTTTTGACTTTTCCATGTGGCTAGCCACTTTATAGTCATTTGAATCTCATATATATTTAATATAAATGAATTTTTGATCAAAAATAATATTATTAGTTGATAAATTAATATTAGTTTAATAGTTTAATTCAAATTTAGCATTACTCTTTAAATACATCTCTTCTTCTTCATATAAGTGTTGCTCAAAAAGAAAATCTCCAGCAATTTTTCCATTCTTCATTTTCTCTTTATATGTTAAATCTTGAGAAGATAAACTTTGATTTTTATTCCAAAAGCTCTTTTCATTTACGAGATCGAATTCTTGGTTGAAAAGCTTCAACACACAAAATCGAGTAACATCTCTTAGAGTTCTTGAGTTTGCCTTCCTTCACTAAATCTTTACTTGATGTTCTTTTAGCTTTCACCATATAGTTCTTTTTTTAAAATATTTTTTGGTGAAATACTTGTTGGAAATTTTATATTAAAGTTTTATATATTATATCATTTAAATTCATAAAGTTTAGCAAAGCAAATATTTTTATTTTCCTTAAGGTGGCATAGATTTACATCTATAATCTAATTCATTTTATTTGATTTGAAGAGTTAAAACTTAAATCAACAAGAATATATTTTTATTTAAAATATTATTCTTATTTTAAACAAAATATAAATTTAATTTAAAGTGAGCAAATTTAATATTTCATTTGCAAATAGTAAGGTGACTAAAATTAATTTGTAAGATCACCTCAAATATTGTGGACATTTTATTACAAGATAATTTGAGCTTGTATTATTTACATCAAATTATATTTTTCATTTTCTTAATCTAAGTCATTTGGCTTAGTGAAGTCTTAATTATAATTAGATTGGATTGTACTCGTCCGTTTAGAAGAGTACTTAGGTTGTAAAGAACTTCTTTAGTTTAAAGAAGTGAGGTTTGCAAAGCAAACTTGGGATTAATGAATTTTTGCCCAAGAGTTGACTAGCGTGGACGTAGGTCGGATTGGAATCCGGGCCTAACCACGTAGAAATATTGTGCCTCTTATTTTCATTTCTTGAATATATTTTTCTTTATCTTTTTCATAAAAAATTGTGTGAATTTTTATTCTTCTCAAAATAGTTTTAAAATCATTTTAATTTTCTTCTTTTAATAAAAAATTTTAAAGCCCCAATTCACCCCCCCTCTTGGAGTGCCAAGTCATCCAACAATTGGTATCAGAGCCTTGGCTCATTTTATTTTAGCGTAACATCCTATAGTAGATCCACTTATAAACTATGGCACAAGGTTTTCCTAAGGGTTCACTTTGTTGAGATTATTGCAACTTAGTTTTTCGATTGTTAAGATTTATGCAACATATATTTTTTTTTATGATTCCAAATATTATTATTTGAATTATAATTTCTCCTAACATATTTTGGATGTATTATTTTTATTGTTTGTGTACTAATGTTTCAGAGAAATCATACTCCAAATTATTGAAAACTTCATATCAGATTAGATTAAGGTTTATTGTAGATGAAGTCTATATTTTTCATTTTATTGAGTCTGAGAGAGTGTGATTATAATTGAGTAACTGTGCAAACACACATTGGAGGAGTGTTTAAAATTGTAAACTTTTTAAACTAATCGTACTATACGAACTCATTTCATACAGGATGATTTGTTTAGTTATTTTCCCCTACGAGCAGTCAAACGAACAGCAGGTAGAAAATTATTCTAAGTACTGATCGTACAATACGATGTCATTTTCGTACAGACGTCATCTAGAGTACGAATTGGATGGGTCTCTTTTCATCCCGACGAATTCATTATTTTTTGAACGGATCGTATTGTGCGATGTTGTCTTCGTACAGACGCAGTCCAGAGAACGAATTGGACTTTACTGCTATGCATAGGAATTCTTTTTGCTCTTTCTCGGGCATTGAGGGTATCAACCAACCATCCAGGTTGCTCAATAATTGTTATCCTCCTCCGTCTGATTAGATCAAAGTAAATATTGATGCAGCTGTCCATAATTCATATAAAGCCAGTGTAGGTGGGGTTTTTAGAGATCATTTGGGGAGATTTTTGATGGCCTTCGGTAAACAGTTTGTGCACTGGGATTCCGGTGCAATGGAGCTTCATTCTATTCTTTCTTTGAAAGAATTTCTAAGCAATCGGGTGAAGGACTACAAAGGAGTGATTATTGAAGGTGACAACAAAAATGTTATAAATTTCATCAAGAACAAGGTGGACAAAGGAGGTACCGATAGTATTGATCTCTCTTTTCTTAAAGATTTAAATTTTGTTTTTTTTTTTAATTTTGTGAATAGAGGAAGCAATAAGTTAGCCGATCTTTGTGCTAACTATGCTTGTTTTAGCCCTTTTGTTTGGAAAGATTTGGTTAGCTGTGATGTTCCGGATTCCTTCATTAATTTGCTTATGAAGGAATCGGACGGTACTAGGTTGTAACTTTCTTTTCTTTAATATAGCATTTTAATGCTTTCTTCATAAAAAAAAAAGAGTACGAATTGGACGGATCCTTTTTCGTCCCGACGAACTTGAAAATTTTTTGAACGGATCGTACTGCATGATGTCTTCTTCGTATAGACACCGACCAGAGTACGAAATTGTGGACTCCCTCTTCGTCCTGACGAAGATGAAAAATTTTTTAACTATTTGTGCAATACGAACTTGGTACGTACTGGACGATCATCGTGTACGAAGTCATTACATACAAATTCACAAAAGATTCGTACGCAATAATTTTTGAATTGTTCGTACGTATGAACATACGATCGTACTGTATGATCGTACACGCTCAAAATGAAAATTTTCAATTTTCTGGATGGTTTTTCGTGTCTTTCATATAAAAGGTCCTTAAAAATTGACGTGAAAATTATTGTTCTTCATGATTTTTCAAAAGCAAGTGAAAGAGTGAGTTTGGGAAAGTGTTTGAAAGAGAGTTCTTGCAAGTGGAGTGTAAAGAGTTCATAAGGTTACTCAAAAGTAAGAATTTCTTTTGATTTTTTGTTATACTCTTTCTTTTGTTCTTTCCAGTTACTCGAGAGAAGATCTTTGAAGAAGATCCGGTTCTCTGCCGACACCTAGAGGGTGTGAAAGGATGATGGTTCTGTACCGACACTTGGAGGGTGTGAAAAGACGATGGTTCTCCACACCAGGGATTGGTAGAAGAGAGGAATTGTTAAGACTTCTCCACCTTGTTGTGGGAGTAAAATGAGAGTCACTTTGGTAATATTACAATACCTGAAGAGAGAGTCTTCAGGGAATGGATGTAGGTCGTGTTTGACCGAAGCATTATAAATATTAGTGTATTTTTATTTTTTTCCGCATTTATTTTCTGCAATTTGTTAACTGTAGTTGAAAAGCTTAATTTAATCTAAAATCAAATTGCTGCAAAATTTAAAATGATTTTCTTTTAAAAAATCCAAAAAAAAATTAAATTACTAATTCACTCTTCCTATTGGTTAGCCTTGGGACAATTGCTTAGATTTAACAACCTATATGGAATCAACACACTTCCCAAAGGACAATCCACTCATCGTCCTCCATTGTTAGATGATGTTCCTTTTGATTATTGGAAAAATAGAATTAGCATATTTTTAAGAGGGTAGGACTCTCTTATGTGGCACATGCTTACACACCAATATCATACACCCACTAAAAAAATTAATGGAATTAAAATTGAAAAACTTTTGATGAATGGACTGCATTAAAAAGGGAATTAGATGAGTTAAATGCTAGGACATGTAATACTTTGCATAGTGCACTTCTTCCAGATGATTACATGAAAAATTCTATGTTAAATTCAGCAAAAGAAATTTGGGATAAATTAATTATAACTTATGAAGGTACTAGTGAGGTTAGAGAAGCTCACATAAATAGACTTGTTCATGAATATGAATAATTTCATGTCCCATTCTGAATCTATTTCTGATATGTACACAAGATTTATGGAAATAATTAATGCATTACATTCTCTTGGAAGAATATATAAGAATCATGACTTAGTCTATAAGATTCTTAGATGTCTTCCCAAAGAATAGGATGCTAAAGTAACTGCAATTAGTGAGGCTAAAGATTTATCTACTTATCCACTTGATCAATTTTTGGGTTCTTTGATAGCACATGAACAGATTGTAGCTCAAAGGGATAAATTGGATAGCCCTTCTAAGAAAGAAAAAGAGAAAGAGAAAGGTAAAACTATTGCCTTACAGGTTGATGATAATAATGAACCGAATTCATCAAGCTCTAATGAAGATAGTGATGAAGTGGCCATGCTTTCAAGAAAACTTGGAAGCTTATTAAGGAAGAAAAATTAAACGTATAAGAAATTCAAAAATTATAAATTTCAAATTAAAAAATTTCCTGCATGAGAAAAGATTATTTATTATCATTGTAAGAAGCCTGGACATATAAGAGGAGATTGTCCAGATCTTATTGATTCAAAGAAGAAAGAGAAGGATATAGAGAGAAAGAGTGACAAGAAAGAAAAGAAGTATTTCAAGAAGAAGAAAAAGGCTCTATAGGCCAACCCAGATTTATATGGATCAAGTTCATGAGATAAAGAGATGAAATTTTGCCTTATGACAGAAGGAGAATCGGATCATGATTCTCAAGACTTATGTAATGATATATCTTATGAAAAGTTAGATGATGCTTTTAATAAATTAGTTATTAAATATAAAAAATTAAAAAGAAAATATAATATTTTAGAAAAAGAGCATAAAATTTTAGATATGCATTTCAATGATTTAAAAAATGAATGTGATGATTTGAAAAATAAAAATAGTTGTTTATTAGATCATTCTATACTTGTTTATAAATTTGAAAGAGAAAATATTCTATTAAAAGTAATATTATATTTATGCATGAAATCACACATTTATTATAAAGTTCCATCAAGTACAACATTAAATAAAAATTCTTCTTACATGTCACATAGATATCACACAAAGCCATATGCAAACACTAATATTTGGTGTAATTATTGTGGTAGAAAAGGACATATCTTATTTGATTGTTATGCTCATAGATCGCAAAATGTTAAACAATCATCTTTTGTATAGGTTCCAAAAAATACAAGTACTTCAACTATCATACATAATAGATATCATACCACTAATTTAGAATGTGGACCCAAAAATATTTGAGTTCCAAAAGTTAACATTTGATTAAAATGCCTTCAAAGTAAAATCAATAAAGGCATGTGGTACTTGGACTGTGGATGTTCAAGACAAATGACGGGCGATAAAGCAAAATTCTCTACATTAGAATCAAGTGATGGATGATATATCATATATGAAGATAATACAAAGGGAAAGATTATTGGCATTGGATCCATATATCAACTCTATTACTTTAAAAAAAGTCTTATTTGAATTTGGTTTAAAACATAACTTAATATCAATTAGTTAATTATTGGTTAAAGATTCAAATGTTTCCTTTTATGCTCATATTGCATTATTAGAAATAATGAAATTATTTTGCTTATAGGAAATAGACATAAAAATGTTTATTTAGTTGATTTAGAGAATACAAATGATGTTAATTTGAATTTACATTGCATGAAATATACAAATGATGATGCTTGGTTATGGCATAGAAGGCTATGCCATGCCAATATCTACATTTTAAATAAAATTTTTAAAGATTTACTAAAAATTAATTTTCATTTTGATTCTATATGTGATGCATGCATTCATGGTAAACATATAAAAAGTTCATTCAAGAGTAAAAATATAGTTTCTACGAGTAGACATTTAGAATTATTACACGTGAACTTATTTGAGCCAATTAACACAACTAGTTTAGGTGGTAAAAATTATGAATTTGTTATTGTAGATGATTATTCAAAATACACTTGGATATTATTCTTAGTTAATAAAAATAATGCATTTAATGATTTTAGAAAATTTGTTAAGTATATTAAAAGAGAACAAGATTATTTGTTTCAAAATGGATCGCGGCGGAGAATTTGAAAATAAATCATTTGAAAATTATTGTGATGAAAATGAAATTAGACATAATTTTTCAACTCCTAGAACTACTCAACAAAATGGTGTAGTTGAAAGAAAGAATCGTACTTTGATAGAATTAGCAAGATAAATATTAGATGAATATAATTTCCAAAGTATTTTGGGCATAAGCTATAAACACTACATATTATGTTACAAATAGAGTTTATTTAAGACTAATTTTTAAAAAGACCCCTTATGAAAAAAATTTTGGAAAGAAATCTAAGATAAGTCAATTATATATTTTTGAATGTAAGTATTTTATTTTAAATAATGATAAGGATCCTTTAAGTCAATTTGATAGTAAGCCTGATGATGGTATATTCTTAGGATATTTAATTTTTGGAAAATCATTTAGAGTTTTTAATAAGAAAAAATTAATTGTTGAAGAATTCGTTCATGTAATTTTTTACAAAAACCCTATAGATTTAACAAGAAATTATTTGAATGATGATGATATTGAAAATATAAAGAAAATAAATTCGGAAAAAAGGATGATGATTCATTGCCTAAAGAATGGAGATATAATAGAAATCATCCAAAAGAATTAATAATTGGTGATCCTTCCCAAGGTGTTAAGACTAGGAGAAACCTTAGGGATGAGGTAGAACATTCTGCATTTTTATCAGATATTGAACCTAAAAATATAGATGAAGCTTTACAAACATTTTTTGAATAATTGCTATGGAAGAGGAACTTAACCAATTTATAAGAAATAATGTTTGGGAGTTAGTCACAAGACCTCATGATCAAAATATAATTGGAACTAAATGGGTTTATAAAAATAACCTAAATGACTCAAGAAGTATTATTAGAAATAAAGCTAGATTAGTTGCACAATGGTACACACAAATAGAAGGAATAGATTTTGAAGAATATATCGCACCCATAGCAAGACTAGAAGCCATTAGATTACTCCTTGCCTTTGATTTTTTAAGGACTTTAAACTTTTTCAAATGGATGTCAAAAATAAATTTCTGAATGAATATATTGATCAAGATATAATTGTAGAACAACCACCAGGTTTTGAAAACATTAATTTTCCTAATCATGTATATAAATTAAAGAAAGCTTTATATGGTTTAAAACAGGATCCACGTGCTTGATATGATAGGTTACGTAACTTTTTAATTGAATATAATTTTAGAAAAGGTAAGGTAGATACAACTCATTTTATCAAAAATATTAAAGATGATTTAATTATTATACAGATTTATGTTGATGATATATTATTTAGAAGTACAAATAAAAGTTTTTATCATGAGTTTTCTTTATTAATGTCAAAGGGATTTGAAATGAGTATGATGGGAGAACTCACCTTCTTTTTAGGACTTCAAGTAAAACAACTAGAGTCTGATACATTCATATGTCAAATCAAGTACATAATCGAATTATTAGAAAAGTTTGATATGAAGATATTCAAATTGAGTAAAACTCCTATAAGCCCATCAACTAGACTTGATTTATATGAATCAGGAAAATCAATAGATCAAAAACTTTATAGGAGTATGATAGGTTCACTTTTGTATCTTACTGCTAGTCGGTCTGATATTATATTTGTTGTATGTTTATGTGCAAGATTTCAAGCTAATCTTAAGGAATCACACTTAACAGCAGTTAAGTGAATATTTTGCTATTTGACTGGAACTCAAAATTTAGGCTTATGGTATCCCAAAAATGTATTATCATGTAAGTTATTAGCATATTCTGATGCAGACTATGCTAGTTGTAAGGTTGATAGAAAAAGTATATCTCGAACATGTCAATTTTTAGGATCATCGCTTATTTCTTGGTCTTCTAGAAAATAAAATTCAGTCATTTTATCCACTGCTGAAGCAGAGTACATAGCCGCAAGAAGTTGCGTAACTCAAGTTTTATGGCTAAAGTAACAGTTAGAGGATTTTGAAATTAAGCTTAAAAATATTTTCATTAAATATGATAATATAAGTTTTATAAGTTTAACAAAAAATCCTATAAAATATTTATGAACTAAACACATAGAGATTAGAAACCATTTTATTAGAGATCATGTTAATAAAGGTAAAGTGAATATAGATTTTGTAAACACAGATTTTCAAATAGCTGATATATTTACAAAATCTTTAGCTGAAGATAGATTTTGCATGTTAAGATGCATGCTTGGGATGTTAGATCATAACATTTAAATTTCTTTTATAATTTTATTTATTCTTTTTGATGTTGTCAAAGGTGGAGAAGAATAATATATATTTGTCATAATTCTTTTACATGCATATATTTAGGGGGAGAATTATTTTGTTTAGCAAATTAGCATTAAAAAATATTTCTCAATTATCATATATATTTTTTTAATACTTAAAAGTTATGATAAAAGATCAATTTGCACCTTTGTTATAACTATAACCAATATAAGTTAGTTATCATCAAAAAGGGGAAGATTGTTAATATTATCTACTTGATGCCCTATTTTAGAGATTTTGATGATAACAAATATATGCTTGGATGTTCTAATTTGTGTGTTAAATCTTTCAGGTGTAATGATGTGCATAGTAATTACTTATAAGATTTACATTAAACAACTCAAGTTCAATCAAATATTGAGATTAAGATGAACCAAGATGAATAACTTGAAGAACTTATAGGAGTATGTCAGTGGTCCATTAATATTTACTTGCATGATTTAATTTGCTCACAATCTAAATAACTATTAATTATATATTAATCTTGATATAGAAATCTATAAGATTTTTTTTTATTAAATAAATTTTATAATCTTCATTGATTGCATAATTATTATCAAATATGGAAAGTTATATAATTAGGGAAATTAAAGGTAATAAGCTTATATGGTAAAACTTTTATTATTTATTCATTTTAAACTAACTTGTTTCACATCAATTTATTAATATATGATTAATTTTATATAAATTATATTAAGTTATTATATTAATATTGAATATATTCTTAAATATTTAAAAATATTTATGAATTTTTATTTTACTGAATTTGATATTATTTGGACAGAAACGTAGTCTAATTTTTATTGCATTAGATTGTTTGGATTCTGTAGATAGAAATTGATAAGTTATATAACTCATTTGGATCTTATTTGAATTTATAATGAATTTTCAAACATTATCGGATTTAAATATAATCTACTGTTAGTCATTTTTGTCTTATTTTGAATGTATATGAAGACTTTTTGACTTTCTTATGTGGCAAGCTGTTTGAATCTCATATATATTTAATATAAATGAATTTTTTATCAAATATAATATTATTAGTTGATAAATTAATATTAGTTTAATAGTTTAATTCAAATTTGATTTTATTTATCCTTTCCCTTTAAATATCTCTCTTCTTCTTCATGTAAGGGCTGCTTAAAAAGAAAATCTCCAGCAATTCTTTCATTCTTCCTTTCCTCTTTACATGCTAAATCTTGAGAGAAGAAACTTTCATTTTTATTTCAAGAGCTCTTTTCATTTGCGAGATCGAATTCTTGGCTGGAAAGCTTCAACACACAAAACCGAGTAACATCTCTTAGAGTTCTTGAGTTTGTCTTCCTTCACTAAATCTTTACTTGTTATTCTTTTAGCTTTCACCATATAATTTTTTCTTTAAAATATTTATTTTTTGGTGAAATACTTGTTAGAAATTTTATATTAAAGTTTTATATATTATATCTTTTAAATTCATAAAATTTAGCAAAGCAAATATTTTTATTTTCCTTAAGGTGACATAGATTTACATCTATAATCTAATTCATTTTATTTGATTTCAGGAGTTAAAGTTTAAATCAACAAGAATATATTTTTATTTAAAATGTTATTCTTATTTTAAATAAAATATAAATCTATCTTAAAGTGAACAAATTTAATATTTTATTTGTAAGTAATAAGGTGATTAAAACTAATTTGTTAGATCACCTTAAATATTATAGATATTTTATTGCAAGATAATTTGTGCTTGTATTATTTACATCAAATTATATTTTTCATTTTATTAATCTAAGCCATTTGACTTAGTGAAATCTTAATTATAATTAGATTGGATTGTACTCGCCCATTTAGGAGAGTACTTAGGTTGTAAAAAACTTCTTTGGTTTAAAGAAGTGACGTTTCTTGGGATTAGTGAATTCTAGCCCGAGAGTTGGTTAGCGTGAACGTATGTCAGATTGAAATCCGGGCCGAAACCACGTAACAATATTGTACCTCTTATTTTCATTTCTTGCATCTTTTTTTTATCTTTTTCATAAAAATTGTGTAATTTCTTATTCTTTTCAAAATAGTTTTAAAATCATTTTAATTTTATTCTTTTAATAAAAATTTAGAAGTCCTAATTCACCCCTCTCTTGGGGTGCCATAGTCATCCAGCATCCAAAATTTACAGCTTAGTATATTTTATAGATGTGCCTTCATAAGAGGTCTAGTGAAGGCATGTGGTATTTGGACAGTGAGTATTTGCAACACATGACTATAGAAGTTAACAAATTCATCTTGTTGGAATCAAGATGCGAGGGGAGAGTGACCTTTGGGAACAACACCACCAGAAATGTCAATGGTATAGATAAAATAGGTAAAATAAATAGTTTACAATTGAAAAAGTACTATTAATAGAAGAACTGAATCATAATCTACTTAACATTAATCAACTATATGACAAAAAATTTGATGTTAAATTTTAACACGACAAGTGATTGTTATTATTAAATGATAAAACTAATTTAAAAGGACTTAGAGTAAATAATATTTATATGATTGACCAAGATTGCTTTGATAAAACTAGTGAAGTGTGCTGTTTGAAAAAAAATTTAGATGAGTCTTGGTAGTTGTGTAGGAGACAATGTCACACTAGAATGATGGACTCCTAAAAAAATCACACACTAAGAGTTAATAAGGGGAATACCTAAGTTAGGCTTCACCAAAGAATGCATGCGTAATGTATTTCAATTAGGAAAACAAGTAAAATCTTCATTGCACTTAGTTAAGAAACTTACTACCAACAGACCGTTAGAGATATTACACATTGATTTGTTTGGAACCATTAGCACTATAACTCTAGAAGATAAGTCATATGATTTTGTAATTGTAGATGGTTACACCAAATTCATATGGGTTAAATTTCTAGCAAATAAAAATAAATTATTTGATGAGTTTAAGACATGCTCAACTTATATTCAACCAAAAAGAGGATGCCCTATCTCCATTATTCATAGCGATCACAATAGTGAGTTTAAGAATAATAAGTTTGAAATATTATATCATGATTAAGGATTAGAACACAACTTATTCAGACTCTAAAATGCCCCAATAGAATGACATAACAGAAAGAAAAAATAGGCCATTAATTGAGGTTGTTAATGTGATGTTGAATGAATACAAACTATCAAATAATTTCTAAGCTAAAGCAGTAAATATAGTCTGATATATGTTAAACAGGGAAAATATTAGAGTTAAATGAAGGAAGACCCCTTCTGAGCAGTTAAAAGGAAAAACACCAAATTGTTCTCATTTGCATGTCTTTGGTTGGAAGTGTTTTGTTCTAGACAATGGAGAGTTCTATATAAGAAAGGGGATCATAATGCTTATATTCAAGTCATTAAGAATATGTATGCAGCTGTTACTTGTGTTCAAACACAAGGTGGTTTGACCAAGTATTTTCCTATTTCAGTTGGATTACATCAAGGATCAGCCTTAAGCCCATATCTTTTTTCTTTAGTCATGGATGTTCTCACTAAACATTTGCAAGAGGATGTACCTTGGTGTATGCTTTTTGCTGATGATATTCTTCTTGTTGATAAGACTAGAGAGGGAGTTGAAGGTAAACTTGAATTATGGAGGTCAACCATAGAGTCTAAAGGTTTTCGCTTGAGTAGACCTAAAACTAAATATATGGAGTGTAATTTTAGTAGTAATAGACCTAGTGAGGGGATTGTGATTTTGGACGATCAAGTCATTAATAAAAGTACACGTTTTAGATATGTTGGATCTATAATTTAAAGTGATGGTGAACTAGATGGGATTATTATGAATAGAATTGAAGTTGGATGATTGAAGTAGAGGAATGCATTGGGCTTGTTGTGTGATAGAAAAGTCCCTCTCAAACTTAAGGGAATATTCTATAAGATGGTGGTGAGATCTTCAATGCTTTATGGTCCCAACATTAAAAGAGAAGCATAATACTAAGTTAAGTGTTGTAGAGATGAGGATGCTCAAGTGGATAAGTGGCTTTACCCTTAGAGATAGATACGAAATGAGCATATACATGAAAAGGTTGGAGTGGCTCTAATGGAAGATAAGATTAGTGAGAATCGACTTAGATGGTTTGGTCACATAAAATGACGACCTTCTGATGACCTAGTTAAGAAAGTAGATGTATTAGATTTGACTTATGTTAGGAAAGGTATAGGTATACCTAAAAAGGCTTGGTTAGAAAATATTATAAATGACCTTTCATTGTTAGATTTAGATGAGAATTTGCCCCTTAATAGGACACAATGGAGAAAAAGGATTCATATATGGTTTGGTCACAAAAAACGGCAACCTTCTGATGACCTGGTTAAGAAAGTAGATATATTAGATTTGACTTATGTTAGGAAAGGAATAGGTATACCTAAAAAGGCTTGGTTAGAAAATATTATAAATGACCTTTCATTGTTAAATTTAGATGAGAATTTTTCCCTTAATAGGACATAATGGAGAAAAAGGATTTATGTAGCTAACCCCGCATTTTAGTGGGATAAAAGCTTGTTGTTTTTGTTGTTGTTGTAATGAGAAATCTCAATTATGAAAGTTTAATGTTAAGGCTAATCAAGTAATTTTTCTAGAATATTCATCTATAGAAAAGATATATATAGTATTCAATAAGTGGACATAAACAGTAAAGGAATTGACCTACATTACTTTTGATGAATCTAATAGGGTTGCCCTACCTATAGAAATTGAAGAAGAGCAGGACGGCATTCCTAGAATTGAAAATGTAAGCTTAGAAGACAGTACAAAATCTAGAGGTGCTATGTAGGGATTGGCAATATGCTTCTAATCATCCTAAAAAATTAATCATAGGAGATTCCTCTGTAGGAGTCCAAACTATACATAACATTAAGAAAGAGATTAGTCATACTGCATTTATATCAATGATTCCGCCCACTAGTGTTAAGAGAGTATTAAAAAATGAATATTACATTATTGTTATGTGGGATGAACTAAATAAGTTTACGAGAAATTATGTGTAGGATTTAGTAATTGGGTCATTTGATTAGAGTATAATTGGAACAAAATGAGTGTTTAGACTTCAATTTAATGACTCTAGATCCATAGTAAGGACTTAAGTGCAAAACCTATAGCTTAAAAGAAATACAGAGGGATGATGGGGTCATTATCATATCTAACTGCTAATAGACCAAACATCATGTTTAGTGTGTGCTTACATGCAAAATTTCAAGTAAATCCAAAAGAATCGCATCTAATTGTAATCAACAGGATCTTTATGTATCGCATAGGAACACCCAATTTAGGTATATGATATCCTAAGAATAGTATGACCTTTGATCTAGTAGGATATTAAACTCATATTTTGTAAGATGTAAGATGGATAGAAAGAGTGCATCAAGATTACGTCAATTCATTGGATAATCTTTGGTTTTGTGGTCTAGTGAAAAACAAAAACTCAGTAGTCTTACCCACTATAAAAGCATAATGCATAGTTACAGGCAGTCATGTTGCCCAAAAATCCTATGGCTGATGCAATAATTTTTCAATTTTGGATTACAAGTAGATATCATCCCCAACAAGTGTGATAACACTAATACAAAGGGAATAAATATGGAACTTATGGTGAAAAGGAAGATTTATAATGACTATAGAACCTATAAACATCATGAAGACTCATGCATCAAAGGCCATTAGGAAGGTTTGGAATGCAATAGACATAACAAGGTGACACATTTAGATGCATTCAAGTGAACATCAACATACAAAAGATTAGTTCATCCGTGTAAACAAGTAAAAATCAAATACAAAAACATTGCAAGACTACTTGAATGAGTAAGGCATCACGATGAATAAAGCTCCAAGTATGATTGCTCGCATGAAGTGGCCAATAACAATCAGGAATGAGGTGTGATTTAAATATAGATAGATCACAAAGAACCTTAGCAACAAATTGGTTCTTTGAGATGTATCTAAGAAAGCTATCCGCAAGCAAAATATAGAAAGTTTCAACAAGTGCAAGTCTCCATGGGCCACTGTAGAAGACTCGTAGTGCACCCAGTCTAATGTCTACGAGCAAGATACAAAGTGATTATATCAAGTACTAAGTGTTTATGAGTTACAATAAGAAGTTTAATTTTGTGTGCAACAAGCTATATACGAGCTTCTACAACTTAAGGCAGAAGATTAGTTAGTGCACTACGATCCACCTGCAGAAAGCAACGAGTAGTGCACGACAGTCTACCTGTACGAAGCAGCGAACAATTCTATCAAGAAGCTGCTACGCCACACCACCGAATCCACAACTTCTATGCAAGTGGATAGAAGGCATCTACAAATACTTTCAAAATACCCCCGCACGTGCACTATAGTTTGTATACACATAGGTACACTAAAAGGGGTAAAAGTAATCATGAAACCCACAAGGGCCTCGGCGAGCGTGTTAATAGTACACACGTGACGTCTAGGAATGCTGCGCGGGTTATTAAATATGGACCCGATCCTCCTAAATAAATAAATAAGAGTCAACAAGATCCGATAAATAATTATAAAATGTCCCCAAACATCCGCATGGGCCCCGGCGAGCGTGTTATTGGTACACACGTGACGTCTAGGGATGCTGCGCGGGTTATCAAATTTTAAACCCGATCCTCCTTAGTAGATAAAAAGGAGTCGACAAGGTTTAATTATAAAATGCCCCCAAACCCGCATGGGCCCCGGCGAACATGTTATTGGTACACATGTGACGTCTAGGGATGCTGCGCGGGTCAATAAGTGAATTCTAGTTCGAACCTGATCCTTCTATATACGGGTCAATAGAAGTCGACAGGGTTCGAACCAACAAACAAATACACGGTTGAGAGGACCAGTATATTTATTTTAATACATTCATATCAGGCCTTCAAAGCTTTTAATCAAGAGAATTCACTTACAAGGGCAAAAAGCCTACGAAATCTAATCTTCTATCGATAATTCGATAGAGTTGACAAGATTCAATCAACATAGAGAAATGACCCCGAACACTCTGATGATGGCCGTGTTGATTGTTTATCTCAACTGGAGGGGTTCAGAAATATTTTTCAAATGCTATTCCCAAATATCCAAAAATTCCATCAAATCCCAAAATCCCAAATATTTAAAACTGAAATAAATACGTCAAATCACTTGAAACAAAATCCATCCACCCTCCGCAAAAGTTTGCCGGAGTGGACAAATCGAAATTTACTTCAGCTCACAAAAGAGCTAAATGCCTGATCGAAAATATCACTAGGATCCATTATCAAACAATCTCCTGCCAGTAAGGACGTGGTACGTGTCCTCTGACCGGCGATTTTGCCGTCAAATGGCACCGCAGGATAAACGGTTATGACCCGGGGCCCTCTGAACCGAGTGGTTTTGCTGCCAAATGGCAACACAAAATACCGGTTATGGCCATAGCCAATACGCTCCTTATTGGCATCAAATTCTTGAGATATAAATCAATAGGATATGATCGATAGGGCACAAAGCCCTATTAGCTAAGGTGGATTCAAATTTGTCCCCTTAGACAAACATTCACCATAGGTCTACAAGGTCTCATTGGACGAAGCAACCCATGGCTGCCGACAAGGATCCTTCTGTCAGGTTGGGTCGACTACCTCCTCTGACTAAGTAGACCAGGGACCACGATGGCCCCGGACGACGGAACCATGGGATCTTGATCGGGTCTATCATCCATTCCCCCATCATCCGCTTTAAGTGCAAGATGGTGAAATTCCTATTTTAAATATTAGATTTTTCAAACCTTCAATTTTTCAAATTCCAAACCCATGCTGCTACTATAGGCCAGATAACACGTATATTTACGTATCTGATTGATGTCTAGCCTTAATCGAAAGTTCTCTCTTGTTATCGGGAGGGGTAATTAACTATAGGGGCTTGCGCCTATAGGAAACCAGAACTCAGATCATAAAGTCCTCACAAAATGAGGGCGAAATCTCTGGGTAGTGTCTTATCTACAAACCCATCTGCCTTTCAAAATTTACCTCAGAACTTATTTAGTTAAAACTCCCTCGCCGAAACAAAAGAAAAGCAGTCGGAGGCCGGGGCTGAATTTTTGGAGCCCACATTAACACACTTAGAACAAGAAACCGATCAATTGATTTTAGTGGCTAGACCATTATGTTGGAATAGTTTGTGTTTGTCTGATTTGTGTTCTATATATTTTATCATATGTTTTGTGTTTCTTCTTTGTATGTTTTATTTATCTTTATATTTTCTATATTTTTGTGTGATTTCATGATTAAATGAAAGGACCTAATCAATTGAGAAAATAATAAATTCCTTCACTTCATGCTGTACGAACGAACATGTATTGTACGATACACATAGATCACCACAACCCAAATCATATTGTATGAACCCCGCTCTTGTTGTATGATATAGCTTGTAAAGTATAATTTCAATTGCATTAAATGTAAATATAACTTCCTAGGATGCCTCATTATTGCATGTCATACTTACGAATGATTATTCATATTATACAATTTGACTAAGTCAAAAAGTCCGTCCAAATGCATGATGGGACGATCAAAAGTCACTGAGCGTATTGTATATTTCTGATTATACCATATGATTTGAGCAAATTAACTGTATGATTCCCAACATGATGGATTGGAAGTATATAATTGTACTCAACGATCGTACTGTACAAAAGGTCAAAGGTTATACCATAGTTTAAAATTGCGCAATAAGAGGCGCGCCTCTGCGCAATTCTACCCCAAAGAGCCTCATTGCTTAAGCAATTTTGGGTCTAGGTGAGGCTTACGCCTCATGGATCCTGAGGCGCGCCTCGAAGGCTTAATTGCGCATTTTTGGGTGAGGCTTACGCCTCATGGAGCCGGGTCCCACACAATTAGGTTCTTAAAAAAAAAGTCATTTCATCCCTTTCTTCTTTTCGCCAACCCGAACTAAATGGAAGAGCTCTGCAAGGCGCAGTCAGCACGCCCTAGCTTCCCTCGGCCGGCCTTCCCACCGCCTCTCCCACCAACGCCGCCTCTCCCGCCGCGCCGCCTCACGCCGATGAGCAACTTGAGTCCGACCGCCCTCTACGACACCTATACTATGAGTTTTAGGTTTTTTTTTTAATTCAAGGTTTTGATTTTTCAAGTTATAAAAAATCTAGTGTTTAAAATTTTTTATTTGATTTTGCATTTGTGCATTAGAAAATATGGTTAGGGGAAAGGAAAAGTCAAATACGTCATTGCAGAAGAACCCTTCTTGGAAGGACAGTGTATATGTTGATGTAGGCGACGGCGAGAAGACATACGTGTATTTGAAATGCAGTTTTTTTGATGGGACATGATTGGATTTTAGATGTTCTTTCTTATTTGTACTTTGAGAGTTTTGACTTTTGATAGACTTTAAGTTGTGATTTTGTACTTTAAATTATGCTATGAGATGCATATATTGCATCTATTTTATTGCTTTCCACAAAGTTCACTTCTCATTTAGATATTTTTATTGTATCATAGACTCTTACTGCTATTTACCTGCAAGAATACTTAAATTCCCATTTATGCAATTCTTCATCCATGAGGCTTACGTCTCGCCTCACAGACGAAAAATGCCTCGAGGCTTATTTACACAATTTTAAACCTTGGGTTATAAATAGACATTCTACATTTATATTCACACTTTCAACACTTCACCTTCTTACTCTTCGAGGCTATTTGGTTGGAATATAAAATGGTGTAAAGTATTTAAAATGCAAGGATTTTGAAAATTTAGGTGTTTAGTTGGAATACAAAGTGGAGCAAAATAAAGGAAAAAAATATGCAGTGTAAATCATTTTAGTTTATTTCTAAAGTAAACCAAACTCGACCATTTTGAGCGAGAACCGTTAACACCACAAGACTAGCTCGCTTAACAGCCGACCAATACTGCCTCCATCCAGCAACCACCACCGTCCGCCGCCACGCACCACCACGACAAATAGCCACCAACTACCGCTGGCCACCACCGGCCAACTCATACCGCTGGTCGGCGCCACCACCCGCTAGCGAACACCACCATTGCTGACCACCACCGCCGACCGCCAACGACAACCGCCGCAGGCCACCATTGCCACTGGCGTCGCTAAGCACCACCACTGCCGCTGCCACCACAACTGTCTGCCACCACCAATGCTTGCCACTACCACCGCCGGCAATTGCCGCCACCCGCCAACCACCACCACCTCCTACTACCCCACTGGCTGCCATCATTTTTGGACTTTACACTACATTCATTACTTCAAACCAAACAAAAAAAATCATTCATTTGCATTTACTTTACATTCAACCAAACAACTCCAAAGTATTCATTTTATACTTCATTCCTTTTACACTATATTTATTTTACACTGCATTCCTTTGTTAGCCAACCAAATAGCCCCTTAGTATGAAACAATCCTTCAATTCCCCATGGCTAGAAAGAGATAGCATATCATTAGTAACCCTTGACTATAGAGAGAGAAACAATTTATTATTGAAGAGGATGCAGAAGCATATTGTTTGTAGTATATTTGTTTTCCTGTGATTGTTGTTTTCTTATTTACTTTCTTTTTAAGATGCCAAAAGAAGCAAAAATTTTGTTGGTCATTTTTTTAGTTGGTTGCGATTGTATTTTTTGTTTGTTTGTGTTATACCTTTGAGTATTGTTTCTTAAAAAAAAAAAAAAAAAAAGCATTTCATTATGGTTTCTTTTATTTTTTCTATCATACTATATTTTAAAGAGGCATAAAATAAAGGGGAGAAAATTCAATTTAATAATGAAATATTTTACACTTTTCTTTTTTGAAAATCTAAGTTCAACTAAAAATATTTTTCTTCACAAAAAAGGGTGGATTGTTGGGCCCTACGAGCCTGATGTGTACAATAAGATTTTGATTATTTTTCAAATATTATTGGTTGTGCTACTATAAATTATATTTGTGTACATATTTTTATACTAATATTTCAGGTCAAAAGAAATAATCGTTGCACAAAAGACGGAGTCTGAAAAAGGAGTTGATTGAGCCCATAATTGTAAACATGAAGACCATCAAATATTAAGAGAAACTCATAAAGTAAAATGGTTGTGTCAAAATGGTAATTTTTTTATTGAGTCATTTTTTATGTATAGGATTATATTAGCTAAACAATCATGCACACACACACTAGAGTGGAGAATATATTAAAGTTAAGAAAATTTTAATCTTAATTGAAGCACTTGATTTCTATCAAATCGTATTGTACGATATGTTATGGTTATTTTGTAATTTCTAAAAATCAGGTGATATTAATTATCACAAAAGTAAAATTGACTATTTGAAATAACATATTGTATTGTACGATTTACCATGTCTTGTACAACCTAGTAGTTCAAATTAAGAAGATATTACTTGCTCTTTCCAAAAACAGAAATATTTAAATTGTATTAATCGTACTATATGAACATATATGACCTGAGATCAAAGAGTTGAATCATAGTTTAGTCTATATTGTATGATCTCATTCATACAGCATGAACAAATAGAGAGCATGTCTGAACAAACTCTATTTGGACTAAATGAATTTGATCTAATCAAATTATACGATTTGTACTATACAGTCCAATCAAATAGAGAAAAAATTAGAGTTTCAAGATGAATTGTACGAATCGTATTATACAATTTATGGACCGTGCTGTATGATGAGCCTATCAAAATAATAAAAATATTCTATTTTAGAATTTTTTGGGGAGCCTTATTAAAAATAACATATCTTAAGAAATCTAAAAGAGTTTTGTTGGTCCAATTGAGTTTCCTTGAGATCTTTGGTGTTCCAAGGGTTTTGGGAGAGAGATTAGAGAGACTTGTGAGATCTTTTGGGTAAGATCAAAAGTGTGAGGTGAGGGATTCACCATGGTTGTCTAGTCCAAATCTAATCATTAAATTCGCTAGTTTTTGTTGTGAAAGCTCTAAGAGAAGGTCTCTGGGAAGTCTTGGTGTTGAGACTAGGATTGAAATTTGGGGATCCAGCACCATGCTAGGGAGAAGTGGCTTCTCAAGAGAGAAGCGGTATGGGTGCCTCTATTACTCGTGAAGGACAAAAACGTCTTGATGAGAGAAGTATTTGTCGGGTTCCCCCATTACCCATAGAAGAGAGTGGCTTATCCATCTTATTGGAAACTAAAGAAGAATGGTAGTGCAATTCCCAAGTAGAGACTTAAGGAGTGGATGTAGGTCAAGTGATCGAATCACTATAAATCTAATTTGCATTTTTCTTACTTTAGTTTTATTTCTTTGCATTAAACCTAAAAGGACTGGGTTAGAAAATACTAGAAATGACCTTTCTTTATTAAATTCAAATGAGAATTTGATTCTTAACAGGATGCAACAGAGAAAAAAGATTCATGCTAATAAAGTTTTGATTTTGTTGGTGATGGTGTTGTTATTTTATTTCCTTGCAATTTATTTCCTGCAATTTGTTTGGTTATATGCACTACTATAAAAAATTGTTGATCTAATTTGAAATCAAAAAGAGTATTTATGCAATAATCATGGTTTAAAATTGTGCAATATGAGGCTCGCCTTGAGGCCCGCCTTTACGCAATTCCAGTAAAAAACGCCTCGATGCTTACGCCTCGAGCTTTTTTTATGAGGCTTGCGCCTCAACTTGGATGAGACCCGCCTCGCCTCACTAGCATGAGGCTTACGCCTCACACTATATATATTAAAACTTACATAAATCTTGATGTAAATGCCCGACATTGGACTCTATAGAAGAGGAGGAAGGGGAGAGAGTAGTTCACCATAATGATGATTCAAATGAAGAACCCCTTAGTGATGATAGTGCTGATGACTTATGAGTTCTTATGTGATATGTCATTGCTATTTATTTTTGAAATTTGGAATTATATGTTAATGAAAAGAATACTGGGATTTGGGAAAGATAGAATTTTGAGTTGAACTATATTTCATGTTGTCTTATTATTGAGATATTTTGATTTCACTTTATATCTTATGCTTTTTTATGTTTTATATTATTCACTCATATATAAAAAATTTGATCATTTTATGTTTACGCAATCTTTTGATTTTGAGGCTTACGCCTCAAAACGCCTTGAGGCTTACAGCCTCGCCTCACGAATGAAAAACGCCTCAATACCCGAATACGCAATTTTAAACATTGGCAATAATCACGTATTATTTTTTATTATTTTGATAAACAAAATAAAATAAAATAAATCTATTTTTCTTACTTCATTAGTTTGATCTTAAAAATTTTTTGGTTATTGCTCCTACTTCAGTTGGTTTAAAAAAATATAAAAAGGAAAATTTTATATGGTATTGTTCTAAACACTTCTGCTAAAGTTTAAAATTTTTAATATTGTAATTTTTAACACACTAATAAGTATTTCATGATCCAAATTTAAGAACAAAAGAATGTTAAAGATGATGACAATTATAGGCGCATTAAATTTGGCAATCATGCAATGAAGTATAGGAAAGGGGTTATGCAGCACAATAATTGAAACATTATGATAGCACATGTGATTGATTTAATTTGGTCTTATATTAGGAGAATCCATTATAGATACAATTTTTTAGCAACGACAATAAATGAAAAATTACAGAGTGCAAAGAAAATATCCACATTTATAAACTATGTATCAAACTGCAATGGGAGAGAAAGATCTCTTTTTCAAAAAATTACAAACCTTTCACACTTCATATAACATTCAATACAAATGAATGGAAGATTAAGGTTCATAATGCTGACCCAAAAAAAGTTTGAATAGAGATATTAATAATGGTCATGAATCACATAAGTAGTTCATATATTAATAGACTAGGATGATTATTCTGATCAAACATTATCATAATATCAAAGAAAGTAAGCAGAAATAAACTAATAAATATAGAAATGCAAACTATGTTTGCTCAAAAAGATACAGTCTTGTTCCAAGAAAAAGATCAGCAGTTCTGTTTCAAGGTAGGCATAATATGGATCCTTCAAATCAAGAAAACCAAAAAAAATTTATATGAAAAACAACTACGACTACTGCTGCTAACTCATAATTCTGGAGCAAGGTAACCATTTCATATCTTAATATTAAAAGAATTCAGGAATAATAAAATAAAATAGAATGGACCTGAGAATGATGATATATTATGAGATCAGGTATAAAATCTTGATTAACAAAAAAATTTAGCTAAGCCCTGTACATTCTTTCCCTCAAATTACATGATAGAGACAGACAGCCCAATAAGGAAGAACACTACGAATTCACAAAACATCAAAGAAAATCTTTTGAGAAAAATTGGAAACCTTGAAAGAACTTCGAGACCAAAATGACATATAAGGCTTTTTCGTTAAATTGAGGATATCAGATTAAATATTTTTGCAGAAAGCACTGAAATTACAAATAAATTAATTAAGAACAAGAACAAAGATGACTCATGTAGTCAAGTATCAAAACAAACAGAAAAAGAAGACAGGTAAGCAAGCATATAAGCAAGTTATGAAGCTTGATTGGGTGATGGAAATGTGTTGAAATGTTATGTGGTTTTTTTTTAACAACATGCAAGTATGAGTATGGATACGTCATCTTAAATTAAAGCAAGACAAGTGGAGTTTACTTGGATATTATTAGGATCCTATGGAAGGTGGCATGTTTAGATATTATTAAGAATGTACAGGCTAAATATGAATTACTTGAATGTCTTCATGTTTTAATTTATTGACTTTTAAAAAAGAAAGTTTACTTCAGTTTCCCAAAACAAAAAAATATGTAGTAGAAAATCATACCGGTCGTCCATTCATACAGTGTCCGATTCAAAACAGGATCTTAGAACTTGAACTTCTAGTTAGTAAAATATCATCTCACCATTAAATGAGAGCATATTCTACTTAAAAATGCTCTACTTTTTAATCATCGTGCACATCAGCGGTCATTAATCTAAACAATGGAAATAGAGATGACACATGATATATCATCAAAAATTTATCTTGATCGAGTACGAATCTCGAGGCAAAATCAAGTTAGAAGCTTCAGAAATTAAATTCGGGACCATATGAACTCCGATTTCAACAAACTTATAGTCGAACTGAACGTCTCGAAAAGAAGAACCCAACGACAACAAATTCGACTAAATTCGAGCCCAAATGGGTCCAAATCGACGACTCAAAGCATATTTAGAAGGTTCAAACCATAATTTGAATTACCAAACAGTTTCCAAACGTGACATGCTTATAGTTGAATCGAGTGGTTCGGCGAGAAGAATCCAATGAGCCCAAGATCGTCAAATTCTGACATCACTAAGGCATTCAAATGTCCAATGAACAATCATGATCAAGGGAATCAACATCAGTCGTCCATTCAATTCACTCTCAACATACTCTTAATCTCCTCCCTATTTACTGATCATGCCACTCACAGAAAATTATAAATAGACCCGTCAATCCTCACGAAAATGAGCGAGGGACGGTGACCGAAGCAAGAGAGGAGCGGGATTTCTCTTACCACCAAGCTCCTCCACGAACACCTCCCGGTCACCGACCGTCATCAGATTGACGCCGGACTTCCGCCAGGCCACCAGCTGACGCCGAACTTTCGCCTGACCATCCACCGATGTCGGACTTCCGCCGACTAATGCTGAACTTCTGTCGACTGACACTGAAATTTCACACGATTTCCGACTAATGCGAGAATTCTGCTGACTGACGCCAGAATGCCACCCAACCGCCAACTGACGTCGAACTTCCACCTAGCTGTCAACTGACACCGGACTTCCACTGACTGATGCCAGAATTTCACCTAGCTGCCGACTGACACCAGAATTCCACCTGACTGTCGTCTGATGCCGGACTTCTGTCTGACCACCAACTGACATTCGACTTCGACCCGGCTTCTAATTCTTGTCGGACTTCCACTCGATAACAATCTATTTTACCTTCATTACCCACCGACTATAGTCCTTATGACCTCCACCACTTGACAAAGGTCTTTTTGACCTTCGTCACCCGACAACTACGGTCCTTCCGACCTCCACCGCTAAACAATGGTCATTACAACCTTCATCGCCTGCTGACTGCAGTACTTCTGACCTCCGTCGCTAGACAACTGTCTTTACAACCTCAGTCACCCCCTAACTACAGTCCTTCCCACCTCCGTCGCCAGAAAATGGTATTTCGGACCTCCACCAACCGTCGACCATGGTCCTTTTGACCACCGTCACCCGAATACGATTTTTCTGACCTCCGTCGCCAGCCGACTATGGTCCTTCCAACCAAAGGAACATATCAATTCTGATTTATTCCAATTTCCACCATATAATGTATTATATATGATGTATATTTGTTACATCAAGCCAAAGCCTTCCCTCCAATGACGGTCCTCATTTGTAATCAACTGCAAATACTAGTGGATTTATTCAAACTAGGCTAGGCCCGTGATTTTTTCCCTTTTAGGATTTTCCAAGTATCTTAGTGTCTCTTATAAATACTGCATTATCTCTTCTTATCTAATTGTACGCTGGATCTTCGTACAAAGCTAAGACGCAAAACTTTATATTTCTCAACCTCAGTGAATATTCCAGGATGCAACAATACATATTTCTTAATAATGCACTTTCCCATCCAACTGAAAAGTAAATGATGGATGAAGTGGTTTGAATAGAAAATTAATCAGGAAATATGGTACAATTTTTTCAGCCTAACTAAACATAAATTCTTTTTTTATTATAGAAAATTATCAATGGTGATATAATCTACATATTGCTAAGAAAAAATGAAAAATAACAGCTTAAGACGATGATAATTTTTGTAATCTGTTTTTAAAGCAAAAGAAAATAGTCCAGATGAATGTTATACACAAAAACACCCGCTTCATAATCAGGGATAATGCTGCAATCCTTCCCAAGTCCCAGACTTTGCATTTGTGGGAGATTCTTGCATTAGGTGTAGCCTACACTTCTATAAGCAAAACTTACATCATAGAAAACTATACGAAACCCAATAAATATGATTCAAATTTCATAACTTGCCATTATAATTAAACAAATGGCATTGTACATCTCAATCGAAACTATAAAATTTCTTTTAAAACCTAAATTATATGTAAAACATCGATATTTAACCTTAAATGCTAATTAAAGCTAAAAAAAACTCCCACTATAATATCCATAGCAATTTCATAAGCCCGTGACTCGTCCATCAATAATTGAACTCCAATAAATCCAATCACCATTTTTCATTAATAAAAGAAATCACATACTTTTTTTACATATTTTTGGGACTTCGTTTGAATTGCATCGCAAAAGTCTTGAGCACAAGTCTTCGTGAAGCGATCCAACAAACCCAACTATTAAATAAAGTTGGGCATAAAGAAAAAATGTATACTATACAAACTACTTAATCTATTGGTTGGTAACCTAGGCTCTCAATCATAAGGTCTTGAATTTGAGGCCTTACATGTGAATTTTTCATTAATTTCAATTAAAATTTAGAAAAAAAAAATCACTGTACAAACTACAATAAGGTTGCACATAAAAGAGAACAAAAGTGGAGAATACAAAGGAAATGCCATACCGGTATCCTGTCCTCGTACTTCCTCATAATCCTCGCAGACTCCTCCTTTCTTGTCACTTCCAATAGAAAACAGAGATAATTTCAAAAAAAAAAAACCACAAACCGATAAAAATCTTAATTAAAAGAAAAAAGTTAGATCAAGAATGCCCATCTATAGACAATGACTACAAACCCAAGCTGTGTTCTTTCTTATAAGAGCCGGTACATCCCTTCTCGGCCATCTCCACTGCTACAATTGCCAATCGCAAACAGAACCGCTTAGCTCAAAAACCTATAAACGTAATAACATAATCCCTAAAAATCTTTCATAAACAACAAATCATCAGGAAATACAAACCAACCAATTACGAGCCGACAAGAACGCAATCAAGAATATCCGTGGCTTTCAGTTGCCCGGAACGAGAAGAAATGGTTGGAAAAGAGAGAAGAGAGCTAGTAATAAGGTAAAGCAGAAAGGAAGGATATTGGTTTAGTTGAGAGTTGTTTATGTATAGATGATGAAGCAGAAGACGCGATCGAAGTATAAGAATTGAAATAACCTGAAGACAAGCCTTGAACGATTTGGTTACTTCCGAAAGCTGAGATTATCTAATCTTTTCGTCCATCTCACTGTTTGCTTCCGCCATTACAACTAAAAGTTATAACCATCACGATTTCAATCCAGGTCCGGCGGATTTCAGCCGTCTGCTAGCTACCGTTTTTCACATTTAAATATTTACAAGAAGTCAGAGAAATTTTTTATAAATGTTTGATTTTATTGTTAAAATAATATATATTTCGAATAAAGAATTTTTTTTAAACATGTCAATCTTAATTTAATCAAATCAATACATCTAAACGATTGGATTCTATTTACAAAAAAATGTAAACCATATTTATTAAAGCTCATGAGCCTATCAAATATTAGTGTTTTGATGATTATAATTGATATATCATCAAAAAAAATTTATCTTGATCTAACACGAATCTCGAGATAAAAATCGAGTTACAAACTTCAAAAATTAAATTGGAGATTATCTGAACTATGATTTCAGCAAACTTACAGTCGAACTGAATGTCTCGGAAATACGAACCCAACGACACCAAATTCAATTGAATCCGAGCCCACATGAGTCCTAACCAAAGACCCGAAAGGCATTTGGAGGGTTCAAACTATCATTTGGATTATCAAATGGTTTCCAAACGTGACATGCTTATAATCGAATCAAGCAACTCGACGAGACAAATCCAACGAGCCCAAGATCGTAAAATTCTAATATCATTAGGGCCTTCAAATGCCTGATAAATGGTTCACAATTAAGGGATTCAACATAAGTCGTCCATCCTAATCACTCCCAATTTATCTTTGATATTTCTCCTGTTTACTAGTCATGCTACTCTCAAAAAATTATAAATAGACATCTCATTTCTCATGAGAAGGAGCCAAAGCAAGAAGAAAAGAAAAGGAAGAATAGAAGAGAATGAAGAACATAAGAGAAGAAGAGATAGAAGAAGATATAAGGAAGAGAGCTTTCTTGTCATAAGATTCCTCCTCGATCACAGCCAGACTTCCACCCGGCATTCGACCGACGTCAGAGTTCTGCCTGATCGCCAACTGACATCGAAATTCTGCCCGACCACCGATTGATGTCGAAGTTCTGCCCAACCATCAGTTGAAGCCGGATTTCTGCACATCAACCAAACGTCACCAGATTTTCGATCTCCATTTATAATGGAATTTTAACTTGAGAGTTGATTATTGTATTATGATCATTCTCAATTCAGGGATAAGCCATCCACTTGTAATCTATGTAAATACTAGTGGAATCCTTTCAACTTAGCATGACCCCGTGGGTTTTCCCTTTTCTAGGATATTCACGTAAAAATTATGGTGTTATATTTTTCTTCTATTTGTGTGTTGGATATATGTATAATACTAAAATAAAAATTTTCTAACTCTATCGCCACGTATATTCTAGCCCATAACAGTTTGACATTGTTTGTGAGAAATAATCGCATGATTCTAAGTATTTCTTCAACGGACAATAGGTGTAGCAATCACATCTTGGGAGCCTCCTGCTCTAACACCCACCAATCTAGAATCAATCTATGAATCATGGATGCCAAGTATCTATGTCTTTTTATCTTAGGGGGCAAAATGTTGTTGAAGAAGGAACTTTAGGGCCTTCCCTAACGGAGCAAATCTGAAAGATGGAAGAATCTCAAAATAAGACCCTCAACTTCTACGAGGGACTCAACAACTGGTGCTAGCATCATTCTTCTCCCTCAAGATTCACCATCAGATGAAGATGTTCAACTAAACATTTTCACGTAGAGAATCCTCTTCCTCTACCAAGGAGGCATGTGCAATCACATCAATACAATGAACTTGCTGACACTACAAGGTCTACACATCATTCGCTTACATGACGACAACCTCAAATTCCTCCGGGAATCTATGAAGACTTAGTCCGACTACACATTATTGAGCTCCCTCATAATAAACAGTAAAGATTGGTCCAAGAAGAGTTCCCCGTGGGAGGTGTAAGACAACCTCTTCATAAGTGGGACTTTCAGGAGTCATCACCCCTGACTGAAGCCATTCTTCATCACCCCGTTTCAATAGGATTCAAATTATCGAGCATTAATTCCTATGATGGGACATCCAACCCATATGAGCATATAGATGACTATAGAACCATCATGCATATCAAACGATCCTCAGATATTCTCATCTGTTAGGTTTTTCCTGCTACCCTCAAAGGACCAGCTTGAACGTAGTTTCATTTACTTCTAGCCGGAATGATTCCTATTTTTGTCAAATTGGCCAAAGTATTCGTCGAACAATTCATTGCTATTCGAAAGATTACAAAGGATTCTTCTCATCTTTTTGGGATCCTCCAAAATAAAGATGTATCACTAAAGGAGTATTTTCAATGATTTCCACTGAGGCTCGAAGGCCTCTGTCCTGGCCTCTTTTATTTGACACTCTTATGAGATACATTTCATTTATATGCCGACCTGATTCATCATGTGGAAGAACAAATCTTTGTAGATAAAATCATAAATGCTAATAGAAAATAGTTTGAGCAAAAAAATAGAAAGTGCAAAAGTGCACCTAGGATGGATAATTTATTTTAGCAATAAAAGAAACAAGTTAAGAATAATCTGCCTCTTAGGCCTCTAATGTCATGACAAGAACCTCGATAGGAGAATAAGTGTACACAACTGAATGTATCATGGGCAAATATGTTGATGACCATCTGAGATCAGGATAATATGAAGTGGCATAATATTTTGAAGCCAAATATAGAAAATCAGGATCAATACTATTATTTTCATCGTAGTCGTGGCCATACTATTGAAGCTTATAAGAAGCTCAAGGTTGAAATTTAAAGGCTTATCCATCAAAGTTATCTTTGGTAGGTTTATTTGAGATCCACCTACTCAAGAGGAAGCTTGTCCCACTAGGGGTAAAATTAATAGCAATAGATACAACAATTGAATAATCATTTAATAGTTGGTGAGATTGAGACCATCGCATGAGGTCCCTTATTATGTGATCAAGTCTTATTGGTTGTAGATGAAAATATGACATAAAAGAAGCCTTGTATCAATCATTCTATTACTTTTGATAATTCTAATTTATAGGGAGTAAAAACCCTCATCAAGATTTGCATGTGATTAAAGTGAAAATAGGTATCCCGTGTTACAACTTTAAACGAATTCTTTTGGATAATGGGAGTTCTATGGATGTATTGTTCTACTTTATTTTTCTCAATATAGGTCTTACTAGAGAAAATCTTCAGCTTGCTGGAGGTCCACTATATGAATTTGATAATCAACTTGTATGAGCAGAAGGGACAATCATTCTCCTAGTTAAAATTTAATAATTCCCTCAATAGACAGCATACTCCATCCATATCATTATATTAAAGTCAGAATCAATTTATATTACTATCTTCGGAAGGCCACTCTAATCAATCTTACAGATTATCTCCTCCATCACTCACTTGAAAATAAAGTTCCTTACCCCATCGAGAGTTGGTGTAGTATGCAGAGATCAACAAATAGAACAAATATGTTATCTTAGGTAGGTTCAACCACATCCAACAATTATCTTAAGCATCAAGGATTTTAATTTCTTGAGTGAGAATATCCCTCAGAGGGCCTCTCACATAAGAGATCTCACTTCAGTATCCATATCAGAATAATACCCTACAAGGACGGTGCAGGCCAGATCTCTTCTCTCAAATGAGTAGAAGAAAAAATACATAGATTTTCTATATAGGAATCATGATATTTTTGCATGGAGTCTAACATATATGCCCGTAATTGACAAGTAAACAATCAAGAAGTTAGTAAGCTTTTAGAAGCTAGATTTATACTAGAAGTGCACTACCCCACTTGGTTGGTGAATTTCATCATAATATGATAGGCAAGTGGAGCTTGGAGAATATGTGTAGACTATACAAATCTAAAATAAAGTCTCCCAAAAAGGTAGCTCTCTTCCTCGTATTAATCGGTTAGTCAATACCACATCCGGACATCAGATGTTAAGCTTTATGGAAGCCTACTTTGGTTGCAATCAAATAAAGAATGATCATAATAACTAGGAGGCAACATCTTTTTGAATAGACAAAGGGTTATATTACTATCTGGTTATGCTGTTCGGACTCAAAAATGCTAGAGCTACATATATATGCCTTATGAATATGGTTTTCAAAGACCTTATTGGGTGCTCTATGGATGTATATGTTTATGATATGCTCGTGAAACGTCTTAAAGAAATCTCAACATATAACTGACTTGGAATGGAGCTTCTATCTACTACGATGTTATAACATGCGACTCAACCTTGCCAAGTGTGCTTTTGGAGTAACCATAGAGGAGGGTTTTTGGTAACCATAGATGAATTGAGGTGAATCTTAAGAAAATCAAGGCACTAAAGGATATGGTGCCCTAAAAGATTATCAAGGGAGTTTAGAAACGAAATGGAAGGATTGCAATGTTGTCTCATTTCCTGACCCATTCAAGAGACAAATATCTACCATACTTCGAGATACTCAGAGGTGCTCATAACTCAGGATTTCTATGGATCGATGAATGCCAAGAAGCCTTAGAATAACTACAAAAGTAATTGGTATCTCTGCCACTACTTTCTAAACCAATACCGAGAGAAAAGTTATATTTATATATGGTTATTTTTTCCCTAACTATCAATTTGGCCTTGGTACAAAAAGAAAATTTTATATAGTGCTGCATCTATTATATTAGTAAGATATTATCTAAAATAGAGGGATGTAATCCACTAGTTGATAAAATAACTTTGGCATTAGTTTACTCTGCTAGAAAATTATGCCCTTACTTTCAAGCAAATACATTTATAGTTTACACAAATTTGGTGCTAAAAAGTATCCTATAAAAGCCAGAAGCATCTAGCAGACTCATCAAGTGGTCTATAAAACTAGGAGAGTTTGACATCAACTATTTGTCTAGACTAAATATCAAATCTCAAGCACTTATAGAATTTGTGGTTAAATAAATCTTCCCTGTAGTCGATGATCCAACGAGTGCTTCTCCTTCTTCCTCATGCTGGACTTTGTATGTTGATGGAGTTATGGAAGTTTTGGCACCAAAGAAAGAATTCTACTGATATCTCCACAACAAATTACTTTTGAGTATGTGCTCCGACTTAAATTCCCTACAATGAATAACACAGTAGAGTACGTAGCCCTTATTACCGAACTGAGACTAAAAATTGACTGTGAAGTACAGAACTTGGTGGTTCTCACTGATTTTTAATTGGTTGCCTCTCTGGTGGAGGGAGAGTTTGACATCCGCAACCCACAACTGCCCAGTACTGCAACATAGTAAAGTTATTTTAGCCCATGTAAAAGAACATCAGATCATCTATATTCTCCTAAAATAAAATCCACGATCAGAAACTCTTTATAAACTTACTACATCAATGATGAGAGATGTTACAAGAGGAAGTGTATTTAGTAGATCTACTTTTTAAGTATCCAAGGTCCATGTGTCATATAATCAATTGATAAATTAAGAGAGGCTTCTTGGATCAATATCATATTGTCTTTTTTACAGGATGGAGTGCTACCTGAAGACCCCATGACTGCAACACGACTTCAAAGACAAGTAATAAATTTCATTAGTATTGGTGTTGAGTTTTATAAACAAGCCTTCACTAGACCATACTTCAAATGTCTCCCACCTTTAGAAGCCAATTATACTATTTGAGAAGTTCATTCAAGGGTAAGTGGAGAACATCTGACAGGAAAATTATTGCCTATTGTTGCTGATCTGTTTTAATGGATTATGATTTTGATGATAGAAAACAATCTTATTTCTCTACGACTGCCTTATTTACTGATATTTCAGGTTCACATGATCGGACTGCAATTTGGAATTAGCTCAAGATTAGGTAGACTAGGTCTGAGTCAGTTTGTACCTTTTTTCCTTTCTTGAGTCTATTGTATTTGGTGTGGTTCCTGATGATTTGTAACTTGGAAGATTTTCCGTTGTTCCCTAAAGATTTCTATTTTTGGTAACATCATCTTGGATGATATTTATATCGTCCTGGATGATCTGTCCAAAAGCAGAAACCCTAATTAGGGCATCCTCATTAAAGCAGCTGTCATTATGCAAAAACATCGTTCTGGACGATTTTGTATCGGCCAGGACGATAGGCTCAATTTAGAAAGAATCTGCCGCCAAATCTATTTAGAAATAACTTACTTTTGGATATTGTCTCGATGGATCGTCTTGGACTAAAAAATATCATCCCGGATGATCCAGAACAATTTTTCCAAAATTTCTCAAAAATTTAAGGAAAGCAATTATGACTTGATTGCATGATCAAATCATCCTGGACGATCGTCAGATCGTCTTGGCCAATATGCTGGACGATTAGACATCGGATAGCTCTTTTTCAGGGCGATGTTCAGGACGATATTCCACGAATTGTTCTGATCATCCAGGACGGTATATTATCGTCCTGGACGATATGAACAAATTTCTTCTGATCGTCTCAAATCATCCTGGCTGATTGGGCTTAATCTACACTGATCATACAGGATGATAGGAATATCGTCCTGGATGATAAAGCCGACAACTTGCATTAATGAGCTTATTTTGAGATCTTCTATTTAAGCTTTTGACAAGGCACATTTGTAAGTGTCATTGGCAGCCATTGTAGCTTTGTTCATTTGGGAGGAACTTGAAGAGAGAGCTTGAAAGGGAGTGAGGAACAGGTGAAGTCTAAGAGGGAGAAGATCTTGTGAGGGGGGACTCAAGGGAGTGTGGAGGGGAATTCCATACGGTTGCTCCGGCAGGCTTGCACCTTAATACCATCGAATTTAAGGCTTGTCTTGAGGGAAGTTCACCAAAGAAGAAGATCTCTTTGGTGTCAAAGGACCCGGCGACTCCGCCGCACCGGGGAAGGTGGAAGGGCTTCTCCACCTAGCTGTGGGGGCTAAAGGAGAGACTTTTGTAGTGCAATACATGGAGGGTGCCTCCAAGGAGTGGACGTAGGTCAAGGTTTGACCGAACCACTATAAATTTGGTGTGTTCTTTCCTTTATTACTTCCACATTTAATTTCCCCATCGTTGATTTTTTTGTTATGATATTGGTTTGAGTTTTGTGTTTAGATTGAAAGTTAGTTTTTACCAATTCACCTCTCTTTTATTTAGCCTTGGGCCTGTTCTTAAGGGCCTAACATCTCTAACAAACTTTCACCTATAAGATCATGAGGTAGGGATTTTATTAACCTACAATAAAATAGGAACTCAAAAGTGTGAAAGCTATCAATTTCATTACAATCTTACCCATACACCCGCTCTAGAACTTGCATCACTTCAGAGCCCCTATCCTTTCAACTAGTGGGGAATTAATATAATGGGACCCTTTTCTATAGTCACTGGATATCAAATATTTATCATCTTGGCTGTAGATTACTTTACCAAATAGGTGGAGTTAGAGCCTCTAGCAAGATTACTGAATCCAATGCCAAAAAGTTCTGGTGAAAAAATATAATATGTCATTCTTGCATTCTTGTAAGGGTCATCACCAATAATAAGTCCCAATTTACTAAAAAACTCTTAACATATTTTTGTAAGGATTTTTATATTTAGTTAGTCCACATAATTGTCACCCATCCTCAAGCAAATGGGCAAACAGAGATTAAAAACCAGATAATTCTAAAAGGGCTCTCATGTCTAGGGAAGGCTAGGGGCAATGGACTGAAGAACTCCCAAATATCCTCTAGGCTTATTGGACCACAACTAGAACTCATATAGGAGAAATCCCGTATAATCTTTGCTTTGGTAGAGAAGTATTCATACTTGTTAAAATTGAAGTCCCAAGCAATAGAGTTCAGACTTTTGACTTCAATAACAATGTAGAGTAGCTCAGAAATAACTTAGATCTCCTCCTAGAAGAAAGAGATATAGCCTCACTTTGAGTCACTGAATATCATTAAAGAGTTGCCCATCACTACAACTAGAGGGTGAAACCTCAATATTTCTTAATTGGGGATCTAATTCTGCACTTTATTGAGGCAGATGGAAAGGGCCTCCAACATAACAAACTCTCTCCCCTTTGGGGGGTTCTTATTTGGTGGCAACTATGGTTAAGCCTTGCACCTTCATACTAAAGGATGCTAATGGGAAGGTGCTCCCTAAACTTAGAATGTTGGAAACCTTCATAAGTATTATCAGTAGGTGTTGATAGTACTGTTTGTCTTATGTTATGTATTTTCTCCAAAGTCATTATGTTATCATCACATATATACCTTCTATATTTTTATGCTGACCTCATATTCATCCCATTTGTATTGATTATGGTAAAACTTTTTTAGCTCTTATATCCCTAAGTTATACTAAGGAAATATTATAATGTCTACTCTTATATCCTCAAGGTATACTAGGGAACTATTATACTGTCTTATATAATGTAATAATATGATATTCACTTTGTTCTAATATTATCTCCTTATGTAAAAGGATAAAAAACCAATAGATAATCTAATCTTTATCCATGATTTAAGAAATACACAATATATATGGTATCTTAATTACTAGATGATCAATCCAAGGGCAATTTGATCATACCTCTTCCATATAGATTAATTTCATCAAGCAAATGCTTTGATTAACAACCTCTCAACCTCATAAAGATCAAACATCCTAGGAGGATGTCTTGAATCTCAAAATTACTAGATGAACAATCCCAGGGGGATTTGATATGACCTCTTCCATACAAGTTAAATGCCATCAAGCAAATGTTTTGACTAATAACCTTGGATAGGTCAAAAATCCAAGGAGGATGTCTCTCACATTTGCTTAAGTTAAAAGAGCCCTCTAAAATATTTCTCATCATCCAAATTGAAATAAAACTAAGTAAATTTCATATGCATATGAAAAAGAAAAGAACACCAATAACTTTTTAATATATCACTAAACATATCATATACATCATATGGTAACATCAACACTAAATATATGCAACCATCATTATAATATATAAAGTGGTACAACCAGCAACAAAATAACACTACAGAATTTAAATATTATCCTGCTCCTCAAAGGCAAAGGGCTTCTGAAACTCACTCTCTTTCTCATCACCATCAAAATATGAAGAAGAGTCACTAGAAAGCCTAGCTATGTGTTACAACCCCTCGATCACTGCTCTAGTCTTACGCTGCACTAGATGCATTTCGTTCAAAAAACCTCTAATGAAGCCTTCCTTTATACACTCCAACTCCTAGGCCTTCTCCTCCATATCATATATTTGATCACGAGCTTCCTGAATCTTATCTTGGATGATCACCTTGAAGGTAATAGAATTCTTGAATTCTTTTATGACTCTGGAAAGTGACTGTTCTGACTTGGATATGGTTTTTATCTCAGACAATAAAATTTGGAGCATCTTGTTATCATTTTTAATGGATATAATCTTCTCCTCAAGGACCTGATGATCTTTACTATGCTGGTTGATTACTGCCTATGCATCCACCAACTCAATTTGCAAACGGTCCATTTATTGATTCTATAACTAGACTGAAGTTGTCATAGTAGCTAATTCTACCCTACACTCTGCTAGTTGCTCCTCCATAGCCTTAATCTCCTTGATTTTATTATCATACTTCTTCTTATACTCTCCTTGGAGATATTTGACATTCACAAACTCATTAGTAGAGGAAACTTGCTCTACGGATGATAGAGTCTAGACGATCATATGTGGAGGAAACTTGCTCCACATGGAGGATCGAGTATGGAATGATCGTATGTGGAGGAAACTTGCTCCACACAGAGGATCGGGCCTGGAGGATTATATGTAGAGGAAACTTGCTTTACATAAAATCAAGGTTAAGATTCAAATTTTAGGGTGGTACCACAAGGGGCGTATTCCACCACCAAAGGGTCTAAACTTAAGGCAATAAGACATAATAACCCACATTTAGCCTTAAGAAAAGAGACATGAGATATTGAAATTTAAAAAGATTTGAACAAAATTGAGTAAACTTGATTGAAAATTAGAAAATTTTATTGATTGAAAATTTCAGCTACAACAAGCATAGTATCTCTTAAGGAAACGCCCATTTACAAGAAGCATTGAATGATTTCCCTTACAATCCACTAGCTGATACGAGCCTCCTTCGTAGACTGTTTCCACTATGAAGGTCCTTCCCAAGTTGGTTCAAACTTTCCACCGAGTTTTCGGTGCACTAAGATAGGCCTCCGAAGAACCAAGACCAAGTCGCCTACTTGGAAGGTTCTAGGTCGCACTAACTTATCGTGAGCTTGAATCATTCATGCTTTATATAACTCTAAATTTTTTTGAGCTTGAAGGCGATGTCCTTCAAGGCTTTCAAGCTCTTCCAAACGGTGTTGTGCATTCTGTTGAGTTGTAATCTGGTTCTGGATTGCAATTCTAAGCGAAGGGATTTGAATTTCTAGAGGGAGTACGACCTCGGATCCATACACTAATGCAAACTGTGTGGATTGGGTTGGGGTTCGATAAGTGGTCCGGTAGGCCCACAAAGCTTCCACCAACCTCTCATCCCACTGACGCTTATTGTCATTGAGGGTCTTTTTGTTGATTTGAACTAAGGTTTTATTGAAGGCCTCAGCCAATCCATTAGCCCGTGGGTAATAGATTGTTGAGTATCTCCAATCAATGCCATGGCGACTTGCAAAACTATTGATCTTTGTAGACTTGAAAGCGGACCCATTATCGAATATGATTCTGCGTGGCACGCCGAATTGATATACGATATGGTCACGGAAGAATTTCATTATATGGTGTGATGTTACATTTCTTGATGGGACTGCTTCCGTCCACTTTGAAAAGTAATCAGTCGCTGCTAAAATGAAGCAATAACCCTTTGAAGAAGGAGGGTCAATTGGCCCAATGATATCTGTGCCCCAGCTTTTGAAGGGCCACGAGGCTATCGTGGGATGCAACACATAAGGCGGTTGATGTAAAACCACACCATGTACTTGGCACTGATGACAACACTTTGCAATTTTTATGCAATCGTCAATCATCATAGGCCAATAGTATCCAAGTCTTTTGATCTTTATTTTCATCTTAGGACCTGATTGATGAGCACCGCACAATCTGGCATTGACTTCTTTAACAATCTTCAGGGCCTCACTTTTGTTTAAACGATGGAGCCATATCTGATCAAACGATCGTCGGTACAACATATTGTTGACTAATGCATATGATAGGGCACATTTCTTGATTTGATGGGCAAGTGATCTCTCACGAGGGAGCTTTCCTTCTTGAAGATATTCAATTATCAGTTGTCTTCAATCTCCTTCTTCATCGGCTGCTGAAGAGTGTTGACCTCATTTTTGTATGAGGTCACTTGGACCAATCCTGATCTCAAGCCAATCCAAACTCTAGGATCCTCCTAGAATCCCGACCTTAGGATCTACTCTAAATCCTAGGATCCTTCTAGACTCCAGACCCTAGGATCTACTCTAGATCCTAGGATTCTTCCAGACAAATCTAGACCTTAAGATTTATCTAAACCTTAAGATATTTCTAGATTCTAAAACCTTAGGATCTTTCTAGATTCTAAACCTTAGGATCCATCTAGAACCTATGACCCTTTAGATTCTAGGACCAATCTAGACTTCAAACCAATCTTGATTTCAAGCCAATCCAGATCTCAATTCAATTCAAGCCTCAATCAAAATCCAGACTCTAGTCCATTTCAAGATCTTAATCTCCAGTTAAAACCTTGATCTTATTTTTGATCAAACTTCAACCTTATCCAATCAATTATGACCCTCCAAATGATCATAAATAATTTAGATAACTCAAACTTAATCAATCAAACTCAAAATCCAGATCAAATCCAAAATCCAGACTTAAATCCTAGGTCCAAAGACCTTGTCCAAAAGGCCTTTTCTAGGGATTTTTCAAACACTTCAAAATCTAGTCAAATGATCTCTGATTCAGATTCTATCACTTGAAAAGTGATAAGACATGTCTTTGGAGGCAACCCTCCAAATTTGAACCCATTCTGAGCTCTCTAACCCCAGAAACTAAATCAAAATCCAAAGGCTATAAAACCTTCAAATATTTACAACCTATGCCACTGGACTTGTTACCCAGTAGATCCTGACCATAGAGCCTTCTGCAAAGCCTCTAACCACTTTCAAACACTTAATCCTGACTTATTGAACATTAAACTGTATTTTTTGGACCCACTTTGGCCCCTAGTTGACCAGGGGTCAAAATTACCAAAATACCCCTATGGGATTCAAATACCAATTTCAAACCAAATGAACTCTAAATTGTTTGAAACCACTTCCAACAATTTTCAAACTTCAAACCAAAAATTTTGAGCTTGGGCCCACTCCCTAGGTCAACTTGGTTGACCAAGTCAACCTAGTTGACCAATTAGGCTCATTAAGGGCCTAAATAGGCCATTTGACCCAAATGACCATTTTGAACCTTCAAAACACCTTCAACAAACTCAAAATTATATTTCAAACTTGTTGAGACCAAAATTGGACCCTTGACCCAATCAATAGTTGACCAAGTCAACTAAGCCATGGTTAGTCAAATTTTACCCATATAACCCAATTCAATACATTCAATCAAATCAACCCATTCAAATCATATCCAAACCCTTCAAACTCTCAAACACATCTCTAAACATGTTTCAAACCCATTCAACTCAAATTGGAGTTAAAGCAATTGGAGTTTGACTTAGTTAAACCCAAAATCATAGTCAAATTCCCACTTACATGTTCCTACTTATTCAAACATTAACTTTCAAGCTTTAAGTCCATCACACCAGCATTCAAGACTCCCTTTACTACCACCTCAGCAGTCAATTTGACTGTTGACCAGTCAACATATTCAAATTATCAAACAAATGGTTAAAAGGTTGGTCAAATGGTCAAATCTCCTATTTCAAACTAATTCACTCATTATCAAACCACTCCAGCAGTCCTAATCATCTTCTGGAAGTTTCTTAAGCTCCTCCTAATCCCTAGATTAGAAACTAACCAGCCCAAGTGGTCCCAAAGCCCTTTTGAGACCAATAAGACCTCTCCACATGAATGTCCTTGGGCTGTCCTTGCTCCCAGCTTTCCAACCACTCCATGGGCAGGTGGCAGCCATCCAGAGATGCAATCAAATGATCCTAGCCGTCTAATAGATCTAGGGCTGCTTGAATAGGGTAGAACCTCATTTTGAGCCGCCATTCTAATAGCTACCCTATCTCTCCATACTCAGCCTCTCCAGAGGAACTCATTGCTCCTTCAAGCTTTTAAACAATCTCTATACATCCCCCAGGCCAGAATCCGACGTTTGGAGGTTGTTGCTGGCGAGTTGCCGGCCAAACCGAAGGCTAGCCATGTCTAGGTCTTCTCCAGCTCGATCCATAGCTCTTCCGGTCGTGGAGTCTTCTATAAAATGGAGCGTGGACAGCCTACAAATACAACAAATCATTAAACGGTTCAATCCGTCCAAAAATAAAGGTGAAAATCCTAAACCTAGCTTAGGACACTTAGGTTAATTTAACATTTTATTTAATGCGTTATTTTCCGTGAAATAAATTCCCCAATATTTCTATTCACCTAGTAAATCTATGTTTAAATTTTCATTATAAATGGTTGACTGGATTGAGAGAACGAGCTCAAAAATGGATCTTAGGTCATTTTCTGATTTCGTTCAGTTGTACAAAATTAAGGCCGTTGATCACACGATCAACGGTTGAAATTTCGTCACGCCGCCTTCTTGTTTGACAGCGCGGTCTGATCGCTCGTTCTGATCTCGGTTTGACGAGATTACGAGCGTCCATCCTGAGTGGCGGGAGATCGAACGGCGTTCGCACCATGCTGAGCTGGTGAAGTGGCTCGCGCGTGGACCCTAACCGCCGCCGCGCGATTTTGAACCCGCAAACCCGGATCCTCCACGTGTCCCGCCGGCGCAGCCAGGTAATTAAAAATGATTTAATTTAGTTTTAAATCATTTTTCATTATAGATTTCTTCTAAAATCTTTTAAGATTATTTTAAAATTATAAAAAATATTTATTTTATATAAATATCATCAGAAAAATGAAAGTGTTCATTTAAAATAAATTTTAAGATAAAAATTTAATATATTAAATATTTTTAGTTAATGTTTAATTAAGATAATATTAAATTTCTAATTTAAAAGTTTACTTTAAAATATATTCTGATATTCAAAATATATATGTATATTTATATTCAAAATATTTTCAAGTATATATATTCAACTAAATTTAAAATTTAATTTGATGTGGGGTATGTTATAATTTTTTTTAAATAACTTTCAAATATTTAAATATTTGAGTATTTAATTATTATTTAATTTAATTTAAATTCAAAAATTATTTTAAATAATTTTAAATTCCTGAGATATTTAAGATTCAATTTAAGTTAATTTAAGAGGTATTTTTGAATATTAATTAATTTAAAATTAATTCAAATTATATATTTAACCTAAAGCTTTAAAAATTCAAAACAAATTCATTTTAAATTATAAAAAATTAAGTAATATATCAAAACTTTCAGAAAATTAAGTATTTTAATTTGAATCTACTTTCAAAATTTAAAACTTAATATACTTTGATTATTTAAAATTATTTGAATATCCATATTATTTAATTATTATTTAATTAAATATTATATTAATTATTTAAAAAAAATTAAAATATTTTTTTATTTTCAAACAACATAAAAAATCAGAGATCTCTCAAATCCTTAAAATTATTTTAATAATATTTTTAAATTATTCTATTTTAAAATTTATATCTTTATGTATAAGCTTATATATATAAGTATAAATATATATATATATATATATATTAAAAATATTTTAATTATATATTTAATTATCTAATTTTGAGAGATCCCTTGAAATTTTAAATTTAGATTAAGCTTGGTAGAATAGAATTTCTGGGGAGTGATGATTAATCAATGAATAATTATTTTGTTAATTATTCATTGATTAATCCTTCATTTAATTAGGATTTAACTTGATTTGCTTGTTTAGGTTGCACACACTCTCACTTAGCCTAGCGATCACCTAGATCTAAGGACTTGTTTGATTGTATGTGCTTATTTCATGTTTTTCCAAGGGTTAGCAAAACTTTGATTCAAACCCACACAAACTAGTGATATCATTAAGGACAATAATTAAGGACCCTTGTTTAGAGGATTTAGAATAATTCCAAAAATTAGGATTTGCACATTTTTGACTTGAAATTTGAACCACTTGAATTTAGTGACATATACAACCTTGAAAGAAAATTTCACTGATTTTTGAATTCATTAAGACCCTTAATTAATTCTCTAAATCTTAAACCCTTAATTAAGCTCTAAACCTTTAAAAAAATGTAATAAATCAATTTTAAACCCAAAAATTATGTGTAACCCCTCTAACTGACCACAATTCAATCCGTAACTCAAGAAAATTAAAGCCAAATTGATTTTACAGTAATTCTGCACTTAATTTAATTTTAATTGAAAATCAATATTTAAATAATATAATTAATTATTGATAATTAAAAATTCCAAAAAGTTCCTACACTTGGGAATCTTTTCTTAGGTCATTACTGACCTTTGGGGCTGATTTCAAGGAGTTTGGAGTCCATTTGGATTCAAATTGCAAAAAGCCCTCTAATTAAGCTATTTTAAAAATTCCAATAAATACCTCAAACTTCAAAATTTCATAACTAATTAAAGGAAAATCCAAATCAGTCAAACTCACTTGCATTCAACTCACAACAATGTCTAATATTTATTAAAAATATCAAAGTTCCAGAAAATCATTAATTTCAAAAAGTCAATTTTTTGGTCAAACATAGGTCAAAAACTAGTTCAAAACTTCAAACCTTCGTAATAAAATGCAAAAAAATCTGATTTCAATGTACTTATAGTCTAACTGATAGTATTAAGGTCTAGTATTTTAATAAAATATTAAATTTCCAGAAAACACTTTTAATTAAAATTCAATTTTTGACCCCTTAATTAAATGATTAAAATATTCAAAAAATTCTAAAAAATTCAAAATTGTTTTAAAACTCTAGAAATATCTAACAAACCCTTAAAACTAGCAATCAGAAACTTTTAATTAAAATTCATTAACCTTTAAACACTAATCAAATCAAAACACTTAATTATATCGGGTACCACTAGGTAACCCAGGCCTACGAGGCTATTAGCTTAGCCCCAAAGAAGGTAAAATAAACTTAACGGCCTTGGTGTGAAATGAAGGTGGTATCCAACAAATAATTAAGAATCAATCTTAAAATTGACTTCAATCCATTAATACTTAAACTTTAATTAAATATCCCTTAAGCCTTCCAACCAATCGAACCTTAAACAACTTCAATCTAAATATCCTATTTAGGACATATCAAAGCCACACGGCTTACTGCACACACTTTAGATGATTTGCTAGGATCACCGACTCTAGTTTTAGGATAGACCGGTGTTTACTTTTCTGCTGTGTGCCGGGTTTTTCGAGCTTTTACTGCATGCTGGTTGTTAGCTTAGAATTGATTGACTGTTTGTTTATTTATTTATTGCACTCTGTGTTGTAATTGATTGATCATTTAAATTTCAAATATAACTGCTTGAGATTAATTATAACTACTTGGGATTATATATAACTGTTGATTATTAGGATAACCATGTAGAATCAAGTCTAGATTTTTTTAAATTAATTTAAATTTGATTGAATAAGGTTGTAAATTTTTGGAATGATTTGAGTTTGGGATATTTGATCCAATTTGAATTCCAAAGAGGTAAAGACATCCCTAAAGGGGAGAGTCTTCTTCCATTTGGAGGTTAAATTAGGATCCCTTTCAAATATTCAAAGAGGAAAGATAACACCCCGTTCAAGGGTGAGTTTCTTTTCATTTGGATATCCGGAACCGACGAATCAAGATGTTCGTGAGAGGACGAAGAAATGGGTGACGAGAAGAATCCCAAATCTCAAAATCATTTAAATCTTAGGATAGAATCCAGGTTGTTGTCAGTGGTGCCCGACCACTTTAATTTCTTACAAAATTCTGTGATGTAATAATAAGTGACACTTGTCATATGGACATTTAATTTGATTGATTTATTTAATTGATTGTGTAGTAGAACTACCTATTTTTCTAGTCTTTTTACCTGCATGCCAATTTTGATTTGACCTGGAATCCGATCGTAGGTTTTTAAGGACTCATTCAAAACTATTTCTACTTAAACAAAATTAAAATATTTAAGCTCACATAGAAATTCTAACGTTTTAAGAAGTAAGCCCAGGACCGCCAAGAGTTCTCATGTCATAACTTTCATTCAAATTCAAGCCTTTAATCGAGTCGATTAGCATGCATTAGATTAATAACAAATTAAACTTCTAAAATTTTAAATTGCATTTTTAGCTTAAGCATCAAACAACCCAATATAAGTCAAAGGGGCCAATTAGGATCTGCTATAGATGTCGGCCCCAACTCCTCAAAATTTTCTAAACAACATTCCGACCACTCAACATTAAAAGACTGGACTCATATTTTAAAGAGCCTAGGTGGTTTAGCTGGCTCCCTAATTCAGGCCGGGGTAAGTCTAGATTTCCACTACATTGGCTAGGTTCGGGTCACTTTTCAGCACCCAATTTAGACTTAGGTTCCGAGGCTGGCTCGGGCTATAAGACCTCAACCTCCGGGAATCTAATCCCAACATTCTAATAAAATTGACCATTCAAATTAAATATCTCTTTCAATCAAATTCGAGCCCAACACTTAGGATAGGCTGGGGTGTTTTTGAAGTAATTCAGAATCTCAAAACACCTCTTACCCTTCTTCCTTTGACTCTAGAAATAAGTCTTCAATTTTGAACCAATCCCACTTGAATTTCCAAACTTTACCTCCTTTGACATCCAGCTTTGAAAATCCAAATAAAATTTCTACCACTATTTTAATCGAGAGTTTTTGTAGGAAAATTCTAATTTTCCTACGATGTAATTAACTACGAGGGCTTACGCTCGTAGGAGATTTAGAAACCCAGACCTGATTTTCAAAATCAAGTTTTCAAAACCTTCAATTAATTATCTTTGGGAATTCAAACAAAAAATGGCGATCGTTATCATCATATTTAAATAATCGATAATAGGTAATATCATCTTTCTTTGGGAAGATATATTATTTAATTATCATTATTTTGATTATGAAATTAATGATCACTTATCCAAATTATTATAGTTAAATAATTGATTGAATGTCATTTTGATCTTTTGAGATCATATGATTGTTCCCCCTTGAGTTTGACTACGATAATCCAGATAAATTTAAAATTCTAAAATTTGAACCCATTAGGGAACGATATGTTTGTCTTTCGAGGTAATATACTGTTCATAATGACGTGTTCAATTTCAAAATTCAAAATTTAATATTCCCAAAGAAAATTAATTCTTTTTCAAAACTATATATTTTTTTCAATCAAACAAAGAGGTAGAAAGTGTTACAAACATGTTTTTAGATTATGATTTTGATGATAGCAAACATATCTTGCTTCACTACGACTGTTTTTTTCTACTGACTTTTCAGGACTCAAAGATCGAACGGAAATAAGAATTAGCTCAAGATGGGGTAGATTAGGGTTGAGTCAGTCTGTAATTTTATTTTTCCCTCTTGAGTCAATTGTAATCTTTGGTGTAACTAATGTAAAGTAACCCTACACAAACACACTTGAGAGACTTAAAAATTCTATTTTTTACTCTAATCGGCCAGAATGATATTCACATCGTCCTGGATGATCTGGCTTAAAATAGAAATTCTAATAAAGGGTTCTTAATTAAGGCAGCCGTCATTAGCAAATTGGCATGGACGATAATGTATCGGCCTGGACGATAATGTATCGGCCAGTACGATAGGATCAAAACATAAAGAAATTGCCGCCATAAATAATTAAGGTATTCTGTATTTTTTGCAATCGGCCATGACGATCTTGGATCGGCCTGGACGATATTCATAATTATGCCTTAATTGATCAGACAAATCAAGAAAGTAGTTAAGGATGATTGATATGATCACATCATCCTGGACGATCGCAGGATCGGCAAAAATGATTTAGTCAAAAAACCTTAGTTACTCTTGGACGATCTGGATCGGATAGCTTGCATTCAGGGCGATGCTTTGGACAATTTTCCTCTGATTTAAACTGATCGGTCGGGTCGATCGTGATATCGTCATGGACGATCAAGCTAATTTTTAATCGTCCAGTTTGCATTCAAGGCGATGCTCTGGCCGATCTTCTGAGATTTGTACTGATCGGCCAGGATGATTTCCATATCGTCCTGGACGATATAGTTGGCAACTTGCAATTAATGAGCTCCTTTGAAGCTCTTCTATTTAAGAGCTCTTGTTCAATATTTTTAAAAATCTTTGCTGCCGCCTTGACCTGAGAAGACCTTGAGGAGAGAGAGAGAGAGAGAGAGAGAGAGAGAGAGAGAGAGAGAGAGAGAGAGAGAGAGAGAGAGAGGATCTTGTGAGGGGGAGCTTGTGAGGGGTTTCACAAGGGTTGCTTCAAGGATCACTCTACTTCTTCTTCATCTAGAGTTTCTCATCCGTGGAAGGGTCGGTAGAGGTAAGGATTCAACAACTGATTGTGGTTCTCTGCCAGCTTCAGGAGGAAGCAAAAGGAGTTGGGTTCTCTGCTTTGCCGGGGTGGCAAAAAGGAGATGTCTTTGTAAGGGCTTCTCCATGAAGCTGTGGGGGCTAAAAAAGAGTCACGTTGATAGTGCAATACTCGGAGGGTGCCTCCGAGAGTGGACGTAGGTCGAGTTGACCGAACCACTATAATCCTTTGTGTTCTTATTTTTACTGCTTCCTCATTTTAATTTTCGCACTTAGTTTTCTTGTGGTGTGATTTGGTTTGTGATTTTATTTCTTTATGAAAAAGTTTTTTTAAAATACCAATTCACCCCCCTCTTGGTTAGCTTTGGGACTAAGTTCATAGGGCTTAACATCCCTAACAAACTTTCAAGTGGTATCAGAGCAGGATTTATAAAAATTAAGTTTGAAAACTTTTTGAATTTAGATCAATGGCTAACTTTGGGAATCGTAATACACCGGAGGGGTACTCTATTACCCGACCACCTTTGTTTGATAATATCCCATTTGATTTTTGGAAAACTCGCATGTCTATATTTTTATAATCTACTGATTATCGCATGTGGATGCTTATTACGGATGGTTACACACCTCCAACTGGTAAACTTAACGACATTACTATTCCACTTCCTTTTACTAAATGGACTTTAGATGATAGGGATCTGGCTCAATTGAATGCAAAATGTCTTAATTATTTTTTTTATGCTTTAAAATCAGAAGACTACATGCGTGTTTCCATTTGCAAAACTGGTAAAGAAATTTGGGATAAATTGTGTATCACTTATGAAGGCACTAATGAAGTTAAACAATCCCGTTTGAACTTTCTCTTGCATGACTATGAACTTTTTCGTATGAAACCTCATGAATCAATTTCTAAAATGTATACGAGATTTACTCAGATTGTTACTTCCTTGCATGCCTTAGGAAGAGAGCTTTCAAATTTTAAAAAAGTAAACAAAATTTTATGATGCTTGCCTTCCTCTTTTGATGCAAAAATTGCTGCTATAACTGAATCTAAGGATTTGAACACGTACTCGATTGATAACTTACTTGGCTCACTCATTGCTTACGAGCAAGGGGTGAATCAAAGAAATCTTGATGCAGGTGAGAAAAAGAAAGAGAAAACAGTTGCACTAAAGGCGTACAAATCTGACTCCAATTCTTCCGGGTCTGAGAGCGATGAAGTTGCCTTCATCTCAAAGCAATTCAGAAACTTTCTACGGAAGAAGCAAAAGCATCATTAAGGAAAAGGTGAGGATAACAAATATTCTAAAGGATCTTCTGATGTTGTTTGTTATGAATGTAGGAAGCCTGGACATGTAAAAGCCGATTGTCCTACACTTCAAGATCACTCGAGCAAAGAAAAAAAAAGGGTGAGGAGAAATCCAAGTTCAGGAAGGACAAGAAAAAAGTTCAAAGAGCGTTCTGGGCAGAATCTGGTACTGATTCCTCTGAGACTGAACCAGAGGAAGAGACAACAAACCTGTGCTTAATGGGGGAAGATCATATTGAGCAAAGCGATGATGAAGAGGTATGTAAACCAACCTATGATGAATTATTTGAGATTTATGAGAAAATTCATGCATCATATAAAAAAACTTAAGAAGACTCATGCTAACTTAAAATTGGAACTTGTAAATTTACAAAAAGAGTATGAAGTTATTCTTAAAGATCATTCAACTATTGATTCTAATCACATGTCTCTTCTTAATGAATTTGATGATTTGAACAAAAAGCACTCAAAATTAATTGATGAGAATGAAGCATTAAAAGTTTCACACATCTCTCTTCAATCTGATTTCAAGAAATCTAAAGAGAAAGAGAAAAACTTGAGGGTTGAGAATGATGTTCTAAAAAATACAAACTTGAGGATTAAAAATGAATTGGATACACTTAAGAAAACTTGGATGACGCCTACTCTTGATCAAAAGCCAAGACTTAGGAAGAGGCATTATAACTCAAACCATTTAAGAAAACCTTTTCCTGGAGTTAGATGTTTTTCTTGTGGCATGTTAGGACACATCTCACACACTTGCACCGTTCACCGTAGTACACATTGGGTGTGGAGACCTAAGGTGCATAATTCACAGCATAGCACACATATATTACACTCTATTTTTTATGAGAAGGGACCCAAACCTATTTGGGTTCCTAAGTCTGATAGCTGTTGATTCTTGCAGGAGTGCTCTCACCAAAGACCTCGTGGGAGCACAGGATAATTGGACATATGGAGGCTCGCAGCTCAAAATTGCTTAAACTTGCTATTTCATAATTTCTTAAAATGTTTTTTAATTAGTTTTGTGTTATTCTTTGTTGTGTGCTAGCTTTTTTTTTGTTCTAGATTGTTTTATTTTCGCTTTGCTTTTATGATTGGTTTTCTATATGTTATTTTTTAAACTTTTAGATTTTGGAGATTTAAAGCAATTGATTATCATATCTAAATCAGTTAAAGGGAGAAACACTGTTAATGGTTTCCCTCCCTCTAACCTCTTTTAGTGACATAATTTTCTTTTCTAGACAAAAGTCTATCTCATATTGACAAACTATTTTTTGAAACTAAGATTCTTTTTATCTTGCTACAATAATCTATCTTGTGCATAATATCCAAAGTTCTTATATATCTTTCAAGTTAATTGAAATCTTGCCATTGCATTTATCACATGATTATGATTTTGTTTTGTGGCTTGTTCTTCCCTATGTTAGAGAGAGAGCTCCTTTTCTCTAATATTTGGAGGATATACTCACAACTAAGGTTCTTTTTTAGAGGGTTTGTTAAAGAGTTTTTAGCTTGTAAGAATTAAAAAGGAAAGAGGCCAATGACGCCAAATAGAAAAGAAAACTATATACACAAAAGTGTATCAAAATCAAAAGATGCTCAAAGAGCCAATCAAAGTGATAAGAGGCATAAAATGAGCCCACTAAATGCAAGCTATCCTCTCTTTTCAAAACTTTTAAAACTTAGAGAACTCATTGGTTATTTGATGCTCAAAGGCTTGATTTCAAATTCCATGATTGAGACAAATTACTTTGTTATATTATTTATAAGATATTTTTTTTGTAACCAAGTTTTAATTGGATCTTCTTTTTACCCAGTAAAGTTTTTTCTGAGTTAGACCTTTTATTTTTAAAAAGACGATTATTGCCCTGAAAGAAGTCCGAGCTAGGGATTAACAAGATCGGATATTCTACCTTTTTCAGATTTTGACTTGTTAACTCTTTGATCTTTTGAATCTCTAAAATTTAATTGTTTGAGAAATTTGTCATATGGATACTTTACTATAAAAAAAAACAAGAAAATGGTTCCTTTCTTTCGTCTTTCTTTTTCTTTCTTTTTTTTGGCCTTTTTATTGTTGTTTCTAGCTTTGTATTGTGAGTCATTTGTTTTTGAGGTCTTTGATCATCAACATCTTTTCCTTGGATTCAAATTTCTTATCACATTGTCCTGGCCGATTCTTATATCATTCTGGATGATAGGACAAATTATCTTCAAAATTCCATCTGCTAAAATTTTCTGTGCTTGCTGTAACTCTTCGTCCTGGACGATAATTTATCGTCCTGGAGATCTGATCGAACTCTGTTGCAATCATGTTGATAGTCTTGGCCGATAACATATTTTGTCCTGGCCGATGCATTTATGGTCATCATCCTGACCGATACACTAGATCGTCCTGGACGATCCATGTGTCAGCACGTTTAAATCTTTAAAATCGGCCTCGAATGATCCATTATTAGACAATCGTCCTGGCCGATCCACTGTTCGCCCTGGATGATACACGTGGCATAGATTTTAAACGTTTTAACTTTGGCCGGTATGATCAATTATTGTGCATAGTCCTTGACGATACACCTAATCGGCCCGGACGAACTACTTTTTCAATGGTCGTCCGGCTTGACTCCTCGAGACGATCGCATGTGTCTAATCATCCTGGCCGATATCTGATCGACCCGGCCAATCGGACCGCCTTTTTGACCAATTGGCCTGTACGCAATAATTGAACCAAATCATCCTAGACGATTCTGTGATCGTCCTATGGCCGTTTCTTTAAATTCAGGCCATTCCAGCCATTGTTTTCACCTCAAACCTTCTTCTTCTCTTGTGTTTTCTTACTGGTTTCTTGCTATGGCTGGTGGGAAGCGAGTCCGATAAACTTCTGGGAGTTCTTCGAGGGCTAGGATTGACCCTCGTTTCAGGGAGACAGAAGATGAAGCTGCGTACCATCGATATAAAGAATGTGGGATAACTGTCTCCAGAGTCATCAATCCTGTCCACCCATCGTATCCGGTAATGGATCTCTTTGCTCACACTTCTCTTTGTTTCATTCTTTCTCTCGCTGTCCCCTTTCATTCTGAGCTTCTTCGTGAATTCTTCACAAATCTTTGCATAAATCCTACTTTCACAGCCCTAACCTTCTATGTGAATCGACGCCCGGTCGAAATCACATATCAAGACTGTGCTGAACTTTTGCAACTATCCACCACCGGGGATAAGCTGCATATAATCATCTCAGATCCTGACTTTGACTGGCCTACGGCAAATCATTTCCTTCGCCAGACCAATGCACCTTTTCATGTTGGCGAGACTAGCTCTTTAGTCAAAGATGCTAGGATAATTCAGTATGTCCTTCGAACCTCCATTATTCTAAAAGCTGGGGACCGAATCCACATCACTCATCTACTTTCTCTGACTACCTTTTTCATTATGGCCCGGAGAGAATTTAATGCTACTAATCTAATCTTTCGATACATTGATCATTTAACAACTATTCGAGATCCAGGTCATAAGAGGAAACCCAATCTGGCTTTAGGACACCTCATAGCCTATGTCCTTGAAACCAAATATCAACTTCAATATCCTGCTCCTCCCAACCTCCCAACTCTCTTCTACTCAAACAGTTCCTTCAATACCCTTCACAGTACTCGTCTCCACCCAGGGGATGAGGAACCTCGAGGGGTTGAGGAGGAGGAGGCTCCCGCTTCCGCTCCTATTCCTGATCGTACTCCTCTTCGATAATACTCACAGCTTGTCCAGTTAGTGGAGAGGTTTGATCGATGGGAGACCTGCTTCGAAGCTTACATTGCTGCACAAGAGCAGCAACATTTTGAGGACATGGCCCGCTACGAGCAGCACCGCACAGAGGACTTAGCCCGTTTTGACAGCTACATTACTCACCAGCAGCATCAGCATGACCAGGACATCGCCTGGTTCAATGCTCAGTTTACTACGCTAGCTGGCTACTTTCAACAGCCACCTCTACCACCTCCATCTGATGATCATGATCCCTCATTTTTCTAGTTTTTGTTTTCTTTTTTCTATTTTCTGTAGTTTGTCTTGTAGTTTTTTTTAGTTTCTGTTATGTTTTTTTCCTTTTTCTTTATGTGTGTCTAGGACCCTCTTTTTATGATGACAAAAGGGGGAGTAGGATGTGGTATGAAAAGTTGATGCTTGTAACTTTGAAATTTTAATGAACTGCTATTTTTACTGAGATTTTCCTACTTGTGTTTGCCATCATCAAAAAAGGGGGAGATTGTTACAAATATGTTTTTAGATTAAGATTTTGATGATAGCAAACATATCTTGCTTCACTATGACTATTTTTTTCAACTGACTTTTCAGGACTCAAAGATCGAACAGAAATCAGAATAAGCTCAAGATGGGGTAGATTAGGGTTGAGTCAGTCTGTAATTTTATTTTTTCCCTCTTGAGTCAATTGTAATCTTTGGTGTACCTAATGCAAAGTAACCCTACACACACACACTTGAGAGACTTAGAAATTCTATTTTTTACTCTAATCGGCCACGACGATATTCACGTCATCTTGGATAATCTGACTTAAAATAGAAATTCTAATCAGGGGTTCTTAATTAAGGCAGCCATCATTAGTAAATCGGCCTGGACGATACGTGTATCGGCTAGGACGATAGGATCAAAACATAAAGAAATTGTTGCCATAAATATTTAAGGTATTATGTTTTTTTGGCAATCGGCCAGGACGATCTTGGATCGGCCTGGACGATATTCACAATTAATCCTTAATTGATCAGACAAATCAAGAAATTAATTAAGGATGATTGATATGATCACATCATCTTGGACGATCGCAGGATCGACCAGGATGATTTAGTCAAAAAACCTTAGTTACTCCTGGACGATCTGGATTGGGCAGCTTGCATTCAGGGCGATGCTCTGGACGATTTTCCTCTTATTTGAACTGATCGGCCGGGACGATCGTGATATCGTCCTAGACAATCAAGCCAATTTTCAATCATCCAGTTTGCATTCAGGGAGATGCTCTGGCCGATCTTCTAAGATTTGTACTGATTGGCCAGGACGATTTCCATATTGTCCTGGACGATATAGTCGGCAACTTGCAATTAATGAGCTCCTTTGAAGCTCTTCTATTTAAGAGCTCTTGTTCAACATTTTTAAAAATCTTTACTGCTGCCTTGACCTGAGAAGACCTTGAGAGAGAGAGAGAGAGAGAGAGAGAGAGAGAGAGAGAGAGAGAGAGAGAGAGAGAGAGAGAGGATCTTATGAGGGGGAGCTTGTGAGGGGTTTCATAAGGGTTGCTTCAAGGATCGCTCTGCTTCTTCTTCATCTAGAGTTTCTTATCCGTTGAAGGGTCAGTAGAGGTAAGGATTCAGCAACTGATCGTGGATCTCTGCCAGCTTCAGGAGGAAGCAAATGGAGTTGGGTTCTTTGCCTTGTCGAGGTGGAAAAAAGGAGGTGTCTTTGTAAGGGCTTCTCTGCCTAACTGTGGGGGCTAAAGGAGAGTCACGTTGGTAGTGAAATACTCGGAGTGTGCCTCCGGGGAGTGGACGTAGGTTGAGTTGACCGAACCACTATAAACCTTTGTGTTCTTGTTTTTACTGCTTCCTCATTTTAATTTCCACAGTTAGTTTTCTTGTGGTTTGATTTGGTTTGTGATTTTATTTCTTTGTGAAAAGGTTTTTTTTAAAATACCAATTCACCCCTCCCTCTTAGTTAGCTTTGGGACTAAGTTCATAGGGCTTAACATCCCTAACGAACTTTCAAAAAGGACTTGGGAAGTTTGTTTTTTGATGTACTCTATATCTATAGGACTAAGTTCATGGACTTGACGACCCTGCAGTTCTATAGGGATAGAGTCTTCTTCTGGACAGGCAAATTCCTTTGCAAGCTTTGCAAGGGCATTCGCCAAAGAATTGCTTCCATGGGGAATCCTATACATAGTTACAATAGGAATTTGCTCGAGTAAATGACTAGTGTATTGGTGGTATTTAAGGAGTTTAGGATTCAAAACCTTATAGATTCTAGCAATCTGGTTGATCACCATTTGAGAGTCATCAAAGATTTTAATCTATTTAATCTCCATTAAGATTACAAGTTCCAGGCTAGTTATCAGAGCCTCGTACTCAGCTTCGTTGTTCATACATGGTTATGATAAATGGTAGGAAAAATACACCATTCCCTTTTCCGGTGTTATGAATACTAGGCCGACTCCGGCTTTCCCAGGAATAGTAGATTTAGGTGTTTTGCCCTGTTGAGAGGACGCAGCACCATCAAAATACATTTCCCATGCTTGAGTGTTAGATTCCTCAAAACTCATGATTTACTCGTCAGGTAAATCATCGTTTAGAGGAGATTCTACCGGCAACGGGTGTGCCGCAAGGAAGTCGGTGACGGCTTGCCCTTTCATAGCATGTAGGGGAATGAAAGTGATTTCAAATTGGAGCAATATCATAGACCAACGAGTAATACTTCCTGACAACGTAGGCCTGGTCATAAGATATTGCAGGGGGGTTAAAACTGGAAATTAAGTTAACTTGATGAGAAAGCTTATAATGTCTTAGTTTTTGTGCTGTAAAGACTAAGGCAAGACAATGTTTCTCGATCGTTGGATATTGAATTTTTGTTGGGAGAAGTCTTTGACTCAGGTAATAGAGAGCATTCTCTTTCCCCTCATCATTGACTTGAGTAAGGAGGGCCCTGAGAGACTCGTCAAGGGCCACAGTGTAAAGGATTAGAGATCTCCCTGGAATTGGGGCTGCCAAGACTGGTGGATTTGTCAGTTATTGTTTGATATTTTTAAAAGCAGATTGACATTTCTCATCCCAAATGAATTTGGCATCATTTTCAGCAAGGACCAAGAATGGCTGACATCTTTTGAAAGGATTGGAAATGAATCTTCTTATATACGCCAGCCTACCTTGAAGAGACCTTAGTTGAGTAAGGCTCTTGGAGGCGGCATATTTAAGATAGCTTCGATTTTGGCAGGATCAATTTCAATTCCACGGTGCCTTACTACGAAGCCTAGAAATTTCCCTGACGTGAAACCGAAGGTACACTTCAAAGGATTCATCTTAAGGTTGTTGTGGCGCAACCGCTCGAAGACGATTCTTAAGTCATAAAGATGAGCTTCTTTAACTTTACTCTTGACAACTAAATCATCGATGTAGCACTTGACTTGATTATAGAGTAAGTCATTAAAGATTCGAGTCATAGCCCGCTAGTAGGTTGCACCGGCATTTTTAAGGCCAATTGGCATCACTTTATAACAAAAGATCCCTATAGGACTTCTGAATGCAGTGTTTCTCTCATCTTTTGGGGCCATCTTGATTTGGTTATAACTAGACGAGCCATCCATAAAGGAGAAAACAACATGCGAAGAGGCGATATCCACCATGAGTTCTAGAATTGGCAAGGGAAATTCATCCTTATAATATGCCTTATTCAGGTCTCTATAGTCAACACAGACCTGGATTTGACCATTTTTCTTTCGAATAGGCACTACGCTAGCTACCCAAGAAGGATATTATTCCTCCTGGATAAATCTGGCCTAGGCCAATTTCTTGACTTCAGAAATGACTTGTTGTTTGATCTCCAGACGCATACGCCGCGGAGCTTATTTGACAGGAATGGCATCGTGTCGGATTCCAAGTTTATGAACTACTACATCAGCGGACAAGCTCAGAATTTTGTCGTATGTCTAAGTGAAACAGTCCTTAAACTCGGATAGAAGTTGAATTAGATCCTTAAACTCATCCTCATTCAACAAAGAACTTATGAAAGTGGGGCGAGGGTCATCCTCTGTTCCAAGGTTGACTTCTTTAAGTACATCGATTATCAATTTGATTTCTTCTTCAAATTTAGGGGGTGCATCCCGAATTTGAACCTCATCAGAATCATCAAAGGTCTCCAAACAAAGTCCATTAAGTGAATCAATGACTTCAGTAGGGACACTTTCAGATTCAGGATGGTTAGTTATCATCAAGCAATATTCATCATCATCAAACGAACTAACGGTACCAAAGCCGATACCACTTGTCCAATTTTTATTGAATTTTAAATTCCAAATATTTTGGTGGTATCTAGCCTGAACCTTAGTCCATCGACTCTGAGCGAAACCTTTAGAGATAAGAGCTTTATCACCGATAGGAAAGTAGCCAAAAGGTAATTCCATTAATTCATTGAAATCTACCTCTTCAAGGATTACATCACCTTTGTTCCTTGAAGAGGAGGTGCCAGGAAAGAACCTCTGGACTTTCCTTACTTCTCCATCTAAGTTAGGGGTGTCCTTAGTTACTAACCCTGAGACTCTATCAACAGACAATGGGGTTAAGGCTAACGATTTAACTGCCCTATTAAGCTTTCATATATACTCAATTCAGGCTCATCACTTTGAGGTTTAGAATCATTACCCTCCTGGTCACTATCTGAATTTAAGGTGGATCAAACTTTGGAGGAGGATTGATTTTTCTGTAGTCAAAAGCAATTCTGGCACCCCTTTTCCTTGATTCTTCATTAGAACTTGTGTTAAGTTCGATGTTCATTGGAGTATTTCTCTTTTCAACCGAATGGAGGCCTCGACCTTGTGCTCTTTGGTCCATCCTCCCACCTCTTTGAGGTAGATTGATTGGAGGCCCAAATACTATGCTCTCGACGTCGTCTTCACTACTAGAATCATGTCTTTTTTATTCTTGAATTTTTTTTTCTCAATTTTTGAATTTCTTTTGAACTTTGATTTTCTTCTTTCTCGTCCTTAACGTTGATCTCTACCTTAGATTTGGCAATATACCCTTTGGGAACATAGTATGCAGCATCCTCGTAGATCCCAACTTCGTGAACAGAGAATCGTTGTAGATCACCCTTAATTTCAAACTCAATGCCATCTCGTTGGTACTTGATACATTGATGTAAGGTGGAAGGAACCATTCTATACTCATGAATCCAGGGCCTACCTAGGAGCGCATTAAGTGACATAGCAGAATCAATTATATGAAATTTTTCTTCAGTTTTTAACTCTTCTATCTCTAGAAGAAGTGTGATTGAACCTAAAGCCTTCTCTCCCTTTTTGTTGAACCCACGAAGCACCAACCTATCGGTTGAGAGCTTGTTAATATCAACTCTAAGGTATGCGAGAGTCTTTATGTTCATCACGTTGACCGATGCACCCAGATCAACAAGAACTCTTGATAGCTTAAAATTTCCCACTTTTACGGTGATGTAAAGCGGGCAATTATGATCAATAGTTTCTAGGAGTAGGTACTAATCGGAGAAGGTAACTCATGGAATTTCCTTGAAGTACAAAGATTCTTCCTCAGAAGTTGAAGCATGTTGAGCTAAGTAAATCTCTGGGTCGAGATGTGCTTTAATTAGAGTCTCCCTCATCTCTTTTGAAAGGACAAGGGCATCATAAATGCTCAACTTAGTAGGCAACTTCCTAAGGTGAGCTAAGACATTGTAATCAACACTTGGAACATTAACTTCAGGACCCGGAGGATTTAAAGGAGAGTTTGATTGTTGAGTAGGGACTTGAATCGGATCAGTGGAAACAACTTGTTTTCCTTTTTCATGTGGAGGAAGCCTAGGGGGTAAAACCTTATCACCACGTAGTTGTACTTGCACGATTTCATCAGAAAGAACAAGCTACGGGGAGTTCTATGCACTCCTTAGGCAATTTATGGTCATTTTCTGAATGTGAATCTAAATCCGAAAAGTCTATCACGACGGGACTCCCTTGAAAATTAATTTCAGGGGTATCACCATCTGATAAGATATCAGATTCATCTTCCCTTTGAGTGGTCAAATATGGAAAGCTGAGTTTTTGAACTTCTTGATTGATCTCATCTAATTCTGGATTATTTTCAATAGAAGAGTCATTTGAAATTACATTCTCAATTATAATCATCAAAACATTTGCAGAAGGATCTTTCTTTTTATTTAATTTGTGACCCTTTGCCTTTGATGGGGCAAAGTAAAAGTCAGATAACTTCAGTGGGGCCAGTGGTTTTGAGCCACCATCCACCACTTGCACAGATCTCTCATCAATAAATTTTCTCTCTACAAAAGGTTCACTCTTTTCATTTTTATTTAATATAGTAGTTCTTACAACTACTGGAGAGAAAATCGTCCCAACATCCTCCTGCAATGCCTCCAGGTCAACCTCCCAGATCGGGCCCTGGGCTCTCATCGGTAACTGTTGAGGAAGACGAAAAGATTGGTTAATCGACTTTTTAAATGCCCGGGATAGTGCTATATCCTAACCATCTTCAAGAGACAAAGAAAGATTAAAATTCTTACCTGATATGGATTTGACAGACCCCTGATTCGGATCGACCACTTTGGAATTATTATGTTACCTTGATGGAAGTTCTTCTTGAGCCAGTCCTTAAAGACTATGCAGTCTTCGATTGTATGGCCCAACATGCGGTGGTAGGGGCAAAAGTTTAGATCATTCTTTTTATTTGCCTCTTCCGGCTTCTTGGCCTCCGGCAATCGAAAATCTGGTTTCTTTTGAAGGCTCTTAAAGATTTTCCTCACCGACTCCTTTTTAAATGGATATGGATGAGCCAATATCTCTTTAAAAGTAATTTGGTGAGATTCTCTAGTAGGTTGAGAAGTTACCTGAAAGTGTTGAGGTTTCTGAGTTTGTTGAACAACAGGATTACTCGATTGAATATTGATCGGCTTCTTCCCTTTATCAAATGCTGAAACCGTTATTGTTCTCTTTTCAAAGGACTTCAACGGTTTACTAACCTTCTTATCTTCAGTAGAATCCTTCAAGAATGGCATTTTGGAAGCCTCTTTTTGTAGATTACTAGCTTTGTTAAGAAGTTTTTCAAAGGTTTTGATTGTAAACCCCTTTAACAGAAAAGCAATAGGGCCGTGTATATTCTTTAGAAGAATCTCCACTGCATGTTGCTCTTGCAGTTGGGGTTCACATTTCATCGAGAGGTTTCGCCACCTCAAGACGTAGTCGACCAAAGACTCGCCCAATTTTTGCTTTTCGATGACGAGATCACCAACGGTTACACGTTGTTGAGCTCCTGAGAATCTCTGTTAAAAAGATACCCTCGAGCTTTGTGAAAGTTTTTACAGAACCATTTGGTAAATCTGCATACCACTCAAAAGCAATACCGGATAAACTACTCACAAACTAACGAAAGAGTAGATCATCCGACCCTTGTGAATTGCAATAGCTTGCTCGGAAATGTGCCAGATGCTGTCTTGGGTTTTCTAAGATGCTAAAAACTTTGAAAGAAGGTGGCACAAAGCCCTTGGGATAAGGAACAAAATCATTTTCCTCGGGGTAGGGTCTACCATTTGGAATAGATACAGTTTCTTGAGAATGAGCTAAGGCCTCCCTTACCTGGATTTCAATCATCTGGCAGATATCTTTATCTGCTGGAGACACTAAAGAAATAAATTCTAGAAGTTTGGGATTTGAATCAGCCTTCCTGCTGTGCTCGCCCAATGTGTGTACTGAAGGCTGCAACTACTCGGGTCTAGACTGCTGTGATTGAAAAAGATGACTATGTATCTGTTCAACTCTTATCATCATCTCCTTAACTTTTCTTTCAAGATTTTTGATATATTCATCCTTTTCCTTTAATCTAACAGAACTATCTGAATCTGAATCGACTGCTGCTGATTCTTCCTCCTTACCAGAGCGTTGTTTAGAAGGCTCAACATCCTTAGTTGATGCTCGAGTTTCAATCATATGAACATCTGCTACTGGATCTTCCTCTACTTATAAATTATCATCATCTGGATTGAATTCTTCAATAGCCTTCTTCTTAAGAATATCTCTAATTTCTTGTACTACCTCCTCAACTGGTCTCCCATTTATTGCTTTAGTATAGATTGGTAAGTATCCTTCATATTCTATCACTTGATCGAACTCTTTCACATCTAGTTTAGCGAAGATGTCATTAATCTTACTATCTTCTTCAGTGAGTTCTTCAGCAACCAATTGATCTAACATTTCTTCATTAGGATTTTGAATCATCTCATCCCCTTCGACTGTCCCGAGGTCGGTAGTCTCAAGGGTGACATCCTTAGTAGGGTGAGGGATATCAATCTTAATTGGTGATGGAGGAGCTTGAACAGCGGGAACTCCAACATCAATCAGAATAGAATCCTCACATCCCTTAACTGGAAGTCGAGGGAGTTCAACTGGCGGCTGAATTTGAGGTTCTCTGATTTGAATTCCAATAGATCTACTGAACTTCCTTCGCACACATGATTCATCTGGGGACATGGGCCTCTTGCCCTTAACATCCACTAGTTTCAACTCCTTGAGAACTTCTTTAGATTTTGCTATCATTGGGCTAGCTTGGACAGTTTTGAAGGTGGGGTCAGTGGTCTACCGCTAAGAGGGAGACTCTAGCCAGACCCAATTAACACTATGTCCTCCGTCTTTACAGACGGGAGACGAGGCACCCAATGATATTCGTCTACAAGGACTAAAGCTGCAGGTTGCTTGATAAATTTCTTATTCTTCCTCACTAGCTGAGGAGTCAGATTCTTTGCTTCAGACTTTTCTTCTTTTCAGGTGTTTCACATATTATTCTTTGGTCTCACCTGTCTGAGCAGCACAGGTGTGGATGATATTCCTCAACATCCTAGTCCTCAAGGTGAGCTTTTCCTTTGGAGTTCTCTTAACTAAGTAATCCACTGGGCTCGGTAGAGTGCTAGCTATCCTACTAACTCTCTCCTCCCCCTCAGCAGCTGCAAGGGGGTGAAAATGACTCCCTTTCAGGAGTGGAGAAGAGGCAGGGATTGGCAGCTCCTCAGCGGCCATGAGTTCAACTTTAGCTAAGGTGTTCAGCTCTGTTATCTTCTTTGACTTGATGATTTTATTTCTCACCCTCCTGAGGTAGTTCTTTTTGGCATTCTTGTTGCCATAGAGGGTTTCAGAATTAGAAGATCCTTTCTCAAACACTAACTTGCCTTCAGTGGCAACTTCTAGTTTTTTTGCATCCCCAAGGAATTCTTTGGGTGCTGAAGCGAGATTTAGTGCGGACCAGAGACTAGGAGGGGCATCATTTCTGGCTCCTATAGCTATCTGAACTAAAGAGGCATCCTTCTCACCCTCAACAACAAGGTCCACTAAAGTATTCCCATTCATTACCAATCTCAGAGATTTAAACCCTATTCCAAACTGAATTGAATTCTCATAGATCAGATCTTTAATCATTAGGTCGCGGTCCATTGAAAACAACAGTTTGCCAGCCATTGTAAGTGATTTGATTATCTGAGATTTGAAAGGAGAAGATTTGAATTAGAAACTTGAATTTGAATTTGAAAATAAGTTTATATTTTATCATATATATATCGGGTTATAAGAGCTATAACCCAGTATAAAGTGATAAAATATGGAGATTGATTTTGATTGAAAGAAGGCTTGAATTCTCGTTGTATATATTTAACAACAAAAAGATAGTGTAGAAAGTATATAACAACGATAGTCCGAGTTTGATTTGAATTGAAAAGTAAAGTGGTCGAGCACCACTGACAACAACCCAGATTCTATCCTAAGACTCAAGTGACTTTGAGATTTGGGATTCTTCTCATCGTCCATTTCTTCATCTTCTCACGAACATCTTGATTTGTCAGTTCCAGATATCCAAATGAAAAGAAACTCCCCCTTGAACGGGGTGTTATCTTTCCTCTTTGGATATTTAAAAGACATCCTAATTTGACTTCCAAATGGAAAACGACTCTCCCCTTTAGGGATGTCTTCCCCTCTTTGGAATTCAAATTGGATTAAATATCCCAAATTCAAATGACTTAAAAAAAATTTATAACCTTATTCAATCAAATTTACATTTGAATTTAAAAGCAAAATCTAGACTCGATCCTGCAAGGTTATCCTAATAATCAGCAGTTGTATATACAATCCCAAGCAGTTATAATTTGAAAATTGAAATGCATTATTTGAGCCACACTTGGCCATGCTCTTTTAATTTAAAGGTGGTCTTAAGCGTCTTCTGAAGCACCTGTGCAAAGCATGATATATATATATATATATATATATATTGATTTTATTGCCCCCTTTAGTTTTAATGCCCTATATGAGCATGACCATCTGCACAAAATTGTATTAGTATAAAAAGATTGCTCCTAACCTAAGGGCAGATCTAGCGCATAAGCAATCACAATAAAAAAGTGCAGTAAACAAGTAAGTAAATAAACACATCAGTTCTAAACTAGCAAACATCATGCAATGAAAGCCCAAAAATCCGGCACACAGTAGAAAAGTAAACACCGGCCTATCCTAAAACTAGAGTTGGTGATCCTAGCAAATCATCTAAACTGTGTGAGATAGTCTGTGTGGTTTTGATGTGTCCTAAATAGGATATGATTGAAGTTATTTAAGATTCTGGTTGGTTGAAAGGCTTAAGAGAAATTTAATTAAGGTTTAAATCTTAATGTCTTAGAATTAATTTTAAGATTAATTCTTAATTGTTTGTTGGAAATCACATTTGTTTCACACCGAGGTCGTGAAGTTTATTTCACCTTCCTTGGGGCTAAGCAAATAGCCTCATAGGCCTAGGTTACCTAGTGGTACCCGATATAATTAAGTGTTTTGATTTGATTAAAGTTCAAAAGTTAATAAATTTTATTTAAAAGTGTTTGATTACTAATTTTAAGAGTTTGATTAATTTAAGTTTGCCATTAATCGGTTCGTGGTGTTGTGCCACCAGGCTCGAGGAACAAAGCCTCCTTAGGACACGTAGCCCCGCAGCCCGGAGAAGTCCAGCCGATAAACAAGATTAATGTGATTGAGTTAAGGATTTTAAGAGGTTAAATAATTAATAACTAATCTATTTTGAAGTTTAACACTCCTTAGAATCCATTCGTGGCGTTGTGCCATGATGCTCGAGGAAAAAGCCTCCTTAGGACACGTAGCCCCGCAGCTCGGAGTAGTCCAGCCAATAAACTTCATCTTTAGGATGGTTGTTTTATCTTAAAAGGTTTATTGAGTGTTTTAAATATTAACTTAATATTTTCTGGAGTTTTAGAGTGATTTTGAGTTTTATGACTTTTTTGGATTATTTTAATCATTTAATTAAGGGGTTAAAAAAATGACTTTTAAATTAAGAGTGTTTTCTGGAAAACTAATATTTTATTAAAATACTAGGCCTTAATAAAATCAATTATAAAGTAAGTGCACTGAAATTGGATTTTTCTACATTTAGTTACGAAGGTTTGAAGTTTTGTACTAATTTTGACTTAAGGTTGACCAGTTTGTTGACTTTTTCATTTTGACAAATTTTTGTAAGTTTAATATTTTTAATAATTATTAGATATTATTATGAGTTGAATTCAAGTGAGTTTGGTCAATTTAAATTTTTCTTGAATTTGTTATAAATTTTTGAAGTTTGTGGTATTTATTGAATTTTTTAAAATTGTTTAATTAGAGGGCTTTTTATGATTTTGCTCCAAATGAACTCTCAATTCCTTGCAATCAACTCCAAAGGTTAGGAATGACCTAAGGAGAGATTCTCAAGTGTTTGAGAAATTTTTTGAATTTTTAATTATTATTAATTAATTAAATTAATAAAAATATTGATTTTTAATTAAAATTAAATTAAGTGCAGAATTGTTGTCAATTTGGTTTTAATTTTCATTGGTTAAGGAATCAAATCTGGTCAGTTAGAGGGGTTATACATAATTTTTGGGTTTAAAAAGGATTTATTATATTTTCTGGAAGGTTTAGAGGCTTTATTAAGGGTCTAAACATAGGAAAATTGATTAAGGGCCTTAATGATATCTAAAACCAATGAAAATTTTTCTAGTGGCTGTACATGTTACTATGTTCAAATGTTTAGAGTTTTAAGGTATGAGGATGTGTATCCTAATCAAGATGAAATTTCTAATTTCTCTAAATGTATTCTTAATTATTATCCTTAATTATGTCACTAAGTTTGATGGGTTTGAATCAATGTTTTAACTAACCCTTGACTAAGCATGAAATCAACACACAATAACAATCAATTCCTAGATCTAGGAGAGCCTTAAACTATGTGCAAGTGTGTGTACCCTAAACATGCAAGGATTAACATAAAAACATACAACTAGCAATAAGACTAATGAATAATCAAGAAATGATTATTCACTAATAATCCCCACAAATTCTATTCAAACATGTTTAATCCACATTTGAAATTTCAAGGGGATCTCCCAAGGTTTAAAGATTTAAATATATATATAACTTCAAAATAGTCTTAAAATAATATATATATATATATAAACCTATATACATATAAATATATATATTTTAAATTAAATAATTCAAAGTATTATCAAAATAAATTTATAAATGATTGAGAAACCCACTGATTTTTTTAAAATAATTATAAAATAAATTTTAATTTTGAAAATATTTAATATAATATTTAATTAACTACTAATTAAATATTAAAAATATTCATATATTTCAAATTAATCAAGATAAATGAATACTTTAATCTTAAAATTAATGTCAAATTAGAGTATTTTGAATTTCAAAACTTTTGATATATTATTTATAATTTTCAAAAATAATTTGAGTTTAATTTAAATTTCTAAAGGTTGAGGTTAAATATATAATTTAAATTAATTAATATTCAAAATATTTCTTAAATTAGATTAAATTGAACCTCAAAAATTTCTGGAATTTAAATTATTAAAATAGTATTTGAATTTAAGTTTAATTAAATAATTATTAAATCCTTAAATGTTTAAACTTTTTAAAACTATTTAAAATATATATTATATATTAAATTATATATATATATATATATATATATATATATTATATATATATATATATATATATATATATATATATATATATATATATATATGTTAAATATTTTTAAATATATATACATATATTTTTTTATTAAAATATGTTTTAAAATGAAGTTTTAAATTTTATTAAATATTTAATATTATTTTAATTAAATATTAACTTGAAATAAGTTATATTTAAAATATTTCAAAATATATTAATATTTTATCTTAAAGTTAATTTTAAATTAATATTTTTAATTTTCTAATAATATTTATATAAAATAAATATTTTCATAAATTTTAATCTAATAATATTTATATAAAATAAATACCCTAAATTTATTTTCAAAAGAAATCAGTAATTAAAAATGATTTAAAATTAAATTAAATCATTTTTAATAACAGGAGGCGCCGGCGGGACAACTGTCCGGCTCAGGTTCGTCCAGCTAAATCTCAGAGGCGACGGGGTGCACATGTGGCAATCTCTAAATCATTTGATCAAAAATACAGAATGAGAAGGTCACGTGATGACTCCAGGATGGTCGGATCCGATCACACAGTGGTTAACTAATCATTTACAATGATTAGGGCGACGCGGTTTCGAAAACCGTGGCACTTAACCACGTCAGCACATGGTTACAGCCGTCGGATCATCCGTGTGATGAAATGAGCAGCCCAGATTAAATCCTGAGGTCCGATCTCGCAGAGAAAGATCCGACGATAGGATTTTGATCCCACAGTTTCGAATCAATGGTCTAGATGCTGCCGAACGAACAATTAAGCGCTAAATTAAATACACGGGCAAGAAGTACCGTCGAATGGCTAGATCTGGACCGTTGATCGATCGATCAATGGTCTAAAAAATGTACACTCACAGGAGACTACGAGCGACGCCCTAGGATTTGATTTTTTTGCTCATTTGTTCGAACTAGTTAACGAAACTTGACGAAATTTTAAACCTAGATTCTTTAGATGAACAAAAATAATGGGGATGACTTTGAGATATTAAATTTGCGCTTAATAAAATGATAATTATCGCTACGTGTCCTAAGCTAAGTTTAGAGTTTTACCTCAATTTATTGGACGGTTTGACCCGTTTAGGCTATCTATGAAATTGTAGTCTGTCCACGTATAGACTTGTAGAAGACACCTCGAGCTCACGACCACTGGATCAAGTTCATTGGAAGCTTGGACGGAATGTCCTTGTCTCGCCAGAAAGACGATTGTTGGTGACCTTTACCGGTGATATTGGGATGGAAATAACTGGAAGGAGATCTAGAGAATTCCAAAGAGCTGTTGGTTGGGTCTGGGATTGCTTGAGAGGAGAGATAGGGCTAGGGTTCGAATGAATCTCATTTTGAGCCTTTTGCCCTATTCAATCCCCTCTAGATTGAATGAAGGGCTGAGATTCATTTGTTTGGAGTCCAGATGGACGCCACCTTTCTAGGGAGTAATTGGGAGCAAAAGGAATCAAGGATAAGGGTACATCCTATGTGGAAAGGGTGTTTTTTCTTCTATTGGACATGTGGAGCAATGTGGGCCTTTGGATTTAGATCTAAGGGCTTATAATGGCTCAAGGAATGTTCTAGAGCCTGCTCACATAGCTAGAGAGGTTTATATTAAGGTGGATTAATTTAATAGGGCTAATTTGACCATTTAAACTCATTAGAAGAGTTTGTGGACTTTGTTGACCAGTCAACAACTTGAAGTAGCTGAGGTGGCAGCCAAAGGGATTTGAGGAGCTGGTTGATTGAGCTAGGTTCAATAGGATTGAGAGGTTTTGAACTTGCTTGAATATTTAGACTTCTTAAAGCCCTTAAGAGGCTTGTTGACTATGTTGACCAGTCAACAAACCCTCATGGCTGATGAGGTGACAACCATATAATGGTTAGGAGTCATCAAGAAAGGTTGCCATTGGTCCTAATGGGCAAAGCCATTTGATGGTGCATATATGGAGAGATTTGACCAAGAATTAAAGTTTGACCAAGTCAAACTTGGTGTGATTTGACATCAAATAAGTTTGAATAGATTGGACTTAGGCTTTGATATGGATTTGAGAGCTTGAATGGGTTAAATAGATCAAATGGGTTGAAATGACCCATTAAGGGTTTTAAGGGAGTTTTAAGTCAACCTAGGTTGACTGGGTTAACCATGTTGACTTAGGGGGTGAGTCTGGGTTAGACAGGTCTGAAACAATATTTAGAGTATAGTAGATGTGCTTTCAAGGTTCAAATAGGTCATTTAGATCAAATGAACCTATTTAGGCCTTTAATGGGCCATTGAGTCAATCATGGTTGACATGGTCAACCAGGTGGGACCAGGGTCTGGAAATGGGTTCAATAAATTTGAAATGACATTTGACGACCAACAGAAGTGGTTCCATGGCTTAGATAGGTCGTTTTAGTCAAATCACCTGTTTGGACCCTTAAAGGGCCTCTTAGGTCAACCATGTTGACTTGGTCAACCAGATTGACCCAGAGTCTAGAAATGGGTTGAACATGCTTGGTTTGATATTTGAAACTTGCTGGAGGTGGTTGCATTTAGTTTGGAGCTTATTTGATCCAAAACGACTATTCATACCCCAAAGGGGTATTTTGGTCATTTTGACCTCATGTCCACTGGAGGCTGAAAAGAGTCTAAGAAAATGCAGTTTATTGATCAAAATATTAGGATTAAAGGTCTGGAAGTGATTGGAGGGTTTGAAGAAAGCTCCAAGGTCAAAATCCACTAGGTGACAGGTCCAGTGGCATAGGCCATAAATATTTAAAGGTTTTATAGCATTTGAATTTTGGTTTAGATTATGGGGTCATAGACCTCAGAATGGGCTAAAATTTGGAGGGATGCCTCCAGAGACATGTCTTATCACTTTGGAAGTGATAGAATCTGCATCAGATGTCATTTGACTAGGTTTTGAAGTGTTGAAAAATTCACTGAAAAAGGCTTTAGGACAGGGACTTTGGCCTTGGATTTGAGTCTGGATTTTTTGTGTTTGAATGGGGTTTTGAATTTGGATGATTGGATTTGAATTATCCATATCCTTTATGATCATTTGGGATGATCATAAGTGATTGGATATGATTGAATTTGAGTTAGAAGCAGGATCAGGATTAAACTGAAGTTTGAGTCTTTAAACTGGACTAAGGTCTGGATTTTGATTGAGGCTTGAATTGAATTAAGGCCTGGATTGGCTTGAGGTCAGGGTTGATTTGAATTCTGGATTGATCCTAGAATCTAAAGGGATTCTAGGGTCTAGGATTAGAAGAATCATAGGTTCTAGACAGATCCTATGGTCTAGGGTCCTGAAGAATCCTAAGACCTAAATAGATCTTAAGGTATGGATCTAGAAGAATCTTAGGACCAAGATGGATCCTACGGTCTAGATTGGTCTGGAAGAATCCTAGGGTCAAGAGTAGATCCTAGGGTTTGGAGTCTAGAAAGATCCTAGGGTCTAGAGTAGATCCTAAGGTCTAAATTTGTTTAGAAGAATCCTAAGGTCTAGAGTAGATCCTAGGGTCTAGATTCTAAGAGGATCCTAAAGTCTATATTGATATGGAGATTAAATCGATCTCGGATCAGAATTGAACTGGGGTCTGGATTGGTCCCTAGTGACCTCATAGAAAATTGAGGTCAACATCTTCACAACAGGCATTCATCTTGAGGAGTCAGCGCTAAGATTGTTAACCAAATGAGTCATCTTATATGAACAAGTATTTGTATAGTATGATTTAAATTAATGATCATATCGGCTGATATAAAGTCATCTCAAATGTTATTGACACGCATATTGTACAATAAGAATAGTTGACCATACAATATAATGACCAATAATTGAATGAATATAAATTATTTGATTTACTATATGGTGTAGATGTAATGATTTGTTAAGATAATACAATACTATATTAATTGTATAGTACGATGAGAGTAAATATGGCTTTATATTTGATGATTAGAAAAAAAAGCATGTAAGCAGATTTTACAAATAATTGAACACATAATAAACAAAAAATACAAATACAAATATAAACATAAATTCAAACATATTACTTAAATAAAAACCAGATGCAAACACAAATATAAATATAATACTTAAATAAGTATACTAACTTTTAATCATACCCATACCCAATTTTCTTTCAAGTATTAATATCAATCACACATAGTCTAGTTCTAAGTGTGCTGAAAGTGTATAACTGAGGGGTTTTATAAAAAAGTCTGCAAGTTGATTTTGAATAGCTATATTATGTAATTTTATGTCCCCTTTAGCTACATGATCCTTATTAAAATGGTGTCTAATATCAATATGCTTTATGCAGGAATCTTGGATTTGATATTTTGAAATCTAGATAGCACTAGTGTTATCACACATGATTGGTATAATGCCTACAGAAAGTTGAAGGTTATGGATTTATTACTTCAGCTATAAAACTTAGGCAACACAGTTCCCTACTACTACTTACTACACTTTAGCAATGAATATGGCTACAAAATTATACTTTATACTAGACAAAGAAATTAAGGATAGGCCAATTAATTGATGAATTCCATAAGTGCTTTTCCTATTTACTCTACACCTTGTAAAATATGAATCTAAATTTTCTATGATATAAAAGATGGTGTTATGTCTAGGATAACAAATGCCTATACTTTTGGTGCCTATAAGATACCTAAGAATTTTGTTTACTACAGATATATGGGATTTCTTTGCATCAAGATAGGATCTAGAATAAAGATATACAATAAACATGATATCAAGTCTATTAGTAGTCAAATAAATGAGTTTTCTGATCTACTAATTTTTTATATACATCTTTATTAAGCTGGATGGTTGAGCACATTGGTGTATTTATACTTTTTGTACCTTCTATATAATTTTTTTTTCATTATCTCTTTATTATACTTAGTTTGGCTACAGAAGGTACTATCCTCTTTTTGCTTTATACTATATCCAAGGAAGTAGATCAACTCTTCAATCATGCTCATCTTAAACTCTTTGCTCATAGTATCTAAAAGATTTTTACATAAGATTTCATTCGTAGATCCAAATAGTATGTAATCAACATAGATTTGCAATATGCATAGATCATCTCATATATTCATAAGAAATAGGGTGCTATCTATGCTACCCTTAATACATGATCTATCTTTGAGAAGCATACTAAACCTTTTGTACCATACCCTAGGTGCTTTCTACAACTCATATAAAGCCTTTTAAGTTTATACATGGTTAGGAAAAGAGGAATTTTTAAAACCTGGGGATACCTCTACATGGACATAATCCTTAATAACCCCATTAGAAGGCAATCTTTACAACCATCTGCTATAACTTGAATCCTCAAAAGCATGCAAAATCTAATAGTACTCTAATGGATTCTAATCTAAATACAAGGGAAAATATCTCCTATACATTAATACCTTCAATTTGATTATGCCCCTTAGCTACTAATCTAGCCTTATTCATGATTGTTTCTCCAGTGTTATTTATCTTATTCTTAAAAACCAATTTGGTGTCTACTACACTTTAGTCCAGATGTATGCTAAACAACTCCCAAACATTATTCCTAACAAATTAGTTTAACTCTTCTTGTATACATAGGATTCAAAACTCATCAATGAAGGCTTGATTTATTTTTATTAGTTTTTCCATAGAGATAAATGCAATAAATGAATGGAATGAATGTAAGTTTGGGTTCCACCTTATACTTTTCCATGTAAGTTTGGGTTCCACCTTATACTTTAATAAATGAATGGAATGAATGATATACTGTGATGATACCTTTGATCTCCATACTTAATGTGCTCTAAAATGAATTCTATAAGGGAAGACTGTGTCCTACCATGCCATAGGAATAGTACCTAACCCTTTAAAATGGGCTAATTAATATGTGGGAGATAATGCCTCTTCCTAGGTATATGTGATGCATGTTGTGTCTTAGGATGCAGTTATGTATGTGTAAGCCCATGAGTGTTTTATTATAGCGCACTTATTTTCTTTAAGAAACAATCAATCCTACTTTTCTCAACAATTAGTTCTAATAATATTTCATATTTTTCCTCTTCTAATTTTTCTCCAAATGTTTCTAGTTCCTTGAATGCTTCATGTAACTCAATGTGCTCAATTTTTAAGGATTCATATGACCTAGTTAACTCAATATGCCTCTTATTAAAATCATCAAATTCATTTAGTAATGATGCATGTTTTTTTATATTATAAGACATGTTCAGACATAAGATCATAATGATCTTTAATAAACATGTCATGCTCAATTTTAAAATTACAAAAAACTTTTTTCAAATATGCTTGCTATTTATTCAGGTTCCTATATGACTCATGCATTTAATCAAACATTATAAATAGATCATCAAAAGAAAGTTTACATAACTCATCCTGATTAAAGTTAAGTAATGTGTTATTTGCTCTTAAACATATATTAGTAACCTCCTCTTCAGATTCTTCCTTGGATGTGTAAGGCTAAGTCTGCCTAGAAGGCTTTTTACATCCTCTACTTGGCCTTTTAAAAGTTGGACTTTTCTTCATCCTTCTCATTAGTGGGTTAATTTTTGAGGTTTGGGTAATCAAACATCAAGTATCCTTGCTTCCTTCACTAAAAACAAACAACATCCGATGAACTTTTATGAAATTAATTTATTTTTATCTTTTCCCTTCTCAAAATGAGATTTTTATTTTCCTCAATAAGCTTTTGAATTGTCTGTTCATCAGGGATATGTCATCATTCTCATTTGATCCAGAGCTATTTGTTGACTGTTTCATCGACCATCAGTTCTACAATCTTCTTCTTTCATTTGTCACTTATATCTTGTAATCTTTGGCTCTTATTTTGATTGTATGTAATGAGAGATCTTAATAAATTGTCAATAGAGTAAACATTTAAATCCTTTGATACAAAAAAATAATGACTTTCATATTAAAGCTATTTGACAAGCAATGAATAATTTTATTAACCTTTTTTGAGTTTGATAATTCTCTTCCTAGAGCTTACAAAGAAGTCACATTTTTTGTAAACCTAGTTTTTATATCAGAAATTGATTCACTAGGTTACATGTGTAAGAGTGCATATTCATGCATTAAAAGGTCTAAATGGGATTCTTTGGCTACGTTGGTTCCTTCATAAGTGATGTATAATTTATTCCAATTATCCTTCCTAGTTGTATAAGTAGGGACTCTCATACATTCCTTAGATTTAGATGCACAAAATAAATAAGCATTTGCTAGTACATTATGCTAAGTCTCATTTTTCTAAACTCTATTAAGTGAAAGGAATATAACTTTTAATCCCATTACAAATATAATGGTAAAGAATAACCATATTTAATCATATGACACATTCAAAATTTTAGAGACTATAAAAAGGTTGATATTCTAATTTTTTAAAAATTAAATGGAATATTATCAAATAATGGTGGATTAGTTATTGAATAACCCTCCACAATATCCTTATTCCCAAAATGTGTCATGGATCTTTTCTCAAGGATTTTTAAATCGCTAATTAAGAGACATGCTCTGATACTAATTAAAAGTTTATATGAGGTTTTAAACTTAATTACACTATTTAAGGCACACCAAGAGGGGCGTGAATTGGAGCATTGAAATTTTGTTTTCAAAATTACTTCTTTAAAAGCATGATTATACAATCTAATCAAGAGATCATTGGCCCCCTTTGTAGCTCCTCCCCTCCTTTCATAGGATATATTTTATAACACTTGAATTTGTTGATTTTATATAGGTTGTTAAACCTAAGCTATTGTCCCAAGGCTAACCAGGGGGGGGGGGGTTAGGATGAATTGGTAATTTAAAAAAAATTCTCTTGGATTTTTAAATAGAAAATTATTTTAAATCTCGTAGCAAGTTAATTTAAGTTTTAAAATAAACTTTTCAACTACAGTAAATAACTTGCTACAAATAAATACAAAAATTAAAAAATACAAAGATTTATAGTGATTCGGTCAAACACGACCTACATCCACCCCCTGAATACTCCATCTTCAGGTATATGTATGATGATGACATTGTATGGTATGAACCGTTTAGAAAATTTTGAAGTTCATTTGGATGAAAAGAGACCCATCCAATTTGAAAGTTCGTTAAGGATGTTAATCCCTTCTGAATTAGCCCAAAGCTAACCAAGAGGAGGGGGGGGGGGTGAATTGATGTTTTAAAAATTTCTCAATCAAAAATACAATCTTAAACCAAACTAAAATCACCATAAGAAAAACTAAGTACAAAAATTAAATGTGGAAAGGAGGGTGAATTGGTATTTTAAAAATTTCTTAATAATAGTAAGAAAGAACACAAAAAAATTTATAGTGGTTCAGTCAACTTGACCTATGTCCAATCCCCGGAGCCTCACCTCCAAGTATTGCACTAAACTCAGTGACTCTTCTTTTGCTCCCATAGTAAGGTGGAGAAGCCTGTATAAACCTCCTTTCCACTGACACCAAAGAGGTAGAGAACCCAACTCCTTTTGCTTCCTCCTGAAGAAGTTAAAGAACTAACTCCTTTTGCTTCCTCCTGAAATAGGCAGAGAACCTCGATTAATTGCTAAAGAAGATGTCTCTAGAACCACTAAATAAGGGACAACGACCAGAGAAGACGACTAGAATCTTTTCTTGGAGCAACCTTTATGAAACCCCTTATAAACTCCCCCTCTTAAGATCCTCTCTTTCTCTCTCTCTCTCCCTTACTCTCCCTCTCCTCTTGGCTCTCTCAGGTCAAGATGGTAGGAAAAGATACAATCTTGGGTAAATAAGAGGTCTTATATAGAAGAGCTTCAGATTATCTCTTAATTGCAACAGACTGATATAATTATCTAGGATGATATTCATCGTCCTATATGATTAGTTCAAATCATTGAGTATATTCCAGAATATTACCCTGAATACATGTCTGGATGATGGAAAAATAAATTGATAATCTAGGACAATTTCATGATTATCCTAGATGATTAGTTCAAAATGACAAATATCATCCAGCACATCACCCTGAATGCATGTCTAGACGATGGAAAAATAACTAATTATCTAGGCCAATTTTGTATCATCTTAGGTGATTAGTGCAAAAATAATACACATCATTCAGAACATCATTCTGATCATCTAGGAAGAAACTAAGGTTTGTTTAACTGATCATATCAGACGATCTTGTAATTGTCCTTGACAATATGATTGAGCAATCAAACCTTAATTTCTTTTCTTAATCACCAAACTAATCTAGATATAATTATAATTCATCATTTAGGATGATGTCCTAGACGATGTCCAAAAATAAAATATGCTTAAAACTAATCTCGCAGCTGATTCTATTTTATTTAAGTCTATCGTCCTGTATGATGCTAATATTGTCTAGGACGATGTGCTTAATTGCAGTTGTCTTAACCAGGATGCCCTAATTAGGATTTTTATTTTTAACTGATCATCCAGGATGATTTTAGTATCGTCCCAGACGATATGATCAAAAATAGAAAACTCTAAAAATAGAAAGAATTTTTCTCTAAGTGTGTGTATGCAAGGTTACTTAGCAACATGACCCATGTTGTTACAATTGACTCAAGAAAAGGTAAAAAAAACTTAATGATGGTTTAAAGTTTGACTCAATCATAATCTACTCAATCTTGAGCTGACTTAATTTATAATTGACCTTGTGGAACTGAAATGTTAGTAGGCAAGGCAGTCATAAAAAAATATAAGTGTTAGAAATATTTGCTATCATCAAAATTATAACTCATGAAATCAAATTCGCAATAAAATTTATACCCTATATGGTATACATACCAATGGTATATCATATAATACGATTCATACTTAGAAAAATTTCTAATTTTTATTTGTTTGACTGCTCATAGGGGAAAATAATTGAATAAATCATCCCGTACAAAAAGACTTCATACAGTACGATCAATTTAAAAATTATAGATTTTAAATTCTCCTCTCAGTGTGTGTGTGAACAGTTACTCAATTATAATTACACTATCTCAGACTCAATAAAATGAAAAATATAGACTTTGTTTACAATAAACTCTAAATTGATCTGATTTGAAGTCTTTAAAAATTCGGAGTATGATTTGTTTGAAATGTTAGTACACACAAATAGCAAAATAATGCATCTAAAATATGTTAGGAAAAATAATAATCAAAGAAATAATATTTGGAATCATAAAAAATATACATGTTGCAAGAATATCAACAATCAAGAATTAAGTTGCAACTATCTCAACAATCTCCCCCTTTTTTATGATGAAAAAATAATTATTATTTAAGTAAAATTGAATACCCTAAATTTCTCTTTAGCTCCCCCTAAAAAAATAAACATTAATATTGGGGATTCCTTGAAGAATAAATTTATTTTTTATTTTACATAAATGACAAAAACACAAAAACACAAAAAAAAAAAAAAACAAACACAAACCACAAAACAAGAACAACACTAAACACAAAACACAAAAACAATAAAAAAAAAAGCACCAAACACAAATACAAAAATAAAAACAATACACAAAACACAAAAAAAAAAAAAATACTCCCCCCTTTTGATAATAACAAAAAGGGAAAAAGGAAGATTAAAATGAAAGAAGTCATATGAGAAACCTTAGTAATTGATCTTGAAAGAGATTAAAATAGAATTGCAATAAAATTAATTAATTATCATTAGATGAAAAAGAAAGATTCAAAAGCAATTAAATTAAAGCATAACTTAGATAAAAAAAATAATCAAGGTCATGAATCATTTTAGACAAGTAGATAAGAAGAATTACTGCAAAAGTGATGAAATGAAGATTAGCTAATTTCAATTTTTAATATAAAACATAATTAAACATTAGATTGATTTGAATTTAAAGATTAAACAATAGAGGAAAGAATATATTCAATTGGCGATATTGTGCATCTTTTCAAAAATTAGGGGCACACTTTGTGCATCTTTTTGTATTTGGGCTAATTTTATACCTCTTTTCAATTTTTGATCCATTGCACATTCTTTTGATTTTTGTACACATTATACATTTCTTTTTGATATTTTTTTATTGATCTTTCCAAAATTAATAATCTAAAAATTTAAAATTCTCTAATTATATAGCTAATTATATTAAAAAGAGAAATAAAAAAATAATAAGTCATCAAAATTACGATAATAATATTCAAATTATGTTTTTCTGAAAAGAACATGAGATTGATATCCTTAACTTGATCGAGTTATAAATTAACTTAAATTTTTTAAAAAATTAGATTTCATAATAAAATTAATTTTTATATTACAAGTTAATTTATAACACTTTTTAGATCAATTAAGATAGGATTATCATATAGACAAACTCACATATCAAACAATGAATAGAAACAACTAATAAAAAATAAGACATTTTTTATTGATATCAATTAAGGATCAGATACATTAAAGCAATTGATATCAAATCATAATAACAAAATAACACAACATCAATCTAAACATAAATAAGGATAAGTAGAACATAAAGACATAAAGACATAAATATTGAAATCATTGCATCTAGAGAGGACTAACAAAGACAATACAAAAGAAATACATCTAAAACTTTGAGGGACCGTAGTTTAGAGGAGGAGGCTGATTGAAGACTAAGAAATAGCTATTCATAATAGCTATATTAGTGTTTTACTGGTATTGTGCATCATGCTTGTTTAAGTGAGTCTAATTTTTTTTAAGCATTGATCAAAATGACTCTCTAACTGATCAAAGTAATAGACCATCTCCTGAAAGTTAGGTCCCTGTGTAGGTATAGGTGCTCCCCCTTCTTCCTTAGAATCTCCACTTGAATTGTCATTCTTCACAAAAAGAGATTAAAAAGAGGCATCCGTGAAGTAGATTGACATTTGAAGTGAAATCTTAGGATGAACAATATTGTACTTCTTTTCTAAGATATAGGTCACTAGATGTCATAGAGCAATATTTTTCTTCCTCCTAAGAGAAGAAAACCCAATTTTAGAAAGGTTATAAATGTAATCTAGAATGATTTGGGCTTCATCAATTGGTTGTCCAATCATGATTAAATAGGTAACTGTGGATAAAAGAGGAGTAAAGTTTATGCGATCACCAGCCTTATGATTGATTGAAGTTTTAAGAACATGCTCGATGACCCTGGCATTTTTATTTAAAGTATAGAATCTAGCCAAGTGACCAAAGTGAGTAACCCCTCTAAGAGTTTTATTTATTTTAGACCAGTTATAGTCAGAGTTGGAGGTCATAGTGTGTGCTCTAGTTCCTTGAGTCCTTAGATGCACAAAAGTTCCTAGATCTTCCTTAGTGATCTCTACCCATTTCTTTTGGACATATGATTTTATCCTACTCTCATCCTCACTAAAACTCATATTTGCCAAGAAGTAGTGAAAGGTCTCTTTATGGTAAGCATGGATCATAGTCAAAATGAAGACAAATTGGGTTGAGGAAAAAAGAGGCATTACTTGAAAATGGATATCTTCTTTAATCAGTAGTCTAGACGGAGTGATTTTTGCAGCGACAAACCTATAATAGGAATCCTCATTTGCTCTAAATTGAAAGTTTCATCTCCACCCCTAGATGGCGAACCCTTAGAAACTCTACCGTGTTTGCTAGAACTTGACATTTCTAAGACAAGAAGGATTCAAGGAGGATGTTTAAGTGAATGAAAATAAATTCTAAAGCCCACCTATTTAAAGAAAAATGATCCTTCATACAATATGAAAATCAATTCGTACGTATGATCTTGAGATCGTATGGGATGAAAAAAATTTTGTATGGACGAACAAAAACATTCAAAATGAAATGACATTTCAAAATGTATGATATGACCTAATTTATACAATTAAGGTTTCCATACTAAATAAGTTTTTCTATGTAAAATACAAGTGTGTGATATATGTCTAATCATTTTATAAGTAATGCATTTAAAACCAGGAAAAGGATTTTGTAATCTCCGATAATAAATCTATCTCTTCCTAGGTTTTAAAATTTTTAACCTCAAAATATGATTAGTATAATCTTCAAGTCTAGGAGGTGTCATATTTTCTCCAAGAGCTTTTACTTTCAACTTAAAAGTATGTTTATATCTTCTAACACATTAATATCATATTTCACATGATACTCATTATTTGTAGATTCATTATTAAAATTCTTAAAATCTTTTTTCGATTCAATGTAGGATGATTTTAGTAATTCATTTTATTTATTCAAATCATCAAATTCATCAAGTAAGCTCATGTGGTTGTTATCTATTAGTGTGTGATCTTTCCTAAAGATGTCATGCTCTTTTTTTAACTCTTACAATTCTAGGTTTAGTCTAGCAAGCATTTTCTTAAGTTTTCTATATGCATCATATATTCTTTCAGAAACTTCTAGTAATTTATTATAGGTTAAGTCACATACCTCTTCTTGATCTAACTGATCAAGATTATCAACCATTAAACATAGGTTGGTGACTTCATCCTCCTTTTTTGTTTTTGACAAATCCAAAGCTGAGTCCGCCTAAAAAGCTCTCTGAAATCTCTTTTTGCCCTTCTTCACATTTGCTTTCTCCTATATCTTCTCCTTGCTAGGAGTGGCTTTAAGATTTGGACATTGTGATTTTATATGTCCAGGTTTCTTGCATTTGTAGAAAATCACATCATTAGAAACCTTAATATTTTATGGAACTTATCTTTGTTCCATTGCTGGCATTTCCTCTACTTCCTTTAGAAAAACTTCTGAATTGCCTTGTTATCAAGGAAATGTCAACCTCATCCTCGGGTTGTGACTGATCACTCTCTGCATCAACCAGTTTCAGTACTATATTCTTCTCGTTTATTTATTCTCATACATCAATCTTCCTTTGACTCACTCCTTGCTCGTGAGCAATTAGTGATTTAAGAAGATAATCAATAGAGTAAACATTTAAATCCTTAGACTATAAAATTATAATTATTTTAGCATCATAAGCAGTAGGCAAATAATGAAGAATTTTGTTGACCATTTCAGTATTTGTTACTTCCCTACCTAATACATACAAAGAAGGACTATTTGAGTAAATCTTGTGTACATTTAAAAAATGGATTCGTTGGGTTTCATATGAAACAATTCATAGTCATGTAACAAGCTATTTAATCTAGATACTTTACATCATTAGTCCCTTTGTAAGTAATACAAAGCCTATCCCAAATGTCCTTTCCACTTTTACAAGTGAAAACCCGCATATAATCTTTTGACTTAAGTGCACAAAAAAATTATTTAAACATTTTATATTTAATTATGCTAAATTATGTTCTTCTACAGTCCAGTTAGTAATGGGTGTTTCAACTCTAATGCTATAACCTAATCTAGTTGGCTTAGTATAACCTTCTTGAACTAAAATCTATATGCTATAAACAAGTGATTGAAGAAATATAGACATGCATGTTTTCTAAAAATCAAAATGAATATTGACAAATAAAGGAGGTCTAGTGATCGAATACCCTTCAGGTATGTTTTAGTTTCCAAAAGTATCCATTCTTATTTTTCAAAAAGTAGTCTCAACTTATAGTTTTGAAGCAAAGCTCTAATACCACTTGTTGATTCTATATAGGTTGTTAAACCTAAGCTATTATCTCAAGGCTAACCAAGAGGGGGGGGGGGGGGGGGGGGGGGGGGGGATGAATTGGTAATTTAAAAAATTTCTCTTGGATTTCTAAATAGAAAACCATTTTAAATCTTGTAGCAAGTTAATTTAAGTTTTAAAATAAACTTTTCAACCATAATAAATAACTTATAGTAAATAAATGCAAAAATTAAAAAACATAAAGATTTATAGTGGTTCAATCAAACATGACCTACTTCCACTCCCTGAAGACTCTCTCTTTAAGTATTGCATTATTACCAAAGTGACTCTCCTTTTACCCCCACAACAAGGTGGAGAAGCCTTTATAAAAACTCTCTTCCACCAATCCCAGGTGCGATAGAGAACTGTCATCCTTTCATATCCTCAAAGTGTTGGCAGAGTACCATCGTCTGTTTACACCCTCCAAGTGTCGGCAAAATATAGTTGTCTGTTTATATTCGCCATGTGTCGGTAGAGTACCATTATTTGTTCAAACCCTCCAAATGTTGGCAGAGTACCGACTTCTGTTTACACCCTCCAAGGGTCAGCAGCGTGCCGAATCTTCTTTAAAGATCTTCTCATAAGCAACTAAAAGAAGAAAAGAAGAGTAATCACCAAAAACACAAAGAGATCCTTACCTTTGAGCAACCTTATGAACCCTTTACACTCCACTTACAAGAAATATCTCTCAAACACTCTCCCACACTTTCTCTTTCACTTGCTTTTCAAAATTCATGAATGCAAGACTCTTTCACATCAGTTTTAGAGGACCTTTTATGTCAATGACACAAAAAACTATCCTGAAAACTGAAATTTTCTATTTTGAGCATACACAATCATACAGTATAATCGTATGTTTGAAATGCTTTCATACACGATGATTATTCAAACCCAATTCGTACTATATGAACAGTTAGAAAATTTTCATATTAGTTAGGATGAAGAGGGCCCCATAATTTTGTACCCTTGAAGGCGTATGTATGATGACGACATCGTATGGTATGATCAATTACAAAAATTTTCAAGATCATCTGGATGAAAAGGGAATTGTCTAATTTGTACCTTGGATGGCATAAGTATGATGACGACATCATACGGTACGAATCTTTCAAAAATTATTCAAGTTCATCTGGATAAAAAGGGACCCGTCCAATTCATACCCTAGACAGCGTACGTACGAATGGTATACCATACAGTACGATCCATACTTCAAAAAATTTTCTACCTTTTATTCATTTGACTACTCATAGGGGAAAATAACTAAACAAATCATCCCATACAAAAAGACTTAGTATAGTATGATCAATTTAAAAATTATAGATTTTAAACTCTCCCCTCAGTGTGTGTGTGAACAGTTACTCAATTACAATCACACACTCTCAGACTCAATAAAATAAAAATTATAGACTTCATTTACAATAAACCCTAAACTGATATGATTTGAAGTCTTCAATAATCCAGAGTATGATTTTTTTGAAATATTAGTACACACAAACAACAAAATAATGCATCTAAAATATGTTAAGAGAAATAATAATCAAATCAATAATATTTGGAATCATAAAAAATATACATGTTGCAAGAATATCAACAATCAAGAACTAAGTTACAATTATCTCAAGAAAATTTACTTTAAAATAAATATAATATAATTATTGGTTGATTATCTTTATTATTCATTCTTAAATAATTAAGAAATTTAATTTATGATTTAACATAATTTTGATAAAGATATTATACCTAATTTTTCTTACTTACTTTTCTCTATGAATGTGTTAAGAACATATATCCATTGTAGATTCAAAATAATAAAAACTTCTCATAAGTTTGTGAGTGCTTTAAAAGTTGATCCATATAAATAATATAATTTGTTGAAACCTTAGAGAAGTAGAAGGATATGATTAAAGAAACAACTAATGTGTATACCTCACACAAATTTTAACAGCTATATCAAGAAATTTCTCACAAGATTCTCAAATATCTAATCTCTAATCCCCTCAAAACCTTTTGCAAATATATGAAAAACTTTTATCAAAGCTCTCAACACACTTTAGAACTTCTTCAAACATGTCCTCTCTAGTTAGAGCTTCATAGAGAACAAACAAATGTAACGTGGCTATCAAAAATACTCTAAAAGGCTGATTAATAAAGTTGCCAGCATTGGACATAACATCAAATTCAAAAGTATGTTAAAAGATTGATCTAACAATGCAGAAGCTAATGATGTAAAAACTCAAATGTAATTTTGAAAAAAAAGAAATATGAAAGTTTTTTAGATTATTTTCTTTTGTATTTTGTTTTCGTTTTTCCCAAAAACTAATCCAAAATAATCATAATGCTTTCAACTTAGATCTGTAAAAATATAATGTGTATAAAATTAAAAATGTGAATAATAAATGCAAGAAGAAAAAGAAATGAGTGTAATAAAAATGTTATATTGGTTTGGTAAAAATTTGACCTACATCCAATCACTAGAGTCCTTCACTCTGAGTATTACACTAAACCTTTAGTTACTATCCTTTTTCCCTTACAACAAGGTGGAGATGCCTTTACATAATCACTTTCACCCTTCCATGGCATAGATGAGAACTGGAATCCTTTTCACTCTCCAGGTGAGGCAAAAAACCTTATTCCCTTTCACCTTATCTTGGTGTGGCAGAGTGCCAGCGATCTTTTGATTTGAAAGTTTTCTTAAACAAAGCTGACATAAGATGTTTTCTTGGAGAAACTATGTTAAATTCCCTCACACTAATTCTCTCTCACACTCAACTTCCTTTCTCTCAGAAGATCTAAGTTCTCTCTCTTCAAGCTTACTTAAGAAGGTAAGCCCTTACAAAGAACTCTCTCTAAATTATCCAAAAAGCCAAAGACTCTTATAAAGTCCATTAAGAGAGCTAAATATAAGGTTTTCAAAAAACCTTAAAATTTTTAAGTCAGCCGACTCTGGTCATATAAAATAATATGAGGATTGAACAGTACAATTAATTTAATATATCTTGTTAGTATTGTACAATGCATAAGGGTATGTATGATTTATTTTAAACTTAAACTTACCATCTAGTACAATATAATAGGTGATAAATTATGATTAGTTTAATTGAATAGGATTTTCATCCCATATGATCACTATCAATTAAATATCATCCTGGGACCTAATCGGTCCGTATTATATGAAGATGGACATCAAACAGTATGATTTCAAATCTTAATCAATTTAAATTTGGTTGCTTACTTAGATGGTTAAAATAGGCAATATTTAATTACAATATATAATTGATTGTAATCGTATAATACAAATAGTTCATTTTTCAAATATCAAAATATTGCCTAATATACGATTGGCAGTTGGATTTCCTGACTATAACTTATCATCCTATACAATTAGAAATATATAGTATGATTAGTTCAAAATTAAATTTCTTTAATTGAATGATTTGATTACTTTTTGTTCTACCCAGATCATACAGTATGATTCATATCATATAATAAGTTCATTTCAGAAAAATTAACACATTTAATTTTACTACTGTGTGTGTGTGTGTGTGTACAGATGCTAAGCTAAACATAGACCTTTTATAATTTATATAATCAAGAAAGATAAATCAATATACTCTTACAAACATCAATCCTATATTACTCAATCTTGAGTCCTAATCCTATGGCAGTACTTGGCGTATGTTGTACCTGAAATGTTAATACACAAAAAATGATATACAATAACAACAACTTGGAGAAACTAAATAAACTCCAATAATGTTTATATTCATTGAAGCATATGCTCGAGCTCCAAGATTGTAACATTCTAGTCATTTGAAACTTATAATTATTTAATGTAAATGAATTTTTTTATCAAATATTATATTATTAGTTTATAAAATAATATTAAATTATTAATTTTATTTTAAAATTGCTTTACTTTTTTTTCTCTTTAAGTACCCCTATTTCTCTTCTTGTGAGGCTTTTCAAAACATACAAACTCCAGCATTTTCTTCATTTCTATTCTCTTTCTTACATGCTAAATCTTGAGAGGAGAAACTTTGACTTTGTTCCAAGAGCTCTTTGCATTTGAAATAGAAATCTTTTTGTTCAAAAGCTTCAATCTACTACATCTTGTAACAACTCTTGTAGTTGTTGTGTTGATTTTCTTTCTCTAAATGTTTCTCTACTATTCTTTTAGTTTTTTCCATATAGTTTTCTTGAAAATATTTATTATTTGATGAAATACTTATTGAGAATCTTAGATTAAAATTTCTATTTTAAATCTTTTAAATCCATAAAGCTAGAAAGCAAGTATTTTTTTTGTTTTTACTTCGCATAGATTTATATTTCAAATCTAATTAATTTTAAAAGTATTATATGGTTTGAAGAGTTATATTTTAAATCATCAAGAAAAATATTTTTATTTAAGATATTATTCTTATTTTTATCAAGATATAAATATATCTTATATTGGAAAAATTTAATATTCCATTTGCAAGTAGTGAGGTTATTAAAATTAAATTATAATATCACCTCAAATATATTTGGTCATTTTATTGCAAGATAATTTTAACTTGTTTTATTGACATAGAATTCTAATTTTCTTTTTCTTATTCTATGCCATTTGACCTAGTAAAGTTTATTTTATAATTGGATTGGGTTGTACTCACCCATGTAGTAGATTACTTAGGTTGTAAATAACTTCTTTGATTTAAAGAAGTATGGTTTGCAAGGAATGCCCGGGATTAATGGATTCTAGCCCATTAGTTAGCTAGCATGGACGTAGGTCAGATTTGAATTTGGGTCAAACCATGAAAAAATAAAGATCATGTTATTTTATTTAATTACATCTATTTTTTATCATTTACTTAGAAATTTGTGTGTTTATTTATTTCATTTCGAAAAAGAATCAAAATTATTTTAATTATTTTATTTTAATAAAGAACTATTAAAACCCAATTCACCCCCTCCCTTGGGGTGATATAGTTATCCAATAGTTCATATAGTATCAAACATAAAGATGTGAATTTTGAATTATCTATTTTGGAACATGAAACCATGGGGACAAATCATAGTTAATTTCATACAGTATGATTCTGATTGTATAGTCCAAACAAACGGAGAACATATTTAGCAAACTCTATTAAAAAAACTAATATAATCCTTCGAGTTTCCATCCTTGTGAAGACTGTATTATATGCTTCCCATCATATAGTCTAAACAAATAGAGAGCTTATTTGAACAAACTTAATTCATCCAGGTTAAACTATTCAATAAGTCTATAAGGTAGTTTAGATGGTACTTTTTGATATACCTATCATATTAAACATATCAAAAAATTTATATTTAGATTTAGATTAATATAAATACCCTATTTTTTTTACCACGAGGCTTGAGATGTCTCAAGCCTCTTGGAGAAAACCAAGAGAGTTATGAGAGAGCTTTTTAAGAGGGACTTACTCAATTGTGTAAGGGATAGAAGTTGAGAGAATTAGGAGTGACTGTGAGGGTTCTTTGGAAGGGGTAATCAAGAGATTGAGTTCCATAAAAGTTGTTCTTCATATTCTATATAGTTTTTCCTCAGTTATTGATATAGTGATGGCTCTTTGGTATAAAAGCTTAAAGGAGTCTTGAGAGAAGACTCTTACGCTAGCTGGATGGTAGTGGCGAGGCATCTTCATCATGTTGGGAGCAAGGTTATCTTCTTAGGAAGAGAAGGGCATAAGGGTGTTCTTTGGTCCCTACAAAGGAAATAGGTTTCTTCGATTTGTTAAAAGAAGATTGAGTGATTCATAAAATTCCTATGGAGAGGACTCTAGGGAGTGGATGTATGTCAGATTGACTAAATCACTATAAAAATCTTAGTTCACTTTTTAATTTTCTTTTACTTAATTTTATTGATTGTATACTTTAGTTTTCTACTTTGATCTAATGTAGTCACATGAAATATTAAAAATATAATTATTATCATAAAATAGTTTTATGACTTATATTGCTCTCTAATCATTTAAAAATAAATTTTAAAATTAATATTTTAAGGTTACTAAATTTGTTTATTTTTTTATGTAATTTTTTTTATTTCTTAAAAGAATAAAATTTTAAATTAGCCAATTCGCCCCCACCCCTCTTATATATGCTTAGTCAATAACATTTGGTTTTAAAACGGGGTTCTCATTCATTTAGTTTATGTATCAATCAATGTCAAATGGGTATTTTATTACTCGTATGCTACTTTTAGAAAGCACACACTTTGATTTTTAAAAAAATTGGATGTAGGCATTTATTCAATCAATAGATTTTTTGCTTATGGCATTCATTTCAAACTGGGTATTCACCACCATATAAGATAGTGAATGCCATTAAAACTAAAATATCTTTTACTCAATGGAGAATAGAGGAGAAAGACCTTACATAATTAAATTTTAGATATTTAAAATACTTTTTTGTTCACATAAGTTTGAGGATTATATGAAAGTTTCCATTTGCACTATTGGAAAAGGCTATTTGGGACAAATTGTGTATCACTTATTAGAGAGTTAACAAAATTAAACAATCAATATTGAATATTTTACAACATTATTATGAATTTTTCAACATGCGATATGGTGAATCTACAATCAATACGTATACACTCTTTATAAAAAAAAATATATATTTCTTTGCATTCTTTGGGCAAAAAGTAGCAACATTGAATGAAAGTGCAAAAGGCACAGCAGGAGGGGGAGGCGAATTTGTTCTTTAAAAACTTTTTGGAGTTTTAAAATATTTTGTTAAAAAAAATTTAAAAATATGTAGAAGTTATTAAAAATTTGAATTAAAGTTTCAAACTAAAACTCGCTCGGAACTATTTTTTTCCTCTTTTACACTTGCAGAAGATAGATATTATATTTTTTTCTTATTTCTCCTTTATTGCTTTTCAAAATGAAAATCAACTAAAAATAATTACCAAAATTCTCTTTCATACATGTAATAAAAATTAAACTAGAATGCAGTAAAGTAAAATGCAAGTGAACTAAACTACAAGAAAAGTAAGAAAATGCAAATCAATTCATATGGTTCAATTAAATTGACCTACATCCACTCCTTAAAGGTCCTCATCTTGGAAATTGTACTAAAATTTTGTCTCCTTTTGTGCACAGCTTGGAAGAGAAGCACTTCTTCCTTAACTAGGTGAAGAATCACCCGTATAGACTCTTCATACCTGAAGAATCTCCCTCCTTTCACCTTCAAGACTAATGGATATGTTGATCCCTCTATTATCTTTCTAGCATTTTTTTTATTTGGAACCATGGTAATATGTGGCATCATTTAGACCGTGTTCTCTTTAATGACCTATGGATCAAGTCTAGTAATAACCCCATTGTGGAGCATCTGAGTAAAACATTCTCTGACCATTCTCCCCTTCTAATTGGTCTTAAGTTATGGCAGGAAGGAATCTCTTCTAATTTCATATTTCAAAATATGTTACTTTTAGAGGATTCATTTTTAAATATGGTCCAGGATAATTGGCATGCTCCACTACATCCTAATAATTCTATTATGGGTATGAAAAGGTTATGGTTTAAGCTTACAAGACTTAAGTTGAAAATTAATTAGTGCAATAGAAATATTTTCAAAAACTTTTTTGATAATATTGTTAATGCTGAAGATAAGGTTAATACTATTGAGCTCATCTGTCATTCTAATCCTTCTGATGATAATTATAAGAGTCTTCAAGAAGCTAAAAACACTTAAAACTTTAAGAACAAGAGTAAACTTAATGGGAAAAAAATCTACGTCTAAACATTTAATTGAGGGGGATAACAATACCAAGCATTTTCATTTACTTTTTAAGAAGAAAAGAGAAAAAAATTTTATCCATAAAATATGTTTTTAGGATGGGACAACTATTGAGTATGAGGAGGAGATTGTTAAGTCTGTTGTGGATCATTTCACCAATATATTTAATAAATTTTTTAAGCCTAATCAAATTTTTCATTTTGACCTCATTCCTTGCATCTTTAATGAGGAGGAAAACACTATCCTTACTAAATTTCTATCCTTACAGGAAATCAAGAAAATTATTTTTTATATATGAATGTTAACTTTGTGGCCGGCCCTGATGGGGTTAGTACAATATTCTTTCAAAAAGCTTGGAATATTATTTGTGAAGATTTAGTTGCTGTGATTTTGGGCATTTAATGGCAACCCTATTCCTAAATTTTTTTAGCACCTCTACTATGCTTATTCCTAAAAAAGTAACTGCTAATAATTAGGATGATTTTCATCCTATTAGCCTTAGCTCTTTTTTTTAGCAATGTCATTTCTAATTTTTTTATGGAATTTTTACCCCCCTTGCTCACTAAAATTATTTCACATAACCAAACAGGGTTTGTGAGAGGGAGAACTATATTTGAAAACTTTTTATTAGTTCGAGAGCTTACCCATAATTTGGATCTTAAAGTGAGGTGGTAACATGATTATTAAATTAGATATTACTAAAGCTTTTGATAACATCAATTGGAATTTTTTGTATTCCAGCCAGTAGTTATTTGGTTGTAACTCATCCTTTATTAATTTGATCAAAAATAGCATTGAAGGATCCTTTTTTTCTATCTTTGTCAATGGTAAAAGCAAGGGTTTCTTTAAGTCTTCTCAGTGTTTTAGGCAAGGGGATCCTATTTCTCCTTTATATTTCATATTTGTTGCAAAGTATCTTTTTAGTGGTCTTACTCACCTTTTTAAATGTCACACTAACCTTAGGTAAAAAAACCTCAGGTGATTTTCCTATATCTTATTTATTCTTTACTGATTATGTTATTATTTTTTATAATGGTTATGTGTACATGGTTAAACTTCTTATCTGATTTTTGAACATTTTTGAGATGAATAGTGGTCTTAACCTTAATAAAAGTAAATGCTGCTTTATCACCTCTAATAATTTTCCTAGTTATCACATTAATTCTATTAAATATATCACTTTTTTTTAGTAAGGTTCTCTTTCTTTAAAATATATGGTTGTTTCTTTTTTTAAAGGGTGTAAAAAATGCTTTCTTTTTTATGACCTTATCACTGCTATGCAGAACAAGCTTAACTCATGGAAGTTTAATTTTTTTAGTTTTGGTGGGAGATTGGAATTGATCAAGAATGTTCTTTGCCCTTTACCTATTTATATTTTTCAAAGTATTCAACCTACTCTTACTATGTTTAATAAAATTGAAAAATTGTTCAATAAATTTTTTTTGTAAAGGTAAAAGTGGTAATTCTAAAATAATATGGACTTCTTGTAGAAATTGTTGTGGTATTTTGCAGGAAGGTGCTTTCGGGTGTAAGAATTTGGTGTATTTAGTACATGCATGTTTCTTTAAATTATGGTTTAATTTTGGAGCCAAAACTAGCCTTTGGTCCAATTCATGAATGTTAAGTATTATTTTGGCGAGCATCCAACTATTTGCTCTTATAATAAGGGGGATTCAAGTGTTTGGAAAAGATTATGCAATATCAAATGGGATGCTAAAGCTTATGTTAGTTGGGGTTTTGGCAATGCCATTTTTTTTTGGCAAGTTCATTGGTTGATGAATTCTTCCATTTATCATATGCTCAATACTTCTTCCACCGCTGCTATAAAAGTTAACTCCTTTATTGATAATAATTGTTGGGACAATAATAAATTAGCTAAGGTTGTTCTTGGAACTATCATTAGTAAGTTTTTGCAAATTCCTTTAAAAACTTATGCCAAAACTTTCCTTTTATGCAGTAAGGCTAGTAATGGCATTTTTAAACTTATGGAGGCTTATCATACTTTTAGAAGTATGAATCTATCAAATAAAGTTTTTAATATGATTTGGCATAAAAGCATTCCTACTACTATCTTTACTTTTATTTGGTGAATTATGTATAAATATGTTCACAATGATGAGAATTTACTTAAAAGTGGTTTTGTTTAGCCTTCTAAATGCCAATGTTGTTATCACAAGGAGAATAGGCACCATGTTTTTATTTTTGGTCCCATTGCTACTAAGATTTGTACTCATTTTGAGGACTTCTTTAATAATAGTCATTTTCATGCTAATATTTCTATCAAGGACATCCTCAAACTATGCTTCATTAACTCGAGAGGCCATATTACTAATCTCATTCTTTCCCTTATTATGTGGTACCTTTGGCTTGCTAGGAACAACTCTCCCTTTAATAATATTACTAAGAACCATGAGCATATTATTATGAACATTAAAGGAAAAATGTGTAAATTATTCAATGTGATTCTCTTGATTGCTAAGAATTTTAAAGGGAATTGTTTTGTTGGTAAGGCATTTGGTATTGTTCCTCAGCGTTATAATAGTAGTGATACTCCTAAGATTATTGACATGTCTAACCCTCCTCAAAACATGTTTAAGCTTAATACTGATGGTTTTGTTAAAGATAACTCTTGGGGTTGTGGTGGTATCATTAGAGATTTTTTATGTTAATTTTGTTATTGCTTATGCTAGCCTTTATCCAAATGCTCTATTATTTTTTCTGAACTATCTACTATTCCACATGGTTTGAAATTGTGTCTCTCTCTCTTTATATTGTTAACATTTGGATTGAGGTTGATGCTATGTACATGCTACTTTATTTAAAAGACAATGAAGATAAGGTTTTGTAATCCTGAAATTTTCTACATTCTTAGGGAAATTAAGCAACATTTTATTTTCCTTAGTCTTAAGTTGACTGAAGTTCTCATGAAAGGTAATGTGTGTGCTGATTGGTTAGTTAACCATGGTTTTAATCTTGAATTTCTCACTAATATCTCTTATAATTCCTTGTCTGCTTTTTATAAAAGGTCACTACAAGAAATTCATTGATTAGAGGTGGTGTGGATCGGCGGTTGTCCAGTCCCCAGTTCTAACGGTGGCTTAACCAGCGGTCTGACCGTCGGCTATTACTGGCCGCTTAACCTGTCGTTATGTAAGCATAAGCCGCCAGCAATAGCGGTGGTCCAGAAACCGCCGGTTAATCGGCATGTATTTAAATCACCAGTGTTAAGTGATTTTGGTACCGGCAGTTTGGGCAGCTAGAAAGCCGCCAGAAGAAGCCCTAAAATTAACCATCATGAGGCTCCCATTTCATTCAATCTCCCTTTCAATCTCTCCTGCGCTGCGCTCACCGATACAGTTACCGATGGCTTATCGGCGATCAAATAAAAGTATTTGTATCGGCGATTTAATGGCCGATGAGTTGCCGGTAAAAATGCAAGCGGTGACCGGCGCTGAAACTACCGAAAGATAACCGGCCATAAAATCCTTTGGTATATTGTCGCTGCCAAAAAAACACCGCCAATAATGGTTTATGGCGCCATTTTTTCAGACGGTTTGTAAACCGCTAAAAAATCGCCGGTGTTTTACACAACCGCCAGAAAACTAGAGTTAACCACTGGCCTAAACTACCAGTAATGAGTGATTTTCCTATAGTGGGTATCATTAATTTAAACAAGACTGGTTTTCCTTATGTTAGAATATAGCTTTTGTATTAGTTGGGCTTGGTTGTGATATTCCTGTTTTTGTGGTTCCTTTTTTATGGTGACCTTTGATCTTCAACAGGTTATAGTTGGTTTTTGTTTCAGAGATGTTGTCTGTTGGGGTGAGGTTTTTTATGGAAGTAATTGGATGTTTTTAAATTTTGGCCATAGTCTCATATGTTGCTCATCTTGCCAATCTCCTTGCTCGGGTAGCAGGTGGGGTTGTCATGCTTAGCTTCCTGGCTTATTTTCATGATATCATGTATATGTATTGGCAAAGTTAGTGGTTGGTTCCCTTGGGAGTAATTGGTTTTATTTTTTATCAACAAAGTAATCATTTTTAATATATAATTAAAAGGATGGTGTTCTTTTGAAATATGTCTACTGCTGTGGTTACTTTGGTATCCTGCATTACATTATCTGCTTCATTATGACATGGGTCAGATAAGAGTGGTTACAAGACTATTGGCTTCATGATTTAGGGGATACAACTCACCTGATTCAGATAGTTTTTACTACTTGGATTTTAATTTTTCTGTGTAGTTTTATATGGTTCTGGATTAGTTTCGATGCTATTTGGTTAATTAGATTAATATGGCAAATACTAGCATAGGTTCTATTTTTATCCTTTAATGTCTTATCTTGGCATTTTATCTAGGTTGGGTATTTGGGCTCTATTATGTTGGTTAAGGAATGAATCTTATAATGAGGAGTTCTACTATTTATTCATCTTCATTGTAGGTAATTAGTTTTTTTTTTGCTAATGGCTTTCATCTAGCCAAATATTTTTGGATTTCCCACATATGGTGGTCTATGCTGTATGTCATATTGCTGCAATCCAGAATTTAAAGTTTGTGATTTTGATGATGACAAATAACGTTGATTGAATTATTCCATTCTTTATTAAATATTTTGAATGTTACTTTTGTCTATGAGTACTAACATTTAAGGGAGATTATACACTGCTCAAGATAATTGAAGACTCAAGACTGGGTAGAATAGGATGTGAAGGAGTTTGTAATTTTTACTTTCTTTATTTTTTTGTTTCTTGAGTCTAGCCACAAAACAGTCTATGCAGATTAAGTGACCATGCACACTTAGAGGGGGAGAGATGTTTTTTAAAATAAAAAAAAAATTATTATTATTTATATAGATCATATTGTATGAATTTATATCGTACTTTTATGATATATTGTTAAGAGTCTGGCTTAACGGCTAACTCAAACTTAGCGTATGTGAACTAATTGTACTATATGATCTAGTTCATATTGTATGATTTATTTTCAACCCTAAACCCTATCAATTAGATTAATTTAAGCATGTTTTTAAAATTTAAATTATGAACACATCATATTGTACGATGCAAATTGCACTGCATAAAGATTTGAAAACTTCGTAAAATTAACCCCCATGATTAGTCAATTAAATCAAGGTTTAATTAATGATTAATAATCATACTATACGAATTTGATCATATCGTATGATGAACCAAGGCATTTTTTAGTTGTACCAAAGATTATACAACGCAAAACCTTGATTTTTGAACTAATTGAATAGTATAATTAATACATCATATAAGATGACCTACATAAACTTAACTGATCATACTGTACAGTTATGTTCATACTAGATAATAAATAGAGATGATTTTCGGTCACCCCAGCATTCATACCATATGAACAGAAGAAATAAAGTAGATCATACTAGATGATATTTGTATTGTACTGTATGATGTATTAAAAGATTGTTACCTGTTCGTACTCCATCATACTAGGATGAGAGTTGTTTTGAACTAATAGCACTGTATGATTTGGGATCGTACTGTATGATTTGGGATCATAATATACAAACAAAAATGGCTAATTTGAATTTTTAGGATTTCTTGAAGCCTATTATATATGCAATGTTTATTCATTAAGTGAGTAAAAGAGAGGAACGCGACAACTGAAGGAACTCTTGAGAGGGAGCTTTTTGAATAGATTCAGAGCTTGTGAGAGGAAAGAGAAGGTGAGCTTGTTTGTGAGGGAGAAGTAGTATGAGGGGATCACATGGTTACTCTGAGCTAGCTGCACCCTCGCTTCTCTTATGGCCTAGTTGAGTCTTATGGGAGCTCTCTAAAGGGAGAGGCTTCTAGGTCAAAGTCATCGATGGTTCTCTACCCTCTCTAGGAGGGAGAGAAAAGAAAAGGTCTGCTGCTCTCACCGGGAGGGTGATATAGCGTCCGATACTCTGCCACACCGGGAAAGGTCAAAGTGAGTTTTGTAAAGGCTTCTTCGCCTTGATGTGGGAGTAAAAGGTGAGTCACTTTTGAGTATTGCAAATCCCAGAGTGGAGGACTCCAGGGAGTGGACGTAGATAAAGGTTGACCGAACCACTATAACAATTTATGGTGTGTTTTTTTGTTTTTCACATTTTATTTTTCTTGCATTTTCTTGCATTTAATTTTTCTATAACTGCTTGGTGAAAATTTAATTTTAGTATTCCATTATGCAATTTAAAATTTCATCACCATTATTGCAATTGTTATCAAATCATTACCTTCCGTATTTGATTCGTTAAGTTATCTTTTTGAAATAAAAAAAATGCAAAAACATAAAACTCATGTTTAGGATTTATTTTTAAAGTACTAATTTACCCCCCTCTCTTGGTGCATCTCATACTTTCAAGTCATATCAAAGAGAGGTTTAAAACAATAGTATTTTAGAAAACCTTGAGAAAAATGATCATGACACATTTTGGTAACTATAACACTGTAGAGGATTATTCCATAACTCGTCCACCCTTGTTTGACAACATACTATTTAATTTTTGTAAAATTCAAATGTCTACATTTTTATAATCTATAGACTACTGCATGTGGATCTTGGTACAAGAAGGTTACATTGCACCTTTTCAACTTTTGAATGACATTAAAACTAAAATATAATTTAAATGAGGATAGCAAACTTTCACAGTTAAATGCAAAATGCTTGAATTGTTTCTTTTGCATGTTTAAATCAAAAGACTACATGAGAGTGTCCACTTTTGCTACTGGTAAGGAGATCTTGGATAGATTGTGTATCACGCACAAAAGAACTAGTGAGGTTAAAAAGTCTAGATTAAATATTTTACTACATGACTATGAACACTTTCGTATGAAACCTAGAGAGACTATATATGACATGTACATTAGGTTCATCCAGATAGTGACACCCTTTCATGCACTAGGTACAGAGATATCTAATTATAAAAAAGTCAATAAAACCTTTAGATGCTTACTGAGTTCTTAAGATGTAAAAATAATTGCAATCACTGAGTCTAAAGTTTTAAACATTTATTCCATTGATAATTTTCTTGAGTCACTCATTGCCTATGAGTAAGAATTGCCTATGAGTAAGAAGTGAGTCAAAAGAAAATGATGCAGGAGTAAAGAAGGAGTGAACGATGGCCATAAAAGCAAACAATTTAGAAAGTGACAGTTCTGTAGCAGAGGAAGATGGTGATATAGCCTTGATGACCCTTCAATTCAAGAATTTTTTGAAGCGAAAGCAAAGGCGTCATTAAAAAAACTGGGATAAAGGTAAAAGTTCAAAGAATATTAAAGTTATATTTGACACAATTTGTTTTCAGTGCAAAAAACAAGGTCACCTTCGAGTTGATTGACCCAATGTGAAGACCAATCCAACCAAGGAAAAGGGCGAGGAAAAACTAAAGTATAAGAAGGGAAAGCTAAAGACACAGAAGGCATTTTGGGCTGGCTCTGCCTCAAATTTATTAGAAGAAGAAGCATAGGAGGTAATGAATTTGTGTCTAATGGCTAACAATAATCTTGATTAGTTGGATAAAGGAGAGGTATATCAACTTTTTTATGAAGAATTGTTAGTTATTTCTAAAATAATTCATGATTTGTATAGAAAATTAAAGAAAATGCATGTTATCAAATTAGTACTTTACAAAAAGAGCATACTAATTTAGTTAAAGAATATTCCGACTTAGATATAGAAGATATTTCCTACTTAATGAATTTGATACATTAAACAAAAAATATATTGAGTTATCTGATGCACACAATTTCTTGAAAATATTGCATAATGAGCTAGAAAAAGAATTTATGGAATTACATGAACTTACATGTCAATTAGATAGCAGTGAGCATGTATTAGAAGTGGAAGTGACAGCCTATAAATATGCAAATAAAGTTTTATAAGCAAAAATTATAGCACTTAAAAATAATAAATCATCACCCTCATTAGCTCAAATGAATAACCCCTCAGCATTGTATGCATCACACAACCTTAGGAAGAGGCACCATAACACACATAGGTTAGTAAACGCATTTCCCGATGTTAGGTGCTTCTCTTGTGGCATGCAAGGTCACATAGCATGCACTTACATGATTCACCGTAGAACACATCTCATGTGGAGACATAAATTGCATTCATCACATCATAGCATGCATACATCTCATTCACTCAAGCATAAGAAAGAACCCAAAGTCACTTGGGTCCATAAATCTAATCTTTGAATGACATTATATAGATGTTCTCATGAAAGATCTACTGAGAGTGTGTGGCACCTAGATAGTGGTTGCTCAAGATATATGACTAGAGATAAAAAGAAGTTCATTATAATGGAAGTCATGATATGAGGCAATATGACTTTAGGAGACAACGCCACCAAGAATGTGGTGGGCTCAAGTATCATTGGAAATTCTATAACTTTTGTAATAAAAAATATTTTATTAGTTGATGGTTTAAATCATAATTTGTTAAGTATTAGTTTGTTATGTGATAAAGGATTTGACATAAAGTTTCTTTCCAATAAATGCCTGATTAGCTTAAATGCTAAACTTATGTTAGAACGAAAACGGATAAACAATATCTAAATATTAGATCTTAATTGCATTGGAAATTCAAGTTCCTTGTGTTTAAAAATAATAATGGATGACTCTTGGCTATGGAATAGGAGACTAAGCCATACTAGCATGAACAAACTTAGGAATTTAACTCTCCCTCCTAAAATCCTCACAAACTCTCCTCCTAAAATCCTCTATCTCTCTCTCTCCCTTGCGCTCCCTCTCCTCTTGGTTCTCTTAGGTCAGAACAGCAGCAAACGATACTCTCTTGGGTAAAACAAGAGGTCTTATAAAGAACAGCTTCAAATTAGCTCTTAATTGCAACAAACCAACTTTATCATCCAAGAAGATCTGCTAATTATCCCGTATGATCATTATAAATTCAGTTTAATCAGCCAAGATGATTTGAAAGAGTATGGATGATCAGAAGGATAATTTGTTCATATCATCCAGGATTATATGATACGTCATGTACGGTATGTTCAAGTCGTTGAATATCATCCAGACCATCACTCTAGATGGATGTCTGGATGATACAAAAAATAGTTAGATTATCTAAGATGATCTCATGATCGTCCGGGGCTGATTAGTACAAAATGACCAATATTATCCAAAACATTGCCCTAAAAGGATGTCTAAACGATAAAAAATTAACTTGATCATCCAGGCTAATCTCTCGATCATCCCAAATGATTAGTGCAATTCAGTATATATCATCCAGAGCATCGCCTTGAAAGTAACCATAGTGATTATACATCATCCAGGAAGAACTAAGATTTATGAAGTGATCATCTCGGACGATCATGCGATCGTCCTGGATGATCCTGTGATCATCCCAAAAGATATGATTGAGCAATCAAACCTTAATTGCTTTTCTTAATTACCAAATTAATTTAGGCATAATTATATTACATTATTGAGGATGATATCCAAAAATAAAAGATATCTAAATAGATATGGCGGCTGATTCTTTTTCATTTGAGCCTATCATCCCGGACGATGCTAATATCGTATCGGATGATTTTCTTAATGACGACTGCCTTAATAAGGATGCCCTAATTAGGGTTTCTATTTTTAATAGATCATCCAGGATGATTTTTGCATCATCCTAGATGATGTGATCAAGCAAAAACCAGAAAAGTAAAGTAGAATAAAAGACAAAAAAGAAGAATGAATGCAAGGTGTTTTTTTAATCAAAGCACGAAAAGACAAATTCTCCATGTGATTGAATTTAGAAAATTTGTAAGAACAATGAGTCAACATCATCGAAATAAAAAAATAATAAAATATCTAATCTTCTTAGCCCTAGTTCGGACTTCTTTCAGGGTAAATCATCTTTCGAAAATAAAAAAACCTAACTTAGAAAAATTGATTGGATAAGAAAAAGAGATCCGTTCATAACTTGGCTTCAGAAAAATATCTTATAAAAATAGTATACCAAAGTAATTTGTCATAATTATAAAAATCAAAATCAAGCCTTTGAAAATATCAAGTGACACATTAATTCTTTTAAGATTTAAAAGTTTGAAAGAGAAGAAAGCTTGCCATTTATGGGCTCATTTTATGCCTCTTGTCAATTGATTGGTGCACTTTACGCATCTTTTGATTTATGTACACTTTGTGTATCTTTTAATTTTTTTTGGCGATCATTGTGCTTCTTTTCAATTTTTTTTTTTGGGTTCATTTTATGCCATTAACATTTTTTGCAAGCAATATCCTATTTGAAATGCTTAAATACTCTTAGTTTTGACTATATCTTCCAGATATTAGAGAAAAAAATCTCACTCTCTAATATAGGAAAAAATAAACTATAAAACAGAATCAAATTCATATGATAAATGCAACAACAATATTTTAAAGAATTTGAAAGTAATATAAAGACTTTGAGCATTATATATATATAAGATAGATTACTGTAGCAAGATAAAAAAGATTTCAATCACAAATTCCAGTTGTTAATTTGGGATTGACTTTTATTTAGAAAAGAAAATTACACCACTCTTTAACTTATTTAGAGATATAAAATATTGATTATAAATTTTTAAAAATAAAAATAAGGTATAAAATATCATTTTAGCTATGACCAAAAGAAAAACTAGCAAACAAAAATATTAGAGATGATAGTACTACAAAATAACAGCAAATAAAAAAGGCAACATTCAAGACTAAAGAGAAAGAAATAGAAAATAACAACAAGCAAAAGAGCAGAAAACATGTAAATCATAATTTATTAAGCGGAAAGATTAAGCAATTAAGAGTCATAAGCCTCGAGTGTCCAAGTACCACATGCTCTCACGAGGCCTTTTATGAGAGCAAGCCTAAAAAATTATCAAACGTTAGATTTAAGAACCCAAATAGGTTTGGGTCCCTTCTTATAAGAAGAAGAATGCAATGTATGTGTATTATGTTGTAGATCATGAAATTTAGGTCTCCACACCCAATGTATATTATGGTAAATAGTATAAGTGCGTGAAATATTCCCTAGCATGCCACATAAAAAATATCTAACACCAGAAAAATCATTTACTAATATGTTCGGGTTATAATGCCTCTTCCTAGGTTTTCGAATTAGATCAAGTGTGGGTGTAGTCCTCTTTTCCTCAAGTGCATTCAATTTAGCTTTAAACCTCGAGTTAGCACTGTCTAAAACAACATTATCAACTCTTAAATAGTTCTCCCTATATTCAAATTCATCAATATATATCTTAAAATCATATTCAAGTGAGGTATAGGATATTTTCAATGAATCATGCTTAACAACCAACTCAAAATGCTTTTTATTCAAATCATCAAGTAAAGACATGTGATTGCTATCAATTTAAAAGTGATCTTTTAATATAATTTTATGCTCTTTTTACAAATTAAGAAACTCCATTTCAAACTAGAATGCATTTTTTTAAGTTGCTTATATGATGTATGAATTTTCTCACAAACTTCAAGTAATTATTCGTAGCTTAGTTCACATACCTCTTCTTGGTTAGACTAACCAAGATAATCACTTGCCATCAAGCACAAGTTTTTTATATCCTCCTCAGCTTCAATCTCAGAGGAGTCAGATGCAGAATCCGCCCAGAATGCTTTTTAGAACCGCTTCTTGTCCTTCATGTACTTGGGTTTCTCCTCACCCTTCTCCTTGCTTGAGTGATCCTTAAGTGTAGGACAATCAGCTTTGACATGTCCAGGCTTCCTACGTTCAAAACAAATAACATTAGAGAAACTTTTAAAATTTTTGATATCCTTACCTTTTTTCCACTTCTAATGGTGCTTGTGATTCTTCCTTAGAAAGCTTTTGAATTGCCTAGTGAAGGCAACATCATCACTTTCAGACCCAAAAAAATTTGTATCCGTATCGTTAACCTTTAGCAACATAATTTTCTCCTTCTTCTTCAACCTGCATCAAGTTGTCTTTAGTTCACCCCTTGCTCGTAAACAATGAGTGATCCAAGTAAATTATCAATAGAATAAGTATTCAAATCCTTAAATTTAATAATTACAGCAATCTTAGCATCAACAAAGAAGACAAGCATCTCAAAATCATATTGACTCTTTTATAATTCATTAGATCTATTCCTAAGGCATGCAATTAAGTGACACTTTGAGTTAACCTAGTATATATATCAGAAATAGATTCAGTAGGTTTCATACAAAAAAGTTTGTAATCATACAATAAAATATTCAACATAGATTACTTAACTTCATTTGTTCCTTCATAAGTAACACACAATCTATCCCAAATTTCTTTACCAATAGTATAAGTTGAAACACGCATATAATTTTTATATTTCAAAGCATAGAAAAAATAGTTTAAACATTTTGCATTCAGTTGTGCTAAATCCCTATCATCAAAAGTCCATTAAAAAAAAGGAAGTTCAATTTTAGTGCCATTAATTTCATGAGGAGGTGAATAATCATCTTCAATAAATATCCACATATGATAGTCAATCAACTGTAAAAATGTATATATGTGTGTTTTCTAAAAATCAAAAGAAATATTGTCAAACAAAAGTGGTCGGGTAAAAGAATACCCTTCCGTAGTATTACGATTACCAAAGTTAGGCATTGATCAAAATTTAAAAATGTTCAAAAACTTAATTTATTAATCCCACTCTAATACCACTTAGAAGTTTGCCAGGAATGTTAGGCCCTTATGAACAAGTCACGAGGCTAACTAAGAGGGGGGTGAATTGGTATTTAAAAATTTTTCCAAACAAAAATACAAACACAACCAAACCAAGATTCACCATAAGAGAAACAAAGAGTAAAAATTAAATGCAAAAGTATAATAAGAAAGAATACACCAATTTTTGAGTAATTCGATCAACTTGACCTACGTCCAATACCCGAAGACCCCCTCTAAGTATTGCACTAAACTTAATGTCTCTCCTTTTGACCCCACAGAATGGCAGAGAAGCCCACACAAAAACTCATTTCCACCTGTTGTGAATCTATTTCATGGATTATGATTTTGGTGATAAAAATACTCCTATTTTTTCTACGACTGTCTTGCCTACTGACATTTTAAGACCACAAGATTAGAGGGCAATCAGAACCAGCACAAGATTGGGTAAATTAGGTCCGAGTCAGTTTATAATATACTTTTTTCCTTTTCTTGAGTTAATTGCAATCTTTGAGGTGTTTGATGCTAAGTAACCCTATATACACAAACAGTTGAGTGATTTTTTATGTTTGAATTTAGAATTTTTTAATTTTGCTCACATCGGCCGGGATGATATTTATATTGTCCAAGATGATCGGTTCAAAAACAGAAACCCTAATCAAGGCATCATGGTTAAGGCAGCCGTCATTAAGCCGATCGGCCTAGATGATATTGTATCGGCCAGGACGATAGGCTCAAATAAAAAAGAATCAGCCATCATGATTTATTTAGGTATTCTTTATTTTAAGACATTGCCCAGGATGATATATTATCGTCCTGGACGATGCAGCACAATTATGCCTAAATTCATCTGGTAATTAAGGAAAGTAATTAAGGCTGATTGCATGATCACATCGGCCAAGCCAATCGCAGGATCGACCGGGATGATGGAGTGGATGATTGACATCAGCCTACTTTAATTTAGGGCGATGTCTAGGATATTTGGCTTATATTTGAACTAATCAGCCAGGATGATATCCTATCAGCCTTGACGATGTGACCAAAATTACTCTAATCGTACCAAAGTGACTGGGCTGATTGAGCAAAATTTACGCTGATCGGCCAGGCCAATACCCCTATTAGCCTGGATGATAAAGTCAATTTATATAAAATAAAAGCTATTATGAAGCTTTCGTATTTAAGATCTATTATTCTACCTTAGAGGAAATCTTTTGATGCTGTCTTGACCTGAGAAAGCCTAGAGGAGAGGGAGAGAGAGGGAGAGAGAGAGAGAGGATTTCGTGAGGGAGAGCTTGTGAGGGGGATTCACAAGGGTTGCTCCAAGCATTATTCCACTTCTTCTTCCACTAGAGTCTCTTATGCTTGAAAGGGTTGAAAGAGGTGAGCTTCAGCAATCGATCAAGGTTCTCTGCCTGCTTCAGGAGGAAGCAAAAGGAGTTGGGTTCTCTGCCTCGTTGGGGTTGGCAGAAAAGAGTTTTTTTGAGGGCTTCTCCGCCTTGCTGTGGGAGCAAAAGGAGAGTCACTTTTATAGTGCAATACTCGGAGGGCACCTCCAAGGAGTGGATGTAGGTCAAGTTAATCGAACCACTATAGATTCTTATGTTCTTTTTCTTCTGCTTCCGCATTTAATTTTTCACACTTTGATTTAAGTTGTGGTGAATCTTGGTTTGAGTTTTGTGTTTTTATTGTAAGAATTTTTAAAATACCAATTCACCCCCCTCTTAGTTAGTCTTGGGCCGGTTCATAGGGCTTAACATCCCCAATGAATTTTCAAGTGGTATTAGAGCTATTTTCATAAAATTAAGTTTAAAAACTTTTTGAATTTTAATCCATGGCTAACTTTGGGAATTGTAATAAAACAGAAGGATATTCTATTACACGACCACCTTTGTTTGATAATCTTCCTTTTGATTTTTGGAAAACTCCGCATGTCTACTTTCTTACAATCGATTGATTATCGCATATAGATGCTTATTAAAGAAGGATATTCTCCACCTTCTCATGAACTTAATGGAACTATAACTGAAGTACCTTTTACTGAATGGACTTTTGATGAAAGAGACTTAGCACAACTTAATGCAAAGTGTTTGAACTATTTTTTCTGTGCTTTAAAATCTGAAGATTATATGTATATTTCAACTTGTGCTTCTGGTAAAGAGATTTGGGATAGATTGTGCATTACTTATGAATGAACTAATGAAGTTAAGCAATCTCGTTTGAATATTATATTGCATGATTACGAACTTTTTTTTATGAAATATCAAAAATAAATTTTTTAAATGTATACAAGGTTTACTCAAATTGTAACTTCTTTGCATGTCTTAGAAAGATAACTCACTAATTATGAAAAGGTGAATAAAATTTTGAGATGCTTGCCTTCCTCTTTTGATGCTAAAATCACTATAGTTATTGAATCTAAAGATTTAAATACTTATTCAATTAATAACTTACTTGTCTCACTCATTGCTTACGAGCAAGGAGTGGATCAAAGAAATCGCGATGCAGGTGAGAAAAAGAAGGAGAAAATTGTGGCACAAAAGGCCAATAACTCAGATACTGATTCTTTCGGGTTTGAAAGTGATGATGTTGCCTTCATCGTAAGGCAATTTAAAAGCTTTATAAGAAAGAAGCAAAAGAATCATCAAAAGTGGAACAAAGGTAAGGAAAATAAAATTTTTAAGAATTCTTCTGATATTGTTTGTTTTGAATGCAAGAAGCCTGGACATGTGAAAGCTGATTGTCCTACACTTCAGGATCACTCAAACAAAGAAAAGAGTGAAGAGAAACCCAAGTTCAAAAAAAGAAATTCCAAAAGGCATTCTAGGCAGATTCTGCATCAGATTCCTCTGAGACTGAACCTGAAGAGGAGACAACAAACTTGTGTTTAATAGCAGATGATCATCTTAGTCAATGGATCAAGAAGAGGTATGTGAACTAACCTATGATCAACTCGAAGTTTTTGAAAAAAATTTATGCATCATATAGAAAACTTAAGAAAACTCATGTTAGTATAAAATTAGAATTTTTGAATTTACAAAAAGTGCATGAAATTTTGATTAAAGATCACCTCCAAATGTTCACATATCTTTACTCGATGAGTTTGATGCATTAAACAAAAAAATATAATGAATTATCTGATGCACATGATTCTTTAAGAATATCCCATGCTGAGTTAAAAAAAGAATTAGCAAATTTCAAAGCTTTTAAAAATAAACCATTGGATGTATCACATAACTTAAAAAAAAAAACATCACCACATGAGTAGATTATTACCTCCTTTTCCTTGTATTAGATATTTTTCATGTGGCATGCTAGGACACATGACACACACTTGTACCATCCACCATAGTTCACATTGGGTTTGGAAACCCAAATTGCATGATTCATAGCATACATTACATTCCACTTTTAATAAGAAGGGACCCAAACCTATTTGGGTTCCTAAATCTGACATCTAATGATTTTTGTAGGCAAACTCTCATAAAAGGCCTCATGAGAGCATGTGGTACCTAAACAGTGGATGCTCTCGATATATGACTGGTGATGCCAATTAATTCATTTTGTTGGAGACCAGGACAGGAGGCAAGGTTACTCTTAGAGACAACACCACCGGGAAGGTGGTAGGCTCAGGTATAATTGGAAATTCCAAGAACCTTTTGATTGAAAATATTTTACTTGTAGATGGACTAAAGCATAACTTGCTCAGCATCAGTCAGCTATGCGATAAAGGTTTCATCATAAAATTTTTGGCAAATACTTGCATCATAAGCTTAAATAATAACACTATTTTGTAGGAAAAGCGGATCAACAACATTTATATGCTTGATTTAAATAATATTGAATAATGCTGCTTCTTTTTGCTTAAAAATTGATGTTGATGATTCATGGTTGTGGCCGGGAGATTATGTCACGCCAATATGAAAACTCTTAGGAAAGTGACTCAGAAAGACTTAGTTAGATGTGTCCCCAAGCTTAAGTTTTCAAAAGACCACCTTTGTGATGCCTGCTAATTAGGAAAGAAAGTCCACTCAACTTTTCACTCCATTAAGGACATTAGCACCTCTAGACCTTTAGAAGTCCTTCACATGGATTTGTTTGGACCCATTAGCACTGCCAGCGTAGGAGGGAAAGTCTATGGTTTTGTAATTGTCGATGACTACTCGAGGTTTACTTGGACTAGATTTCTGTCACACAAAAATGAGTCTTTTGATGAGTTTAGATTCTTCTTCACTAGGATTCAAAAAAAGCTAGGTTGTGAGATTTTAACCATCCATAGTGACCATGGGGGAAGTTTGAGAATGAGAGATTTGGAGACTTTTGTAAGAAAAAGGGTATTAGCTATAACTTCTCAGCTCCTAGGACCCCTCAGTAGAATGGGGTAGCTGAAAGGAAGAACCGAACCTTAGTAGAAGCTGCTAGAGCCATGCTTGCTGAGTATACACTTCCAGAATACTTTTGTGCTGAAGCGATTAACATAGCTTATTATGTGTTGAATAGGGTGAATGTTAGAGCCAAACTTGATAAGATACCCTATGAGATTCTTAAGGGTAGGACACCCAATCTTTTCCACCTTCATGGCTTTAGTTGTAAGGTTTTCATCCATAATAATGGGAAGTCTCACTTAGGAAAATTTGACCCAAAATCTGATGAAGGAGTGTTCTTAGGATATTCTAGTGTTAGGAAGTCTTTTAGGGTGTTTAATAAGAGGACTTTGGTGGTGGAGGAGACTACTCATGTAGTATTTAATGAATCTGATCCTAGGAAGACTAAAGTTGAGGATAATAATAATGTTAGAGAGATTATCACTAGAGTCAAAAATTTGGAGAAGAGGGAAGAGCACCAAAACACTAAAGGAGTAGGAGAGATTACCCAAGGAGTAGAAGATATAGATATGGAAGAAAGGGTTGAACCTTCATACACTTTGCCTAGGGATTGGAGATACTATTCGAATCACCCCAAAGAACTGATCTTAGGGGACCCTTCTGAAGGTGTAAGGACTAGGCATGGACTTAAGAAGGAAGTGAACCACTCTGCCTTTATCTCAATGACTGAACCTACCAACATCAATCAAGCCCTTTCTGATGAGTTTTGGATCTTAGCCATGTAGGAGAAGTTGAATCAATATGTTAGGAATGATGTTTGGGAGCTTGTAGAAAGACCTAAGGGACAAAGTATAGTTGGAACCAAGTGGGTCTTTAAGAATAAGATGAATAATTCTGATGTGGTTGTTAGGAATAAGGCAAGATTGGTGGCTAAGGGGTACAACCAAATAGAAGGGATAAATTTTGAGGAGACCTTTGCCCCTGTAGCTAGATTGGAAGCCATTAGAGTTCTATTAGCCTTTGTCTGTTATAAGAAATTTAAGCTTTTCCAAATGGACGTTAAGAGTGCCTTTTTAAATGGGGTAATAAAAGAGGATGTGTTTGTAGAACAACTCTTAGGTTTTGAGACTTCCCAATTTTCAAATCATGTTTTTAAATTAAAAAAGGCCTTATATAGATTAAAGAAGGCACCTAGAGCTTGGTATAAGAGGCTTAGCACATTCTTACTAGAGAGGGAGTTTATTAAGGGATAGACACCACCCTTTTTTCGATGAAAGTAGGAGATGAGTTACTTATTATTCAGATCTATGTTGATGATATAAAAAGCTATGTGATGATTTTTCTAAAATAATGAGTTAGGAGTTTGAGATGCATATGATGGGAGAGTTGTCCTATTTTTTGGGGTTTAGCATAAAATAATTGGATGATGGAACCTTTATAAGTCAATCAAAGTATATTAAGGACATCCTAAAGAAATATGAAATGGATAAAGCCAAGCATATAAATACTCCCATGATTTCTAGTATTCAGTTTGATAAGGACATTAGTGGAAAATCTGTTGTTTAAAAGAAATATAGAGGGATGATTGGATCTTTACTTCACATGACTGCTAGTCGACCTGATATAATGTTTAGTGTTTATCTTTGTGCTAGATTTCAAGCTAATCCTTAAGAATCCCACTTGACTGCAGTTAAGAGAATTCTTAGATATCTTTTGGGGGGCAAAAAACTTAGGAATCTGGTTGAAAGTTCGTTTGGGATGTTAAGCCTGATGAACTTAGTCCCAAGCTAACCAAGAAGGGGGGGGGGGTGAATTGGTATTTTAAAAAAAACTCTTTTCACAAAGAAAAAATTGCATAAACCAAATCACACCACAAGAAATAAATGCGGAATTAAAAGTGCGGAAGCAAAAAAAAGAACATAGAAATTTATAGTGGTTCGGTCGACTCGACCTACGTCCACTCCTTGGAGGCACCCTCCAAGTATTGCACTACAAAACGTGACTCTCCTTTAGCCCCCACGGCTAGGCGGAGAAGCCCTCACAAGAACCTCCTTTTTGCCACCCCGGCAAGGCAGAGAACCTACCTCCTTTTGCTTCCTCATGAAGCTGGTAGAGAACCACAACCAAGAGCAAACTCCTTACCTCTACTGACCCTTCCATGGATGAGAAACGCTAGACGAAGAACGAGCAGAGAGATCCTTGAATCAACCCTTGTGAATCCCCTCACAAGCTCCCCCTCACAAGATCCTCTCTCTCTCCCTCTCTCTCTTTCTCTCCTCAAGGTCTTCTCAGGTCAAGGAAGCAGCAAAAGGTGTTAAAAAATGTTGAACAAGAGCTCTTAAATAGAAGAGCTTCAAAGGAGCTCATTAATTGCAAGTTGCCGATATTATCGTCCAGGCCGATATGTACATCGGCATGGCCGATCAGTACAAATCTCAGAAGATCGGCCTGGGCATTGCCCATTTTCGGGTGCTGGACGATTTAAATTTGACTGTATCGTCCTGGCCGATCTCAAGATCGTCCAGGCCGATTAGTTCATTTTAGAAGAAAATCGTCCTGAGCATCGCCCTGTTTTCATGCTGGCCAATCCCGCTCGTCCAGAAGTTACCAAGGATATTGAATATATCATCCTGGCCAATCCTGCAATCATCCAGGACGATGTGATCATATCAATCATCCTTAATTACTTCCATGATTTGTCTGTTCAATTTAGGCATAATTGTAAATATTGTCCAGGCCGATCAATGATCGTCCTGGCCGATAATTTAAAAATACAGTATACCTTAATTGTCTATGGAGACTACTTCTTTCTGTTTTGAGCTTATCGTCCTGGCCTATACACGTATCGTCTAGGCGTATATGTTAATGTCGGCTTCCTTAATTAAGAATCCTGATTAGAGTTTTGTTTTGAACTCGATCGTCTAGGACGATTCAAGGGATCGGCCTGGCCGATGTGAGCAAAAACAGAGATTCTAAATCTCTCAAGTGTGTGTGTGTGTAGGGTTACTTAGCATCAGTCTCTTTGATCATTACAAGTAGACTCAAAAGGTGAAAATCAAAAGTACAGACTGACACAACCCTAAACCTACGCAATCCTGAACTTGGCTTCTTCTTAATCATCCGATCTTTGATTCCTGAAAAGTTAGAAGCAACAAGTAGTCCAAGAAAAATAGTGTTTGTCAATCAACAAAACATAAGCCATGAAAAAAATAGATTTGCAATAATCTCCCCCTTTTTGATGATGACAAACACAAGTTAAAAATTTAAAAAAAGGTTCATTAGAAATTCAAAGTTACAAAACCCAAACCCAACAGCTTTTTCCTACCACACCTTACTCCCCCTTTTGTCATCACAAAAAGAGGATCCAGATACAAAAGAAAACACCACAACACACAAAGACTAACAAGCAAACTACATAAAATAGGAAACAAACAGCAGAAAAACACAGGCTAGAAAAACGAGGGGCCCTGATCATCAGATGGAGGTGGTGGAGGTGGCTGCTGAAAGTAGCTGGCAAGTGAAGTAAACTGAGCTTTGAACCAGGCAATGTCCTGGTCATGCTGCTGCTGATGGTGAGTCATGTAACTGTCAAAGCGGGCTAAGTCCTCCGCGCGATTCTGCTCGTAGCGGGCAATGTCCTCAGAATGTTGCTGCTCCTGTGCAGCAACGTAAGCATCAAAGCGGGTCTCCCAACGATCAAACCTCTCTATCAACTGATCAACCGGTGAGTGCTGGTGGAGGGGAACAGGATCAGGAACGGGAGCGGGAGCGGGAGCCTCCTCCTCTCCAACCCCCCGAGGTTCCTCAGGGTGAAGACGAGTACTGTGAAGGGTACTGAAGGAACTGTTTGAGTAGAAGGGAGTTGGGAGGTTAGGTGGAATAGGATACTGAAGTTGCTATTTGGTTTCAAGGATATAGGCTATGATGTGTCCTAAGGCTAGATTGGGTTTCCTCTTGTGACCTGGATCGCAGATTGTGGTTAAGTGATCAATGTATCGAAAAATTAGGCCCGCAGTATTAAATTCTCTATGGGCCATGATGTAGAAAGTAGTGAGGGAAAGTAGAGGGGTGATGTGGATTCGATCCCCGGCTTTTGGAATCATGGAGGTGCGAAGAACATGTTGGATTGTCCTAGCATCTCTGACTAAAGAGCTAGTCTTTCCAACATGGAAAGGTGCATTGGTCTAGCGAAGGAAGTGATTCGCCGTGGACCAGTCAAGATCAGGATCAGAAGCGATTAAGTGCAGCTTATCCCCGGTGGTGGATAGCTGTAAAAGATCAACACAATCCTGATATGTGATTTCGACAGGGCGGTGAAGGTAGGGTTAAAGAAAAGGTTTGCGAAAAATTCTCGAAGAAACTCGGTATTGAAAGGGAAAGCAAGAGATAGAATGAAGCAAAGGGAGGTGTGAGCGAAAAGATCCATTACCAGGTATGAGATGTGGGTAGGATTGATGATTCTGGAGACAGTTATCCCACACTCTTTGTAACGATGGTAGGCGGCTTCATCTTCTGCTTCCCTAAAACGAGGGTCAATCCTAGCCCTCGAAGAACTCCCAGAAGTTTGTCGAACACGCTTCCCACCAGCCATAGAGAGGAGTTAGCAAGAAAACTTAGGAGGAGAAAAGGTGGAATGTGAAAAACCATGGCTGGAACGGCCAGAATTTAAAGAAACGAACATATCTTCATGACCGATCACAGAATCGTTCAGGCCGATATGGCTCAGTAATTGCGTATAGGCCGATTGGTCAAAAAGATGGTCCAATCATCCGGGCCGATCAGATATCGGTCAGGCCGATTAGACACAAGCGATCGGCCCGAGGAGTCAATCCAGACGACCGTTGAAAAAGCATATCGTCCGGGCCGATTTGGTGTATCGTCCAGGACGATGCACAATAATTGATCGTACCGCTCAAAGTTAAAATGTTTTAAATCACTGCCACGTGTATCATCCAGGACAAACAGTGGATCGGCCCCGCCGATTGTCCAATAATGGATCGTCCGGGGCTGATATTAAAGATTCAAATGTGCAGACACGTGGATCGTCCAGGACGATCTAGTGTATCGGCCAGGACGATGCACATAAAATGCATCGGCCAGACAAAATATTCTATCGGCCAGGACTATCATCATGACAGAGTTCGATCATATCGTTCAGAATGATATAGGATCGTCCAGGATGATGAGTTATAGCAAGCACAGAAAAGATCAGCAGATTGATTTTGAACAGAATTTGTCATATCGTCCAGGACGATAAAAGTATCGGCCAGGACGATGTGACTAGAAGTTGAAATCAAGAAAAGAATGGTGATGATCAAGACCCTCAAAAATAAAACAAAAGAAAAACAGTCAAAACACAGTAAAAGAAAAACAAAAACACAAGGAAAATCAAAAACGAATATTTTTGGATTTTAATTTTTCTATTTTTTTTTTTGTTTTATGGAGGCATCATATGAGAATTTTACAAAAAGTTAAACTTTTAAAGTTCCACGAGATCAGGGAGTATAACAAATCCCAATCAGAAGAAGGTAGAATGTCTGATTCTGTTAACCCTAGATAAGACATCCTTCAGTGTACAAAATTCTTTTGGAAAACAGAAATCTAACTCAGAATAACTAAATATGATACAAAGATCCATTCAAAACTTGTTTACAAAGAAAATATCTCATAATTAATAAACCAAAGTAATTTTTCTCAATCATGAAAATTGAAATCAAGTTTTTGAAAGTATCACATAATCAATGCGTTCTCTAAGTTTTAAGAGTTTTAGCAAAGAGAGGATAGCTTGCATCTAGTGGGCTCATTTTATGCCTCTTGTCATTTTGATTGGCTCTTTTGAGCATCTTTTGATTTTTTGATACACTTTTGTGTATATAGCTTTCTTTTCAATTTGGCTTCATTGACCTCTTTCCTTTTTAACTCTTGCAAGAAAAAAACTCTTTATTATACCCTTAAAAAAACTTAGTTGTGAGTATATCCTCCAAATATTAGAGAATAGGAGCTCTCTCTCTAACACAGGGAAGAACAATCCATAACACAAAAACAAAATCATGTGATAAATGCAATGGCAAGATTTCAAAAAACTTGAAAGATATATGAGAACTTTGACTATTATGCATAAGATAAATTAATGTAGCAAGATAAGAAAAGGATCTTAAATAAAAAGCCATTAGTTAAACTGAGTTTAGACTCTTGTTTAGAGAAGAAAATCATACTACTAAACAAAGTCAGAAGGAGGGAAACCAACAACAGTATTACTCCCTTTAATTAATTTAGAAAAGCTAAACACTATCTCCAAAACTCCAAAATCTAAAAGCTTGAAAAGATTCATCATATGGAAGGCCAAATTTAATGAACAATGTGAAAACAAAACACATAAAAATAAAACAAAAAATGAAAACAAAGCAAACTAAAATAACACAAAGTAAGCACAAAAAACAAAATAAAAGATAACACAAAAACTAAAAATTTCAAGCAAGTGATAAAGCAGCAAGTTTACGCAATTTTGAGCTGCCAGCCTCCTTATGTCCAGTTATCTTACGCTCCCACGAGGTCTTTGGTGAGAGCCTTCCTGCAAGGCTTAACAACAGTCAGATTTAGGAACCCAAACAGTTTTGGGATCCTTCTTAGGAAAAATAGAATACAATACAGGCATGGTTTGTTGTGAATCACGCATCTTAGGTCTCCACACCCAATGTGTACTACGGTGAATGGTGCAAGTGTGTGAGATGTGTCCTAGCATGCCACAAGAAAAACATCTAACTCCAGGAAAAGGTTTTCTTAAATGGTTTGAGTAAAAATGCCTCTTCCTAGGTTCTGGCTTTTGATTAGGAGTTGATGTCATCCTAGTTTTTTCATATGTATCCAAATCATTTTGAATCCTCAAGTTAGTTCTCTTTAAGACATCATTGTTAATCCTTAAATTTTTCTCAATCTCTTTAGATTTCTTAAGATCAGAATTAAGTGAGGTGTGTGAAACTTTCAATGCCTTATGTTCATCAATTAATTCTGAATGCTTTTTATTCAACTCATCAAATTCATCAAGAAGAGCCATGTGATTTGAATCAATCGTTGCATGGTCTTTGAGAAAAACTTCATGCTCTTTTTGTAGATTCGAATGTTCTAATTTAAAGCTAGCATGTGTCTTCTTAAGTTTTTTATATGATGCATGGATTTTTTCACAAATTTCAAACAATTCATCATAAGTTGGTTTACATACCTCTGCCTCATCACTTTGATCTTCTCCCATGAAACACAAGTTTGTAGTCTCTTCCTCTGGTTCAGTCTCAGAGGAATCAGTACCAGATTCTGCCCAGAAACCTCTTTGGATTTTCTTCTTGTCCTTCCTAGACTTAGCTTTCTCCTCACCTTTTTCCTTTTCTTTGCTCGAGTGATCTTGAAGTGTAGGACAATCGGCTCTCACATGTCCAGATTTCCTGCATTCAAAACAAACAACATCAGAAGAGCCTTTAACATGTTTATGATCCCTTCCTTTTCTCCAACTTTGATGATGCTTTTATTTTTTCCTTAGAAAGCTTTTGAATTGCCTTGTGATGAAGGCAACTTCATCGCTTTCAGATCCAGAAGATTCAGAATCCAATTTGTGCGCCTTAAGTGCAATTGTTTTCTCCTTTTTCTTCTCACCTGCATCAAGATTTCTTTGATTCACCCCTTGCTCGTAAGCAATGAGTGAGCCAAGTAAGTTATCAATAGAATAGGTGTTCAAATCTTTAGATTCAGTGATTGCAGTGATTTTAGCATCATAAGACGAAGGCAAGCATCTCAAAATCTTGTTAACTTTTTTATAGTTTGAAAGTTCTTTTCCTAGTGCATGCAGTGAAGTAACTATCTGAGTAAATCTAGTGTACATGTCAGAAATCGATTCATGAGGTTTCATACGAAAAAGTTTATAGTCATGCAAGAGAATGTTCAAACGGGATTATTTAACCTCATTAGTACCTTCATAGGTGATGCACAATTTATCCCAAATCTCTTTACCAGTTTTGCAAGTTGAGACACGCATGTAATCCTCAGATTGTAAAGCACAGAAAAAGCAGTTCAAACATTTTGCATTTAATTGAGCTAAATCTCGTTCATCAAAAGTCCATTCAGTAAAAGCAACTTCAGTTTTAACACCATTAATTTCACGAGAATGTGGGGAATAACCTTCTTGAATAAGCATCCACATGCGATAATCAGTAGATTGTAAAAAAATTGACATGCAGGTTTTCCAAAAATCAAATGGTAGGTTATCGAACAGGGGAGGTCGGGTAATAGAATACCCTTTCGTAGTGTTGCGATTCCCAAGGTTAGCCATGGATCAAATTCAAAAAGTTTTCAAACTTAAAATTTCGAATCCCGCTCTGATACCACTTGAAAGTTCGTTAGGGATGTTAAGCCCTATGAACTTAGTCCCAAGCTAACCAAGAGGGGGGGGGGGGGGGGGGGTGAATTGGTATTTAAAAAAAAACTCTTTTCACAAAGAAAAAATTGCATAAACCAAATCACACCACAAGAAATAAATGCGGAATTAAAAGTGCAGAAGCAAGAAAAAGAACACAGAAATTTATAGTGGTTCGGTCGACTCGACCTACGTCCACTCCTTGGAGGCACCCTCCAAGTATTGCACTACAAAACGTGACTCTCCTTTAGTCCCCATGGCTAGGCGGAGAAGCCCTCACAAGAACCTCCTTTTTGCCACCCCGGCAAGGCAGAGAACCTACCTCCTTTTGCTTCCTCCTGAAGCTGGCAGAGAACCACAACCAAGAGCAAACTCCTTACCTCTACCGACCCTTCCATGGATGAAAAACTCTAGACGAAGAATGAGCAGAGCGATCCTTGAAGCAACCCTTGTGAATCCCCTCACAAGCTCCCCCTCACAAGATCTTCTCTCTCTCCCTCTCTCTCTTTCTCTCCTCAAGGTCTTCTCAGGTCAAGGCAGCTGTAAAAGGTGTTAAAAATGTTGAATAAGAGCTCTTAAATAGAAGAGCTTCAAAGGAGCTCATTAATTGCAAGTTGCTGACATTATCGTCCAGGCCGATATGTACATCGGCCTGGCCGATCAGTACAAATCTTAGAAGATCGGCCTGGGCATCGCCCTATTTTGGGTGCTGGACGATTTAAATTTGACTGTATCATCCTGGCCGATCTCAAGATCATCCAGGTCGATTAGTTCATTTTAGAAGAAAATCGTCCTGAGCATCGCCCTGTTTTCATGGTGGCCGATCCCGATCGTCCAGGAGTTACCAAAGATATTGAATATATCGTCCTGGTCGATCCTGCGATCGTCCAGGACGATGTGATCGTATCAATCATCCTTAATTACTTCCCTGATTTGTCTGTTCAATTTAGGCATAATTGTAAATATCATCCAGGTCGATCAATGATCGTCCTGGCCGATAATTTAAAAATACAGTATACCTTAATTGTCTATGGCGGCTACTTCTTTCTGTTTTGAGCTTATCGTCCTGGCCGATACACGTATCGTCCAGGCCGATATGTTAATATCGGCTGCCTTAATTAAGAATCCTGATTAGAGTCTCTACTTTGAACTCGATCGTCCAGGACGATCCAAGGGATCGGCCTGGCCGATGTGAGCAAAAATAGAGATTCTAAATCTCTCAAGTGTGTGTGTGTAGGGTTACTTAGCATCAGTCTCTTTGACCATTACAAGTAGACTCAAAAGGTGAAAATCAAAAGTACAGACTTACTCAACCCTAAACCTACGCAATCCTGAACTTGGCTTCTTCTTGATCGTCCGATCTTCGATTCCTGAAAAGTTAGAAGCAACAAGTAGTCCAAGAGAAATAGTGTTTGTCAATCATCAAAACATAAGCCATAAAAAATAGATTTGCAACACTGGTATCCTAGGCACAACACTTCTTTTGAGATTATTGGATATTCTGATTCTGATTTTGTGGGATATATGGTGGATAGAAAGAGCACTTCTGGAACTTGCCAATTTATAGGACAGTCTTTAGTCTCCTGGTCTAGTAGAAAATAAAACTCTGTTGTACTTTCCACTGTTGAAGCTAATTACATTGCCTTAGGAAGTTGTGTGGCCCAAGTCCTTTGGTTGAAGCAATAAATTCTAGATTTAGGATTACCTATAGGCATAATTTCAATCCTTTGTGACAACACTAGTGCCATTTGCATCTCTAAAAATCCTGAAAACATTCAAGGACGAAGCACATTGACATAAGGCATCACTTTATTAGAGACCATGTGACCAAGGGAGAAATTGAGTTAAACCATGTGGCAATTGAGAATCAACTGGCTGATATCTTTACTAAACCACTGACCTTCGACACTTTCAGCTTTTTAAGGACCAGATTGGGGGTGATTGACATAAATGCATGAACTTGACTTCTACTAATTTTTTATCTATTGTTTATTTTTTCCTTCTTCTTCTTTTCTTCTGCTATTGTTTTATTCTTTGATAGTTTTTCTTTGTTTATTTTTGTTGATTTTTTGTTTTTGTGCTTTATTTTTTGTATGCTTTAATTTGTTTTTCTAAATCATCATTGAAGTGATATCATATGCCATGTTCTTATTTTTAAAAATTTGCAGTCAATATTTTACGTGTCTTAATCTGTTAAAGGGTTAAAATATACCGTTGATTGTGTCTCTTTCTCTAACCTATTTTAGTGGTGCAATTTTCTTTTCTAAACAAAATTCTATCTCAAATTAATAACTAGATTATGCAATTGAGATCTTTTTTACCTTGCTATAATAACTCTAGCTTATAATTATAATGAGCAAAGTCTTTATGTCACTTCAAGATTTCTTGTTATTATGTCATTGCATTTTTCATATAATTTTTTTATTTCTATTTAGTGGTTTGTTCTTCCCTATATTAGAGAGTAAGTTTTTCTTCTCTAATATCTAGAAGATATACTCACAACTAAGATTATTTAAGAGTTTTTGAAAGAGAATCTAGCTTGCATAAAAAAAAGTGACCAATGATGCCAAAAATAAAAGATGCGCAATGACGCCAAATTGAAAAAAAAATACATAAAGTATATCAAAAATCAAAAGATGCGCAAAGCGCCATTCAATTGACACGAGGCATAAAATGAGCCCAGCAAAAGCAAGCTCTCCTCTCTTTTCAAAACTTTTAAAACTTAGAAGAATTCATGTATCACTTGAGAAAATCAAAGGCTTGATTTTGAATTTTGCGATTGTGATAAATTACTTTGATACATTATTTTATAAGATATTTTTCTGAAACCAAGTAGTGAATGGATCTCTTTTTCATATTCAATTGAATTTTTTGAGTTAGGTCTTTTCATTTCAAAAGACAATTTTGCCCTGAGAAAAAGTTTGAGCTAAGGGTAAACATGATCAGTTACTTTACCGCTTTTTTGGATTTTTCACGATGTTAATTCATTAACTTACAAGTTTTTAAAATTAATCACATGGAGATCATGTCATATTCATGCCATGATGAAAAAAAAACTTTTTTTAATTCATTTTTATGACTTTTTTGCTTTACTTTCCTCCTCCTTTTTGTGATGACAAAAGGGGGAGAAGTTTGTACCATTTGTTCTGGTTTTTTATCCCTTACTCGCTGCTTTGAACTGTTTGCCATCACAAAAAGGGGGAGATAGTTGCGAATCTATTTTCATGGATTATGATTTTGATAATAATAAACACTCCTATTTTTTTTCTACGACTACCTTGCTTACTGACATTTTAGGACCACAAGATCAGAGAGCAATCAGAACCATCTCAAGATTAGGTAGACTAAGTTTGAGTTAGTTTGTAATGTACTTTTTCCCTTTCTTGAGTCAATTATAATCTTTGAGGTGTCTGATGCTAAGTAACCCCACACAAACACACTTGAGTGATTTTTTCTACCTAAATTTAGAGTTTTCTAATTTTGCTCACTTCGGCCGAGATGATATTTATATCACCCTAGATCAAAAATAAAAACCTTAATCAGGGCATCATGGTTAAGGCAGCCGTCATTAAGCCGATCGGCCTAGACGATATTATATCGGCCAGGACGATAGGCTCAAATCAGAAAGAATCAGTCGCCATGATCTATTTAGGTATTCTTTATTTTAGGACATTGCCCAGGATGATATACTATTGGCCTGGACAATACATCACAATTATGCCTAAATTGATCTGGTAATTAAGAAAAGAAATTAAGGTTGATTACACAATCACATAGCCCGGGCCGATTATAGGATTTGCTTGGACGATGGCGTGGACGATTGACATCGGCCTACTTCAATTCATGGCGATGTACAAGATGATTTGGCTTGAATTTAAACTAATCGGCCAGGACGATATCTGTTGCAAATCTATTTTCATGACTTATGTTTTGATGATTGACAAACACTATTGATCTTCTTAGACTACTTGTTTCTTCTAACTTTTCAGGAATCGAAGATCGGACGAACAAATGAAGCCAGTTCAGGATTGCGTAGGTCTAGGGATTATGTCAGTCTGTACTTTGTTTTTCTCTTCTTGAGTCTATTTGTAATGGTCAAATAGACTGATGCTAAATAACCCTACACACACACACTTGAGAAAATTAGAATTTCTGTTTTTACTCATATCGGCTAGGACGATATTTACATCTTCCTGGATGATCAGACTTAAAATAGAAAGTCTAATTAAGTATTCTTAATTAAGAAAGCCGACATTAACATATCGGCCTGGACGATACGTGTATTGGCCAGGACGATAAGCTCAAACTAGAAAGAAGTTGCCGCCATAGATAATTAAGGTATACTGTATTTTAAATTATCGGCCTGGACGATATTCACAATTATGCCTTAATTAATCAGACAAATCAGGGAAGTAATTAAGGATAATTGATACGATCACATCGTCCTGGACGATCGCAGGATTGGCCAGGACGATATACTCAAAAACCTTAGTTACTCCTGGACGATCGGGATCGGCCAGCTTAAAAATAGAGCGATGCTCAGGACGATTTTCATCTGATTTAAACTAATAGGCCTGGACGATCGTGAGATCGGCCAGGACGATCAAGCCAAAATTCAATCGTCCAGCATCCAAAACAGGGAGATGCCCAGGCCGATCTTCTGAGATTTATACTGATCGGCCAGGCTGATGTCCATATCGGCCTGGACGATATAGTCGGCAACTTGTAATTAATGAGCTCCTTTGAAGCTCTTCTATTTAAGAGCTCCTGTTCAACATTTTGAACAACCTTTGTGCTGCTGCCTTGACCTGAGAAGGCCTTAGAGAGAGAGAGAGAGAGAGAGAGAGAGAGAGAGAGAGAGAGAGAGAGAGGATCTTGTGAGGGGGAGCTTGTGAGGGGATTCACAAGGGTTGCTTCAAGGATCGCTCTGCTTCTTCTTCGTCTAGAGTTTCTCGTCCGTGGAAGGGTTGGTAGAGGTAAGGAGTGAGCGTTTGGTTGTGGTTCTCTGCCAACTTCAGGAGGAAGCAAGAGGAGATAGGTTCTCTGCCTTGCCGGGGTGGCAAAAAAGAGGTTCGTTGTAAAGGCTTCTCCGCCTAGCTGTGGGGGCTAAAGGAGAGTCTCGTTGGTAGTGCAATTCTCGGAGGGTGCCTCTGGGGAGTGGACGTAGGTCGAGTTGACAGAACCACTATAAATTTCTATGTTCTTATTTCTTGCTTCCGCACATTTAAATTTCTGCATTTATTTTTCCTCGTGGTGTGATTTTGGTTTATGTGTTTTTCATTCTTTGTGAAAAGAAATTTTTTAAAAATACCAATTCACCCCCCTCTTGGTTAGCTTGGGCCAGTTCTATAGGGCTTAACATCCCTGACAAACTTTCAAGTGGTATCAGAGCGGTATTCATAAAAATTGAGTTTGAAAACTTTTGAATTTTGATCCATGGCTAACCTTGGGAATCGTAACACTACGGAAGGTTATTCAACTACACGACCTCCCTTGTTTGACAACTTACCTTTTGATTTCTAGAAAACCCGCATGTCTAATTTCTTGCAATCTACTGATTATCGCATGTGGATGCTTATCAAAGAAGGTTATTCTCCACATTCTCGTGAAATTAATGGCATTAAAATTAAAGTTGCTTTTACTGAATGAACTTTCGATGAACGAGATTTAGCTCAATTAAATGCAAAATGTTTGAACTATTTTTTCTGTGCTTTGAAATCTGAGGACTACATGCGTGTTTCTACTTGTTCAACAGGTAAAGAGATTTGGGATAGATTATGTATCACTTATGAAGGAACCAATGAAGTAAAACAATCCCGTTTGAATATTCTCTTGCATGATTACGAACTTTTTTGTATGAAACCTCATGAATCTGTTTCTGATATATACACTAGGTTTACTCAGATTGTCACTTCACTGCATGCACTAGGAAAAGAACTTTCTAACTATGAAAAAGTAAACAAGATTTTGAGATGCTTGCCTTCTTCATACGATGCTAAAATCACTACAATCACTGAATCTAAGGATTTGAACACTTACTCTATTGATAACTTACTTGGCTCACGCATTGCTTACGAGCAAGGGGTGAATCAAAGAAATCTTGATGTAGGTGAGAAGAAGAAGGAGAAAACAGTTGCACTGAAGGCGCACAAATTAGATTCTGAATCTTCCGGGTCTAAAAGCGATGAAGTTGCCTTCATCACAAGGCAATTCAAAAGCTTTCTAAGGAAGAAACAAAAGCATCATCAAAATTGGAAAAAGGTAAGGATCATAAACATGTTAAAGAATCTTCTGATGTTGTTTGTGAAAGTTCGTTCGGGATGTTAGGCCCTCTTGAACTTAGACCCAAGCTAATTAAAAGAGAGAGGTGAATTGGAAAACCTTAAAACCAAAGATAAAACTCCAACCAAAATCACCACAAATAAAGTGCGGAAGAAAAATAAATGCGGAAGCGATAATAAGAAAAGAACACACCGGATTTATAGTGGTTCGGTCAAACCTTGACCTATGTCCACTCCTTGGAGGCACCCTCCAAGTATTGCACTAACACAAGTGTCTCTCCTTTAGCCCCCACAGCTAGGCGGAGAAGCCCTTACAAAATCACTTCCACCTTCCCCGGTGCGGCGGAGTCGCCGGGTCCTTTGACACCAAAGAGATCTTCTTCTTTGGTGAACTTACCTCGAGACAAGCCTTGAATCCGATGGTACTAAGGTGCGAGTTCGCCGGAGCAACCGTGTGGATCCCCCACCACACTCCCTTGAGTTCCTCCCCCTCACAGGATCTTCTCCCTCTCAAACTCCACCCTTTCCTCTCTCCCTTTCAAGCTCTCTCTTCAAATTTCCCCCACAAGAACGAAGCTACAATGGCTGCCAAAGACACTTACAAAGTGCCATGCCATAGCTTAAATAGAAGCTCTCAAAACGAGCTTATTAATGCAAGTTGCCGCCATTATCGTCCTGGCCGATATCCAAATCTTCCTGGCCGATTAGCACAAATATGAGGAAAATCGTCCTGAATATCGCCCTGAAATGAAGCTGGACGATGTCTAATCGTCCCGGCCGATCTTGCGATCGGCCTGGACGAAATCCCCATTGATTGCTTTCCAAAACTGCCTGAGAAATTTTGGAAAAATTGCTCTGGATCGGCCGGGACGATATTTTATAGTCCAGGACGATCTACCGGGACAATGTCCAAAAATAAGTATTTCCTAAGTAGATATGGCGGCAGATTCTTGCTGAATTGAGCAGATCGTCCCGGCCGATATAAAATCGTCCAGGACGATATATTTTGCATAAAGACGGCTGCTTTAAAGAGGATGCCCTAATTAGAATTTTTACTTTTATCAGATCGTCAAGGACGATATAAATATCGTCCTGGACGATGTTACCAAAAATAAAAACCTTTTAGGGCACAATAGAAAATCTTCCAAGATACAAGTCATCAGATGCCACACCAAATACAATAGACTCAAGAAAGGAAAAAGATTACAAACTGACACAGGCCTAGTCTACCCAATCTTGAGCTGGTTCTAGATTGCAGTCTGATCGTGTGGACCTGAAACGTTAGCACATAAGGTAATCGTAGAGAAAAAAAGAATGTTTGCTATCATCAAAATCATAAACCATAAATCCGTAACAATCTCCCCCTTTTTGATGATGGCAAAACATTTCAATTTGAATTTTCAAAAAAGACTATTTTCTCCTAATCTCCCCCTTACTAAAAACCTTTTTAAAAAATAGGGGAGATAAAAATATTTTTGTTGTTTTTAATTTTTTGAAAACAAGATACAAACACGATAACAGTACAAAAATTCAACAATACGTTCTCCCCCTTTGATATTATCAAAAAGAGAGGAGGCACAAACAAAAAAATAAAACAAAAGACAAAAAACGTGTTCTGATCTAGTGAAAAAACAAATATTCTTAAAATGAGAAAGTTACCTCTTAGTTTTAATCAAAAACTTAGTAGAATTGGATTGACAACGCATAGCCCAGAAAAAGGTTAGAAATTCATAATTTGATAATCCAAACTCATTCTTTAAAAGGCTCAAGAACTTTTTAATCCAATATCCAAATCAAGGAATAAATGGGAAAAAGAAACATCAATTTTTCAAAACTCCTTTCATAAAACATATCTAATAGAAGATCAATGCACGAATTATTGAATCAGGAACCAAGATTTTCAAGCACAAGTTTCGAACATATCAAGGATTTTCTTAAGTTTTTAGTAGTATAAGAAAAAAATAAGCATATTTTTTTATGTGGGCTCATTTTATGCCCTTTATCACTTGAATGGCTCTTTGAGCATCTTTTGATTTTAATACACTTTGTGTATATTTTTTTTCAATTTGGCGACATTGCGCATCTTTTGATTTGGCATTATTGGCCACTTTTTTTTTATTTTCAAAAAGTATGCTTTCTTTCTTATATTTTCAAAACGAAAGTAAACCCAAATTATTGACAACACGAACAACTTGATTAAGAAAATTTTAAGGTGGATTCAACAATCTTGCAAAAGATTTCTATGCGATAGAAAAAATGTAGGGAGATAAAAAAAAATAGTTTCAAAATCCAATTTAAAATATGATGAAGATTTTGAATCAAAAGTAAAATAACCTCTTTAAAAAGAGGGAAAGAGAAACAAAAATACGAGTTTCCTTCCTTTGACTGTTTTAGAGAAGTCAAACACAACTTACCAAAGATTTCAAGAAAAACAGGAAGTAGATTTTTCATTTTTAGAAAAGTGAGTGTGTGTGTTGATCAGAAAAAACTTCAACGAAAGGAAAAAAAAATTCAAAAAAATAAACAAAACTAAAAAACACAAAAAAAAAGTAAAACACAAAAACACAACACAAAAATCACGAAAGGCTCTTAACCATTATCTCTCTCCTGGTCCGATGCTTCAGAGACCAAATCTGCCCATGAGATTTTTTGCCTTTCATTATTTCCCCAGTTCAAAGTTTGTTTTGCCTTGCCCTTTTCTTTTGTAGGAAGAATTCTTAAATTAGGGCACTCATTTTTCATATGTCCAGGTTTCCTACATCGAAAACAAATAATGTCAGAGGAAATATTAACATCCTTACTATTTTTACCTTTTTTCCACTTTTGCTTATGCTTTGGTGAGCTTTGTGATTTGCTTGACAAGACATTGCTATCGTCACCAACTAAGCTTTCTCTTTCCATATCTTCAGCTTTTAGAACGATCGTTTCACCTGCATCCAAAAGTCTTTGACCCAAACCTTGCTCGTAGGCAATGAGTGAGCCAATCAAATTATCAATAGAATAATCATTCAAATCTTTAGATTCACAAATTGCAACAACTTTAGAATCAAATTTATCCAGTAGACATCGAAGAATTTTGTTAACTTTTTCAAAATTTGAAAAATCTTTTCCTAAAGCATGTAATGAGTTTACAATTTGAATAAATCTGGTATACATGTCTAAGATCGTTTCAAAAGGTTTCATGGAAAATAATTCAAAATCATGCTTTAACAAATTCAACTTGGATTGCTTGATTTCAATAGTGCCTTCGTATATGTTATGCAATTTATCCCAAACTTCCTTACCGGTAGTGCACGTGGATACTAACATAAAATCATCAGAATTTAAAGCACAGAAAAAGCAATTTAAAGACTTTGCATTCAATTGAGCATTTACTTGTTCTTCCCTACTCCACTGATTAAAAGGAATATCAATTTTAACTCCATTAACAATTCGTGACGGTGATGAATAACCAGTTAAAATCATATGCCACATGCGAAAATCAATCGATTGCAAGAAAATAGACATGCGAGTTTTCCAAAAATCAAATGACATATTTTCAAATAAAGGAGGTCTGGTAATTGAGTATCCTTCCGCAACATTACGATTTGAAAAATTAGCCATGGATCAAAATTCAAAAGCTTTTAAAAACTTATTTTATGAAAACCGCTCTGATACCACTTGAAAGTTCGTTCGGGATGTTAGGCCCTCTTGAACTTAGTCCCAAGCTAACCAAGAGGGGGGGTAAATTGGAAAACCTTAAAACTAAAGATAAAACTCCAACAAAAATCACCACAAATAAAGTGCGGAAGAAAAATAAATGCGGAAGCGATAATAAGAAAAGAACACACCGGATTTATAGTGGTTCGGTCAAACCTTGACCTATGTCCACTCCTTGGAGGCACCCTCCAAGTATTGCACTAACACAAGTGTCTCTCCTTTAGCCCCCACAGCTAGGCGGAGAAGCCCTTACAAAATCACTTCCACCTTCCCCGGTGCGGCGGAGTCGCCGGGTCCTTTGACACCAAAGAGATCTTCTTCTTTGGTGAACTTACCTCGAGACAAGCCTTGAATCCAATGGTACTAAGGTGCGAGTTCGCTGGAGCAACCGTGTGGATCCCCCACCACACTCCCTTGAGTTCCTCCCCCTCACAGGATCTTCTCCCTCTCAAACTCCACCCTTTTCTCTCTCCCTTTCAAGCTCTCTCTTCAAGTTTCCCCCACAAGAACGAAGCTACAATGGCTGCCAAAGACACTTACAAAGTGCCATGCCATAGCTTAAATAGAAGCTCTCAAAACGAGCTTATTATTGCAAGTTGCCTCCATTATCATCCTGGCTGATATCCAAATCGTCCTGGCCGATTAGCACAAATATGAGGAAAATCGTCCTGAATATCGCCCTGAAATGAAGCTGGACGATGTCTAATCGTCCCGGCCGATCTTGCGATCGGCCTGGACGAAATCCCCATTGATTGCTTTCCAAAACTGCCTGAGAAATTTTGGAAAAATTGCTCTGGATCGGCCGGGACGATATTTTATAGTCCAGGACGATCCACCAGGACGATGTCCAAAAATAAGTATTTCCTAAGTAGATATGGCGGCAGATTCTTGCTGAATTGAGCAGATCGTCCCGGCCGATATAAAATCGTCCAGGACGATATGTTTTGCATAAAGACGGCTGCTTTAAAGAGGATGCCCTAATTAGGATTTCTACTTTTGTCAGATCGTCCAGGACGATGTTACCAAAAATAGAAACCTTTTAGGGCACAATAGAAAATCTTCCAAGATACAAGTCATCAGATGCCACACCAAATACAATAGACTCAAGAAAGGAAAAAGATTACAAACTAACACAGGCCTAGTCTACCCAATCTTGAGCTGGTTCCAGATTGCAGTCTGATCGTGTGGACCTGAAACGTTAGCACATAAGGTAATCGTAGAGAAAAAAGGAATGTTTGCTATCATCAAAATCATAAACCATAAATCTGTAACAGTTTGCTATAATTGCAGGAAACTAGGACACGTGAGAACTGATTGCCCTACACTTAAAGACCACTCAAGTAAAGGAAAAGGTGAGGAGAAACCTAAGCAAAGGAAGGACAAGATGAGAGTACAAAAATCATTTTGGGCGGATTCAGCATCGGACTCATCGGAGACGGAACCAGAAGATGAGACATCAAAATTGTGCTTGATGGCAGACGATAATCCTGATCAAGAAGAGGTATGTGAACTTTCCTACGATCAACTTCTTGAAGTTTTAGAAAAAATTCATGCATCATATAAGAAATTAAAGAAAACACATGCTAGCTTGAAATTAGAATTTTTAAAACTATAAAAAGAGCATGAAATTTTGATTAAAGACCATCAAATGATTGATTCAAATCATATGACTTTACTTGATGAATTTAATGAGTTAAATAAACATCATTGTGAATTAGTTGAAAAGCATGATGCATTAAAAGTTTCACACACATCACTTGAATCTAATTTATTGGAATCTAGAGAGATGGAAAAAAATTTGAGGATTGAAAATGAAATCTTAAAGAGCACAAATTTGAAGATTCAAAATTAATTAGAAGCATGTAAGAAAACTAGGATGACACCTACTTTTGATCAATTGCCAACATCTAGGAAGAGGCATTATAACTCAAACCACTTAAGAAATCCCTTTTCTGGAGTTAGATGTTTTTCATGTGGCATGCTAGGACACATCTCACACACTTGCACAATTCACCATAATACACATTGGGTGTGGAGACCTAAGCTGCATGATCCACAGATTACCACACATACATTGCATTCTTCTCTTCATAAGAAGGAACCCAAACCTGCTTGGGTTCCTAAATCTAACATGTGGTAATTTTGCAGGAGGGCTCTCACAAAAGGCCTCGTGAGAGCATGTGGTACCTAGACAGTGGATGCTCTCGACATATGACTAGTGATGCCAGCTAGTTTGTTGTACTAGAGTCCAAGACTGGAGGCAAGGTTACTCTTGGAGATAATACCACCAAGAAGGTGGTAGGCTCAGGTATAATTGGTAATTCCAAGAACCTTATGATTGAAAATATTTTGCTTGTAGATGGATTGAAGCATAACTTGCTCAGCATCAGTCAATTCTGTGACAAAGGCTTCATCGTGCAATTCTTTGCAAATTCATGCATTGTAAGTTTAAATAACAACACTATTTTGCAGGGAAAGAGGATCAACAACGTCTACATGCTTGATTTAAATAACATTGAATATGCTGCTTCATTTTGCTTAAAAACTATGATTGATGATTCTTGGTTGTGGCACCGGAGACTTTGTCATGCAAGTATGAAAACCCTTAGGAAAGTGACCCAAAAGGACCTAGTTAGAGGTATCCCCAAACTTAGGTTTTCAAAAGACCACCTTTGTGATGCCTGTCAACTAGGAAAGCAAGTCCACTCCACCTTTCACCCCATTAAGGGCATTAGCACCTCTAGACCTTTAGAAGTCCTTCACATGGATTTGTTTGGACCCATTAGCATTGCCAACCTGGGAGGTAAAGTCTATGGTTTTGTGATTGTTGATGACTACTCGAGGTTCACTTGGACTAGATTTCTTTCACATAAAAATGAGTCTTTTGAGGAGTTTAAAACATTTTCTACTTGGATTCAGAAAAAGCTAGGTTGTGAGATTTTGACCATCCATAGTGATCATGAGGGAGAGTTTGAGAATGAAAGATTTGGAGATTTTTGTGAGGACAAGGGGATTAGCCACAATTTTTCAGCTCCTAGGACCCCTTAGCAGAATGGGGTAGCTGAAAGGAAGAACCGGACCTTAGTGGAAGCCGCTAGAGCCATGCTTGCTGAGTATTCACTTCCAAAATACTTTTGGGCTGAAGCGGTTAACACAGCTTGTTATGTGTTGAATAGGGTGAATATTAGAGCCAAATTATAGAAGGCACCCTATGAGATCCTTAAGGGTAGGACACCCAATCTTTCCCATCTTCATGTATTTGGTTGTAAGGTTTTCATTCACAATAATGGGAAGTCTCACTTGGGAAAATTTGATCCTAAATCTGATGAAGGAGTATTCTTGGGGTATTATAGTGTTGGGAAGTCTTTTAGGGTGTTTAACAAGAGAACTTTGATGGTGGAAGAAACAACCCATGTAGTTTTTGATGAGTCTGATCCTAAGAAACATGAAGTGGAAGATGATGATGTTGGAGAGATTACAAGTGGAGTAGAAAATTTGGGGAAGGGGAGAGAGCCCCAAAGTAATGAAGGAGTAGAAGAAGTCACCCAAGGAGTAAAAAATTCTGATGAAAGGGGTGAAACCTCACACACTTTGCCTAGAGATTGGAGATACTCTACAAGTCACCCCAAGGATTTGATCTTAGGAGACCCTTCTAGTGGAGTTAAGACTAGACATGGACTTAGGAAGGAGGTGAACCACTCTGCCTTTATCTCAATGACTGAACCCACCACCATTAACCAAGCCCTTACTGATGAGTTTTGGATTTTAGCAATGCAAGAAGAATTGAATCAATTTGTTAGAAATGATGTTTGGGAGCTTGTAGAAAGACCTAAGGGACAAAGTGTAGTTGGGACAAAGTGGGTCTTTAAGAACAAGGTGAATGATTCAGGAGTGGTGGTAAGGAATAAAGCAAGATTGGTGGCTAAGGGGTATAATCAAATAGAAGGGATAGACTTTGAGGAGACTTTTGCCCTTGTAGCTAGATTGGAAGCCATTAGAGTGCTATTAGCCTTTTCCTGTTATAAAGGATTTAAGCTTTTTCAAATGGATGTCAAGAGTGCCTTTTTAAATGGAGAAATAAAAGAAGATGTTTTTGTAGAACAACCCCCAGGATTTGAGAGCTCCCAATTTCCAAATCATGTGTTCAAATTAAAAAAGGCTTTGTATGGTTTAAAGCAGGAACCAAGAGCTTAGTATGAGAGGCTTAGCACATTCTTACTAGAGAGAGAGTTTGTCAAGGGAAGCGTAGACACCACCCTTTTTCTTAGGAGAGTTGGAGATGATTTACTCATTGTTTAGATCTATGTGGATGACATACTCTTTGGATCTTCTAATAAAAAATTATGTGAGGAGTTTTCTAAAATAATGAGTAGAGAGTTTGAGATGAGTTTGATGGGAGAATTGTCCTACTTTTTGGGGTTTAGCATAAAACAATTGTAGGATGGAACCTTTTTGAATCAAATAAAATACATAAAGGGCATTTTGAAGAAATATGAGATGGACAAAGCTAAGCCAATTAACACTCCCATGACTTCTAGTGCTCCATTGGACAAGGACCCAAGTGGTAAGTCTGTTGATCAGAAGAAGTATAGAGGCATGATTGGATCTTTACTTTACTTGACTGCCAGCCGACTTGACATTATGTTTAGTGTTTGCCTTTGTGCTAGATTTCAAGCTAACCCTAAGGAGTCCCACCTGACTGCAGTTAAGAGAATTTTTAGATACGTTTTGGGGACACAAGGCTTAGGGATTTGGTACCCTAGACACAGCACTTCTTTTGAGATTATTGGATTTTCTGACTCTGATTTTGCAGGATGCAAGGTGGATAGAAAGAGCACTTCAGGAACATGTCAATTTATTGGACAGTCTTTGGTCTCTTGATCTAGTAGGAAGCAAAACTCTGTTGCTCTTTCCACTACTGAAGCTGAGTACATCGCTCTCGGAAGTTGTGTGGCCCAAGTCCTTTGGTTGAAACAACAGGTATTGGATTTAGGATTACATGTAGGCACCATCTCAATCTTTTGTGACAACACTAGTGCCATATGCATCTCTAAGAATCCTATCCAACATTCAAGGACTAAGCACATTGACATTATGCATCACTTCATTAGAGATCATGTGACTAAGGGAGACATTGAGTTACACCATGTGACAACTGAAAATCAATTGGCTGACATCTTTACTAAACCACTGGCCTTCGACACTTTCAGTTCCTTAAGGACCAGATTAGGTGTGATTGACATAAATGCATGAAACTTGATCTTTTAGTTACTTTCTTTTGCTTTTGCTTTTTTATTTTTCTCTTAGTTTTTGGTGTGTTTTATTTCTCTTTTGTTTCTTTTTACTTAGTCTTCAAAATCATCGCTAAAATGGTAGTATATTCCTTATCCTTACTTTTGAAAATTTGTAGTCAATATGGTTTTCATCTCCTAATCTCTTAGATGGTAAAAATATTTTGTAATTGTGTCTTTCTCTAACCTATTTTAGTGGCATAGTTTTCTTTTCTAATAAAAAATCTATCTCAAATTAAAGATTGTGTATGAAATTAGAATCTTTTCTTAAAGCTTGCTCAAGCAAATCTATCTTGTATTTATAATGTTTAAAGTCTTTTTGTCACATCAAGACCCCTCGTTACTCTTGTCTTTGATTATTAATTCTGTTTGTGGTAATTCTTCTCTATGTTAGAGAGAGAGTTCCTATTCTCTAATATCTAAGAAGATATACTCACAACTAAGATTTTTTTTAAGAGGTTGTAAAAGAGAATGTAGCTTGTAAAAATAAAAAAATTTGGCCAATGATGCCAACAAAAGAAGCGCAAAGATGCCAAAGTTAAAAATCTATAAAAAGATGCGCAAAACGCCATTCAAATTAACAAGAGGCATAAAATGAGCCCACTCAAAAGCAAGCTATTCTCTCCTTTTAAATCTCTTAGAACTTAGAAGTTTTGGTTCTCAAAGGCTTGATTTCGATTGTTTTGCGATCGTGACAAATTTACTTTGGTTCATTATTTTATAAAAATAGTTTTTTCTTGAGTCAAGTGATGGATGGATTCTTTTTCTCATATCCAATTAATTCTTTGAGTTAGGTCATTGATTTCAAAAGACGATTCTACCCTAAGAAAACGTCTGAGCTAAGGGTAACCATGATCGGATATTCTACTATTTTATGGATTGTTGAGATTGTTAACTCATTAACTCACAAGTTTTTAAATCAATCACATGGAATACTATATCATTTTCATGCCTTGGTTAAAAAAAAACTTTTTGCTATTGTTCTTTTGTGTTCCCTCCTCCTTTTTGATATGTCAAAAGGGGGAGAAGTTTATGATGCTCTTTTTACTTGTCGATCCCGTACTTTTACTACTAATTATTTTCGTAGTGTTTTGCCATCATAAAAAAGGGGGAGATTGTTGCAAATCTATTTTCATGACATATGTTTTGATGATTGAAAAACACTATTGATCTTCTTGGACTACTTGTTTCTTCTAACTTTTCAGGAATCGAAGATCGGACGAACAGACGAAGCCAGTTCTGGATTGCGTAGGTCTAGGGATTATGTCAGTCTGTACTTTGTTTTTCTCTTCTTGAATCTATTTATAATGGTCAAAGGGACTGATGCTAAGTAACTCTACACACACATACTTGAGAAAATTAGAAATTTTGTTTTTACTCATATCGGCCAGGATGATATTTACATCGTCCTGGACGACCAGGCTTAAAACAGAAAGTCTAATTAAGGATTCTTAATTAAGGCAGCCGACATTAACATATCGGCCTGGACGATACGTGTATCGGCCAGGAAGATAAGCTCAAAACAGAGAGAAGTTGTCGCCATAGACAATTAAAGTATAATATATTTTTAAATTATCGGCTTGGACGATCGTGAGATCTGCCAGGACGATCAAGCCAAATTTCAATCGTCCAGCATCCAAAACAGGGCGATGCCCAGGCCGATCTTTTGAGATTTGTACTGATCGGTCAGGCCGATGTCCATATCGGCCTGGACGATATAGTCGGCAACTTGCAATTAATGAGCTCCTTTGAAGCTCTTCTATTTAAGAGCTCTTGTTCAATGTTTTGAACAACCTTTGTGCTGCTGCCTTGAACTGAGAAGGCCTTGAGGAGATAAAGAGAGAGAGGGAGAGAGAGAGGATCTTGTGAGGGGGAGCTTATGAGGGGATTCACAAGGGTTGCTTCATGGATCGCTCTGCTTCTTCTTCGTCTAGAGTTTCTCATCCGTGGAAGGGTCGGTAGAGGTAAGGAGTCAGCGTTAGGTTGTGGTTCTCTGCCAGCTTCAGGAGGAAGCAAAAGGTGATAGGTTCTCTGCCTTACCGGGGTGGCAAAAAGGAGGTTCGTTGTAAAGGCTTCTCCGCCTAGCTGCGGGGGCTAAAGGAGAGTCACGTTGGTAGTGCAATTCTCGGAGGGTGCCTCCAGGGAGTGGACGTAGGTTGAGTTGACCGAACCACTATAAATTTCTTTGTTCTTATTTCTTGCTTCCGCACATTTAAATTTTTGAATTTATTTTTCCTCGTGGTGTGATTTTGGTTTATATGTTTTTCATTCTTTGTGAAAAGAAATTTTTTAAAAATACCAATTCAGCCCCCCTCTTGGTTAGCTTGGGCCAGTTCTATAGGGCTTAACATCCCTGATGAACTTTCAATATCCTATCGGCCTGGACAAAATGACCAAAATTACTCAAATCATCCCAAATTGATCATGCTGATTGAGCGACATTTATGCTAATCGGCCAGGCCGATACCCTTATCAGCCCGAACGATAAAGTCGATTTGTATAAAATAAGAGCTATTCCAAAGCTCTTCTATTTAAGATCTCTTGCTCTACCTTAGAGGAAATCTTTTGCTACTATCTTGACCTGAGAAAGCCTAGAGGAGAGGGAGATAGAGAGAGAGGATTTTGTGAGTGGGAGCTTATGAGGGGGATTCATAAGAGTTGCTCCAAGCATTGTTCCACTTCTTCTTCCACTAGAGTCTCTTATCCTTGGAAGGGTTGAGAGAGGTGAGCTTCAGCAATTGATTAAGGTTCTCTACCAGCTTTAGGAGGAAGCAAAAGGAGTTGAATTCTCTGCCTCGTTAAGGTTGGTAGAAAGGAGTTTTGTGAGGGTTTCTCCGCTTTACTGTGGGAGCAAAAGGGGAGTCAATTTTATAGTGCAATACTCGGAGGGTGCCTCCAGGGAGTGGACGTTGGTCGAGTTGACCGAACCACTATAAATTCTTGTATTCTTTTTCTACTACTTCCACATTTAATTTTTCGTACTTTAATTTACATTGTGGTGAATCTTGATTTGAGTTTTTTATTTTGATTATAAGAATTTTTAAAATACCAATTCACCACCCCTCTTGGTTAATCTTGGACCGATTCATAGAGCTTAGCATCCCTAAAAAATATTCACCACCTACCCTGGTGAGATAGAGAACCCAACTTCTTTTGCTTTCTCTAGAACCAGGAAGAGAACCCAACTCCTTTTACTTCCTCCAGAAGCAGGCAGAGAACCCAACTTCTTTTGCTTCCTCCAAAAGTAGGCAAAGAACCTTGATCAGTTATTGAAGTAGACCTCTTCGAACCTCAAAGGAACCATGAATGACGACTAGAGAAGATGACTCGGATCCTTGCTTGGAGCAACCTTTGTGAAACCTCTCATAAACTCCCCTTCACAAGATCCTCTCTCTCTCTCTCTCTCTCTCTCTCTCTCTCTCTCCTTTGCTCTCCCTCTCCTCTTGGCTCTCTTAGGTAAGAACAACAGCAAAAGATACTCTATTGGGTAAAACAAGAGGTTTTATAAAGAAGAGCTTCGGATTAGCTCCTAATTACAACAAACCAAAATTATCGTCCAGGACGATCGGCTGATCATCCCGTACGTTCAATACAAATTTAGTTCAATCAGCTAGGATAATTTGGAAAAGTCTAAACTATTAGAAGGATAATTTATTCATATTATCCAGGATGATTGGATATCATCCTGTATGATTAGTTTAAGTAGTTGAACATCATCAAGACCATCACTCTGGATGGATGTCTAGATGATGAAAAAATAACTACATCATCTAGGACGGTCTCACAATCATCTGGGTTGATTAGTACAAAATGACCAATATCATCTAGAATATTTCCCTGAAAGGATGTCCGGATGATGGAAAACTAATTTGATTATCTAGACTAATCTCTCGATCATCCTAAATGATTAGTGCAATTCAGTACATAAAATCCAGAGTATTGCCCTAAAAACAACCAGGCTGATTATACATCATCCAGGAAGAACTAAGGTTTGTGAAATGATCATCCCAAATGATCCTATGATCATTCCGATGGATATGATCGAGCAATCAAACCTTAATTACTTTCCTTAATTATGATATTAATTTAGGCATAATTGCATTGCATCATCTAGGACGATATCATATATGATGTATAAAAATAAAAGATGACTAAATAGATATGGCGGCTGATTATTTTTTATTTGAGCCTATCATCCCGGATGATGCTAATATCATCTAGGACGATTTGCTTAATCATGACTGCCTTAACAAGGATGCCCTAATTAAGGTTTTTATTTTTAACTGATTGTCTAGGATAATTTTTAGATCAACCTGGATGATTTGATCAGAACAAAAAACTCTAACCATTAGACAAAAATTTTCCCCCAAGTGTATGTGTGTGTAAGGTTACTTAGCATCAGGGTCCACAACTTTATAATTGACTAAAGAAAGGGTAAAAGGCACTTGACGTGTATTACAAATTGACTCAGTCCTAATCTACCCAATCTCGAGCTGGTTCGATTTGCAATTTGATCTTGTGGACTTGAAATGTTAGTAGGAAAGGCAGTCGTAGAAAAAATATAAATGTTTGTTATCATCAAAATTCTATTTCCTGAAATCAGATTCATAGTAGTGTCTTCTTAGGCTATTCATTTGTAGGTAAAGCCTATAAAATCTTGAATAAGAGGACCGAAGTAGTAGAAAAATCTACCCATGTTGTATTTGATGAATCAGATAGGACCTTTGAACCTAAATTTGAAGAAGAAGAGGTAGAGACCATTCAGGGGGTAGAAACCATTACCCTAGGAGATAAAATAAAACCTCATGAACCACTGCCTAAAGATTAGAAATATTTTCATAGTCATCCTAAAGAATTAATCTTAGGAGACCCATTTGATGGTGTGAGAACTAGGCACGGACTTAGGAAAGAGGTTATTCATTCCAAATTTATCTCTATGATAAAACCCACATGTATAGATCAAGCTTTAAGAGATGAATTTTGGATCCTAATGATGTAAAAAGAGCTGAACCAATTTATTAGGAATGATGTATGGGAATTAGTCAAGAGACTTAAAGAGTATAGTGTGGTGGGAATAAAGTGGGCCTTTAAAAATATAGTGAATGACTTAGGAATCATAATAAGAAATAAGGCTAAACTAGTCTCTAAGGGGTATAACCAAATTGAGGGCATAGACTTTAAGAAAACCTTAGCCCCAGTAGTTAGACTAAAAGACATAAGGGTGTTCTTAGCCTTTTCTTTTTTCAAGGGTTTTAAATTATATCAAATGGATGTTAAGAGTGCTTTCCTAAATGTGGTAATCAAAGTGGGTATTTATGTTGAGCAATCCCCCAAATTTTAAAACTTACAATTTACAAACCATGTATTCAAATTGAAAAAGGAAATATATAGGTTAAAGCGAGCACCTAGAGCCTTGTATGAAAGACTTAGTTCATTCTTACTAGATAGAGGATTTGTTAAGGGTACAGTAGATACCACCCTCTTCCTATAAAGGGTAAAAGATGAAATTCACATTGTTTAAATTTATATAAATGACATCTTGTTTGGATCTTCAGATAAAACCTTATGTGATGAATTGTCAAAAAAAAAGTTAGGAGTTTGAAATGAGCATGATGTGAGAGCAAAATTTCTTTCTTGATTTTAGTATAAAATAGATGTAGGATGGAACATTTCCTGGTCAAACTAAATACATCAAGGATGTTCTGAAAAAAATATGAAATTGATAGTGCAAAGGCCATGAACACTCCAATAGGTTCTGCCATTCAACTAGACAAAGACCTCAATGCAAAGTCAAAAGGCCAGAAAAATATAAAGGAATAATTGGATCACTCCTCTATTTAAATGCCATAGAACATATATAATGTTTAGTGTGTGCCTCTATGCCCAATACCAAGCTAACCCAAAAGAGTCTCACTTGACGGCTTCCAAGAGAATCCTTAGATATCTACTAGGCACCCAAAACTTAGGAATTTTATATCCTATACAAAGCACCTTCTTTGAAATCTTAGGGTATTCAGATTCTAATTTTGTCAGGTGTAAGGTAGATAGAAAAAGCACCTATGGAACCTATCAATTCATTAGACAATCCTTAGTTTCCTGGTCCAATAGAAAGCAAAATTCGGTAACCCATTCTATGGCAGAGGCAGAATATATAGTAGTAGGAAGTTGTGTTGCATAAGTTTTATGGTTGAAATAATATCTCTTAGATCTTGGATTACCTGTAGGAACCATCCCAATTATGTGTGACAACACTAGTAAAATTTTCATATCCAAAAATCTAATTCAACTCCCTCGAACAAAATATATATACATTGACATCACTTTATAAGAGATCATGTAGCTAAATGAGATATATAATTTCACCATATAGCTATAGGAGATCAATTGGTAGAGATATTCACGAAACCATTAGCTTATCACACCTTTAACACCTTGAGGACAAAGCTAGGTGTTATAGACATTCATGCTTGATAAAAAAAACTAAAAAGAAAAACAAAAAATGGGTTGAAGATGTTTCCTGATCTTCTCAAACTTATCTCACTGAATTACCAAAATATTGAACTCTCTATCCATATCAAACTGTACGATTCACATTCCTACTATTTAATAATCATAAATATGTAGATCACAACATTTAGTTTAATCAATGATCCAGAATAGAACGCTAACATGTATATCATACTATACAAAACAACATTTATACTATTCGATCCACATGTTACTAATCTCCCATGAATTCAATTCATTTGGTATGATATTACTGCAATTCGTATTATACGATATCTTATTTTGTATGGTATGATCCACGTGGTAAAATGGATTGGGGTGAATTTAACTCGGCTAGTATGATATTATTATCATTCGTACTGTACGAACACCTGTTCATATTATTTGATACTTTTTGTCAAAAGTCATACTATTGAACCATCAGGACAAACATATTTCCTTCATATCGACCAACTTTTACCAACAAGTCATCCAGATACAATCCTCGATTATACTATATAAACATATCAAAAATATATAAATAGGAAAGGAAATCTACTCAATTCACTCAACCATTCTTCATTAAACCTTTCTTCACTCTTTTCTACTCAATAGCTAATATAAGTAAACGTGGCTGATTGGTTCTGGGAAGCTCCTCTTCCTCTCGATACTATGAAGATTACTTCCTTTTTGCTAAAGATGAGGATGGTACCATAAATTTAAAGCATACAAGATCACTCCTTCTTGCATGATAAATCAAGCTACACTTAACTTCGAGGTGATGTGCCTCTTTGCTTCCACTTCCCTTTAATTTCTTCTTACCCTGGCCTTTCCATTTAATTCATAGTTATTATATAAGTTCCTTGCAAACCTTAGGATCAACCTAGACAACTTGACCCTCACTTCATATGTCTGCCATCAAAATGTCAAAATCACAAAAGTAGACCTCGATGAACATATCAGTCTTTCTACTAAAGGACCTCATTCCCACACCTTCATATCAAATGATTGTGACTAGAGTTCCATCAATTTTCTTCTTAGAAATGTTTCTTTGAACAAACACCAACCTCTTGTCTAGTCCTTAACATAAAATTCTCGCATCATCCAACATTTTCTTAGGATATCTATAATACTCAAAGCTGGAGATAGGATATGCATGACCCCAATTATGTTTGTCGTCACTTACCTAATCATGTCCGATACCAAATTTGATGAAGCCAATATGATTATAGATTATATCTGGAATATGACTCAAATTCTCCATCCTAGTACCCACAGGAAACAAAATTTTTCCTTAGGAAATCTCATAGGATAAATTCTTCACCATAAATACTAATTGACCTGAAAAAAATTGAGTGTTGAGGAAAGCTAGAGAGAGAAAGCTAGAGAGAGAGACTCTAAGGAAATTCAAGTTTTGATCATTGAAATTCAAATATTCAATTCTGCGGGATTCCCGCAGGATTGGATGTCATCAGAGCGCCGGCCAACTCCGGCTGGTGGTTCTATGGATATTCATCGGCTACCCAATGGAGGTTCGCTCGTACCAGGAAAGGTTTTCTCTTCATCCCCGCTAGCATTCAAAGATGGTAATCCTGGTTTTGTTTAATCATCGAAACAGAAAATCAGATCTGGTATGGTGTTAATTATTAATGAGGGCAAACTATTTGGTTCATAAAAGATAATTCTAGATGCCATCGGCAAAGGAAAAGATTTGATGGTTGATGACTCTTTTAATTTTCATTTGAATAATGAAAATTTTCTTGTCTTAAGGAAAAACGGAGATTTTTCGTCATATGGAATGATGGGTGTGAAAGTCAATGGAAAGAATAATATGGAGATAGAGAAACCTTCTGTTCTGCAAGGAGCTGCTGATGAAGATATCGGAGGAAACAATTCAAGTATGCAAGGAGCTAATCTTCCTGTAGGATGTTCTGTTGAAGAATCAGAGGCAGGAAGTTCTCGAAAGGTCATACTGAATGACCTTGATTTAATTAAAGTTCGTGAATGTATCCCAGGAGATTTGGAAATGTGCAAGGATTCTATGGAAGTGATTAATGCTAGGCCTATGCCATCTACCCAGCAAAATGTGTGGAGCAAGAAGGATCACATTAAGGTTCATAACCTGGACCTTAGAGAATTTCTTTTGGAAGATGGTTCCACTGTGAAATTGCATATGGAGAATGAAGTAGAGAACTCAAGGAAATTTCAAAATTCACTGGTTATAAGAGTTTTTGGAAGCAATGTTCAATTTCCTGTGGTAAGCACTGAATTAAGAAGGCAATGGTCCCCCTTTGGGAAATTTAATCTCACTTTGCTTGTAATTGATTGGGTTCTTTGCTCATTTTTTGAAAAATCAACTCTGGAAGCTGTATTTTCAAATGGGCCTTAGTTTGTCAATGGAAAGATTATTGGGATGGATATGTGGACACCTAGATTCTCTCCTTCTTCCTTAAAAGGTTTATCGGCTCTTATCTGGATTAGGATGCCTAACCTTCCTTCACAATGTTGGGATGAAATCAACATTTATAGAATTGCTTCTATGATAGGCAAGCCTTATATGATTGATGGAAACATGTTCCAATGGGGGAGAAGGGAGTTCAGTAGGGTGTGTGTCCGTATCAATTTGGACATACAATTACCTCTTGGAGTTTGGGTGGAAGGTTCTTTCAGAAAATTGAATATGAAAGGTTACCTAATTTTTGCTTTACTTGTGGAAAAATCGGTCACTTAAAGAATGCATGCCTAGAAAATGGTTTGAAGGAGGGCTCACTTCAGAATAAAGCTGTGAAATCTTCCATTCCAGTGGAAACTGGACTTCCTGTTATGAAGTCCACATCAGATGATATAACTGCTAATGTTTCTCAAAATGGTTATGGGCCTTGGTTGCAAGTCAACTATGGAAGAGGAAAATTCAAGACTTATAATTTTAAGAAAGCTGTCCCACGGATCAAAGAACAATGGGTAAATAAAAATTCTGGTAGAAATACTATTGATCCAAGTTAAATTCCTATGAATGCTGAGAATGAATCTTTGGTGAAGGCAACTGATTTACAGAACAAAATCCCTGAAGAAGTCACTATTGCTGAGAAGCTGCCGGTTCAAAATACTCCTGAAATTTCAAATTCTGCCCTGCAGAGAAGGGTATGCCATCCTCATCTTCTTTTATTGCTAATTCTAACAAATTTAGTATATTGATGAGTTGGTGGAAGGTGGAGAGATTATTTTTAATAAAGATGAATATTCCAATGTGGTGGAAGAAATGGCTGTTTTAAATACAACTGATGAAAAAGTTCTCAAGACTGTTATCAAGGATATGAAAGAAAACATTGAATTCAAGGAAGATATATCTTCCAATGTTAAGAAGAGGGGTTCTAAACAACTGAAAAACTTGGGGCCTATTAATTTGGTATCAAGGAGTAGAAGAATAGATGCTGTTTATAAATAAAAGATAGATTATAAGGCGTGGACTTCCTCCCCTCTTAATCTATAAATTCTTCAATTTTATTTTGGAATTGTAGAGGAGCTAAAAAAAGGAGGGCTTTTTTATACTTAAAGGAGGTGGTTAAGGAGCAAGGGGTGTTCTTCATTGGCCTTTTAGAGACTAAAATTTCTTATTTTTGATAGAAGGATGTTGATCATCTTATTGGAAGTGAATGGGATTTTGTTCAAGTTTCTTCTGAAGGCTTATCAGGAGGAATTCTTGTGTTGTGGAAATCAAATTTTGCTAGATTTCATTTGTTGAAGGCTTCTTCTCAGCTTATTGTTGGAGATTTGGAGGTACCAAACAAAGGAAAATGGAGGATTGCCACTATCTATGGTAATAAGGATGTTTATAGAAGAAGAAGTCTTGGGGAAAGATTGGGAATTTATTCCTCCAAGGAATTTAATATGGTGATAGTAGGTGACTTCAATTGTATTCTTTCTAAAGAAGACAAGAGAGGAGGGAAAATATTTAAGTTTTCCCTTGGACCTAAAGAGATGAAGAATTTTTATCAAGTCATGATTTTCATGAAATTGGTTATGTGGGACCAAAATTTACTTGGTGCAACAACCAAATTGGAGTTGATCAAATTCTTGAGAGGCTTGATAGATGCCTTTTAAACTCGGTTGCTTTAAACTCTTCTAATCTATTTGTGGTTAGACATTTGGCTCGTGTGGCCTCAGATCATTGTCCAATCCTCCTAAATCTTATGAATCATCATGCTTCTAAGAAAGTTTTGAGGTTTGAAGATATTTGGGCTTCTAGCAAGGCCTCAGCTGCAGTGGTTAAAAGCATATGGAATAGAAGATGTGAAGGTAACTTTTCTCAAATTCTTAATACAAAGATGAAGAATACTTTAAAGGCTTTATTCTATTGGAGTAAAGCAAAAATGAAATGTGTAAGCTCTTTGAAAGGAGATATTTTGAAACAAATTGAAGATTTACAAATGAAGGAGGCGGAAGATGGATTTCTCTCAGAACATGATTGCTAGGTTCTCAAAGTTAAAGTGTATGAGCTTAATTCTACTCTTGCTAGGTTGGAGACTTGGTGGAGACAAAGAGCAAAGGTTAAGTGGATGATGGAAGGAGATCGTAATTCCAAATTTTTCCAAACTTTTGCTTCGTCTAGAAGGAACTCAAATTTTATTACAAAAATTAAAAATGATAATGGAGTGATTGTAGAGGATCAGCAATGTATTGAAAAAGTCTTGATCAATTACTTTAAAGAGAAATGGAGGAATAGAGAATGCAATTTAGAAAATTGGCCTAATCCGTGGAAGTCTCTTGATGATGAAGACATATTTTTTCTGGATAAAGCTTTCTCGTTAAAAGAAGTTGAGGATGTGATCATGCACAGTGGCAATAATATATCCCCAGATAATGATGGTATTACCTTCTCCTTCTTAAAAGCATATTGGGATATTATTAAGAATGACTTTTGGAATGCTATAAATGCTTTTTGGAGTCATCTGTTATGGATTCTAATTGGAAGGAAACCATTATAGTACTTATTCATAAAGTTTCTAATCCTTTGGTACCTTCCAACTTTAGACCAATTAGCTTATGTAACACGGTCTATAAAGTAGTGGCAAAAGTTTTAATGAACAGAATGTCTTCTTTCCTCCCTAAATTAATCTCTAAAGAATAAGTAGCATGTTTGAAAGGTAAATCTATTTCAGGTCAAGTGCTTATTGCCCAAGAGGTTATGCATAAATTTAGACATTCTCAATCTTCTAAAGGATTGGTTGCTTTCAAAATAGATATGGAACAAGCCTTTGATTATATGGGTTGGCCTACCTTAAGGAAAGCCTTAAAGTATTTTGGTTTTCCTTCCAAATTCTCAAGTCTTATTTTGGAATGTATTCAAGATTCAAAATTTTCAATCCTTATAAATGACAATCTTTGAAATTGGATTGAAGGAAAGAGTGGCTTTAGACATGGTTGTCCCTTGTCCCCTTTTCTTTATATACTATGTTCTCAACTTCTTTCAAATGCATTGAAACAAAGAGAAGACAATATTGGAATTCGGTTGTGCTCTAAGGGTCCAAGAATTTCTCATTTGTTGTATGCGGATGATGTGATCATGTTCTCAGAAACAAAAGTTAAGATGGCTAAGGAAGTAAAATCTATTTTGAAGAAATTCTGTGGATGGTCTGGTCTTTGTATCAACTTCAACAAATCTAGCACGAGTTTTGGGAAGATGGTTAATAGAAGGTTGAAGAAATCTATTTCTTGAATCATGGGATTCAAGATAGCAAATGAATTGACTTATCTTGGAATAAAGTTAGCCACTAGAAAACTATCTAAAGAATATTTCCAATTTATCATTGACAAAGCATTGAAGATGACAAACATTTGGGGAGGAAGTCTTATTTCATTAGCAGGGAAGATCTTGTTGACTAAAACAATTCTTTTATCATTCACCATATTCCATTGTACAAACTCTTTAATTCCTAAGAGTGTGCTTGATGAAATAGATAAAATTTGCAGAAATGTTATCTGGAATAAATCTAATGGAAATAATGGTATTCATTAAGTCAATTGGAACTTAATGTGTTTACCAATGGCTTGTGGAGGAAGAGGACTTCACTCTTGCTCTAGTATTGTTGGACCAATGAGAGCAAAATTGGCTTGGAGATACATGGAAGACAAGGACTCTTTGTTACACAAAATTCTTTTTCCAAAATATGGAAGTGTTCTGGATGAAGGAGTTTCAAGGAGGATGGGATCTTCCTCATGGAAGATCTTATCTGATGGAGGTAATTCTCTTAAACCTATTATTAGATGGAATGTGGTTAATGGGGTTAACATTGACGTTTTCAATGACACATGGATCTTAGACAATAGTTTAAACAAATGGCCAACTTTTGTTATTCCATATGATGATAGTAGTTTTTTGGTTTCAAATTTAATCACTGATGGTAGATGGAATGCGGATGCTATTGGAAACCTCATGGGTATTGATCTTGTTAATTTAATTTCTCATATTAAGATTAATACTGATTCATTGGAAGATAAGAGGGAATTAATGCATCAATTGAGTGGTAAATCAATTTCTGCTATGATATTTGAAAAATCTGTTAATCTAGCGGGCAGCAAAAAATATTGGAGCTGGATTAAGAAAGCAAAGTTGAATCCAAGGGTGGAGAATTTTTGGTGGAGGATTTTCAATGATGCCATTCCCACTAAGAAGCTGCTGGTATATAAAAGATTGCTTAATTACTATCTCTTTCCGAGAAATAGTTTAGAAGATGAAGACTTAAATCATGTTGCGGCTAAATGCAAAAAACTGAAGGAAGCTTTTCTTCAAATTGAAAAGTGGGGCTTTCATATTTCTGCTTTTGATTCATTGTTGGAATACATCAACTGATTGTCTAATCAATGCTCATTCATGGTTAATCTTTATTGCAATGTGGTTTTCTTTACTTGGAAATCTAGGAATAATTTGATTCATAATGGTAAAGAAGACAATTCCATGATTATTGGTGCTAATGTTGTGAGCTATTCTTTAACTATGGCTCAAAGATCTATTAATTTCTCAGGTAAATGGGATGCTAACCAGCCTTCATGGCTGTCCAATATCCATTGGCATCCCCCTCCACCCAATTGTCTTAAAGTCAATGTGGATGCTTCCCTTCTACCTTCTTATAAAGCTGGAATTGGAGGTGTGGTACGTGATCACCAAGGTAGATTTCTTTTAACCTGTGGCAAACCATATGTTCATTGAGATACTTCTACTATGGAGCTGCTTGCTACTCAATCAATCAAGGAAGTGATCAAGGATTGGATGTTCAAATATAAGGGCTTTATTATTGAAGGAGACAATGCTAATGTGATGAGGTTCTTGCAAGATACAAAACAATCCTCAAAATATGGTAACATTCAAACTTTTGATGGGTTTCTTCAAATTATTTTTAATTATGTTTATAGAAGATGTAAAAGTTAGCGGATTTATGTGCTAACTATGGGATTATGAGTTCTTTTATTTGGGAAGATGTTACCATATATAAGATTCCTCCTCTCTTTATTGTATATTAAAGGAGGAATCTAGTATGGTGAGTCCTTCATTTTTTTGCTTTAGTTTGTTGCTTTTTTCTTTATTAATGCAATTTTATGTATTTTCTTCAAAAAAAAAAAAAACTAATTGACCTATTATGGTGAACTTAATAATGTCCCTATTTTTTATACAGATGCCTCTTTTCATATCTTATTTCATCAGGAGTAAGAGAACATTGACCTAAATTTTGACGAAGAAGGGGAGGCTGCTCCAATTGGAGGACTTGCTCGACCAATAGGACCTGTACCTGCCTATCCTCATGATGATATTATTCAATAACTCAACTGACTCAAATCTTGAATTGACTCTCATATCCAAAAAAAACACCATCAGTATGAGGATGACATGCAATGATTTGGTATGCCTAGATTGATCATCACTTTACCTCCATCAAACAGTTCTTTTAGCCATCACCACCACTACCTGATCAGGATCCATCATTTGACTAGTCTTTATTTGATGTGTTTTTTGCACTATTTTATTTCTTTGATTATGGGATAGTTCTCTTTTTGGTAATGACAAAAGCGGAAGAAGTTATTTATCCTTAGTTGATATCTTTTTCATTATATTTCTTATTTCTTGAATTCTATTTTAGTTTATATTGTTTAAAATGAAATGTTTCTGTTCATGTTTTTTTTTATGTTCTTCTTTAAAAAAAAAAATACACGCAAAAAAATATTATCTTTCCTATCATCTAATATTATTTGATATCATCTAAAGGAGGAGATTGTAATAATTCAGGATCCCTAGTTTGTAATTTTGATTGTGACAAATAACAATAATTGAATTATTCCATTCTTCATTAAATATTTTGAATATTATTTTTATTTGTGGGTACTAATATTAGGGAGATTACACATTGCTCAAGACAACTGAAAACTCAAGACTGGGTAGAATAGGATCTAAAAGAGTTTATAATTTTTACTTTTTTATTTTTTGTTTCTTGAGTCTGGCCATAAAATAGTGTTTGCAAATTGAGTGATCATGCACAGAGAGAGAGAGAGAGAGAGAGAGAGAAAGAGAGAGAGAGAGAGATATTTTTCAAAAAAAAAAAAAAAAAATTTATATAGATCGTATTGAATGATTTTATGTCATACTATACAATTTTATATCATACTATATGATATATTATCAAGAGTTTGACTTAAAGACTAATTGGAAATTAGCCTCTGTGAATTAATCATACTTTACGTTATGGATTGTATTGTATATTTTTTTTTTCAACACTAAAACCTAGCCACCAAATTAATTTAAGGAAGTTTTTAAAATTATAATTTTGAACACATCATACTGTATGATGAAAATCATATAGTATGAAGATTTGAAAACTTGCTAAAATTAACCCCTAAGATTAGTCAATTAAATCAAGGTTTAATTAATGATTGATGATCTCACTTTATGAATTAGATCATACCGTACGCTAAACTGAGGTATTTTTTGGTCTTACCAAATGAAATCTTGATTTTTGAACTAATTATACTGTATGATTAATATATCGTATAATGTGACTTGCATAAACTTAACTAATCATACTGTATGAATAGGTTCATACCGCATGATGAAAAGAGATGATTTTCGATCATCCCAGCGTTCATCTCGTACGAACAAAATAAATAAAGTAGATCATATTAGACAATATTTGTATCATACTATAGAATGTATTGAAAGATTATTTCCTTTTCGTACACCTTCGTACCAGGATGATAGTTGTTTTGAACTAATTGTACTGTATGATTTGGGATCGTACTATATAAACAAAAATGGCTAATTTGAATTTTTGGGGTTTCTTGAAGCCTATTATATTTACAATGTTTATTCATTAAGAGAGAAAAAGAGAGGAATGTGATAGGTAAAGTAACTCTTGAGAGGGAGCTTCTTAAAAAGATTCAGGGTTTTTGAATGGAAGGAGAAGGTGAGTTTGTGTGCTAGGGACATGTAGTGTGAGGGGATCACATGGTTACTACAAGCTAGCTGCACGTTTACTCCTCTTATGGCCTAGGTGAGTCTTGTGGGAGCTCTCTAGGGAAAGAGGCTTTTAGGTCAAAGTCCTAGAAGGTTCTCTGCCTTCTTTAAGAGGGAGAAAAATGAGAAGGTTTGCTACCCTCACAGGGAGGGTGACCTAGCATTCGACACTTCTCCACATAGGGGAAGGTGAATGTGAGTTTTATAAAGGCTTCTCTGCCTTGTTGTGGGAGAAGAAGGAGAGTCACTTTTGAGTAGTGCAAATCCCAGAATGGAGGACTCCAGGGAGTGGATGAAGGTCAAGGTTGACCGAACCACTATAAAAATTTATGGTGTGCTTTTTCCATTTTCTGAATTTTACTTTTCTTGCATTTAATTTACTTATAAGTGCTTGGTGGAAATTTTATTTTAGTATTCCATTGTGTGATTTAAAATTTCATCACCATTGTTATAATTGTTATTAAGTCATTAGCTTCCGCATTTGATTAGTTAAGTTATCTTTTTGAAATAAATAAATAAATAGAACTCTTGTTTAGGATTTATTTTTAAAATACCAATTCACCTCCCCCCCCCTCTTGGGCTTCTCGTCCTTTCACATATGTCTGTCTTTGGGATACTAGCTAGGTTTTCTCTTAATAATATAACTATAGTGATGTTTTGCTGGGCCGGTCTCTGTAGGATTCGCTCTCCTGGTTCTTTTTCCTTCATTATGTTTCTTCGGTATCGTTATCATGCTATTATGCATACCCATCATGTGATGTATTATTGCCATTCTTTTTTGATTTCTTGGTTTTGTGGCACCTTGACTGTTTTCTTTTGGCATGGGTCAAGGTGCAGCCCGAGCACACTTCCACTTATGTTTTATGAATATATTTTGTTGTCTTGTGTTGCCTATACTAATTTAATTTAAATGATAAAGTGCTATATATGATTACAAAAATGTGCTAGATTAATGCTTCTATCAAATTCAGGTCTAACAATCACTCTTTTAATTTTTATTATAGAAATTTTAGTCGTAGGAATTATGGTTATTATGAGTACATTTGGTATAATGATCCTATTTTATAAATGCAACTATTTTATTTCTATGTTATTTTGTGCTCCATCATTTTGTTTTTTATATTATATTCTGTGCAGGTATATTGGCATGTTGATTATTTTTACAAGCTATATAATTTTGGCATGAGGATTGTGTTGAACGTTATTATTGGGATCTTCCTTTTTTAGGTGCTGGCTTCTGGCATCCCAATATTGTTATTAGATTTTATTGTATTTTTTCTTAAAGGGGACTACTTGTTTGTAGGTTTTTTTGTTTTTTGGTTTTTCTACTTTTGGTATATCTTTTCTAAGTAGTAGAGAGTTGAAGGCCAAACCCAACCCCCCCCCCCCCCCCCCCCCCCCCCCTCCGCTTAAGGATCTTAGAATTCTTTTTTATTAGAAAATCTTCTAACTTATGTACTTTATTAATATGTAGATTATTAAGTTTATTTGTTTCCAAAAATTATATTCAATGTAAAAGATATTTTTGCTCAATGTAGTATAAAAAACTTGAGGACAAGTAATATCTTAAAGTTTGAGAGAATTTGATAAGCAAATGATTCTTAATTCCAAATTGCCTATATTATGATATTATTTCTTGTAATCAATATGTTTTGTGTAGGAAATAAGTGGAAAATCATAAAAATTGAATCAACACCATAGCACCACAAAGTCAGCACCATAGCACCAAAGCTTGTTAGTGTAATGAAATATTTATGTTATGTAACATTGTTTCCATCTGTAGATAAAATTTATTTTGAACTTGTGATTATTTAAAAGGCATATATTACTTAGAGTAGGATTAATCTTTATATAAATCATGTTATTTTAATTTCTCCATGCTTTAATTGGTTTATGTATAAGCCATATATAAATTAAAAACCTATTGTGATTTAGAGCCTCAATAAAGGAGTAAGACTAATTAAAGATTTTAAAACATAGTCTTGCCATAACATAGACATATGGTGTCTAGGATTATGGGATCCTAAGGAGAAAGAAGAATTGTAGTTAGTAGAAATCCTAGCTAATACTTCAATGAGCTCTACAAAGATGAGAAGTACTTATGCTCTGATTTATAACAACAATTGGTAGAAAACCACTCTAATGTAAAAATGTAATTTTAAATATCATAGTTCTAAAACTTTTCTAACCAGTTAATTTACTTTCCACATTTATTGCTATTTAATTTAATCTATGACACCCTTTTAAATCATTATATTAGATAAATATAGCAGTTATGTAGGCTGTACTAGAGAAACCTAGGAAATTCCAGTCTACTTGTGGGAATGATATTCTTCTCATTCATATATTACTTGGAATGACATGTGAACTTGCATAGAATAGGACATACAAATTAACAAATTAAACCATCTTCAGAGAACTCAATAGTGTGAGTAAGACTAAGCCCAAAGCTCAATATTAGCAAAATAGTGGTAGACATGTCAGCTATATATGGTCCTTATTTAATTTGGGTTTACTATTAAGGACTAGTTTGATTGCAACTAATTTCCTAAGGTTTTTTACTTCATCTTTCGTGTTCATTAGAATCCCTTACCATATATTAATGTTGGTTGCATGTCGCAAACTTATGTTATTAATATCAAGGTCGATTAATGTGCTACTAATCTTCTTCTTTTTTTTCATAGAGGCTCCTTTCCTAACAAATTACTATATTCTAGGCTCCTCCTAGATCCCTGAACTTATTATTAGCATAAGAAGATCATGTTTAATGGGTATTCAATAAAGTATGTTTTGTTTAGTTCAAAAATATTAAGGGATGTCTTTACAACTACTAACTATACTTCAACTAATTGGATTTCTATCAACAAAACCTCCTCCTTACACAACACGTATAATGAATCCCACACACAACTCTTATTTGACTGTATTTTATCATTCAAGGTGCTTAAAAAAGCATCACTTAAAGTGAGGTTTTTCATGTTGGAGAATCTATCCCTCAAATTCTAAGTTATGCTAACAACATTCAGTACAAAATTATATGTAATTTTTTTTCTTTTAGTAGTCTACGTAATAGCCTAAAATCTTTTGTTAGAGTGAAAAAATAAAAATTTTGAGGCAAGATTTATTAATAACTATAGTTTGGATGAAAATTTACTTTTTTTCTTTTTATATGAAAAGAAAATATTTGAATTTGAAATATGACTTTCTTACACCAATCAAATTGTTATACTTCTCTTGATTTGAATCCCTTTGGTTATAGTATTATGCATGCCTTTCTTATGTGTTGATATTATTAAGTTAACATTTTGATGGGAAACTAATATATACTAGATTTATTATTATAATTCTTTTTTTTTTGGGTATTTTTCGGTGGCCTATTAAAGTAATCTTCCTATTTTCCTTTCATTATATAGGCATATTTTATGGTTTCTATACTTATGTTATTTGGCAAGATTTAACTGCTTTAGTATGTTAGCACAACGGGAAGTCAATTACTGAGCTCAAACTAGTTTCTTATATGTTGTTTGTCTATATATATTAGAGTTCAACATTAACATTAAAAGAAACAAATTTTTCTACTTTGTTTGTTCTCTTAATTCTTCATTTAAGATATTCTAGGCACCCATACACCTATTTGATGTATTAGCTATTAGCTTTTATGGGAATTTATTTAATGCTAATTATTATTTTGTTTAGAATTTTAGGAAGATGGGGTAGTGATAAAAAAACTCAATGATATGTGTGGTTACAACCATGTAAAAGCATAGATATATACTTTACAATGACGTATACCTATGATGTTTTGCGAACCTACAAAATTCTACTTACATGATCACAACTTATCACATAGATATATACCTGACCATAACTACTTTTAGGTGTTTTTGAGCACTTAGTTTGTATTTGTTTAGCATATATTTTTGGAAATTAGAGTAATAAGCATACATATATATTAAAAATATATGAATTAATTCATTAGATGAAAAATAAATACATTAAAATTAGTTATTTATTTTATTACAATTTAATCTAAATCCATAAGATGAAAATTCTCTCTTTCTCTCTCTCTCTCTCTCTCTCTCTCTCTCTCTCTCTCTCTCTCTCTTCTCTATAATATGTCAAGATAGGGTCAATAATAATTGAAATTCTAGTGAAGATGGCTATAATAGAAGTTGTCTCAATGGTAAAGGTAGCAACAAATAGTAGTATGAGAGATAATAATAATGTAGGACAAGGGGTCCATGATGACTGCAATGAAGGTGACATAGGAGAAAAGGCCAAGGAGAAGATGTTTTAAAATTAGAAGTTGAATGAATTTGAATCCAAATAACTCAAAGAATTTTGGGTTTACTTATTTTTTGAGACTTTTAGGATATTTCAAATAGCTCAAAATTTTACATTAATTTATTTTCAGACCAAACACATATAAATCTAAAATATATGTCTATATAATACAATACACACAAAATATATTAAAATAAATATCCCTTAAATGAAATTTAACTTAATCTAAATTTTAATAAATTATTCATTTGTTTATTATGTCCTTTCTTTTAATTTATTCAAACCAAAAAGAGCTTTTGAAATTATTGAACTTAATCGATCTAAATTTTTCCATGGGTGATTCCTAACCTTACTATTAGGCAAACTTTGAAAATATAACCTAAAAATCATTGTAAGAAGGGGGGGGGGAGAGAGAGAGAGAGAGAGAGAGAGAGAGAGAGAGAGAGAGAGAGAGAGAGAGATAATAATTTACTACTCAAATCTCTATAATACATGAGCTAATAGATGCTTATGCTACTAAAAATGATTCTACTGATCCTCTTCACCCTTTACTTATATTGCATCGATAATTTAATAAAAATTATATAAACTAAATAATTCTATAGATTTCTTTCAACATGTGTCACCCTCTAGCTAGCTATGATAGAGGTTACCTTCATTGAACTTAGCCTGCTTGCCTTTCAAAGGCTCTGTAGTGTCAGGTGCATATAAATAAGTAGGTGCAAGCAAATCCACTAATTAGTCTTGAATAGAGGGAACTAAGGTTAGCTATCTCCTTGAAGTAACTAATATCTTGTATTGGAGACTTATTTTGCCTTGCTAACAATGGCTATTCAACTAAGGCTGTAGGTGGATAAGCTCAATATTGGATTATCTAAGATAAGGCAGGTAGAGGACTTCATGAGTGAGATCCTTCCCTATATTTAAAATGTTGAGTGAGATTAATGATCTCGCCTCCTCCCCCCCGCGTCCCCACACCACATCCATGATGGGTGGCGAGCAATGTAGACAGTGAATTTTAAAATTTCCATTGAGGAATAAGTGGCACTAAATGAAATATCAAGATTCTAGACTGCCTATATGGGAAGAAACTCTTCACTAAGTCCTTTAGAAAGCATTATTTCATGGCCTTTAGGCAATATTTTATGTGGTCCCATAAGGAGTAAGCTCTTCAATTTCAAACCATCGACTACCTACTAAATATCTAAGAAGGTAAATGTGTGTATACATTGATTTTACAAATACATTTAACCCTTTAGATGATGAGTAATGAAAATGACAAGTGAATTAACGATGAGCATTAAATAAGGATATCAAATAGTTATGGGATAGTAGATAGAGAGTTATCACACTATTTTATTATAGCCTTAGTAGTTGTGTAGAGTCTCCCATAATGATGTGGTGCCCCTTGCCCAACTAACTGGTTCCTCAAAATTTCTAAATAAGGAATTTGGGATAGTTGATCCTTCAATATTAACCATAAAAGTTCCTCTTACACATGAGAATTAAGTTTAAGTGCCTTCAATTGTGAGGGATAACACTACGATGGGCAAACATGTTGAGGGGGAAGTGTTCAAGTAGATGGAGGCACCTATCGAAGAGTAAGAGGATCTAACATCTAAAGTGAGAGCATCAACTAACAAGAAACTTCATTTGTTATAAATTGGCTCTTCCGGAGATGGAATTCTCTCTAAAGAGTCAATTACATTGGAAAATTTGGTTAAATGAATTATCATCCCTAAAAATATGATGAATCTACACAGGGTAATTAGAAAGATAGGCAGCTCTCAAAATGAAGCCTCTTTTAAGATGAGTACTCAATTTAAGAATAAATTTTATACCTTACGAGTTGACACAGAGGTGATTCATTGTCTAGAAAAGTCAAGGCAATTTATGGTGGGAGGAAAGCTCCTTATAGGGTACCATTGATGCCAAGTGACCTAATTCATAGGATTTTTCATGATGGTAAGTAGCCATTTTACCACCTTTTATTTTATTGAAATGTGTAAACATGTCGAGTCTAATTTAAAAAAATAATAATATTTTTATAATTTTGTTATGCTTGCAAATTTTGTTATGCTTGCTATAATTTTTATAAAGGCATGATTCTCCCTAAGTAAAGTTTCCAACCCCACCTTTTGGGGAAGTGCTTAAATCAAGGCCACCCCACTAACTTGAGGTCTCTAGAGGATTACCTTGGGATCATCCTAGAAATTGAGCTCAATTGCATTTCCTTGAACTCGTTAGGGGACTCATAGCAATGAGCAATCCACCTTTGTGTTATCTTATAGTTAATAATAACCTATTTTGAAGATGCCATTCCTTGGGAGGGTCTATAACTCCATCAAAAAAATATTTGGAAAGGAGAGGTTAACCATGGTCACTATAAAGGAAAAAAGAAAAAAAACTATGGTGCAAACACATTAGGAGAAAAATGATCTAAAGAATGAATTGGATGAGGAGAGCATACAGATGAAAGTAATGTTATATTAAAAGATCTTGTTAAAGTAAAGGTCATGAAGGTATCCATATATGTTAAGGAGATTGAAGATAATTATGTCTCCTTCTTCAAGTCTAATATGTACCAGGACATCCTTGAACAAAGATATAGGAGTGGTCGATTATTTCCTAAAGAAGATAATCTCAATGAGAACTTTCAATGTTGGGTTATATGGCCCAAATGTTTATCTTTGAGAAGGCTTCTAATACTAGTTAGAGTAATGGTGTATGTGTGACAAAAGATTAGGTCACCTTGCCCACATATGTAATCACTTTTATTTCCAACTTTTGTTTATAGCCCATATGGGGTGAGTTTTTTACATAAACTTAGTATCAGAGTATATGTTCCTTGACAAATTATAATATTAGCATGAATCCTTAGTAACCTTTGGAATTATCAATGAAATATTCTAATTTCTAACTCAAAAATAATATAAAATTTTGCTTTAATTTTCTATTTATTTAAATAAATGTGCTCCATGACATGTGTAATGATCATAGTGTTCTATGGACAGTGTCTACTATGAACTCATAACTTTATGAATATTCATAAATATGATGAGGTCAATGTGAAATAACCATTTTTGGGTTGCACAGCACACAACCTTATAATATTTATAGGTGTAAGCACATAAACTCATAAACTGTTGGGGACTCACATAGTAATAATTGCATATCTCATAATAATGGGGGGAGTCATCCTATTGTGTTACTCATCTTCATATGAAGTCATTGTCACCTTTATTGGGCATCACCTTATGCCAGAATGTATAGTATTCATAGTGGTAACTACCTAGAATAATCAACTATAGGGGACTTGCACACTACTCATTACAAAGCTCATTACAATGTGGGGAGTAGGATTATTGAGAAATTAGGCTTTGTATGAAGTTGTTATTTCCTTTATTGGGACTCAGATTATGCTAGACATTATAGTCTTCATTGTGGTAACCATTAAGACTTGTTAGCTATAGAGGACTCACTCACTACTTATTACAAATCTCATTATAATGGAGTGAGTTGGCTTATTAGGCTTGGTTAGTTCATGTGAGAGCTCAACAGTCTATTGCTGGTGATGTGTACTTGTAATTTATTGTGTGAGGGGTAATTAGCATTGAGTGAAAATTATATTTTATAAATGAGAGATTTATTAGTAGATTATGAAAGGATGTCTAGCTATCTTATTTTAATCTTTTCTTCTTTTATGTTTTCCTTCTTTTTCATTCCTTCTCTCTCTCTCTCTTGTATTTCTTTCTTCCTTTTTTTATGTGACATAAAGAGTGTTGCAAATCTATTTTCATGGCTTATGTTTTGATGATTGACAAACACTATTTTTCTTGGACTGCTTGTTGCTTCTAACTTTTCAGGAATCGAAGATCGGACGAACAAGACAAAACCAGTTCAGGATTGCATAGGTTTAGGGTTGAGTCAGTCTATACTTTTATTTTTCACTTTTTGAGTCTACTTGTAATTGTCAAAGAGACTGATGCTAAGTAACCCTACACACACACACTTGAGAGACTTAGAATTTCTATTTTTACTCATATCAGCCTGGACGATATTTACATCGTCCTGGACGATCAGGCTTAAAACAGAAAGTCTAATTAAGGATTCTTAATTAAGGCAGCCGACATTAACATATCGGCCTGGACGATACGTGTATCGGCCAGGACGATAAGCTTAAAACAGAAAGAAGTAGCCACCATAGACAATTAAGGTATACTGTATTTTTAAATTATCGGCCCGGACGATCATTGATCGGCCTGGACGATATTCACAATTATGCCTTAATTGAATAGACAAATTAGGGAAGTAATTAAGAATGATTGATACGATCACATCGTCCTGGACGATCGCAAGATCGGCTAGGAAGATATATTCAATATCCTTGGTCACTCCTGGATGATCAGGATCGGCCAGCATGAAAACAGGGCGATGCTTAGGACAATTTTCCTCTAAATTGAACTAATCGGCCTGGACTATCATGAGATCGGCCTGGACTATCGTGAGATCGGCCAGGATGATCAAGCCAAATTTCAATCGTCCAGCACCCAAAATAGGGCGATGCCCAGGTCAATGTTCTGAGATTTGTACTGATCGGCTAGGCCGATGTCCATATCGGCCTGGACGATATTGTCGGCAACTTGCAATTAATGAGCTCCTTTGAAGATCTTCTATTTAAGAGCTCTTGTTCAACGTTTTGAAAAACCTTTGGCTGCTTCCTTAACCTGAGAAGACCTTGAGGAGAGAAAGGGAGAGGATCTTGTGAGGGGGAGCTTGTGAGAGGATTCATAAGGGTTGCTTCAAGGATCGCTCTGCTTCTTCTTTGTCTAGAGTTTCTCGTCCGTGGAAGGTCGGTAGAGGTAAGGAGTTAGCTTTTGGTTGTGGTTCTCTGCCAGCTTCAGGAGGAAGCAAAAAGAGATAGGTTCTCTGCCTTGCCGGGGTGGCAAAAAGGAGGTTCTTGTGAGGGCTTCTCCGCCTAGCCGTGGGGGCTAAAGGAGAGTCACGTTTTGTAGTGCAATACTTGAAGGGTGCCTCCAAGGAGTGGACGTAGGTCGAGTTAACCGAACCACTATAAATTCATGTGTTCTTGTTTTCTTGCTTCCGCACTTTTATTTCCGCATTTATTTTTGTGGTGTGATTTTGGTTTATGTGATTTTCTTTCTTTGTGAAAAGAAATTTTTACCCCCCCCCCCCCTCCCCTCTTGGTTAGCTTGGGACTAAGTTCATAAGGGCTTAACATCCCTAACGAACTTTCAAAGAGCTATTCTGTAAAGCTTATCATGGAATTTAAACATGGCTTGCCAAAGAAACTTGATAAGGAATAATAAAACGGCTTCACTAAAGTGGAGACTTTTCTTCTTTTAAGGGCTTTAGATCTATTATAGATCTATATATACTTGGGGGATTATGCTCTCATATAGGGATAATTTGAGTCACCCTTTAACTTATACATGGATAAGAACTAAGTACATTTCATCTTGGTTAGTCATTCTCTATTATAATAGGGCAAAGTAGCTTGAGCTAGAGCACCTCATTCCAATTATTATATAATCGCTAATGTAATGAGTGAACCAAACTATGGCCTGATAAGTGGTAGCTTATTAATTAGACTTCATAGCCTAACTTATTTATGTGATTTACTTGAGTGTTAAAGTGGGGTGAGTATATTGAATGGTTGAGTTAAATATTTAGTTTCAAGGGGTATTAAAGTTCATGAATCATTATTTATTTTTAAAAGTGTGTTCCATAAGCTTAAGTTTAATTAGTCATGGTTAAGTAATGAATTTGCTTATATTAAAGCTCTCACAAACAATAATTATCGAAGACAAGAAATGAGTAATAATTCTATTTTATTAGGGAGATGTCATATGCATTAGTACAAGAAGAAGAAAGACTCCCTCATGGGTAGAAGATCTTTAAGTGATTAGCATTCCATTCTCTTTATACTTCCTTCCAAGAGTGTGTTAGTAATTAATACGCTCTTGCACTGACCTATTTTCTATGGTGTATAGACTTTCCCATGTCAAACTCAATTTTCCCAGGATTGATTAATAAGCAACAACATCTACCTTTTTGAGAACTTAGTTTCCAAAATAGAATGCCTTCTTCTTGGCACGCGAGTTATAATACATAGCCATTCTTCTCTTAACTTCTTCTTTCCTAATGGTGGTTTGCAATATGAACTCTTCTAAGAGATTGCAACAATCTCCATGCTTTCTTAGTTCCTTGGTTCCCACTCATTGAACTCATCTTCTTTGGAGTAACCAGTGATGGATGCTAACTAAATACACAATTTGAGCTCCACTAGGAGTAGTGCTTTGGTACCATGAGAGAATGATAATGGTGTTTGTCTAGTAGCTGGGAAGTGAGTTATTTTTTATGCCCATAAGATGGAGGGAAGCACATCAACCCATTTTCCCCTTACTCATTTAACCTTCTTCCAAAAGAAATTTAAGATTTCCTTATTTATTAATTAAAATTTCTCATTGGTTTATGGATGATGAAGAAAGGTGAATTGGAGAGAAATAACTTGTGATTGGTAGAAGCCTTTGTGGCTAATTTTAAAAAAAAAATCTTTAAGGTAGGCCATCCCTATAATGTATATCTATCCGTTGAAAGTTTTTGACTAAGGTAGAGGTTATCTTACTACAATATTAGACTTTTATCCACATGGTGAAGTTGTAAATTATGACTATTATGAACTTCCATTACCTCATAGAAGGTGGGGATGGCCTTACGAGTTCTATCATCCATAGAATAAATAAATTGGGGCTACTGATAAGTTATAGCTTGTGTGGTGGTTGCAACTACATGGAGGGAAATTTTAGACACAAATGACACCTCCATCACAATTCCTTTACAATTTGAAGATAATGGTTGCGTCTCAAACTCAATATGAGAATTGCATATTAAAAGTAAAAGGAAGGAAGTTCTTTGATGGAGATAGTAGCTTTTCCTTAGTTATGTTATTGGCCATAATTTTTAGTAGTTGATATTTCTTCTTTAGTAGTGATTCATATCTCACTCACTATCTTGTTTTGTAAATAAAGGATTGGATTTTTTATTTTGTAACCTCTTAGCTCTTATCTTTTAGGTTACTTTTTTATATTTTATAAAAAAACTCCATGCAAATGTTTAAGAAAAAAAATTAGAACTCCTTTACAACTTTCCTTTGGTTTGGCTAAACATATCCATGTGTAAAAATTCAATGAGCAATTGTCCTTCCTTTTGAAGAACTTTCATACTCAGCTAAATTGACTTTCCTGAGCACATCCCCCTTCTCATCCTTTTTGATGTGCTTTAAATTGAGTGAGGTCACTGACCTCTTAAACATATCACCTCCAATTATAAGATACCTAACAACTTTTATTTTAAAACATTGTTGGTCATTGATCTTGATGATTATTTCACTTATTCTCAAATAGGCTAGGATGGGGTCTATCCAACACATTAGGTGGCTTCCCTGTACTCATATAACTTCTTCAATTTTTGGCCTTACTATCTTCATAGCTCATCACCCATTTAGTTTTACATGCTTTGAAAGGACTTTGATGAGTTAGTTTTAATTACTAGATATTTGAATTATTCTGATGTATGCCAACCTATTGATCTCTACCATTACCTTGAAGAGGTATTTCAGTTGCATGTCACCACTCACTTCATAGTCGTTATTTTTTGTTCACCATTAACTATGAGCCAAAGTGCAACATCAGTTGAGCCAGTTTAAGAATTGTAATAAGTCACCAGCTGGTGAGTAGGGGATTTAAGTGATAAAAATTGTTATGTTATATGCCTATAATTATGTTATTTTTGCTTGTAATACTTATATTTAATGCAAGAAATTAACAAAAAAAATAGAAAAATTAAAGCAGAACCATAGTTCCCTAACTCATTTCAACACCGTAGCTTCACACCTTCAGCATTGTAGTGGAAGGATTACCATAAATTTGCTTGAGAGCTTAGTGCTAAGGCTCTACCTAGTTAGCACTAGATTGAATGGCCATGGTGGGAGTCAGTTGGACTAGTAAACCAAATTGATGATTATTGAATCAATGTCCTGTTCAGAAGTGTCATAGCACCACCAAGCCAATACCCAGTGCTACTTTAATGAATTTTGAAAATAATAAATGGTCACCTCATTCCTCAAGAAAAAAAGGTCAATAACTTGGAGGGGTAGTGCAATTTTATAAGTGTGTGAAAGTTGTATAGTAGCTTATGTTTACTATATATGAAAAATTAATTGAAGTTCATTATAGTGAGGAGTGAGCAAAGGATTATAGCAATACTTTTGGGTTATTTTTATACTTTACATTCCTGTGTTTTAATTTTTGTATCTTGAATTTCTATTTGTTAACAAATTAGTATAATGAAATTTTTCTGTTGTTTATCATGTTTGATATGAATTTCAATGCCTCCATGTGTAGCTAATCAATTTTTGTTTATGTGTGATGAATTAAAAGGCATGTATTACTTATAGTAGGATTTGAAGTTTATTATATATGTGTTATTTTTATTTTCTACATACATGTGTAGGCCTTACATAAATTCAAGACATAGTATGATTTTGAGCCTCAATATATGGACTAAAAGAATATTTGGAGAACCTAGAACATAATATGGCAATATATAGACATATGGTGGTTAGGATTGCAGGGACTAAAGGACATAGTTTAACTGTATTTAGTGAGGATCAAAACTTAGTCACTAATGAGCTCAATAGAATGTGTATCACAATTGCTCTAATCCAGAACAACCTTATAAAATTACTCTCTCTAATTCAATTATGTTCTTTTAAGGATTGATAGGTTTAAAACTATATATAAATTAGAAAACTTTAGTTCTAGAATTTGAAGCTTTTACTTTTATGATTACCAATACCTTTTCTATTAGCTCACTAAATAAACATAGTAGTCCCATAAGCATTAGTAAAAGTGAATGTAGAATATTTCTAGAAGTTCCTCAAAGGAGTGATACTCTATTATCACTTTATTACTTGATATGATAATGTACACTTGCATTTTAAATATGATTTACACATTAAAGTTTTGAACTTCCATGAGCTAAAATAATAGCTATAGTAGTACCATTTTTGTGTACCTTTCATCTAGTTTTTGGTGTCATTGCTAGGGAACATAACTAGAATATTATTATTGTGCTTTGCATTTTATATTTTGATATAATTATCAATTTAATCTATTTTTATTATATTTTCATGGTTTGTTTTGTTTTGGTTACTACTTGCTTAAAACTATTTAGTGTTTTACAAATCCTATAGTGTTACATAGAGTTGTTTAAGTAGTATTAAACAACAAGTATAATTTTTTGTTGAAATAAAAATAAAAAAACCTTAAGAAAATTTTAAAAATTCAAACAATTAAAAAAGAAATTAAATGGTTGAGCAACTTCTTGAAGTTGAACAACTTAGAACTCTTAGGGAATAATCCAACCCTATGGCTAAGGGAATTCAACAAAGCATAAACAGACCTACCATTCAAGCAAACTATTTTGAACTAAAATTTTATAAAATCCAAATGGTTCAAAATGCACAGAGTGGATAGAGACCATTAAAGACACTAATTTGCATATACATAGCTTCATTGAGATTTATGTAACCTTTAAATAAAATAGTGTTAGTGATGATGCTATTAGACATAGGTTATTTCCATTTTCACTTAAGGGTAAAGCTAAAATATCATTAAACTCATTGTCCCTAGGCTCAATAATAACTTGGAATGAACTTACATATATTTTTTAGCCAAATATTTTCCACCTTCAAAAACTACAAAACATATAAATGAAATCACATCCTTTTCCTAATTAGATGGTTAATTTATCTATGAATTGTGGGAAAGATTTAAAGAATAGCTTAGGAAATATCCTCATTATGAGCTTTTTGATTGGTTAATAAATTAAAATTTTTATAATGGCCTATAGGATCCTTCAAATTAAGTATAAATGATGTTGCTAATGGTTCTTTAAAGTCAAAGCCCTTGAGGTTTATGCATGGATTCAAGAGATGGCTACCAAAAGTTTTCAATGGACTTCAAAATAAGTAGTTTGTAGAAAAGTAGCGAGCCTTTATAAATATATTATTTTATTGATATTAACTTCTCAAGTAGCCGCCAATTCTAAAAAAATAGATAACCATGGAATTAATTAACCTCAAAGTTCACATGTGAGCTTAGAAGAAAATATTTATAGAGTTTATAGTTATCATAATACTTTAGAAGTAGAATTAATTAATATAATAAATAATAGAGCTAATAATCCTTACTCCAACACTTATAATCCAAGCATGAGAAATAGTCCAAATTTTAGTTGGAATAAAAATCAAATTAATAATACTAATTTGAACTCTCTGTAGCTAAATCAAGCAGGATGTTGGAATCCCCTGCCTCAAAATTTTGCTAGCCTAAGGCCTTATTGTCCTTTATATTTAATTTAGATATCTAGCCTAAGAATAAGAAGCCTTCATTAGAAGAATTAGTTTTACAATTATGGACTCAATTAAAAATTCATGTTACTTCCATTAGGAATATTGAAAATAAATTAGGTTGATTAGGTAGATATTTAATTAATAGATCCCAATAAACTTTACTTATTAGTACTTAAATTAACCCTAAAGAAAAAGTTAAAGAATAATGCAAATCAATTCAATTAAGGAGAGGAAAAGAACTAGGGAGAGTGACTAGGAGGGAGGATTAATCTGAGAAAAAAATTATTGCCAAAGAAATAGTAGAAGTATACAGACCTATAGAACCACCATAAATATTAAAAGTAATAGAAAAAACTATTAGGAAGGCGGTTGAAAGGCCACCACCACCAATTCCCAAAAGATTATTGAAACAAAACTTGGATAAGTAATTCTCAAAAAAATTGGAAATCCTTAAAAAATAATTATTAACATTCTATTTGCAAAGCCTTATAATAAATGCCCACATGTTAAAATCATAATATACATCCTTAGAAGGAAAAGAGAATTAGGAGATTTTGAGACCGTAGAATTGACTAAGGAGTGTAGTGCAATTCTGCAGAAGAAACTTCCTCAAAAGCTTAAGGACCCTGTAGTTTTATAATTCCTATGTCTATAGGGGAAAAATTTTATGGAAGTAAGCCTTGTAGACCCCTTTGAAGTAAGCCTTTTAAGTAAAAGAGTCAACCCTACCTGTTATCATATATGTTGCTGATCAGGATTCTAAGTGAGTATAAGAGAGCTTTTGGCTAGATCATAGTAGACATTATGGAAATTAGTCCATATGCATACACAAATTCTGATGGAGACAAATTCTAATTGAAAAGCTAATCCCCAAAAAAATATTGAACCTTGCTATGAAAGAAGCAGTTAAAAAGTGGATACTTAAGTGGTTAGTTGCAAAATTATTTACCCTTTATCAGATTGTCTATAAGTTAGTCATATATATTGTATTCTTGAAAAGAGAGGTTTAACAATTATTGTTAATGAAAAGAATGAATTCATCCCTCATAAGATAGTTACTTGATCGATGATTTGAATAAACTATAGAAAAATGAATAAAGCAAATAGAAAGGACCATTTTCCTTTGCCTTTCATTGACCAAATGTTGGTTATTCAAGATACCACATGATTCCTATAGCACCTAAGGGCGAGGATAAAATAAAATTTATCAATCCTTATGAGACTTTTGCCATTAAGATGATTTTTTTATTTGTGTAATGCCCCTACCCTTTTTAAGAGGTGAATGATAAGAAGACCAAGACGGTAAGCTGATTAGGATTCTAAGTGAGTATAAGAGAGCTTTTGGCTTGATCAAAGTAGATATTATGGAAATTAGTCCATATGCATACACAAAATTATGATGGAGTCAAATTCTAATTAAAAAGCTAATCCCCAAAAAAAATATTGAACCTTGCTATAAAAGAAGCAGTTAAAAAGCGGATACTTAAGTGGTTAGTTGCAAAATTATTTACCCTTTATCAGATTGTCTATAAGTTAGTCCAATATATTGTATTCCTCAAAAGAGAGGTTTAACAATTATAGTAATGGAAAGAATGAATTCATCCCTACTAAGATAGTTACTTGATCGATGATTTGAATAAACTATAGGAAAATGAGTAAAGCAAATTGAAAGGACCATTTTTCTTTGCCTTTCATTGACCAAATGTTGGTTATTCAAGATACCACCTGATTCCTATAACACCTAAGGACAAGGATAAAATAACATTTATCAGTCCTTACAAGACTTTTGCCATTAAGATGATTTTTTATTTGTGTAATGCCCCTACTACTTTTAAGAGGTGCATGGTATATATTTTTGTTAATTTAATTGAGTATATCATCAAAATTTTCATGGATGATTACTCTATTTTTGGTACCAATTTTAATTCTTGCTTAAAGAATTAAACTTTAGTTTTAAAAGATGTGTCAAATCAAACATGGTTTTGAATTGGGAGAAATGTCAATTTTTGGTAAGACAAGGCATTAACTTAGGTTACAAATTTTTTGGAAAAGGTTTACTTTTAGATAGAGCTATAGAGCTTATAATTAAAAACCTTCCACCACCCACATTTTTTTAAGAAAAGGAGAACTCATGAAAAAAAAGACAAAAAGTATACAATGGGTACCATCTAGGAAGAGCCATCAAGAAGAAGTCTTCCTGAACAAAACAAAACAAGAAAGAGAGAAGCATAAAACAACTTCCTCTACATGCAAGAGAGAAGAGACCAAAACCTAAAGTTTTGTCATCAAAATGTGGCCACCAAAAACATCTAATATATACCAGTTAAATGGGAAAGGTCAACGGGAATCGTCCCCTCCACCCTCCATCTTAGACTTCCTTGGTTGATCGGCTATTGGCCCCAAGTGTTGGAGTTCCTTAGCAAAATGAGTCATAGAGACTCTATCTTTTCTTGGGCCAGATCGCTTTAGATACAGGAGAAAAGCTATAGTGGAGAACTTGAAAGGTATGTTGGAGAGATCACCTTACTTGGCCAGTTCACTAACTTCCCCACATGTGACTTGCAAGAAAGGGTGATTAGCTTTCTATCCTTCAATACCAACATTGGAATTCTTCTTCTTCTATCTCCAAAATTTTCTAGTAGTAACAAGACTCCAAGGCCCATAGCTTTCTGAATTTTTCCCTTCTTTTTCACAATGCATAATTGTAGGAAGATATTGCTCAATTTCCATACGAGGTAGATGAAGGGATGGCTAGATCATGGAAGATAAGTTTGGATCAAAATCTACCAAAGGAGGGCAACTATTAGTGTTACAAGAAGGGGAGTGTTGTTGTCCTTGCGTAAAATAGTTTCACTCAATTCAAGTGATCTACTTGTAGGATGATGAGTGGGATGCTTGGAGGATTGAGGAACATTGGTACAATGACTTATTTTGTGCCCAATAAAGCCACAATGGAAGCAAAGGTGAGCAATCCCCTCATATTCGGCCCTTTGGAAAAACTTTCCATGAAGCCCAAAAATTCAAACTCCGGGAGGAAGCTTGGCACCAAAATCCAACCTCAGGCAAACACAAGCAAAAGCCTTTCTCCACCAAGATTTTTTTATGCGTTAACCCATAGATGTTGTCCAAAGAAAGAAGCAATCCAAGCAAAGTTGGTGTTCTCCCAATACATTAGAGGTAAAAGAGGCAAGCAAATCCAAATAGGAGACGATAGGCCCACCATTGATTGGGGAGAGAAGGTAGAAGACCAATGATCTAAACCAATAATATATCCACCAACTACCAACGGTCCTCCCATATGGACAGCACTGGAGCATCAACACTTTCAAAGAGGCAAATGAAAGAGTCCAGTGAGATGGAAAGGAGATAAAAATATCAAAACATTGACCATTTGCACTTAAATTTGTTGATTAGCACAAAAAAGGCAATTTTCATCCAATAAGCTTTCCCACTAGCCCTCTTTCAATCCTAACTAAGTTGGTATGGATGGATTCAATATTCAAAGTCATAGAACTACCGTCATCTGACATAACTGTCGCCTTAGAAACATCATCAATTTTGAAAACTTCCAACTTATACCATGGAGAGAAGAGGTCATGTGTAGGTTTGGCACGATAAGGATGCTTGGGCAATTATTGGAAAGAAGTAATTTGGCAAGTCGAGAAAACAATTTTTAATTGGACATTTGAACAAACACGTGATGTGCAGTTTGCATATTTAGAAATATCAAGAATGGATGCATCTGGTGGGATTACACACCTGCAAACAAACTTAAAACAAATAGTAGAATCTAGAGGATTGTTCAAATTCGAACATTCATTTGCAATATATGCTCTAGAAAAGATCAAATTGACTGCAATATGAGCAGCTGGTTCAGCACTGGCTTGTGAGTCAACCAACTTAGTAGTTTGAACATTCAGAGAGCCATAAATGCACCATTTAAAGTCAACAAATAGACTTTCCTGGGCTTGATTAGATCTGCACGAGGCGCTAAGCACATGGCGAAGAGAAACGACCACCCCATCAGGAAATGAAGATCAGGCGAAGAATGCTGATGTTGAGGGAACTAATAATTGAAAGAGACTAGCTGGACATCATTGAATGAGCAAAAATTATGTTTGTGTCTGTCAGACGAACCATGAGCAGCCGAACTATCAGCAAAATCAGTCGTTTGATCATCCATCAAAGCCTAATCTTAAAGTTTTGAATCCTTGCATTCCAAAACATTCTAGAAATTGCCTTGCCTTGAATCTTTCCTACCACCAAAAACCTTACTGGAGCAGGGAGAAGACCGACGAGCATTCCTCACCATGTTTTTTCTAGGGCAATTTTTTAAACTAAGTATCATTTAAATTATAATTAAGCGATTAGCCAACGAAAAAAAAAAAAATTTAAACACGGCAAAGTCTCCTGTTTAACAGGTGAGTTACCTATAAAGGATAAGTCGCTCGTTAAACCGGCGACTTACTAAGTTACGCAGCTGGCCAATATGCGAAGGAGTAACGAAAAATGTAATACCAATAAGTTGCCCGGTTAACGGGCGACTTACCCTTGTGAGTTTAAAAAAAAAAATTTTATTTCCATGTGTACTAGTTGATGTAGTTTTTTCTGAGTTGTATTTATATATATAAACATAAAAAAATTCTTAAAAAATCATATGAACTTTCTTTATTCTCTTTGTATAATTTTCTTATTAATTAGTTGGGTAAAATAATTAGTTATAGCGGATTTTCATAACTTAAAATTATGACATAGCTTATAGTTTATGATTTATAGATTTGATTATTATATACTTACCTTAATTCCAAGTATCTCTTATGTTATTGGATCATCCAATATTATGTTTTTTAGATCAAACTTCATCTAGAACTAAATGCAAGAGCATAATAAAATTTACGATAAGAAACAGCAGTTTCATAGTAGCATAATAATTTACATAAACAACAAAATTGAACTAAAGCAACTAGAAGATATATGATACAAAATACTAATGCCTCCTTTTAAGTTAACGTGGAATCGCATCAGTGTCTGGAGTAAAATGGTGAGGTGCTCGTAGTGGCCTAGTATGTAGATGGCGCTGCTCTTGATCACTAACATCTTGCTGAGTAACTGGGGGATCTTTTAAGGAAGAAGGTATGAATTGAGGTGTGGAGGCCATGTCAAACTCTGCTGTAAAGTGGGTTTGAGATGGACCAAGATCGGGATAGGAGCATGGGCCAGCATCATATGGATCTTCAGTCGGAACGGGTGGACTAAACATTGTAGGCTATGCATCTGTCTCATCAAAATAATGAGCATCATCAATGTATATATGCTGTCGCAATCTTTGGCACATATCTCCGACAATATTCACATCCACCTGCAAAGGTGTCGCCTCAGTACCTCCGAAATATGGTTGAAATCTCCTCTCCATGCTCACAAAGAAATCTCGCTGCAAAGATAAGTTATTTAGCTGAAATTTATCATATAATTATATTTAATTCTTCTTACATAACTTAAACTTACCATATGACATTCAGCTGGTGAGCTTGGATAGTATGTACTCGAAGGATCCACTAGGGCCTTTAGCATGTATAGTGTGTTGCAACCCATGACCCCAAGCTTAAGATTTTGATGATGATAAATAATAATTGTCTTGAGATTCATGAAATATTATTTGCTATTGTCCGTGAGTACTAACATTTCTGGAAGATCAAAAGCTACTCAGGACGACAGGAAGACTCAAGGATGGGTAGATTAGGAGTAAGAGTCTGCAATGTATTTTCTTTTTTATTTCATTTTTATTTTCTTTAGTTTGGCCACAAAATGCATAAAAGCTCGAGCAACCATACACACACACAGGGGGAGAGGTTTTAAATGTAGAATGTAATAGAATTTCTTCTCTGGAGATCGTACTATATGATGTTAATTTGTACCGTACGATCAGAGGGTCGTAGTACGATTCTGTGAATAGATCGTACCGTACGAAATTATATCGTACTGTAAGATATGTTCAAATCCAATGTAATATCTTGTTCCCTTACTGTTCCTCTCTGAATTGGATTTTTCCTCCCAGAATCGTCCAGGACGAAGTTGGATCGTCCGGGACGATCGGTACAGGTTGTGTAGAAAAATCCTGTTTGGCTGTCTGGTTCGTCTGGACGAAATCAGGATCGTCTGGACGAAAATAAGTCAGTGAACCCTTCGCCAGGGACGATATGTAATTTTTCGTCTGGACGAAATTCTTCTCTTCATGGATCGTCCGGGACGAAGCTCGATCGTCCAGGACGATCAGTCTGGATATATATAGAAATGAGATATTTTGAAGAGAGAGAAATATCTGAAGAGAGAGAAAGAGAAAAGGAAAAAGAGAAAAGCTGGTTTTCGGAGACCGCGGAGCACTTTTCGTCCGACGCTGCTGTTGGGAAAAGTGAAGATCTCGTGGTAAGGACTCCGAATCCTGTTTCTGTTTTCAAAGATGTTGTATTTTTATCGAGATATGTCCGGATTTATATTTTTGTAGTCGAATAATTGACCCGATTTGAGATTGACCCGACTTTCACCGCACAACTTCTGATATGTTATAGATATGATTATTCTACACGATTTGACTGTATTCTACGAATTTTCTTCCGGTCGGAATTGGTTCTACGTGATTTTAATTGAATAGAAAATTATCAGGATGTTTTCGGACTTGGTTTCTATAGAATAATAGTCTTGCATTGATGTTATAGATATTCTATTGTAATTTGGTAGAATTTGGAAATCGTGTCTTTTTGCAGGATTTTTGTGTAAATTTGACCGACTGCCGTTACTCTGCCCGATTTTTGTATGATTCCTGATTTGACTGAAATTGTTAGATTGAATCGATATGAATATGATTATTGATATGATTGTTCTAATATTGATTATTGATTGCTTATTGATACTGAAACACGTATAACCTGGTTGAACATTGGTTGGAGATGATACCTGTACAGGATGGTGGGCCGACGGGCTTTCCTTTAAATCATAGATCATGGATCATGGATATAACGATGGGAGTCATAAGGAGATTATATGCCGACGGGCGGCCGACGGGCAATAGAGTGACGACTCTTTTCATAGAACCAATGTATTGATATCTACAACAGCAATATGAAATCTACAACAGCAACATGACCATTGATTATACATTGTTCAGTATTATCGTATTGATTGCATGTTTAATGTATTGATTTACGGATTTTACGGATTTGATCGAGTTTACTGTATCGTACGATTTCACTGATTTCATCGATTGACCACTGAACATTGATACTACTGAGCATTGATATAGACATTGATAGATATAGATATTGCATTGATAGCATGGACATCGTATAGATTCATTGATATTGCTGCCTATAGATTTTATAGACTCGCTACTGCCTACTGTTCTACACCGTATTGACTGTTGTATAGATTTCTTGTCAGAATGGATTGAAATTTATCGTATTGCTTTCCTCGATTGATTTCATTAAATAGATCGTATTGATTTGACCGTATTGATTTGATTGACGGATATTGATTGATTGATTAAATTGAAATGATTGATTTGCCTGCCGCTGCATCGACTGGTTTTATTGACTATTGATTTTCGGATTGCATCGATTACTGATTTGATTTCCACTGCATAGACTCATTGACCATTGACTGATATAGATTGATTGACTGTGATTGACTGACATGCATATTGATAGCATAGCCGTGCTTTGATTTCAGTTATAGGTATTAGGTGACCTGCTGGGCTTTGTAAAGCTCATTATATGTGGTTGATATTTTCAGGTCAGGGCTCGGGAGCAGGAGATAGGAATTGATCCAGATCTTCAGGTTTTTGTCTTTTGATCGATAGATGATTCTTTTGTACTCAGGACAGGATAGATTTCTCTACTTGTATTGATAGTTTAGTTCCTGAGTATTGTATATGATGTTTTGAGATGTGAATCGACTTGTATATTGATGTTTAAATTTTATAGATGTGTGATAGATTGCTTACTGAAGGTTTATAGATAACTCTGGTAAATTGTTGTGAAATTGATTGACATTCTTTCCAAGTTAGATCTTGGGGCATCACAGTTGGTATCAGAGCAGTGTTATTGGAAGAATGGATTGTTACCAGAGTTGTAGGTTTGGATTGAGAGTTGGGTAGATTGGGTAGCTTTAAGAGCTTCATTGGCATACATCATTGCATGTGTGTATCATTGGTTTTGAATTGTGCAGGTGAAAAAGATATGGATCTTCCAGCAGAATCCAGTGTACCAAATGAGCAACACAGCGCAGCTCCAGTGCCTTCAGAGAGTATGATGCAGTTGGCTACTGCGATTGCACATGTTATGGGGGATGCCCAGAGCAAGATGAGTGGAAGCAAGGAAGATGAGGTAGACAGACATTTGCAGATGTTCCACAAGCTGAAGCCTCCGTTGTTTAAAGGAGCTGTAGGACCACAGGCTGCTGAGGATTGGATCCTGAGAGTAGAAAAGATTTTTGACAGCATGCAGTGTCCGGGAAATAGAAAGGTACCATTAGCTGTGTTCCTATTTGAAGGAGAAGCGGAGAGATGGTGGATTGGACAGCAGAGAGAGAAATTCCAGGGGAAAACCAATGCTGAGATCACCTGGGATGAGTTCACTGCAGTATTCAGGATGTGGTTTGTACCACCGTCAGCTCAGCGACAGATGCAGGAAGCTTTCATGAGATTGGAGCAAGGCCGCAAGTCAGTGATGCAGTACGAGGCCGAGTTTACTGCACTTGCGAGGTACGCTGCTCATCTGATTCCTACTCCCGAAGAAAAGTGCTATAGATTTCTACATGGATTGAACAGAGAGCTGAGGCAACCACTAGTACCTTTCCGGATCCATGAGTTTTCTGAGCTAGTGGAGCGAGCTCGATTGATAGAGATTGATTTGGCAACACCGGTACCGAGGTACGAGGATACCAGAAGGAGGAGAGATGAGGTACGACGAGATGATTCTTATAGATACAGAGATAGAGAGAAGAGAAGCAGGTATGAGGGTTCGAAGGGATCTGCATCGGGATCTGCATCCCGGTCTGCATCGGTAGTATCGTCTGGTGGTTCTGGCGAGTGCAGTCACTGTGGTAAACGACATGCGGGTCGGTGCTACCTATTGACGGGACAGTGTTTTTACTGTGGACAGCAAGGGCACAGAGCAGTAGATTGTCCTCAAAAAGGACTGGGTGGACGGACTGATTCTGGCACGGGTACAGGACAGCAGAGGACTGTTGGCTCGAGGGCCTACAGTGAGAGATCAGCAAACAGGATGGATGATAGAGCTGTCAGGGATCAGAGGGAGACAGTTGCACCACGACCTCCTACACTTCCTCCAGTGGTGCCACGCATCTACAGTCTACAGAGTTTACAGCATCGTGAGGATCAGCAACGACCAGAAGGTTCTACTGGTAAGATTGATTTGACTAACCGATTGATATTGACATATGAACATTGCATATTGACATTTGATTGATTGCATTGTGTGTTCTGTATAGATTTCGACGAGTTTTGTTTTGGATTTGGATTTCGATCGATTTGGTTTGCTTCGTGTTTTGCTTCGTACCTTTAGGGAAATGTCGGGACGACATTTTTCTAAGGTGGGGAGATTGTAATATCTTGTTCCCTTACTGTTCCTCTCTGAATTGGATTTTTCCTCCCAGAATCGTCCAGGACGAAGTTGGATCGTCCGGGACGATCGGTACAGGTTGTGTAGAAAAATCCTGTTTGGCTGTCTGGTTCGTCTGGACGAAATCAGGATCGTCTGGACGAAAATAAGTCAGTGAACCCTTCGCCAGGGACGATATGTAATTTTTCGTCTGGACGAAATTCTTCTCTTCATGGATCGTCCGGGACGAAGCTCGATCGTCCAGGACGATCAGTCTGGATATATATAGAAATGAGATATTTTGAAGAGAGAGAAATATCTGAAGAGAGAGAAAGAGAAAAGGAAAAAGAGAAAAGCTGGTTTTCGGAGACCGCGGAGCACTTTTCGTCCGACGCTGCTGTTGGGAAAAGTGAAGATCTCGTGGTAAGGACTCCGAATCCTGTTTCTGTTTTCAAAGATGTTGTATTTTTATCGAGATATGTCCGGATTTATATTTTTGTAGTCGAATAATTGACCCGATTTGAGATTGACCCGACTTTCACCGCACAACTTCTGATATGTTATAGATATGATTATTCTACACGATTTGACTGTATTCTACGAATTTTCTTCCGGTCGGAATTGGTTCTACGTGATTTTAATTGAATAGAAAATTATCAGGATGTTTTCGGACTTGGTTTCTATAGAATAATAGTCTTGCATTGATGTTATAGATATTCTATTGTAATTTGGTAGAATTTGGAAATCGTGTCTTTTTGCAGGATTTTTGTGTAAATTTGACCGACTGCCGTTACTCTGCCCGATTTTTGTATGATTCCTGATTTGACTGAAATTGTTAGATTGAATCGATATGAATATGATTATTGATATGATTGTTCTAATATTGATTATTGATTGCTTATTGATACTGAAACACGTATAACCTGGTTGAACATTGGTTGGAGATGATACCTGTACAGGATGGTGGGCCGACGGGCTTTCCTTTAAATCATAGATCATGGATCATGGATATAACGATGGGAGTCATAAGGAGATTATATGCCGACGGGCGGCCGACGGGCAATAGAGTGACGACTCTTTTCATAGAACCAATGTATTGATATCTACAACAGCAATATGAAATCTACAACAGCAACATGACCATTGATTATACATTGTTCAGTATTATCGTATTGATTGCATGTTTAATGTATTGATTTACGGATTTTACGGATTTGATCGAGTTTACTGTATCGTATGATTTCACTGATTTCATCGATTGACCACTGAATATTGATACTACTGAGCATTGATATAGACATTGATAGATATAGATATTGCATTGATAGCATGGACATCGTATAGATTCATTGATATTGCTGCCTATAGATTTTATAGACTCGCTACTGCCTACTGTTCTACACCGTATTGACTGTTGTATAGATTTCTTGTCAGAATGGATTGAAATTTATCGTATTGCTTTCCTCGATTGATTTCATTAAATAGATCGTATTGATTTGACCGTATTGATTTGATTGACGGATATTGATTGATTGATTAAATTGAAATGATTGATTTGCCTGCCGCTGCATCGACTGGTTTTATTGACTATTGATTTTCGGATTGCATCGATTACTGATTTGATTTCCACTGCATAGACTCATTGACCATTGACTGATATAGATTGATTGACTGTGATTGACTGACATGCATATTGATAGCATAGCCGTGCTTTGATTTCAGTTATAGGTATTAGGTGACCTGCTGGGCTTTGTAAAGCTCATTATATGTGGTTGATATTTTCAGGTCAGGGCTCGGGAGCAGGAGATAGGAATTGATCCAGATCTTCAGGTTTTTGTCTTTTGATCGATAGATGATTCTTTTGTACTCAGGACAGGATAGATTTCTCTACTTGTATTGATAGTTTAGTTCCTGAGTATTGTATATGATGTTTTGAGATGTGAATCGACTTGTATATTGATGTTTAAATTTTATAGATGTGTGATAGATTGCTTACTGAAGGTTTATAGATAACTCTTGTAAATTGTTGTGAAATTGATTGACATTCTTTCCAAGTTAGATCTTGGGGCATCACATCCAAAACCCTAGCCGTTGTTTAACTTAAGTAAGAAATTTTCCGCCGTTCGTACGGTACGAACTTGTTCGTACTGTACGATTATTTTTAAATACTTACTTAACTTAACCCGTGATTAGTGCAAGAAATCCGGGCTTAATTATAATTTGAACATCGTATTGTACGAACCCATTCGTACAATACGATGAACAGAGATGATTTATAATCGTCCCGGATATCATCCCGGATGATCAGTTGTTTTTTGTCTCATCGTACCGTACGATGTACATCGTACCATACGATGAACAGAGACGATGTTTGATCATCCCGACTATCGTCTTATACGAACTGTGTTGTCATGGATCATATCATACGATTTAGTATTGTACTGTACGAACATTTTTGAACTGTTCGTACCACTTCATACCAGGATGAAGTCTATTTATGAAGATCGTACTGTACGATTGTAGAACCGTATTGTACGATAGTAACGACTACTTTGAAAATTCAGGGTTTTTGGAGCCCGTTTTTTAAGTATCAAAATTGTAACTTTTTGGGAAAGTGTATGAGATAGGAGAACATGGTTAGAGAGGGATTCCAAGGGACAGAGCTCTAGAGAAGTTCTTTAGGGTTTGAGAGAGGAAGGAGAAGGTGAGCATTGTGAGGGAGAAGAGGTGTGAGGGAGATCACACGGTTGCTCCGAACTTGCTGCATCTTGCTCCTCCTGTGGCCCTAGAAGAATTTGAGGGAGGATCTCCAAGGGAAAGGCTCGTCTACATCCGTGACCTCGAGGTACTCTGCCTTCTCCAGGAGGGAGAAAAACGAGAAGGTTCTCTATCGTCGCCAGGAAGGCAAAAACAGAGTTTGGCACTCCGCCACACCGGGTTGGTGAAAGAGAGGTTTGTAAAGGCTTCTCCGCCTTGCCGAGGGGGGCAAAAGGAGAACTATAAATGGTAGTGAAAAATCCTGGAGCGGAGGACTCCGGGGAGTGGACGTAGGTCATATTTTGACCGAACCACTATAGAAATCTTGGTGTGTTTTTTCCTTACTGCTTTTTCATTACTGCGTGCTTTTTTAATTTCAAAATATTTGCCTTGGAAAGTTTGAAAAAAAAAGGTTGTTTAATTTTTCATATTAAAATTCTAAAAATAACGAAAAGATTTAGAACTCCTGCTTAGGTTTTAATTGTTGTCAAAAAGTTTTCACAATTTACTCCCCCTCTCGTCCATCTAGTAATTTCATAGCGTAGCTCAAGAATGAAACCATGCTAAGTACTGCTTCACTTTATAATCATAATCCAACCCAGGAATCTCTCCTATAACAATGTACGCTCTCCTGCTCTCCCAAAGTGTAATACTGGCCTGGTGATATAATTCCCAATTTGTATCTGCTTACCATGCCCATTAACTCTGACAAAACTAGGATCCATTGGCATGATATCGGTGGATGGGCAATATCCAAATTGTCGTAGTACTCGATTAGGGAGATGCCACTCAACCCTTCTCCAACTGATCAAAGGAACTCTGGACATCCAAGTGTCCTGACCTGAAGTGGATATCACTAGAACCTGTGCACGAATCTCTATAGTGTATGGTTCCCATATTATCTGCATCATTATATATATAAAAATTTAATCTTCATAATATTGGAATAATATGAATAAAAAGTATCAATATAATTGTCATTTACATACCCGACTCTCTAGTAAGCCATCAAGCTCAGCCCTGTATGTCATAACATTCCCTATAGGTACCTCCCGAAGTCGTTCCTCATTCCATCTATTTGACATGTTTTAATATCTTAGCAATAGTATTAAAATAATGTAACATAAATATAACCAATTACCTTATTCCAAAGCTAAGACCGTCGAGCTGACCAAGAAATGAGACATGAAGCTGAGGTCTTCCAACATGTAGATGCTCCCCTATCTTCTGCGGCTGCCATGAAGCCTAGTAGGAAAAGAAATGTTAGTCATGCATAAATAATATAAATTTTCAATGACGTTTACAAAACATAGCATGTCAAATTAAGCATATTTATGAAAAGCATTGTTGATATAAAAAATAAACAACTTATGAAAAGCATTCTTGATATAAAAAACAAATTAATTTAGGTCTACAATTTAAGCACATTTATGATTTGCATTCTTGATATGAAAAATTAAAAACTTTAAGCTCACCTACTAGGACAAGTTGCTTTGTTATGTCCTACCGTGTCACATGCACCACATTTTCTATTACTTGTAGTTATTCCCTTGTCCATTGTGTTCCTAAAATGATTTGTTCTTGGTCTCCCAGAATGTCGTCTAAAATTTGGGGGTAGGAGTGGATGTATACCACTTGCTGTATCATGTTGTGCCCAAGTAGATCGGTCTGGAATATTATAAAATTGACTAGCATAAGTCATCTTGTAACTGTCTAAGCTGTAGTATTATGAGACATAATTGTAATGACTTTGCCTTAGCACTGATATGCAACTAACTATCTGTGGGCACGGGATATGATATACAATATTCTTCCCACAACTGCAAATGCAATTTTTATTGTCAACTAAATCAACCCTGAAAGACCGAGATGACATGTCAACTTTTTGAATCTCACGCATATTTATTCGAATGGGTTATGGTAACCTACGTGCTTCTTGCTCGATCTTTCATAGTGTTTCTTGTACTCTTGGTGCAAAGGGTCTGATTGCATCAATTTCAGAACCCTCTAGCATCTCTATTCTTCTCAAGTGCAATGCCACAACATTATAGTATATTGTTGTAACCAACACTTGAATAGGCAAACCCCTAGCTCTTTTAAGAACTCCATTAAATTACTCCAATGCATTAGTTGTCATAACTCCATAACAAAATCCACCATCATAGGTAAGAGCCCACGATGTAACATCACGCTCCACCAACCACTGGTGAATATCAGTCTTCACCTTTATCATATCTTTCATGCACCTATCAAATACCATTGGGTCATCAGTGTTCAAGGCCATGTACATCTTTTGACATAGAAACTCAATGTCACCAACACCCATTCGGCGTACTACTTTTTTAAAATTTTCACGTAGGTGATGAAGACAGTGGCGATGAGTAGCATGTGGAAAATTTCACGATAACCTCTTACCAAACCAGCATGCCTATCAGAAATAATACATAAATCAGGTCGTGTGCTAACAATTGGAAGTAGTATATACAACTGGCTCAGAAACGACACCCATGAATCAACACATTTTGATTCTACAATTGCGAAGGCTAAGGGGTACAATCCATTGTTAGCATCAATTCCCACAACAGTTAGTAAAGTGCCTCGATATTTACCTAGCAGGAATTGAAATTACTAAACGACAAGAGGGGGGGGTGAATTGTAAAAGTCTTTCTCTTAATAAAATTAACCCTAAACAAGAGTTCTAATTTTTTGTTGTTTTTGAAATATTAAAACAAAGATTTATGCAATTTTACTTTCACAAAATTCCTCGTGCAATAGATATGACAAAATTAAAGTGCAAGCAAAAAGTAACCAATGATAAAGAAAGAACACACCAAGAATTTATAGTGGTTCGGTCAAAATATGACCTACGTCCACTCCCCGGAGTCCTCCACTCCGGGATTTTCACTATAAAAATAGTTCTCCTTTTGCCCCCCTCGGCAAAGCGGAGAAGCCTGTACAAACCTCCCTTTCACCAACCCGGCGTGGCGGAATACCAAACTCTGTTTTCGCCCTCCTGGCGACGACAGAGAACCTTCTCGTTTTTCTCCCTCCTGGAGAAGGCAGAGAACCTCGAGGTAATGAATGCAGACGAGCCTTTCCCTTGGAGATCCTCCCTCAAATCCTTCTCGGGCCACAGGAGGAGCAAGATGCAACAAGCTTGGAGCAACCGTGTGATCTCCCTCACACCTCTTCTCCCTCACAAAGCTCACCTTCTCCTTCCTCTCTCAACCCTCAAGAATTTCTCTAGAGTTTTCTCCCTTGGAATCCCTCTCTAATCACGTTCACCCCCTCTATCAATCTTACCCAAAAAGAACTTGATTGATATCTAAAAAAGGCTCCAAAAACCTCTGAATTCAAAAGTAGCCGTTACTGTTCGTACAGTACGATATCCTATCGTACAGTACGATCTTCATAAACAGCCGTCGTCCTGGGACGAAGATGTACGAACAGTTCAAAAACAATTCGTCCTGTACGATATAATATCGTACGGTACGATCCAATAAGATACTATTCGTACAGGACGATGGTCTGGACGATCGGATGTCGTCTCTGTTCATCGTATGGTACGATTACGATCGTACAGTACGATGTGACAAAAACAAAAGATCGTCCAGGACGATATCCGGGACGATCATACTTCGTCTCTGTTCATCGTATGGTACGATCTAGTTCGTACAGTACGATGTTCAAATTTTGATTAGGCCTGGATTACATGCACTAATCACGGGTTAATTTAAGTAAGTATTAAAAACGAATCGTACAGTACGAACATATTCGTACAGTACGAACGGTTAAATTAAAACACGGCTTAGGGTTTTGGATCTGAACATATCGTACAATACGAAAGGCTTCGTACAGTACGATCTATTCTTAGATTTGCCCACATATCTTGGATCATACGGTACGAATTAAAATCGTACAGTACGATCTCCAGAGAAGAATTTTAGTTATATTTTGCAGTTAAAAAAAAACTCTCCCCCTGTGTGTGTGCATGGTTGCTCTTACTCTTACGCATTTTGTGGCCAGACTCAATAAAGTAAAAATACAATAAATGGAAAATACAATGTTTGACTCATACTCCTAATCTACCCGGTCTTGAGTCTTCCTTTCTTCCTGAGTCACTTGTGATCTTCCTGAAATGTTAGTGCTCAAGGAAAATAATAAATAAAATAATAATCAATGAAAAGCAGTTCCAAAACACTCATTATTTGGCATCATCAAAATCTCAAACTCGGGGTCATGGGTTGCAACAATCTCCCCCTTTTTGATGATGTCAAATAATTTGTTGCAAGTAAGAAAGAAAAATATTTCTTTTGTTTTTTTTTTTTTTTTTTTTTTTTGTTTTTTTTTTTTGTTTTTTTTTAAAAAAATTAAACACAAGAAGGGAAAAAAAATACTACAAGCAAGTACGAAACAAAAGATACTGCATTTAGATAAATGGGCATTACAACATTACAACAAACTTCTCCCCTTTTGACAGCACAAAAAGGAGGAGCAACTAAAAGCACAGAAGCGGAAAAATAGAAAAACCTACAATGCAAACATAGACAATCTAGTCAGACGGGTCCTGATCAGGTGGTGGTGGAGGTGGATTTGGCTGATAGTATTGAAATAGAGTGTCGAAGCGGTGATCAATTGCTGTAAAACGCTCTCCAAACCATTGCATATCAGCCTCGTGTTGCTGATGTTGTTCTTGAATATGCATGTCGAGGCGAGTCTGCAGCTGGTCGAAGCGGGCGACTAAATCATCATTTGGGTGTGGTGGAGCTGGTGCTGGTGCAGTTGCTCGGGGTGCAGCATGGCGTCGTGGTCGAGCTGGAGCTGCGGCTGGTGCATCTTCTCCTTCTTCTTCATCAAAGATGGGTTCTTCAGGCTCATGTCCCCGATGAAAGAGGATACGGAAGGAAGCATCCGTATAGAAAATGGGAAGCATGTCGGGTTCACCAGGATAGGATAATTGATATTTATGGAAGAGGATATATCCTATGTGGTGACCAAGAGCCAGATTTTGTTTTCGACGAGTGGTGGGAAGACGAACAAAAGTCATGTGCCGAATATAGTTGCTAATCAAGTCGACCTCATCAAACTTAATGTTGGACATAATCAGGTAGGTAGCGACTGACATGGTAGGGGTCAGATTGATGCGGTCGCCACCTTTGGGTATGATAGAGGTTCGAAGAACATGTTGAATTATACGGGCATTGCGGGTTAAGGATTGGACTAGAGGCTGGTGTTCATGAAAAACAGTATTTCTAAGGACTCTATTTACATCGCTCCAATCAAAATCATCGGTGAGAAACGAGCGAACCATAGGTCCTTCAGTGGACAGCCCAATATGTTGGGCGATGTCGGCTCTAGTTATTTCAACGGGGCGGCCACAAACAAGGGAGTGAAAAGTGGTGTTATCGACTGTGTAGGTGAGGTTGGCGAGAAATTCAAAAGGAGTTCAGAGTTGTATGGAAACGCTAGGGTCAGTAGGAATTGAAAGGTAGTGGAGGCAAAGAGGCCCATTACCTCGAAATTTAGAGCGGCCTGATTAAGCATTTTTGAGGGAGAAATTTTGCAAGCCTTGTAGCGGTAGTAGGCTTCCTCATTCTCACTATTCAGGAAGCGATCGGGTTGACGACTAGATGAGGACGAGCTTCCGGCAGTCATCCGACCTCGCTTAGACATTGCAGGAGGGCACGAAAACAAATGGAAGGCTGAGTGAGGAGAGGGTTGAGTGAGTTGAGCAGCCTAGGCAAGGGTATTTATAGGATTTTCCGTAAATCGTACAGTACGATCTTGGATCGTACAGTACGATATCCAATTAATATCCTGACCGATCGTTTCGGGAAAAGGCAGTCAAATCGTACAGTACGATAGAGATCGTACAGTACGATCAGGCAAATATCGATCGTCCCGAGGCCCTCAGTACGACTTTTGACCAAACGTTTCGTACTGTACGAATACGTGCATCGTACAGTACGATACGTAATAAATATCGTACCAAACCGCTTTAACTCGAATTCGTCCGTTATGCTGATGTGGATCGTACCGTACGAAGCGAATGGATCGTACAGTACGATACTCAATAATGTCGTACCAAACTGCTTTAATTCGTCCCAATCCGTTGCTGACGTGGATTGTATTGTACGAAGAGGAGGAATCGTACAGTACGATAGGCAATTATGCGGGACGATTATCGTACAGTACGATGTGTATCGTATAGTACGATCAACAGAGCTAAAATCTGCCTATTGTCGGATGGTTGATTGTGATTGTTCGTACAGTACGATATAGATCGTACAGTACGAAGAACAGTCAATGTGAGTGTTAGTGTGGTGAGTGTGTGGTGATCAGGAGCAGCCCTAAAGATTTTTTTTTTTATTTTTTTTTTATGCATTTATATCTATGACACCTAATCTAGTCCTCAAGGTGCTAAAGGTGTCAAAAGCTAATGGTTTTGTGAATATGTCTGCCAATTGATCTTCTGTAGCGATGTGATGTAATTCAATATCTCCCTTAGCGATGTGATCTCTAATGAAATGATGTCTAATGTCTATGTGTTTCGTTCGAGAGTGCTGAATTGGATTCTTAGAGATACAAATTGCACTTGTGTTGTCACACATGATCGAGATGGTTCCAACAGGTAGTCCAAGATCAAGAATTTGTTGTTTTAACCATAGTACCTGTGCAACACAACTTCCTACTGCAATATATTCTGCCTCGGCTGTGGAAAGTGCTACTGAGTTTTGCTTCTTACTGGACCAAGAAACTAATGATTGTCCGATGAATTGGCATGTACCAGAGGTTCTCTTTCTATCTATCCTACATCCTGCAAAGTCAGAATCTGAGTACCCTAGGATTTCAAAGGAAGTGCTGTGTCTGGGATACCAAATTCCTAAGTTTGGGGTGCCTAGTAGATATCTAAGAATTCTTTTGACAGCAGTTAAGTGAGACTCTTTAGGATCGGCTTGGAAACGGGCACAAAGGCACACACTAAACATTATGTCCGGTCTACTGGCAGTCAGGTAAAGAAGTGATCCAATCATTCCTCTATATTTTTTCTGATCTACTGATTTTCCACTAGGATCCTTATCTAATTGGATTGTCGAACTCATTGGGGTGTTCATGGGTTTTGCACTATCCATTTCATATTTCTTTAAAATATCCTTAATGTACTTTGATTGGCTAAGAAAGGTTCCATTATCCATTTGTTTTACACTAAAGCCAAGAAAGTAGTTAAGCTCTCCCATCATGCTCATTTCAAACTCATTACTCATTGTTTTTGAAAATTCATCGCATAAGTTTTTATCCGAGGATCCAAACAAGATGTCATCTATATATATTTGAACAATGAGAATTTCTTCTTTGACTTTTTGTAAAAAGAGTGTAGTATCTACACTACCCTTTTGAAATCGTCTATCCAAAAGAAATGAGCTAAGTCTTTCATACCATGCTCTAGGTGCTTGCTTTAATCCATATAGTGCCTTTTTTAATTTGAATACATGGTTTGGAAATTGTGAGCTTTCAAATCCGGGGGTTGCTCAACGTAGACATCTTCCTTAATTACCCCGTTCAAAAATGCACTCTTTACATCCATTTGATATAACTTAAAGTTCTTGAAGCAAGCAAAAGCTAAGAGCACTCTTATGGCTTCTAGTCTAGCAACCGGGGCAAAGGTTTCTTCAAAGTCTATTCCCTCAATCTGGTTGTACCCCTTAGCTACTAGCCTTGCTTTATTCCTTATTATTGTTCCTGAATCATTCACCTTATTCTTGAAGACCCATTTCGTTCCAACAATACTCTGCTCTTTAGGTCTCTTAACTAACTCCCAAACATCATTCCTGGTGAATTGGTTCAGCTCTTCTTGCATTGCTAGAATCCAAAATTCATCTCCTAAGGCTTGATCTATACTTGTAGGTTCTATCATAGAGATGAAAGCTGAGTGACTAACCTCCTTCCTAAGTCCATGCCTAGTTCTTACACCTTCTGAAGGGTCTCCTAAAATTAACTCTTTAGGATGACTAGAAGAATATCTCCATTCTCTAGGCAAGTCTTCCTGAGATTCGACCCTTTCTCCTAAGGTCATAGTCTCTACTCCTTGAATTGCCTCTATTTCATCATCTTCAATTTTAGTTTCTGAGGGCATATCTGATTCATCAAATACCACATGGGTGGATTCTTCTACTACAAGGGTTCTCTTATTAAAAATTCTATAGGCCTTACCTACAGAAGAATAGCCTAAGAAGACACCCTCATCAGACTTGGGATCGAATTTTCCTAAGGGATGTTTACCATTATTTAAGATGAAGCACTTACACCCAAAGACATGTAAATGTGAAAGGTTTGGTGTCCTACCCTTAAGGAGTTCATATGGAGTTTTATTCAGCTTTGATCTAATGTTTACTCTGTTCAAAACATAACAGGCTGTGTTGACTGCTTCTGCCCAAAAATATCTAGGAAGGGTATACTCCGCTAACATTGCCCTAGCAGCTTCTACCAAGGTTCTATTTTTCCTTTCTGCTATGCCATTCTGTTGGGGTGTTCTAGGAGCTGAGAAATTGTGCTCTATTCCTATCTCTTGACAGAATGACTCAAATCTATCATTTTGGAACTCTCCACCATGATCGCTATGGATTGTTGATATTTCACAACCTAATTTTCGTTGAATCCATGTGGAGAAAATCTTAAATTCCTCAAAAGACTCATTCTTGTGTGCTAAGAATCTTACCCAAGTAAATCTAGTGAAGTCATCTACAATCACAAATCCATAATTCTTTCCACCTAGACTGGCTGTACTAACGGGTCCAAATAAGTCCATGTGTAGAATTTCTAGTGGCCTAGAGGTGATCACGTCTCTAATTGAGTGAAAGGATGATTTGACTTGTTTTCCTTGTTGACAAGCATCACATAAGTGATCCTTGGTGAATTCTAACTTAGGTACACCTCTAACTAGGTTTTTTTGAGTGATGTTTCTAAGAGTTTTCATGCTAGCATGGCATAGTCTCCTATGCCATAGCCACGAGTCATCAACTATTGTTTTCAAGCAAAATGATTTTGAGTTATCTACACGATCAAGGTCTAACATGTAAACATTGTTCATTCGTTTTCCTTCTAGAATTACTTCATCAAATAAACTAATCAGGCATCTATCAGTAAAAAATTTAACATCAAAACCTTTGTCACACAGTTGACTAATGCTAAGCAAATTATGTTTCAACCCATCAACTAGTAAAACATTTTCAATTAAAAAGTTCTTAGCATTACCAACGATACCTGAGCCTATCACCTTCCTGGTAGTGTTGTCTCCCAACGTTACTTTGCCTCCAGTTTTGGTCTCCAATAGGATGAACTTCTTCATATCTCCAGTCATGTGTCGCGAGCAGCCACTATCCAGGTACCACATGCTCTCACTAGGTCTTTTGTGAGAGCAGCCCTACATTTTCATTCAAAGATTAGATTTGGGAACCCAAGTGAGTTTGGGTTCCTCCTTATGCTTGCATGAATGAGATGTATGCATGTTATGCTGTGATGGATGCAGTTTAGGTCTCCATACTAAGTGTGTCCTACGGTGAATTGCGCATGTGCAGGCTATGTGACCTAATATGCCACAAGAGAAGCACCTAACACTAGGAAATGGGTTTACTAATCTATGAGTGTGGTGGTGCCTCTTCCTAAGGTTTTGTGATGCATGCTGTGTTGGGGGTTTTCTAGGATGGCCTACTGTGAGTGATGCAATTTCATTATCTAGTTCTTTTATCTTTTCACTATAAGTTTTATTTTGAGCTGTCAATCCATCAACTTCTATCAATAGCAAGTGCTCACTATGATCTACTTCTAATGCAAGTGCAGTTAATTTTTCAAACTCTACATCTAGTTCAATATGTGATGTTTTCAAGGATTCATGCGCTTCAATTAGTTCAATATGCTTCTTATTTAATGCATCATACTCATCAAGAAGTAACATGTGATCTTTATCTAAATCAGAATTTTCTTTAACTAAGTTAGCATGCTCAATTTGTAAGGAACTAAATTCAATATTAAGTTTAGCATGCATTTTCTTCAGTTTCCTATACGAGTCATGAATATTCTCAGAAATAAGCAATAATTCATCATAAGAAAGTTGACATACCTCATCTTGATCCAATTGATCAAGGTTATCATTAGCCATAAGACACAAATTTGTTACCTCCTCCTCTGCTTCTCCTTCTGATGATTCTGAGGCAGAGTCGGCCCAAAAAGCTTTCTGTGTCTTTGTCTTTCCTCTCTTGTATTTAACTTTGTCATCTCCTTTCTCCTTTGCTGGTTGACTCTTCAGATTAGGGCAATCGGCTCGAAGGTGACCTGGCTTCCTGCACTCAAAGCAAATTGTATCAGATGAAACCTTATTGGACCTTGAGCTCTTACCTTTATTCCAGCTGTTCTGATGACGCTTCTGTTTTCTCTTCAGGAAATTTTTGAACTGTCGGGTCATCAGTGCTATTTCATCTTCTTCCTCCCCTGCAGAGCTTTCACTTTCTGAGTTGCTAGCTTTTAATGCCACCGTCCGCTCCTTTTTCTTTTCACCTGCATCACTTTGCCTTTGGCTCACTCCTTGCTCGTATGCAATGAGTGACCCGAGGAGGTTATCAATAGAATAAACATTAAGATCTTTGGACTCAGTGATAGCAGTTATCTTAGCATCATAGGAACTAGGCAGGCATCTAAGAATTTTATTCACTTTCTCAGAATTTGAAATTTCTCTACCTAATGCATGCAAGGATGTCACGATTTGGGTGAACCTAGTGTACATGTCAGAAATTGTTTCGCTAGGTTTCATACGGAATAATTCATAATCATGCAGTAGAATGTTAAGCCTAGACTGTTTTACTTCGTTTGTTCCTTCGTATGTAATGCACAGTCTATCCCAAATCTCCTTACCAGAGGCACAAGTAGATACTCTCATATAGTCCTCAGATTTCAATGCACAAAAAAAAAAACAGTTTAAGCACTTAGCATTCAGTTGGGCTAATTCCCTATCCTCATTGCTCCATTCAATAAACGGTACAGGAGTTTTCAAACCATTAACAGTTTTAAACGGTGCAACATACCCATCATTTACTAACATCCACATGCGGTAATCTATAGATTGCAAAAATGTAGACATTCTAATTTTCCAAAAATCAAACGGTATGTTATCAAAAAGTGGTGGACGAGTTATTGAATAACCCTCCGCAGTGTTACGATTACCAAAGTTCGACATGATCATTTTTTCAAGGTTTTTTAAAACACTATTTTTGAAAAACTAGCTCTGATACCAATTGAAATTACTAAACGACAAGAGGGGGGGTGAATTGTAAAAGTCTTTCTCTTAATAAAATTAACCCTAAACAAGAGTTCTAATTTTTTGTTGTTTTTGAAATATTAAAACAAAGATTTATGCAATTTTACTTTCACAAAATTCCACGTGCAATAGATATGACAAAATTAAAGTGCAAGCAAAAAGTAACCAATGATAAAGAAAGAACACACCAAGAATTTTATAGTGGTTCGGTCAAAATATGACCTACGTCCACTCCCCGGAGTCCTCCACTCCGGGATTTTCACTATAAAAATAGTTCTCCTTTTGCCCCCCTCGGCAAGGCGGAGAAGCCTGTACAAACCTCTTTTTCACCAACCCGGCGTGGCGGAATACCAAACTCTGTTTTCGCCCTCCTGGCGATGGCAGAGAACCTTCTCGTTTTTCTCCCTCCTGGAGAAGGCAGAGAACCTCGAGATAACGGATGCAGACGAGCCTTTCCCTTGGAGATCCTCCCTCAAATCCTTCTCGGGCCACAGGAGGAGCAAGATGCAACAAGCTTGGAGCAACCGTGTGATCTCCCTCACACCGCTTCTCCCTCACAAAGCTCACCTTCTCCTTCCTCTCTCAACCCTCAAGAATTTCTCTAGAGTTTTCTCCCTTGGAATCCCTCTCTAATCACGTTCACCCCCTCTATCAATCTTACCCAAAAAAAACTTGATTGATATCTAAAAAAGGCTCCAAAAACCTCTGAATTCAAAAGTAGTCGTTACTGTTCGTACAGTACGATATCCTATCGTACAGTACGATCTTCATAAACAGCCATCGTCCTGGGACGAAGATGTACGAACAGTTCAAAAACAATTCGTACTGTACGATATAATATCGTACGGTACGATCCAACAAGATACTATTCGTACAGGACGATGGTCTGGACGATCGGATGTCGTCTCTGTTCATCGTATGGTACGATTACGATCGTACAGTACGATGTGACAAAAACAAAAGATCGTCCAGGACAATATCCGGGACGATCATACTTCGTCTCTGTTCATCGTATGGTACGATCTAGTTCGTACAGTACGATGTTCAAATTTTGATTAGGCCTGGATTACATGCACTAATCACGGGTTAATTTAAGTAAGTATTAAAAACGAATCGTACAGTACGAACATATTCGTACAGTACGAACGGCGCAAAAATCACTTGCTTAAATTAAAACACGGCTTAGGGTTTTGGATCTGAACATATCGTACAATACGAAAGGCTTCGTACAGTACGATCTATTCACAGATTTGCCCACATATCTTGGATCGTACGGTACGAATTAAAATCGTACAGTACGATCTCCAGAGAAGAATTTTAGTTATATTTTGCAGTTAAAAAAAAACTCTCCCCCTGTGTGTGTGCATGGTTGCTCTTACTCTTACGCATTTTGTGGCCAGACTCAATAAAGTAAAAATACAATAAATGGAAAATACAATGTTTGACTCATACTCCTAATCTACCCGGTCTTGAGTCTTCCTTTCTTCCTGAGTCACTTGTGATCTTCCTGAAATGTTAGTGCTCAAGGAAAATAATAAATAAAATAATAATCAATGAAAAGCAGTTCCAAAACACTCATTATTTGGCATCATCAAAATCTCAAACTCGGGGTCATGGGTTGCAACAGGAATGTGTCGTCAAGGCAAAGCACAGGGCGACAGTAGTTCCAACCTTTTATCGATGGCCCAAACGAGAAAAATAATCTCTCAAATCTATGATTCTCAGACATTTGTATCTTATAAATGGTTTCAGGCATTGAAAACACAACAACATACACAAACAAATTTATGGTTCGGTAAGACTCCTCTCAGCTATAAAACACTATTTTCACAGCTTTCCGTCTAGCATCCTAAGCTTTCATATAAGAAACTTTTATATTGAACTTTGCATCAATTTGACCTATAATCTCTCATGGCTTGAGATCCATATGCCTTCTGATACCAGGCAATATGAAGTAGCTTATAAATTGAGAATTACATTATCTATGTCCAATCGCTAGAATCGGTGTTGCGCAAGTCTGTTGGCTCTTCATGGAAGATATTTTCCATATGCCTCCCAGACGTTTACTCACCCCCGCATGCAAATGCCATATACATGGTATGACTGACCTGCCACTCTGAGCACAAATCACTGTAAATTTATGTCTGTTTGAAGCTACAATGACATACTCCACATTATTTATTATTGACCAATCCTGTAACGCAAACTGAAGATCCTCTTTCTTGGTAAAACACATACCCTCCATCAATTCTATTGGAATTAAAAATTCTTCCTCGCCTTGTCTACCAACATAAGCCCTATCATTTACTACATCTTCATCCCATTCTTGAGTTGATGAATATGCCTTCACAAAATCATTATTTACAATTATTCCTTCTGTAGTGCCAATATTCGTGTAATAATAACATTGGACCATGCTATGGATTTCATGATTCATATCAACATTAACTTCATCTAAATGATATTGTGTGTTATCATCATAATCATCAAGACCTGGATCACTTGATATACTACTCATTGTTTCATAACCATCATCAACATTAACTGATGGTCTCTCGGAAGATTCTGGAATGTCATGGCAAAAACTTCTATGCCATTCACTTCATCACATAAACAGAATTTTGTGAACAATTAAAACTTTCTCAGCCGATAAATTTTTATTTAAAATGCATTAAAAAATACATAAATGAAAAACTTACTCAGTATATTGCGGCACAAAACTTGGACTGGTCGGACTGCATTCAGTCACCCCATGGAAAGTATATGTCTCGTGCATGTGAGATGTTAGTTGCTCAACAGTTAAATTATGTGTAGTAATTTCTTTGACCTCTACATAAAGTAGAAGTATATGCCCAACTGCATGCAATAACACCATCTGACACACCTCATCATCGTCCACAACCGAAGCTATGAACTCATTTCCTAAGGGTTGACGACAAACTAAGTTTACTGAGTATTTTGACGTATCATATTTTAGGGATTTCAGAATCCTAATCTTCAGCTGCTCTAAGTTCATATTTGCAGACACTTGCAACGGCCGGTTACTACCCCCAACATATGTTGGTGAATATTTATCATCTAAAGACAAGTGCCCACCATATAGAAGAACAAAGGATGCTCCCCGTCCAGACATTATTGCACTACTAAGTATAGTTTATGATTACCTACAATTACACAACAAAATCTTACTACACTTAAATAAATAAAATCACACATAAACATTTAACTATATATATATATAAATATATATATATAAATATATATATATATATATATATATATATATATATATATATATATATATATATATATATATATATTCACAAAAGGATAACTAATTTGAAAGTTCGTTCGGGATGTTAAGCTCTATGAACTTAGTCCCAAGCTGACCAAGAGGGGGGGTGAGTTGGTATTTAAAAAAAAAACTTTTAAGACAAAGAAATAAAATCACAAACCAAATCACACCACAAGAAATTAATGCGGAATTAAAAAGTGCGGAAGCAAAAATAAGAACACAAGATTTATAGTGGTTCGGTCGATTCGACCTACGTCCACTCCTTGGAGGCACCCTCCAAGTATTGCACTACAAAACGTGACTCTCCTTTAGCCCCTACGGCTAGGCGGAGAAGCCCTTACAAGAACCTCCTTTTGCTTCCTCCTGAAGCTGGCAGAGAACCACAACCAAAAGCAAACTCCTTACCTCTACCGACCCTTCCACGGATGAGAAACTCCAGACGAAAGACGAGCAGAGCGATCCTTGAAGCAACCCTTATGAATCCCCCTCACAAGCTCCCCCTCACAAGATCCTCTCTCTCTCCCTCTCTCTCTTTCTCTCCTCAAGGTCTTCTCAGGTCAAGGCAGCAGCCAAAGGTCTTCTAAAACGTTTGAACAAGAGCTCTTAAATAGAAGAGCTCTCAAGGAGCTCATTAATTGCAAGTAGCCGACTTTATCGTTCCAGCCGATCTGGACATCGGCCTGGCCGATCAGTACAAATAAAGAAGATCGGCCAGAGCATCGCCCTGGGAACAGTCCTGGACGATTGAAATTTGGCTTGATCGTCCCGGACGATTATACGATCGTCCTGGCCGATTAGTTCAAATCAGATGCAAATCGTCCTGAGCATCGCCCTGTTTATGACCTGGCCGATATTTATCGTCCTGAAGCAACTCAAGGATTTTGAATGTATCATCCTGGCCGATCCTGCGATCATCCAGGACGATATGATCATATCAATCATCCTTAATTACTCCCTTGATTTCCTGATCAATTAAGGCATAATTTGGTAATTTCGTCCAGGCCGATATGGGTATCGTCCTGGCCGATAATTTAAAAATACAGTATACCTTAACTTTCTAAGGCGGCTACTTCTTTCTGTTTTGAGCTTATCGTCCTGGCCGATACACGTATCGTCCAGGCCAATATGTTAATGTCGGCTGCCTTAATTAAGAATCCTTAATTAGACTTTCTATTTTAAGCTGATCGTCCAGGACGATATGAATATCGGCATGGCCGATGTGGTTAAAAATAGAAATTCTAAGTCTCTCAAGTGTGTGTGTGTAGGGTTACTTAGCATCAGTCTCTTTGACCATTACAAGTAGACTCAAAAAGAGAAAAATAAAAGTACAGACTGACTCAACCCTAAACCTACGCAATTCTGAACTTGGCTTCTTCATGATCGTCTGGTCTTCGATTCCTGAAAAGTTAGAAGCAACAAGTAGTCCAAGAGAAGTAGTGTTTGTCAATCATCAAAATATAAGCCATGAAAAAATAGATTTGCAACAATCTCTCCCTTTTTAATGATGACAAAACACAAGTAGGAAAATTTTCATTAAAACATCAAGGTTACAAACCCAAGACCAAACAGCTTTTTCCTACACCCTACTCCCCCTTTTGTCATCACAAAAAGAGGGTTCAGAAATAAAAGAAAAACATCACAAAAGACCAAGAAGCAAACTACAAAAAGAAAGGAAACAAAACAACACAAAGTACAGACTAAAACAACGAGGGATCCAGATCATCAGATGTAGGTGGTGGAGGTGGCTGCTGAAAGTAGGTGGCAAGTGTGGTGAACTGAGCATTGAACCAGGCGATGTCCTGGTCATGCTGCTGCTGCTGCTGAGTAACGAAACTGTCAAATCAAGCTAAATCCTCAGCGCAGTGCTGCTCGTAGCGGGAAATATCCTCAAAGTGTTGCTGCTCCTGTGCAGCCACGTAGGCATCAAACCAAGTCTCCCAACGATCAAACCTCTCAATCAACTGATCAACTAGAGAGTGCTGGTGGAGAGGGACAGGATCAGGAACGGGAACGGGAGCGGGAGTCTCCTCCTCTCTCGCCCCCCGACCTTCCCCATCTCATAGGTGGAGACGAGTACTATGAAGGGCAGTGAAGGAATTGTTTGAGTAGAAGGGAGTTGGGAGGTTCGGTGGAATAGGATACTGAAGTTGGTATTTGGTTTCAAGGACATAGGCTATGATGTGTCCTAAGACTAGATTGGGTTTCCTTTTGTGGCCTAGATCACAAATTGTGGTTAAGTGATCAATGTATCGGAAAAGTAGGTCCGTAGTATTAAATTCCCTATGAGCCATGATGTAGAAAGTAGTGAGTGAAAGAAGAGGGGTGATGTGGATTCGATCGCTGGCTTTTGGAATTATGGAGGTGCGAAGGACATGTTGGATTTTCCTAGCATCTTTGACTAAAGAGCTAGTTTCTCCAACATGGTAAGGTACATTGGTCTGGCAAAGGAAATGATTCGCCGTGGACCAGTCAAGATCAGGGTCAGGGGCGATTAGGTGTAGCTTATCACCGGTGGTGGATAGCTGTAAAAGATCAACACAATCCTGATATGTGATTTCGACAGGACGTCAATTCACATAGGAGGACAGGGCTGTGAAGGTAGGGTTGATGCGAAGGTTTGCGAAAAACTCTCGAAGAAACTCTGAATTGAAAGGGAAAGCAAGAGACAGAATGAAGCAAAGGGAGGTGTGAGCGAAAAGATCCATTACCGGGTATGAGATGTGGGTAGGATTGATGATTCTTGAGACAGTGATCCCACATTCTTTGTAACGGTGGTAAGTGGCTTCATCTTCTGCTTCCCTGAAACGAGGGTCAATTCTTGCCCTCGAAGAACTCCCAGAAGTTTGTCGGACGCATTTCCCCCCAGCCATAGAGAGGACTAAGCAAAAACACAAGAGGAGAAAGGATGAAGAGTGAAAAAAGCATGGCTGGAACGGCCTGAATTTAAAGAAACGGCCATATCGTCCTGGCCGATCGCAGAATCGTCCAGGTCGATATGGTTCAATAATTACGTACAGGCCGATTGGTCAAAAAGGCGGTCCAATCATCCAGGCCGATCAGATATCGGCCAGGCCGATTAGACACAGGCGATCGTCCCGAGGAGTCAGTCCGGACGACCGTTGAAAAAAGCAGATCGTCCGGGCCGATTAGGTGTATCGTCCAGGATGATGCACAATAATTGATCGTACCAGCCGAAGTTAAAGCGTTAAAAATGCTTGCCACGTGTATCGTCCAGGACTAACAGTGGATCGGCCTGGACGATTGTCCAATAATGGATCATCCGGGGCCGAATTTAAAGATCAAAACGCGCTGACATGTGGATCGTCCAAGACGATCCAGTGTATCGGCCAGGATGATGAACATAAATTGCATCGTCCAGACGAAATATTCTATCGGCCAGGACTATCACCATGATTTCGATCAAATCGTCCAGGACGATATAGGATCGTCCAGGCCGATGAGATACACCAAGCACAAAAAAGTTCAGCAGATGGAATTTGAAGAGAATTTGTCACATCATCCAGGACGATAAAAGTATCGGCCCGGCCGATGTGACTTGAAATTGAAATCAAGAGAAGAATGGTGATGATCAAGACCCTCAAAAATAAAGCAAAAAAAAAAACAGTCAATACACAGAAAAATTAAACAGAGAATACAAGAAAAAACAAAAGATGAATATTTTTGGATTTTAATTTTTCTAAATAATTTTTTTTTGTTTTATGGAGGCATCATATGAAAATTCTTTTCAAAAAGTTAAACTTTTAGAGTTCAAAGGGATCAAGAAGTTTAACAAATCCCAATTAGAAGAAGGTAGAGCATCTGATTCTGTTAACCCTAGATCGGACATCCTTTAGGGTACAAAATTCTAGGAAAACAGAAATCTAAACTCAGAATAACTAAATAGGATTAAAGATCTATTCAAGACTTATTTACAAAGAAAATATCTCATAAATAATAAAACCAAGGTAGCTTTTCTCAATCATGGAAATTGAAATCAAGTCTTTGAAGGCATCACATAATCAAAGAGTTTTCTTAAGTTTTAAGAATTTTACCAAAGAGAGAATAGCTTGCATTTAGTGGGCTCATTTTATGCCTCTTGTTATTTTGATTGGCTCTTTTGAGCATCTTTTGATTCTTTGACACACTTTTGTGTATATGGCTTTCTTTTCAATTTGGCTTCATTGGCCTCTTTCCTTTTTAACTCTTTGCAAGCTAAAAACTCTTTAATTTACCCTTAAAAAAGGACTTAGTTGTGAGTAAATCCTCCAAATATTAGAGAATAAGAGCTCTCTCTCTAACATAGGGAAGAACAATCCACAACACAAAATCAAAATCATGTGATAAATACAACGGCAAGATTTCAAAAGCTTGAATGATATCTAAGAACTTTGTCTATTATGCATAAGATAAATTAATGTAGCAAGATAAGAAAAAGATCTTTAAATGAAAAGCCATTGGTTAAACTGAGTTTAGACTTTTGTTTAGAGAAGAAAATCATACCACTAAACAAAGTTAGAAGGAGGGAAAACATCAACAGTTTACTCCCCTTAACCAATTTAGAAAAAGCTAAACACTATCTCTAAAACTCCAAAATCTAAAGGCTTGAAAAGATTCATCATATGAAAGACCAAAATTAAAGAGAAACGCGAAAATAGAACACATAAAAACAAAGAATGAAAACAACGCAAACTAGACTACCACCAAGTAAGCACAAAAACTAGCACAAAAATAAAATAAAAGGAAACACAAAAATTAAAGATTTCAAGCAAGTGATAAAGCATCGAGTTTAAGCAATTTTGAGCTGCAAGCCTCCTTATGTCCAGTTATCCTATGCTCCCACGAGGTCTTTGGTGAGAGCACTCCTGCAAAACTCAACAACAGTCAGATTTAGGAACCCAAACAGGCTTGGGATCCATCTTATGACAAGTAGAAGGTGATGCTTGTGTGCCATGCTGTGCATTATTTAATTTTGGTCTCCACACCCATCGTGTACTACGATAAACTGTGCAAGTGTGTGAGATGTGTCCTAGCATGCCACAAGAAAAATATTGAACTCCAGGAAAAGGTTTTCTTAAATGGTTAGGGTAAAAATGCCTCTTCCTAGGTTCTGGCTTTTGATTAGTAGTTGGTGTCATCCTAGCTTTCTTACGTGGTTCGGTCGATTCGACCTACGTTCACTCCTTGGAGGCACCCTCCAAGTATTGCACTACAAAACGTGACTCTCTTTTAGCCCCCACGGCTAGGCAGAGAAGCCCTTACAAGAACCTCCTTTTGCTTCCTCTTGAAGCTGGCAGAGAACCACAACCAAAAGCAAACTCCTTACCTCTACCGACCCTTCCACGGACGAGAAACTCCAGACGAAAGATAAGCAGAGCGATCCTTGAAGCAACCCTTGTGAATCCCCCTCACAAGCTCCCCCTCACAAGATCCTCTCTCTCTCCCTCTCTCTCTTTCTTTCCTCAAGGTCTTCTCAGGTCAAGGCAGCAGCCAAAGGTCTTCTAAAATGTTTGAAAAAGAGCTCTTAAATAGAAGAGCTCTCAAGGAGCTCATTAATTGCAAGTAGCAGACTTTATCGTCCCGGCCAATCTGGACATCGGCCTGGCCGATCAGTACAAATCAAAGAAGATCGGCCAGAGCATTGCCCTGGGAACAGTCCTGGACGATTGAAATTTGGCTTGATTGTCCCGGACGATCATACGATCGTCCTGGCTGATTAGTTCAAATCAGATGCAAATCATCCTGAGCATCGCCGTGTTTATGACCTGACAGATATTTATCATCCTGAAGCAACTCAAGGATTTTGAATGTATCGTCCTGGCCGATCCTGCGATCGTCCAGGACGATATGATCGTAACAATCATCCTTAATTACTCCCTTGATTTCCTGATCAATTAAGGCATAATTTGGTAATTTCGTCCAGGCCGATATGGGTATCGTCCTGGCCGATAATTTAAAAATACAGTATACCTTAACTATCTAAAGCGGCTACGTCTTTCTATTTTGAGCTTATCGTCCTGGCCGATAGACGTATCGTCCAGGCCGATATGTTAATGTCGGCAGCCTTAATTAAGAATCCTTAATTAGACTTTCTGTTTTAAGCTGATTGTCCAGGACGATATGAATATCGGCCTGACCGATGTGGTTAAAAATAGAAATTCTAAGTCTCTCAAGTGTGTGTGTGTAGGGTTACTTAGCATCAGTCTCTTTGACCATTACAAGTAGACTCAAAAAAAGAAAAACAAAAGTACAGACTGACTCAACCCTAAACCTACGCAATTCTGAACTTGGCTTCTTCATGATCGTCCGGTCTTCGATTCCTGAAAAGTTAGAAGTAACAAGTAGTCCAAGAGAAGTAGTGTTTGTTAATCATCAAAACATAAGCCATGAAAAAATAGATTTGCAACATAATTAAATTTGCATATAACGTTCGTATTTATATTAATTTTTTATACAATTATTCTCATCATAAATATTTGAAATTAAATATTTTAAAAATGAACTTTATATTTAATATTCCTTGTAATCCCTCAAACATTATAACTATTTAGTAGTCACTATTACCAATTATTGAAGGTAAATGAATGTTTGCCCTTTACAATGTTAGGTTAAGCAAATGCATGTGATGTAGACCATCCTCCTACATTTAACATTCTATTTTAATAGGGAAAACCTTTACTTGCCCACCATTTTCTATATTGTACCTCGATATCAAAATCTAACACTAACACGAAGGTTTGACTTTCGTAGTCATATTTGACAAAGAAATTTGTGTTGTTTAAGAAACGAAAGAAAATGAACAAAATTATCCTTATATTAATTTTAAGATATCTTTAATATAAATTTTATTCAATTATACATGTATTATATTTATCTTTTTTCAAAATATATATATATATATATATATATGTTCAAAAAAAATGTAAATCTACATTTGCCCAAACAAATCCTATCAAAATTTAAGCTTTTTCCACAAATCAAATAATTCCTCAAGCTTTCACAATAAAATACCACATGGCAGACACAAATCCTAAATCTAATCACTAAAGGAACCCTAAACTTCCAACATAAGTCATTCAAATGAAAAAAACTACTAAAGGTAAAAAAGTCAACACAAAAACATCCAAAAAAATTTTAAAACTGCCTTACCTCGCTCGCGGATAAGCCGAGAATCGTCGAATCCTTCAGCACCGAAACACAACTTTTAGGGCAAGAAAAGGGGTCTTCGCGGGGGGTTAAAGAAAAGAGGTAAGTCGCCCGTTTAATGGGCGACTTACTTCAAATATAAGTCGCGCTGCGACTTTGGCAAGTTTAAAATTTTTTTAAAACGTTGGTTAATTAAATAATTATATTTTAAACTATACTTAGTTTAAAAAATTGCCCTTTTTTCTATTGAGCTATATCCCTAACTCGGGTGGTAAGCTTTCACCGCTACTTTTTATCAAAAGAATAAAAAGATATTTAGGTCACGCTAGTTTTTATAAATGATTTATTTAGGTTTTTTTTTTCTAAAATTTTAAAACGATTTCATAATTGAAAAGAAATCGATTTGAATTTAACGAGTATGCCTAAAATCTTTTAACATTTTAAAATAGCACTTAATCACTACACTCTTCTCTTTTATCCCTTATTGGACACTATATTTGGAAATTATGCGTGATGCTAGTAAATAGGTTGTAGGTAATGTGTTAGGCCAAAGAAAATATATGAAAATTCATGCCATTTACTATGCTAACTGAACCTTGAACTCAACTCAATTTAACTGTACAAATGCTAAAATGAAGTGTTAGCCATAATCTTTGCTTTTAATAAGTTTTAAATCCTATTTTATTGGCACCCGTATTCTAGTTTATAATGATCATTATACTATTAAATTTCTTGCAATAAAGAAAGATGTCAAGTATAGATTGGTGAGGTGGATTCTTTTATTGCAAAAATTTATTGTATAAATCCTTCATAAGAAGGAAACTAAGAACGAAGTGGCTAATCATTTATCTAGAACTAGAAGAACCTACATGTTATGATTATAAAATTAAAGATTTTTTTGTGAGAATTTATTCGTTGTGCATTCATACGGTATGTGCTGGTATACAAATATTATGAATTACATTATTAGTGGGGTATTCCTTCTGATATGTTTTATACCAAAAGGCGTAAATGCTTATATGATGCTAAATTCTATTTTTGAGATAATCTGCTATTGCTTAGCAGGTGTAAGGATCAAATCATTCGGTGATGTGTCCCATGAAGTGATATTAAATCAATTATTAAGCATTATCATGATTTTGAGTAGGGAGGTCATTTCAAAGGTTTTTGAATTGCTTCTATGATCATACAATCTAAAATTTAGTTGCATATTCTATTTAAGGAAACAAACGAATATGATAAGGAATGTGATCAATGTCAGAGGGTAGACAACATAATTAAAAGAAATAAAATGCCTCTTAGTATGATGTTAGAAATTGGGATTTTTACTGTTTGGGGACTTAATTTTATTGGACCTTCTATGCAATCAGTTGGAAATATTTATGTTTTGATAGTAGTTGATTTTGTCTTCAAATGAATTGAAGGAATATCACATCCCAAAATAGATGCTTAGGTAGTAATTAAATTTCTGAAGAAAAAAATATTTTTTTAGATTTAGAGTACCTAGAGTGATCATTAGAAATGGGGGAAGACATTTTAGTAATAAAGGAGTATATACATTGATTCATAAATATGATATTAAACATAGAATTGCAACTCCTTATCATCCCCAAACAAGTGGTCAGGCTGAAATAAGTAATAAAGAGATTAATAGAAATAAAAAAAAAATTATAAGTCCTAATAGGAAGGATTGGGATTTAAAGTTAGATGATGAACTTTGGGCTTTGCATTTAAAACACCTATTGGAATGCCACCTTATAAATTATTTTTTTGAAAAAGCCTGCCATTTACCTTTGAAACTAGAACATAAAGCATTTGAGAAATAAAATAATTGAATAAAAATTTGAAAAATGCTCAAGAGAAAAGAATGATATAATCGAATGAGTTTGATGAATTTATACATGAGGCTTATGAGAACATAAATATGTATAAGGGGAAAATTAGAAACCGACATAATCATAAGCTTCTTAGGAAGGAATATGAGACTGGACAAGAAATTTTTTGCATAATACAAGTCAAATTATTTCTAAGAAAATAGAAGTCTATGTGTTTAGGACCACTGTAGTTAAGTTGTACCTATAGGGATCAATTCACATTCAAGATCGTAAAACAAGCCAGGCTTTTCAAATTTAGTCGTTAGAGATTAAAACCCTATCTAGGAGTAGATGTTGATAACCTTAGAAGCTCTATTCAACTGGCTTACTTTTGAGTAGGATTGTAGCATATTCTAGCTAAAGACTATGCACTTATTGCCCAAGATAAGGAGTAGGGAGAGCCTTACTATTTTCCTGACACTTTTTAGTTTTATTTTTTTTTTATTTTTATGACGTTTCAAAAGCCACTCATCCACCTGAGCATATACGTGAAAAGGTTGGAGTAGCTCCAGCAGAAGATAAGATTAGAGAGAGTCTCCTTAGATGGTTTGGTCACATAAAACGACGGCCTTCCGATGACCCGGTTAGGAGAGTAGAGGTATTAGATTTGACTTATGTTAAGAAAGGTAGGGGTAGACCTAAAAAGACTTGGTTAGAAAATATTAGGAATGACCTTTCTTTATTAGATTTAAACGAGAATTTGACTTTTAATAGGACACAATGGAGAAAAAGGATTCATGTAGCCGACCCCACATAGTGGGATAAAGGCTTGTTGTTGTTGTTGTTATTGTTGTTCAATGAGTAGCACAGTTTGATTTCTCCATGTTCACTAAGGGTTCTTGGTTATTCTGCTCATCGAGTTGAACATGACTTCAAGTCACTAGCATCAATCCAAGCTCACCACATATTTTAGGATGTTGGATTCAATTTCATCAATGGGTGATACTTAACCATACTATTAGCCAAAACAAACCTAGAAACCTATTTGAGAATGGAGAGAGAGAGAGAGAGAGAGAGAGAGAGAGAGAGAGAGAGAGAGAGAGAGAGAATTACACACTAGCTCAAATGTTAATTGATGCTCAAGATACCAAAAGAGGTCCAAAATTCTCTTCACCTTTTATTTATAGCAATTTGAGGGCTATAGAAAATGGTACTTCAATAAATGAATAAAAAATTACAAAAACTCAACAACTCTATAGACTTCCATAGACAAGTATCACACTCTAGCTTGTTATGAGGGAGGTTCCCATTCTTTAACTTGACACGCATGCCTTTATGTGAGCACAATAGTGTCGAGTGTGTATAAATGAATAGGTGTATGAAAGTTTGTTGGTGAGTCTTGAATAGAGCGATCTAAGGTTTGTTTCCACCAAGGGCGGAGGGAGGGGGGGCACGTGCCCCGCGCCCCCCCCCCCCCCCCCCCCCCCCCCCTAATTTTTTTTTACCCTGGGCTACAAGCGATATAAGATATTAAAATAATTTTTTTATAAGAAAAATAAGAGTTGGAGGTACAAATTAAAATTACAATCATGATTTTTAATGCATGTAATATATTCATAAAAAATAGTTATATAATTTATTGATCAATTTTTTAGTCAAAATGGATCTTAAAAGTATTGTATTTATTTCGACATATATGTAATATATATTTTAATTGAATTTTTTATGTGTTGCGCTCATTTTAAAGCAAATTTAAGGGTGGATGATCAATTTACATAATAAAATTAGCATTTTTTATGAAAAATAAGACCTAACAATTCTATGATTTAACATGCAAGAATATGCTTTAGGCTTTGTTTGGAATAATTTTCTTACTAATTTTCACAATAACATTTTTATAAAAATTTTTACTCTAGCTAGAATATCATATGGCAGGCCCAAACGGAGACCACTCCCAAATGGCTTGGTTTCCTTCGACGCAAATGGCCTGTTTCATTTTCCCCTTGCTCCTCTCTCGTGACTCGCGACTCACAACCTCGAGCACAACTTTCGTTTTCCCTTACACTCTCTCGCCATGTTTTTTTTTTGTGCCTCTCTCGACATGTTATTTGCATTATTAAATTTGATCTTACAGCACCTTTTGGCTCCAGTAATAAGTTGACAAAGAAAACTATTTTAATGTATTCTAACATTCCAAATGAGATGACAAATAGCCGGAAAATAGGAAAACCATCGAAAAATTCACCGCCGAAAAACTGTCGGAAAACTAGATTAGAGATTAGGCATTAGATTGGGTAGAATGAGAGCACCATATTGGATAGAATACTCTAAGCCAACTCCTAGGAGGAGTTTGATTTAGAAAATAAGGAGCATGGGATCTATTTATTAATCTAAAAAATGTCATATCAATTATCATATTAATTGATGAAGTGATAATAATTTAAGATGAATTATGAGTTAGTACCTTTCAATAATTATGCAGGTGGTTTGTTGCTTGAAAGATTTTGACATTAGCACAAATTGGCAGAAAAGCTTCATGTGTTTGTAAGGAAGCACTCTTTAGCATTAATGAGCTAGTTAAGAAAGGTAAACACCTATTAGAACTAATTCAAAACACCTATTGGAACCAATTGAACACCTATCAGCCTAAAAGACCTACACTCCCTCCTTATCAATGAAGAGATCAACATCACTTCAAACCAAGAAAAAGAAATACCAACTACAGATGTCCACAATGTGATGTACTCATATTATGGACATGGATACAGAGGTCAAGCTAGACTTCACTGCAACCCCGTCTCAGACTAATCAACCACTACAAAACATGCTGTCAACTATCAAATATATGGGAAACATGGTCATTCTGCACAATATTGTTGGCATAGGCTAAACATAAACTACTCTCCACCATCTCAACCCAAAGTTCTTGCCATTGAAATTGTTCACCAGCCTTCCAATTGGATAATCAATTCAGGCGCCTCATCACATCTCACAAATAACGTCGACAACATTCTCAATCCCAACATCTATCAAGGACCAGACCAAGTTGTTGTTGGCAACAAAAGAAAAATACCAATCGCTCACTCTGGTAAAAGAATACTCCCCACCCACATCGCATAATTTCAATCTTCCCAATCTATTTCATGTTCCCAACCTATCTCACAAGCTTCTCTCAGTACCTAATCTCATAGGTGACAATAACATATTTATATCTTTTGATGCCCATGAATACAACATAAAGGATTGACAAACCAATCAACTCCTCCTCAAGGGACCAATGCTTAATGCACCATGCCACTCAATCTTCCTAAGCAAACAACAACAATCTTAACACTTTAAATCATTTATTCAACAACAATATGCTGGCACAATCGTCTTATTTATCCACACCCTCAAGTTCTAACTACTATAACAAAACAAAAATAAACTCTCAAAATACACGTATCTTTTTCATTTTTCTCATAATGTTAGGCTTCCAAAAGCCACAAGTTATCATTTACAAAATCATCAAATATAAAATCTCTTCCTCTAGAACTGATACATTCGGATGTATAGGATCCCTCCCAATAGCCTCTATAAAAAGATATAAATACCACGCTCTCTTTGTTGATCATTATTTTGGTTTTTCATTTGTTTTCCCAATGTTACCAAAAGCTAAAGTTCCATCTCATTTCATATCTTTCAAAACATTTATTGAAAATCAAATCCCTTTCAAAATCAAATCTATCATAATAGACGGAGACACCGAATACATCAACTCCCACCTACAAACCTTTCTCAAACAACATGGCATCCTTCGCCAAATCAGCTTATCCATATACACTAGAACAAAACATATTTATAGAAAGAAAACATTGCCACATCATCAAAACTACAAGAACATTACTCTATGAAGCCAACCTCCTATACAACCTCCAGGTAGACTCGTTGCTGAAATTAGTATACCTAATTAAACAAAGTCCATCACCCTGCACATGAAACAAATCACCATTCCAGCTACTATACAAGAAATCACCATCATATTCCCATATCAGAAACTTTGGCAGTGCATGTATCCCTGGCTACCTCCACATATAAGACATAAAATAGCTCCCAAATCTCACTCCTTTGCTTTAATAGGCTACTCAGACACATATAAGGGAAACAAATGCCTAAATCCATCCATCAAACAAATTCATATCTCGCGACATGTCATCTTTTATGAATCCACCTACCCGCTAACTGCCAACACCCCTATAATTAACACAAACACATCCATCACCTCACCTTCCTCCACATTCCCACGTCTCAATTCTCACCTCAAGACAACACCTACCACAATGCCTCCATCTCCCAAAATATTGCCTGTCTAGTCACCCAAAACCCAACTATACCAAACAATATCTTCTACCTACTATACTCAACCAACCTAAACCTCATCTCATGATCACCCGATCCAAAACTAGCACATTAAAACCATACCAACTCCTCAACCTTCTCCATTCAACATTACCTCCTATTCCTCGAAATGAAATTTCCTATTCTGCAATAGTCAAGCACTTGCACTAAAAAAGAGCCTTGGCATCTGAACTTTTTACTCTCCAATAGCAAAGAACTTGGTAAGTTGTCCCTCCACCACCACCACCAAATCCTAGGCTGTAAATGGACATATCGCACAAAAACTCACTCAAACGATTTCATTTCCAACTACAAATCAAGATTAATGGCCCAGGGTCATCGACAAGAATATGACCTAGATTACACAAAAATATATATAGCCCTGTAGAAACAATGCCCACCATTCATGCTCTTGTTACAATTACATTCAACCATCACTAGCCAGTCCACCAACTATATATTGCAAACACATTCTTATACGGCCACCTAAATGATTTCATCTATATGAAAACCCAAAGGCTTTGAAAAACATCAACACCCTAATAATGTTTGTCTCCTCAAAAAGGGCATCTACATCCTAAAAAGAAGCATTGCACCAATGGTTCTCTACCTTCACCAATCATCTATCATCTCTTACAAATTGAGTTAAAATCGAGCCTTATCCTTCCATAGCTATTCATATATTTTAATAACAACATACAGATATATCACTTAATATATTTTGATGACATCCTTCTCACAAGCAATAACCCACAAGGTCTATAAACTCTCATTCACACTCAGTCAAAAATTCACAATGAAGCATCTTGGTCCAGCTCATAACCTCCTAGGAACCAATATCAAATGAAACCCCACATCTTACTTATTATAACAACAATCCTATGTGCTCTACATCTAGCAGGATTCATCAAAGGTAAACCTACATCAACTTTCATTCCCACAAAATAGCTCTACTAAATTCATTTGACAACAACCTTGCAAATCCCCCAACATACTGTTAGCTAACAAGCGCACTGCAATATCTAACAATCATCAAGCCAAACATATCATTCTCCGTAAACTACATATGTCAACAAATGCACAATCCTCTTCCATCCCACGCCACCACCCTCAATTGACTACTAAGATACATCAAAGGCACTCTAAACTTTCGCCTAAACATCTCCTATGTCCTTCTCTATCCAAGTATCCAACCCTAAGATACAAATCATCATAGCTCATCCAAACCTTACACCTGTAAAGTAAATTGCATTATATATATATATATATATATATATATATATAACCCTTTAAAAATAGACACAACGGACAACACTTTATTGTAAGATGCAAAAGGTGTCTACATTTACACTAATTTGAACAATGAAGTACATTGTCTACATCTATGTCTTCTCTTCTATGTTATGCAGAACTCTATATATATGAAGATGCAAGTGCTCATTCTCATTTAACTTTCCATAAAAAAATTATTATTCATATATCATCAACAAATCAATCATGATCATGCATGAATCTTGAGGAAAAATTGAGTTAAAGTTTTTCAAAATTAAATTCGGCATTATATAAACTCAGATTTCAGCAAACTTATAATTGAATTGAACATCTCGAAAAGACAAACCCAACAACACCGAATTTGACCCAATCCGAGCTTAAATGGGTCCAACTCGAAGACCCAAGCACATTTAGATAGTTCATATCATAAATTAAATAACTAAATAGTTTCCAAATGTGACATGCTTATAGTCGAATCGAGTAGCTTGACGGGATGAATCCAACGAGTATAATATTATCAAATTTTGATATCATTAAGAAACTTAAATATTCGATAAATAGTCCACGTTCAAGAGAATTGATATTGGCAGGCTATTCAAAACACTCCTAACATACCCATGATCTTCTTGAAAGTTTGTGAGGGCTATAAACCCTAAAGAACTAGACTCGAGGCTAACCAAGAGAGGGGTGAATTAGTTATTTTAACATTTTCTTTAAGAAAAAAAAAAAGTTAAAACCTCTTGATGCGGAAGTAAAACTAATTATGCAATAACAAAAATCAAAGACTTCAAACACAAATCAAATAACATAAAAATGCAGAAATTAAAATGTAAAAAGTAAATAGAAAGAACAAACCATGATTTATTTATAATAGTTCAGTCAACTTGACCTATGTCTACTCCTTGAAGCCTCCCACTCCAAGTATTACACTAAATAAACGTGACTCTCCTTTTGCTCCAATAGCAAGGTGGAGAAACCCTTACAAATCTTTCCACCAACCCGGTGAGGAAGATAACCTTGAATCATTTTACTCCATGGAGTTGGTAGAGAACCTAAAAAATTCTTTTTCACCCACCTGGTGAAGGCAAAGAACTTGAGAATCCTTTTACTCTCTCTTTGAGTAGGCATTCTTTTTTACCCGCTTAGTGAAGGTAGAGAACCTGGATCTGATGCTGATGAAGATCTCCATTAGAGCCACCAAGGAACCAAAGAAGCAACTTGAAGAAGATGATGAACACCTTGCTTGGAGCAACCTTAATGAATCCCTCACAAGAATCTTTCTCTCTTAAGCTCTCCCTTTTCCCTCTCTAAGCACTCTCTCAGATCTCCTCTACAACAAAAGATTAATTGAAGGGTTAATACAATTGCTTAAATAGAGAGCCTAAAAAAAAAACCCTAATTTTTAATTCTTTGCTACTGATAGTCAAATATAATCAATAGATCGTCTTGTACGATTAGTACAAAACAACCCTTTTAGCCAAGACGAACTACATTGCCCTGTATGATTAGTTCAAGATAAATAGGCTGATCATCCCGAATGATTATAATATCATCCTAGACGATTGGTTTAAATATATTGAACTTCGTCTAGAATGATACCCGACGATGCCTAATCGTCCCATGCACTTCTCTATTGTTTAGGACAAAATGGGTCAATTTTCCTGGATGATTTGTTGAAAAATTATGGTATTCATCTGATACGATATTTGGTGATCCCTTATCGTCCAATACATATTCTATGTCATCCAGGACGATTGTCAGCAATCGTCCTGTTCGATTGTATTGAATTAAGTTTTACCATACTTGTTCTCCTAATTACTAGATTAATTTAGACATGATTGTCCTAAATTGTATAGGATGATGTACATCGTTTTGTACGATTAATATAAAATTTGAAAACTAAAGAATTGCTTAAATTATGATTGGCGGCTATTTTCTACCATCTAAACTGATCGTCCTAGATTATAGTGATCGTCTAATAAGATTAGTTTAATCACTCATAATTAGTAAGGATACCCTAATTAGGATTTCTACTTTTAACTGATCAACCAGTACAATGTTAAATCGTCTTATATGATTAGGTCAAATATAGGGAATTCTCTAACTTACCCAAATTCACCCCCTAAGGTGCGTATGCAAGGTTACTTAGCATATGGTCCACCAAATATATGATTTAACTCAAGAAAAGTAAAAAGTACATTGAGATTGAAATTACAGACAAATTCAACCCTAATATATTCGATCTTGAGCTGATTTGCATTGCAAGTGATCTTGTGAACCTGAAAAATTAATTAGTAAGGCAAACAAAATATATATGCAATAATAACAGTAGTAAAGAAAGAATAATATTTGTTATCATCAAAATCACAGTACTTGAGTCCAAATTTGTAACAATCTCTCACTTTTTAATAATGGCAAACATTATTGTTAAAAATTTTTCAAAGCAATGAATTTTTTTATATTACAAAAAAAATGAGACATAAAAAAGGAACATATATAGAACAAAGTAAATTCAACTAAAATATAAATAAATAGCACACTACTCCCCCTTTTAACATCGCTAAAACTCCCCTTTTGACATCCCAAAAAGGAGGAAAATAAAGAAAAACTCTAAACATAACAAAGTATAGAAAGAAAGACCAATACAAACATTGAAACAAAAGCATTGAAAAACTAGGAAAATGAAGAACCCTGATTAGGAGGAGGTGGTGGTGGCTAAAAGTATCGATGATGAGAGGCAAATTTCTCTCCAAACTAAGTCATATCCTGGTCATGTTGCTGTTGCTACTGGGTTATGTAGGCATAAAAGCGAGCTAAGTCCTGGGTATATCGGTGCTCCTGCTCCGCTAGTTAGGAGTCAAACCTATCCTCCTACTAATCAAACCTTTCAATCAGCTGATCTATCTATGACTAGTGGAGGATAAGAATAGGTGTAAGAATAGTTGTTGGACCTTCCTCGTGTTCATCTGCTTCTCGGTAAAGAGTCTAGCGGCAACAAGCATATTGAATGATATGGAAAGAATTGTGAGAGTAAAAGACTGGGAACTAATCCAGTGGTGTAGGAAAATAGAAGTTATTCTTAGATTCTATGACAAATGATATGATGTGTCCTAAGGCCAGATTGGGTATTCTCTTATATTTGGGATCTCTAATACAGGTTAGATTAGAAAGATAAAAAATTAAAAGATCAACTGCATTAAAGTCTATCTGAGCCATTATGAAGTAAGTTGAAAGAGAAAGAATATGAGTGATGTTGATTCGATCAATAGCTTTAGGAATGATAGAATTTCTAAGTATATGTTAAAAGATGCTAGCATCCTAAACTAGAGTGCTAACATGGGCAATGTGGAAGTTACTATTGGTCCTCTATGGATGGTGTTGACAAGGGTCCAATCAAACTCAGGATTTACAGCTAATATATAATCTTTTTCACCAGTAGTAGACATATGTAGAAAATTATGAAGGTCTTGGTAAGTGATTTCTTTGTATTGCATATTGACATATGATTGGAGGATAGTACACTCATTATTGACTTGTAGGCTTGCAAAGAACTTAAAAAGTAGTTCAGAACAAAAAAGAAAATGCAAGAGTAAGAATGAAGTTCAGAGTGGTATAAGCGAATAGAGGTAGTACTTAAAAGTGGAGTTTCCTGATTAATGATTTTAGAGGGTGCAATTATGACATCCTTATGTTTGTTGTAGGCATCTTCATCAGTTGCCTCAGCAAATCTTGGATCAACTCAGTGCCAAGAAGAACTCCAACAATTTATCATGATTGCTTGCCTCCATCTATTACAAATGATCATATTTTAAAGGACAAAGAAGAAGTATTGAAGTATTGGAGTAAAGAATACCATGGAGTTGGGATATTTATATAGAATCAGTTGGATCATCCAGGATGATAGTGTGATCATATAAGACGATCATATGCAATCAGTTTGTCTAGACGATCAGTTAAATAACTTAGTGGTATTGTCCAGGACATTACAATATTATACTAGACGATTAGACACAAGTGGTCGTCCTGAGGAATCATCCTATACGATCGTTGACTAAATGGATCGTACATGACGAACACATGGATCATTCAAGAATATGTGTAATAATGGATTTGCCTAACAACATTCAAATCATCCAATCGTTTCTGCCACGTTGATCGTACAGGACAAAATGAAAATCATTAAGTATGATTAGCAATAATTGATTCAAATCAACTGTTGGATGTGTGATGACCAATGATTAAAGTTTATGTTAAGATCATGCATGACAATGCAGATCATCCTAGAAAATGTAAGTAAAAATTAAAAATTTCAGAAGATGGAATGGGATGATTAAGAGGATTTCAAAACAAGAAAAAAAATACTGACATAAAAGAACATAAAAATCAAGCAAAAAACCAATCATAAATAAAAATATAAGAACACTTTTTTTAATTGGTCAACTCTAGTAAATGATAAATTTCCCTTGTGAGTAAATTAAAAATTAACAATGAATGAATTAACAATGCTGAATCAAAAAATGGTAGAAAACCAATATTGTGAACCCTAGCTCGAACTCCTTATAGGTTAAAAAAAAGTTTAAATAAAAATCTAATTCATAAAAAAAAAATTAGATAAGAAAAGTGATCTATTCAACCTTCATTTCAGAAAAATGTGATAGAATAATATTGCAAAATAATTAACCAAAATCATGATTTTCAAGATTCAAGTGTTTGAAGATATCAGGTGGCACATGAATCCTTCTATGATTTGTTGATTTGAAAGAGAAGAAAACTTATTTCTTTGTGGGCTCATTTTATACCTCTTTTTCAATTATCTAGTACACTTTGCATGATATTTTTTTTGAAACACTTTAGTGTATCTTGTAATTACTTGACTGTCTTTGCGCATGTTTTAAGTTTTCTTTTGAGCTCATTTTATGCCTCTTATTATTTTTTCAAGCTTGCTTCCTTTAAAAAATTTTAAAGACTCTTAGTTATGATATTATCATCTAGATATAAGAGAAAAAAACTCACTCTTTAATATAACAAAGAATAAACTGCAAATAAGAATCATATTCATATGATAAATAAAATAATCTGATCAGGGAAACTTGAAAGTGATTTAATGACTTTGATCATTATTCATATGAGATAGATTATTGTAAGAAGATATAATATATCTCAATTTAAAAATCTAACATTTAATTTGAAATAAATTTTGCTTCAAAAGAAAATACATCACTAAAGGAGTTAGAGGAAGAGAGACAATCATTAATATTTCTTCCTTTAACTGATTTGGGGAAGTCAATCACTACCTACTAATTTCTAAAAATAAAAGTAAGGCAAAAAATATCATTTAAGAAATTAATATCAGTATTGACCATTGATCTAATTCTTTAAAAAATACTAAAGGAAAAATAACAAAAAAATAAAAAATATAAAACATAAATACATAAACAGAAATATGCATGCAAATAAAACAAAAATAAAAACATAAGAAAACATAAAGCAAAAATTTCATGGATTAATATCTATTACACCTAACCTGATTCTTAAGATGCTGAATGTTTCAAATGTCAGTGGTTTTGTAAAGATATAAGTAAGTTAGTTTTCAATGGCTATATGGTGTAGCTCTGTCTTCTTTAGTAACATGGTCCCTAATGAAGTGATGTCTTATGTCAATGTGTTTAGTCCTAGAGTATTAGATTGGGTTCTTTGAGATGTAGATGTCACTAGTGTTATAACATAAGGTTGAAATTGTGCCTACAAGTAATCCTAAATTAAGAATTTATTGCTTTAACCAAAGGACATGGACCACACAACTTCTTGAAGCTATGTACTCAACTTCAGCAGTGAACATGACAATTGAGTTCTATTTTCTACTAAACTAGGAGACTAAGGATTGTCATATGAATTGACATGTCATAGAATTGTTATTTCCTATCAAATCAGCATCCTATAAAATCTAAATTAGAATATCCTATGATTTTAAAGGAGGTGTTATGCCTAAGGTATCAGATTCCTAAGTCTTTGGTCCCTAAAAGATATCTAATGATTCTCTTAATAGCAATCAAGTGTGACTCTTTTGAATCAGCTTGATATCTAACTCAAAAACAAATGCTAAACATAAAATCAAGTTTGCTAACAATCAAGTAAACAAGTGGTCAAATTATTCCTTCGTATTTCTTTTGATCACTAGATTTTTTCATTTGAATCCTTATATAAGTGAACAGTGAAATCTATTGGAGTGTTGATTGGCTTGGCTTTATCCATTTCATATTTCTTAAGGATGTCCATAATAATTTTAATTAACTAAAAAAAGTTCCATCATCCTTTTATCTTATGCTAAATCCCAAAAAGTAAGTGAGTTCTCCCATCATACTCATCTCAAATTTCTTACTCGTTATTTTTGAAAACTCATCACAAAGGCTTTTATCAAAGGATACAAACAAAATATCAACATAAATTTAGATAATCAGTAATTTATCTCCTACCTTTTTTAAAAATAGGATAATGTCTATGCTATCTATAACAAATGTTTTTTTTAGTATGAATATATTAGCATTTCATATCATGGCTCTTGGTGCTTGTTCAATTCATATAATGCATTTTTTAATTTATACATATGATTAGGAAATTGTGAATTTTTAAAGCATGGGAGTTGTTCAATATACATATTTTTTTATTGCTCCATTAAGAAAGACACTCTTAATATCTAATTGGTATAATTTCAAATTCTTAAAATAAACAAAAACTAGTAGCACTCTACTAATTTCCAATCTAGCTACAGGAGAAAATTTCTCTTCAAAATCAATATGTTTTATTTGGTTATACCCCTTAACTACTAATCTTGCCTTATTTCTCACTACTACACCAGAATCATTCATTTTATTTTTGAAAATACATTACTTCCAATCACTCTCTAGTCCTTTAGTCTTTCAACTAGCTCCCAAATATTATTCCTCATAAATTGATTCAGTTCTTCTTGCAAAGCTAAGATCTAGAATTCATCAGATAAGACTTGATTTAGGTTGGTGGGTTTAATCATTAAAATGAAGATACAGTTTACCTCTTTTCTAAATTCATGCCTAGTTTTAACACCTTCAGATTGGTCTCCTAATATAACTTTTTTAGGATGAATTGAATTATATTTCCATTCTCTAGGCAGTATATTTTCAAATTCTACCCATTCCTCCAGATTTGTAGATTCTAATCCATAGGTGACTTCTAATATATCCTCTTCTTCTACCATAGACCCTCTAAAATTATATAATTCATCAAATATAATATGAGCGGCCTTCTAAACTACAAGTGTTCTTCTATTAAAAATTATATAGGATTTCCCAACACTTGAGCAACCTAAAAACACTCCATCAGACTTAGGGCCAAATTTATATAGTTGAGATTTCTCATTATTCAGAATAATCACTTTACATCCAAAACCATGAAGGTGAGAGATGTTGGGTGTCCTACCCTTTAGAATTTTATAGGGTATCTTGTTCAACTTAGATCTAACTTTCACTCTATTCATAACATAATCGGTTGTATTCACGGCTTCTGTCCAAAAGTATTTAGGAAATGAGTATTCAACTAACATGGCTCAAGCAACTTCTACCAAGGTCATGTTCTTTCTTTAAGCTACCTCATTTTGTTGAGTGGTTTCTAGGAGCTGAAAAGTTGTAATCTATCATTTGCTTCTTACATAAATATTCAAATTTCTCATTCTTAAAATTTCCACTATGATCGCTATGAATGATTAGAATTTTACAACCTAGCTTCCCCTGAATTTAAGTGGAAAAAGACTTAAATTCCTCAAATGATTAACTTTTATGAGATAGGAATCAACCCAAATAAATCTCAAATAATCATCAACAATCACATACCTAAAGAATTTCCCTCTTAGGCTTGTAATGTTGACAGATCCAAAGAGATCAATGTGAAGGACTTCTAAGGATTTGATAGGGTAATATCTTTGATTGAGGGGAAGGAGGATTAGACTTGCTTTCCTAACATGCATCACACAGGTGTTTCTTAATGAACTCTAGTTTGGGTATTCCTCTCACTAAGTCTTTTTGGGTGATCTTTCTAAAACATTTCATGCTTGCATGACTCAATCTCCTATGCCACAACTAGGATTCATCAGAAATTATTTTTAAGCAAAAAGCTATGTCAGATTTAATGTTATTTAAATCAAGCATATAGACATTGATGATCCTTTTATCGTGCAACACAACATTATTATTTAAGTTTATTATGCAACTGGTAGATAAAAATTTTATGCTGAAGCCTTTATCACAAAGCTGATTGATGCTACGTAGGTTATATTTTTAAGCCATCTACAATTAAAATATTTTCAATGATGAAATTTTTAGAGTTGCCAATTATACCTGACCCCATCACTATCCTGGTGGTCTTATCTCCAAGTGTTACCTTACCTCTTGTCCTTGCCTCTAACGACATGAATTGATATGTATCTTTAATCATATGCCTAGAACATCCACTGTCTAGGTACTATATGCTTTTACAAGGCCTTTTATGATAGAACACGTACAAAATCATCATATATCATATTTGGGAACCTAAATAAGTTTGGGTCACATCTTATGGAAAGAAGAATGAAATGCATACATGTTATGCCGTGAATTTTAAAGTTTTGGTCTCCACACTAAATGTGTACTATGGTGAATGGGGTAAGTGTGGGAGATATATTCTAACATGCCAGAAGAAAAATATCTAACACTAGGAAAAGGATTTACTAAACTTTTTGGGTTATGGTGCATCTTCTTAGGTTTGAATGATGCATGCTGATGTTATGGATGATGAAACTCTTCTAGTGTATATGGTTTTTTATTTTCCTTGAAAGCAGTTAATTTAGCTTCAAAAAACCTATTTATAATTTCAAGAATTGAATTTTTTATTTTCAATACATGCTCCCTACTATCTAAATCAAATGTAAGAGTATCTAAGTTCTTATATGTGTTGCGGATTTGGATCCAAATTTTTTGATTTTGATGATAACAAATATTATTGGTTTTTTTTTTTTTTTTTTTGAAGAAAAGCAAAAAATGCTTCATTATTAAATAAAAAACGATTACATCCTAATGGCATTTGATTCCTCCTTTAACAACTTAATAAAAGTAGGAGGAATCTTATTCATTACTAACTCATCCAAAAAAAAAGAATTAAAAATTGCATAGTTAGCACAAAGATCCGCTAGCCTATTGCTTTCTCTTTTGACACAATTGAAAATGACAAAGTTAAAATCTTTAATAAATGATAGATCTCCCAAGTCATTGCTTCCTTTCCTTACGATGCCTTGAATGAAATTGATTACATTTTTGTTATCTCCTTCTATGATTAAGCCCTTGTAAGCATACATCCACTCTTTAACCACATCCTTGATTGATAGAATAGCTTGAAACTCCAACGAAGAAATATCCCAATGAACTAATTTTTGACCAAAAGCCAACAAAAATCTTCCCTTATGGTCACAAAAGACTCCACCGATCCCGGCCTTGTAGGAAGAACATAGGGAAGCATCTATATTAACTTTTATCCAATCGGGTGGAGGAGGATGCCAATTATTATTTAACAACCTTACTGGTTGATTAACATCCTAGATACCCGATTTAAAACCATTTAAATGCATACACACAGCAGAATAACTCACATCATTTGTAGCTAGTATCAAAGGGTTGTTTTCAAGTCCATCATGAACAAGTACATTCCTAGCTTTCTATGATAAGTATACCATGTTGCAAAAAAGATTAACCAACCAATGATTTTGGCTATGCAACCATATAGTAGGAGTTTCAAATTAATTGAAACTAGGAATACCAAACACCCAATTGTTTAAATGCTGAATGACTTCATTTAATTTCCTACATTTTGTGATAATGTGCTCAATGTCTTCAACAGCCTCATACCCCCTTGGACATCCATCATTACCTTGTAACCTTCTATAGCTTAAGAATTTATTTGTTGCAATTGCCTTATTAAGAACTCTCCATCAAAATGTCTCCACTTTTGTGGTGAGTTTAGCATTTTTAAACCATTCCCATCCATGAAAAATTGTAATTTACTTCTCCAAAGAATCGGTTGCCATTGTTGAAATAGATTTACCTGAAATCATATGAATGAATTCCAATTGATCATCTAAATAATCCGAAGAAATCTAAATATTAGATATCAGATTTACGAGATCTAGACCAAAGAATTCTCCCAGCTTCCCTACATCCAGCAGCCATTACATATGAACCTATCAACCGTGAGATCACTGCTTTCCCTTGATTGCACAAAGGTTGGCCATTTATTAATGCTTCTATCCAGTAACCAAGTGTCTTTGATGACATTTACAAATTTATCGTTTGCAATTCTCCATTTGACAATTGGTTTAAGAAATTCCTCTTCATTGCTTATTAGTTTCCATGCTATTGAACCTGATTTATTTGAAGACTTATCCTAAAAAATTGGACCATATTTAGGGAAAAGAACCTTATGCATCAAAGAATCTTTAACTTGGCAATAGCTCCATGACAATTTGGCTCTTAATGGCCCAGCTCTCTTCGAACAGGGTAAATTCCACGGCCACCTTGGTATTTCGGTTTACATATGGAGTCCCAGCTTACATAGTGAAGTCCAGACCCTCCATCACACTTGCCCCATATAAAACTCCTGCACAACTTGTCTACTTCATTCAAAATACCTCTAGGAACCAAAGAAAGAGATGAATGAAAAGTAGGAAAGGATAACAAAATCGATTTGACCAAAGTGATCCTACTGGCCAAAGAGATAAATCTCCCCCCCCCCCCCCCCCCCCCCCCCCCCCAAAACACTCAACATACTCAATGCTTTATCTAAGAGAAACTGAAAGTCAGCTTTAATAAGTCTCCTCAACGCAACTTTGATGCCCAAATAGGAAAATTCCTTGATCTTCTTTAAGTTCATAACTCTAGCAATTGCTTTTCTCTTCCTTCTCTTAACTGTTTTCCCAAATAGAATTCTAGATTTTCTAGAATTCACCCGTTGACCGTCGAATGATAAAAGTCCATAAGTGTGTATTTCATCTCCTTAATCATCTTCATACTTGCTTCAGAAAAAATGATAATATTATCGGCATAGAGTAAGTGAGAGATCTTAGGCCCATTAGGAGAAATATGAATACCAATTGAATCCTTTTTTTTTGAGAAAAAGCATTTGAAAGTAGTTGTGCATATATAATAGAAAAATAGAGATAACGGGCATCCTTGACGAAAACCACTCCTTGCTTCAATCCAATTAGAGAAATTCCCATTAATTGATAAAGAAAAGCAAGGACTATAAACACAGTCCATAATAAGATTAGCAAATTTAGTTGGAAAACCAAAATACTCCAATGCCTTGCACAAAGTTGGTCATCCCATTGAATCGTATGCTTGTTCCATGTCTATCTTGAAGGAAACTAAACCTTTAGAAGATTTAAAATACCTAAACTTGTGGAAGACTTCATGAGCTACCAAGGCATTATCCGAAAGAGACCTCCCTTTTAAAAAAGCCACTTGTTCCTCCGAAATTAATTTAGGAATAACAAGCAATAATCTATTTAAAATCATCTTTGCAACTATCTTATAAATGGAGTTGCATAAACTTAAAGGTCTAAAATTGGAAGGAGACAACGGATTCTTTACCTTTGGAATCAACACCACAATTGTTTCTTTCCACTCTTTACACATCTTCCTAGTTTCGAAGAAGTGATCCAAAGCACTCCATAAATCTTCCTTGGTTATAGACCAATATGATATGATAAAAGAATATGAAATACCATCGTGTCCCGGAGCAATGTTCCCACCAAGATCTTTGATTACCTTCTCCATTTCTCCCAAGGAAAATTCTCTATTTACCACAAGCAAGTCTTCTTCATTCAAACTCTTCCACAGAATTGGCCATCCAACCATAGAACAATCCCTCTCTTTCCACTTATCCTTGAAGTAGTTGAGTAATACATTTTCTATTTGGTGCTGCTCTTCAATAATCAAACCATTCTTATTCTTGATTTTGTTAAAGAAATTTGAATTCCTTCTAGCACTAGCATATGCATAAAAAAATCTAATATTTGAGTCTCCTTCCATAAGCCATTTAACTTTGGCTCGCTGCCTCCACCAAGTAGAAAACCAAGCTAATGTAGAGTTCAAAACATCTATTTTCATTTTCAATAGCCACATTTCCTCATCTGACAGATTACCGATTTCAGCATCCTTCATTTGCAATTCTAGAATTTCTTTCTTCAGATCATCTTTAGAATGGTTTAAGTCTTTGTATTTATCTCTACTCCAATAATACAAAGCCTTTAAAGCTCTATTCATCTTTTGATTCAGAATTTGAGATAGTTCTTCACCAGATTTTCTCCTCCATGCTTTCCTAACCACAGCAGTTGAAGCAGGAATTAAGACCCATAAACTTTCAAACTGTATGTTCTTTTTACACTTCAAGTTCAAATCCAATAAGTTCAACAAAATCGGACAATAGTCTGATGCAACTCTAGCCAAATGCCTAACCACCAATCGGTGAGAAGAGTTCAAAGTTGCTGAATTTAGTAAACATATGTCCAACTTTTCAAGGATCCTTTCAACCCCCTTTTTGTTGTTGCACCAAGTGTATTTGGGACCAATACACCCAACCTCATGTAAATCATTACATGTTATAAAGGACTTCATCTACTTAGGTCCAAGGGAATAAACAAATCTTTTCCCTCCCTTCTTTTCCTCCTTATATAGTAAGCAATTAAAGTCTCCACCCACTACCATAGGAATATCTTTAGACACATGATATTCTAATCTTTCCCAAAGAGACCTCCTTTTAAAAATATCCCTGCTTCCATATACTGTAGCAATCTTGCACTTTCCTTTGTTAAGAACATCTAGCTCACCTACCACAAGTTGGGAAGAAGATTCCAAGACCTTGAACGAAGCCATCTTGTTATTCCATAATACCATGATGCCGCCAGATAACCCTTCAGATAGAACATGAAAAAAGTCCCAATCACTGCCTACCTGTTGCGGATCAATGGTTTATGATTTTGATGATAGCAAACATTCTTATTTCTCTACAACTGCCTTATGTACTGACATTTCAGGTTCACACGATCGGACTGCAATTTGGTTAGCCTCAAGACTAGTTCTATTTTTGATAATATAGGCTGAGACGATATTTATATCGTCCTGGACGATATGTCCAAAATCAGAAACCTTAATTATGGCATCCTCATTAAGGCAGCCGTCATTAGCTGATCGGCCTGGACGATACCTGTAACGGCCAGGACAATAGTCTCAATTCAGAAAGAATCAGCCGCCATAATCAGTTTAGGAATTCTTTGTTTTAGGAAATCGGTCAGGACGATCTTTATATCGTTTAGGCCGATCTAACTCAATTATTCCTAAATTGATCTGGTATCTTTGGAAAGCATTAATGATTGATTGATACGATCACATCATCCGGGATGATCACCAGATCGGCCGGGACGATGTCCTGGACGATCTACATCGGACAGCTCGAATTCAGGGCGATGATCAGGACGATTGAAATCGCTTTAAACTAATCGTCCTGGACGATCGTGATATCGGCCAGGACGATGTAACCAGTTTTCTTCTGATCGTCCCAAATCGTCCCGGGCTGATGAGCTAAATTTATACTGATCGGCCAGGATGATATACCTATCGTCCTGGACGATAATGTCAACAACTTGCATTAATAAGCTCATTTTTAGCTCTTCTATTTAAGCTTTGTCAAGGCACTTTGTAAGTGTCTTTGGCAGCCATTATAGCTTCGTTCTTGTGGGGGAAACTTGAAGAGAGAGCTTGAAAGGGAGAGAGGAAAGGGTGGAGTTTGAGTGGGAGAAGATCCTGTGAAGGGGGAACTCAAGGGAGTGTGGAGGGGATTCCACACGGTTGCTCCGGTGAACTTGCACCTTAGTACCATTGGATTCAAGCTTGTTTCGAGATAAGTTCACCAAAGAAGAAGATCACTTTGGTGTTAAAGGACTCGGCGACTCCGCCGCACCGGGGAAGGTGGAAGTGATTTTGTAAGGGCTTCTCCGCCTAGCTGTGGGGGCTAAAGGAGAGATACTTGTTTAGTGCAATACTTGGAGGGTGCCTCCAAGGAGTGGACGTAGGTCAAGGTTTGACCAAACCACTATAAATTTGGTGTGTTCTTTTCTTATTATTTGATTCCGCATTTAATTTTCGCATCGTTGGTTTTGATTGTGGTGAATCTTGTTTTTGGATTTAAGATTGTGTTTTTTTTAAATACTAATTCACATCTCTATCTCATTATTAGCCTTGGGCCAGTTCATAAGGGCTTAACATCCCTAACAAACTTTGTAGTGCCATCAGAGCACTTTCAAGTGGTATCAGAGCCATTTTCAAAAATAAGTTTTTAAAAGCTTTTGAATTTTGATCCATGGCTAATTTTTCAAATCATAATATTGCGGAAGGTTATTCAATCAACAGACCTCCTTTATTTGAAAATATGTCTTTTGATTTTTGGAAAACTCGCATGTCTATTTTCTTGCAATCGATTAATTTTCACATGTGGCATATGATTTTAACTGGTTATTCATCACCATCACGTATTGTTAATGGAGTTAAAATTGATATTTCTTTTAATCAATGGAATATGGAAGAACAAGTAAATGCTCAATTGAATGCAAAATCTTTAAATTGCTTTTTCTGTGCTTTAAATTTTGAAGATTTTATGTTAGTATCCACGTGCACTACTGGTAAAGAAGTTTGGGATAAAGTACACATCATATACGAAGGCACTAGTGAAATCAAGCAATCCAAGTTGAATTTGTTAATACATGATTTTGAACTATTTTCCATGAAACCTTATGAGACGATCTTAGACATGTACACTAGGTTCATTCAAATTGTAACATCATTGCATGCCTTAGGAAAAGAGTTTTCAAATTTTGAAAAAGTCAATAAAATTCTTTGTTGTTTACTTGAAAAATTTGATGCCAAAATAGTTGCTATTTGTGAATCAAAAGATTTGAATGATTATTCTATTGATAATTTGATTGGCTCACTCATTGCCTACGAGCAAAGTTTGGGTCAAAGACTTTTGGATGCAAGTGAAACGATTGTTCTAAAAGCTGGAGATACAGAAAGAGATAGCTTAGTTGTTGACGAATGCAATGACTTGTCAAGCAAATCACAAAGCTCACCAAAGCATAAGCAAAAGTGGAAAAAAGGTAAAAATGGTAATGATGTTCATATTCCTTTTAAAATTATTTGCTTTCGATGTAGGAAGACTGGACATATGAAAAATCATTGCCCTAATTTAAAAAGTCTACATACGAAAGAAAAGGGCAAGGCGAAGCAAAATTTAAACTGGGGAAATAATGAAAGACAAAAAATCTCATGGGCAGATCTGGTTTCTGAAGCATCGGACCAGGAGAGAGATAATGGTTAAAAGCCTTTCGGGTTTTTGTGTTGTGTTTTTGTTTTTCATTTTTATTTTGTGTTTTGTTTTGTTTATTGTTTGAAATTTTTATTTTCGTGAAAGTTTTTCTCTGATCAACACACAGATTCACTTTTTTAAAAATAAAAAATCTACTTCCTATTTTTTCTTGAAATCTTTTATAAGTTGTGTTTGACTTCTCTAAAACAGTCAAAGGAAGAAAACTCATGTTTTTGACTCTCAATCTCTGTTTCCTAAAAGAGGTTATTCTACTTTTGATTTAAAATCTTTTTCAACTTTTAAATTGGTTTTTGAAACAAAATTTTTTATCTCCCTACATTTTATTTATCGTATAGGAATCCTTTGCAAGTTATTGAATCTAAGTCATAATTTTCTTAATCAAGAAATTTGCTTTGTCACTAAGATGAGTTTTTCTTTGTTTTTAAGATTTTAGAAAGATAGCATATTCAAAAAAAATTGGCCAATGATGCCAAAAATAAAAAGATGCGCAAAGGCGTCAAATTAAAAAAATAGAATACACAAAGTGTATCAAAAGATGCGCAGTGCGCCAACCAATTGTCAATAGGCATAAAATGAGCCCACAAGAGTTTAATACTTACTATTCTTGTACTTCTTAAAAGCTTAACAAAACCCTTGATACTTTGGATACTTGAATTTGAAAATCATGATTCCTGATTCAATAATTCGTGCATTGATCTTCTATTAGATATATTTTATGGAAGGAGTTTTTGAAAAATGACTATTTCTTTCTCTAATTTATTTCATGATTTAGATATTAAATTAAAAAAAATTTAGCCTTTTTAAAGAACTTGAGTTTGGATTATCAAATTCTGAATTTCTAACATTTTCTGGACTATGCGTTGTCAATCCAATTCCACTAAGTTTTTTTGATTAAAACCAAGATGTAACTTTCTCATTTTTAAGAATATTTGTTTTTTTTTCACTAGATCAGGGAACGTTTTTGTCTTTTGTTCGTTTTGTTTTTTGTTTGTGCCTCCTCTCTTTTTGATAATGTCAAAAGGGGAGAACGTACTGTTGATTTTGTATCCTTTTTTATTTTCAAAAAATTAAAAACAATAAAAATATTTTTTATCTCCCCTATTTTTTAAAGGTTTATTCTAGTGAGGGGGAGAATAGGAGAAATTTTTTTTTTTTGAAAATTCAAATTGAATTGTTTGTCATCATCAAAAAGGGGAGATTGTTGCGGATCAATGGTTTATGATTTTGATGATAGCAAACATTCTTATTTCTCTACAACTTCCTTATGTACTGACATTTCAGGTTCACATGATCGGACTGCAATTTGGAATCAGCTCAAGATTGGTTAGACTAGGTCTGAGTCAGTTTGTAAAATTTTTCCTTTCTTGAGTATGTTGTATTTGGTGTGGGATCTGTTGATTTGTAACTTGGAAGATTTCCTGGTGTTCCCTATAAGATTTCTATTTTTGGTAATATCGGCCGGGACGATATTTATATCGTCCTAGACGATATGTCCAAAATCAGAAACCCTAATTATGGCATCATCATTAAGGCAGCCGTCATTAACTGATAGGCCTGAACGATACCTGTATCGGCCAGGACGATAGTCTCAATTCAGAAAGAATCAGACGCCATAATCAGTTTAGGAATTTTTTGTTTTAGGAAATCGGCCAGGACGATCTTTATATCGTCCAGGCCGATCTAACTCAATTATGCCTAAATTGATCTGGTATCTTTGGAAAGCATTAATGGTTGATTGATACGATCACATCGTCCGGGACGATCGCCGGATCAGCCGAGACGATGTCCTGGATGATCTATATCGGACAGCTCGAATTCAGGGCGATGATCAGGATGATTGAAATCATTTTTAAATTAATCAGCCTGGACGATCGTGATATTAGCCAGGACGATGTAACCAATTTTCTTCTGATCGTCCCAAATCGTCCCGGGCAGATGAGCTGAATTTATACTGATCGGCTAGGACGATATACCTATCGTCCTGGACGATAATGTCGGCAACTTGCATTAATGAGCTCGTTTTTAGCTCTTCTATTTAAGCTTTGTCAAGGCACTTTGTAAGTGTCTTTGGCAGCCATTGTAGCTTCGTTCTTGTGGGGGAAACTTGAAGAGAGAGCTTGAAAGGGAGAGAGGAAAGGGTGGAGTTTGAGAGGGAGAAGATCCTGTGAGGGGGGAATTCAAGGGAGTGTGGAGGGGATTCCACACGGTTGCTCCGACGAACTCGCACCTTTGTACTATCGAATTCAAGGCTTGTCTCGAGGTAAGTTCACCAAAGAAGAAGATCTCTTTGGTGTCAAAGGACCCGGCGACTCTGTCGCACCGGGGAAGGTGGAAGTGATTTTGTAAGGGCTTCTCCGCCTAGCTGTGGGGGCTAAAGGAGAGACACTTGTTTAGTGCAATACTTGGAGGGTGCCTCCAAGGAGTGGACGTAGGTCAAGGTTTGACCGAACCACTATAAATTTGGTGTGTTCTTTTCTTATTATTTGCTTCTGCATTTAATTTCCACATCGTTGGTTTTGATTGTGGTGAATCTTATTTTTGGATTTAAAATTGTGTTTGTTTTAAATACTAATTCACCTCTCTATCTCATTATTAGCCTTGGGCCAGTTCATAAGGGCTTAACATCCGTAACGAACTTTATAGTGCCATCAGAGCACTTTCACTACCAACAAATTAACATCCCTCCTATCAATAGAAGACAACTTGGTTTCAAGCAACCCAAGAATGAACACCCCATGTTCCTTTATAAATTCCTTTAGGTAAAGAGAAGTTTGCTTTTCCTATCTCCTCTACAATTCCAAAATCCTATGGAAGACATCATTGAATATTAGGGGAAGAGTTCCCTAGCTTCTCCTTCGATTTTCCTTCCACTCTCCTATTCCTTGGGACCAATTTAATAGGCCCCAAACCTTTGAGCTGCTTCATTTTTTTTTCTTCACATTAGATGAATCATCACACGAGATGCTCAACTGAACTTCCTTTACTTCAATTTCAGCCTCCAGGACATTATCTACATCTTCATCTATAAGAACGGGTATACAAGAGGACTCTAATACCTTAGTATTAAGGCAATCTCCTTCTTCAGACAATTGGCTCAAGACATCAAATTAATTATCATTTTTGGGAATGCAATTAGAATTCAAAACAATAATCCCCTTTTTAACAAATACATCACTCTTCATGTTCTGAACATCATTACCAAGAGGGCTAGAAATTACCTCTAAATGCATATCTACATCTCGAGATTCTGTTACCACATTAACATCTTTATTATGTTTGCATACAACATTCCCAACTTCCTTCAAACCTTGCATCTTCCCAGCAACTTCATCTTCTTTTGTTCTCAAAGGCTTGTTAGCCTCTTTCCACACGGGTCTAGTCCAGGTATTTTTGAATTTGAAATTTCTGACTCTTCTCTTCCCATAGTCCATATGAATCCAAGGACCATAGCCATCTTTATCAATCTCATTGATTCCTTCATCCAGTGATCCTACTTTTGAGTTAGGCTTGCTTGAAACAACATTACCTTCATTGGAACTTCTAATTAGATTAGAAACCAGCCTATTTTCTGAACCAGCCTTTATACTGCCGCTTTTCGAATGCCCAATCTTGTCGCAATTGAAACAAAAATAAAAAATTCTTTCATATTCAATCTTCTCGTAGAATTTTCCGAAAATTCTTTCAACCCAAACACCCAAAGGCAATCTATTCTCTAGCTTGATCTTGACACAAATTCTGGCAAATTCCTTTCTTCCCCATCAAAACATGTTTTCGTAAATTAAATACGGAGTTCCAACCATCAAAGAAATTCTATAGATGTTAATTTCATCTCATCACTATAATGGGAGATTAGCATCCTAATCCAGACTGGTGCCATTAATCATTTTAGAAAAGTAAGCTAAAATGCAGGAGTCCATTTGTCCAAACCGATGATATGCCCATTCACATACTAAGGTCCGCTGGAAAGAACTTACTCAAGAGCCTTTAGATCTTCAAATGCACATAATACCCATTCCCCTCCAAGTAGAATCATATGAAACTTTCCAAATTGAGTCCATTGCCTCCATAGCTCCATCCCAATAGCATGGTGTGGAACAAAATATCCAAATACTTTCACCGCCAAAGATTTCAGCAATTTGTTTGTATTTTCTACCTCTTTTTACATATTACGATTTACTACACCATCTTCGGATAAACAGTCTTCAAAATCAAAATCAATTAATTTAAAATTAGTTTTCATATTCCAGGCATTGGCAATCACTTTGCTCGATTGGGGAGGTAAATCAGAAATCAAAATTTCAACAGCATTGCAATTGCCCAGATCAGCTAAAATGCAATTGTGTACCTTATCCAAATCAACAGCAGAAAGTTGCACATCATCAGGTTTCCCCATTACAGATAACTCCTCGCAGCTATAGCTTCAAAAACAGGGACTGAACGTCGACACACAAAATTCTCATTTCCCATTTTAATAAAGACATCAGCAGACAAGACATCCTTTGACATCATCATATCAGATTTTAATACAAAAAATTGAGAATCACCATTAGAGAATTGGAGACCAAATTTTACTTCTTTTTGCAAACCAAATGGATTATAGAATTTGTCCGAGACCTCCATTAGCACCTTCTTACCCTTTCCAATACAATCCAGCTATTTTTTTGGCTGAACTAATCCTCATTCATTGATAACCAAGGGTCCAGCGGATTTAAACCTTGGTTTGGCATTGTGATCAAACACCAGACTTGCATCACCAAAAGCAAGGGGAGACGAACCATGATTGGAGCGTGGAAGAATATGAATAGAGTTTGACGATGGACAATGACCATCAATGGCGTCGGAGGATGGAGGCCAATGGCCCTCCGCCATCATCGGTGGATAGCAATTTTTGTGGGAATCAAAAATTCAAAATGAAGTTTTTTCTCTCTCTAGAAAATCCGGGACTCTCTCTCTCTCTCTCTTAAAAAAGAGGGATCCGCTACTCTCTTAGAAAATTAAGACTAACATTTCATTACTAACATTAGAAAATTAGACTAACATTTCTTAGAAAATATTATTGGTTCTTTACTAGTGCTATTATTGATATCTATTTTATTTATCCTATTTACTAATATTTCAAGACTACAAAGATCACTTGCAATATAAATAAACTCAAGATCAGGTAGATCAAGGTTGAGTCATCTTGTAATTTCATATCAAAGTATTGTTTACCTTTATTGAGTCAAATCCTGAATATGGTGGACCCCAAAGTAAGTAACGTTACAAACACACACTTAGGAGTAAAAATTGTTGAGTTAGAAATTATTTCAATTTTTGACTAAATCGTATATGATGATATACAATTGTCCTGAACGATCAATTTAAAAATAGAAGCCCTGATTAAGGAATCCAGCTAATTACAAGTGATTAAACTAATCATACTAGACGATCCATATCATCTAGGACGATTAGCTTAAAAAATAAAAACAACAGCCAATCACAATTTAGAAATTGTTTTAAGTTTCAAATTTTATTCTAATCGTATAGGATGATATGCATCGTCCTGGACAATTTTTGACAATCATACCTAAATTGATCCGGTGATTAAGAGAGTTATTAAGATTAAACTGTTCAATAAAATTATACAGGATGATCCATATGGATCGTACTGGACGATTTAAACAAAAAACTATAACTTTACTCTAATCATCTATGAGGATCATCCTGGACATCCTGAGATATTTTTGAGACGATATAGAGATCGCCACACATCGTCCAATGTTGTACTCATCGATCAATATGGTATGTCAACTAATCGTCCTAGATGATCACAAGATCGTACTGAACGATCTGTACAAATACTTGTATTGATCGTATAAAGTAAAGGTGATCGTCATGGCTGATAGAGCTATTTTGTACTAATCGTACATGACAATCTGTCAATAGTCTAAGATGACCAGCTGTGCAGAATTGAAAATTAGGGCTTCTTTTGGAGGCTCTCTATTTAAGTAATGGTATTAACCGTTAGGTTAATGTTTTGCTTTGGAGTTGATCCAAGAGGGAGCTTAGAGAAGGAAGAGGGAGAGCTTGAGAGAGAGATCCTTATGAGGTGGAGTTTGTGACGGAATCACAAAAGTTACTCCGTGCAAGGTGTTCGACATCTTCTTCGAGTTGCTCCACTAGTTCCTTGGTAGCTCCGAGGACATCATCTTCAGTATTAGATCCAGGTTCTCTACCTACTCTAGGAGGGAGTAAAAGGATTTTCAGGTTCTCTGCCTTCATCAAGTAGGTGAAAAATGATTCAAGGTTCTCTGCATTTTCTTGTCGGTGGAAAGAATTTGTAAAGGCTTCTCCGCCTTATTGTGGGAGTAAAAGAAGAGTCACTTCAATTTAGCGCAATACTTAGAGAGGGAGTCTCCAAGAAGTGGACGTAAGTCATATTTGACCAAACCAATATAAAACTTGATGTGTTCTTTCTTATTAATTGCACCTCATTTTATTTTTCACACTTTTTTGTGATTTGTTTTGAGAATGAAATATCTTATTATATTACTATTGTGAACATTATTTTTCTTTCGCATCAAGAGTTATTATTTTATTTTAAAATATTTAAAAAGATCTAAAAGATTTTCTTTTTGTTTAACAAATTTTATAATTACCAATTCACCCCCCCCGGCCCCCCTCTTATTTAGCCTCGAACTAGTTCTTTAGAGTTTAACATCCTTCACAAACTTTCAAGTGGTATCAGAGCCAGATTATAAAATCAAGTTTTAAAAAACTTTTAAATTTTGATCCATGACTAACTTTGGAAATAAAAATACCGTGGAAGTTTATTCAATCACTATACCACCTCTTTTTGATAATATATCATTTGATTTTTAAAAAAACTCGCATGTCCACTTTTCTGCAATCAATTAATTATCATATGTGGATACTTAATTAAGATGATTATTCTACGCCCTTTAGATTAATAAATGGAGTTAAAATTAAAATACATTTTTCTAAATGGACTATTGATGATAAAGATCTAGCATAATTGAATAAAAATACTTGAACTATTTTTTCTGTGCCTTAAAATTTGAAGACTATATGTGTGTTTCTACTTGTTCCACTAAAAAAAAAATTGGATAGATTTTATATAACATATGAAGGTACAAATAAAGTTAAACAATCTAGACTAAACATTCTTTTGCGTGACTACAAACTTTTTCAAATGAAATCTAATGAATCAATTTCTGAGATGTATACCTAATTTACACAAATTGTTACATCAATGCATGTCTTAGGGAGAGAACAAACAAACTATAAAAAAGTTTACAAGATTTTGAGATGTTTACCTTCTTCGTTGAATGCAAAAATTACTTTCATTATTGAATCTAAGAATTTGAATGTTTATTTAATCGATAACTTACTTGGATCACTAATTTCTTACGAGCAATGAGTGAACCAAAGGCAGCTTGATGCTGGTGAGAAAAAAAAAAAAGAAAATTATAGCCTTAAAGGCTAATAATTCTAACCCGAAATCTTCTAATTATGACAATGACGACATCGCATTAATAACAAGGCAATTCAAGAGCTTCTTGAAAAAAAAAGTAAAAGCATAATCAAAAAAATAGAATAAAGGTAAGAACCATAAGAATTTTAAAGTTTCTTCTGATGTTATTTATTTTGAATGCAGGAAGTCAAGAAATCTGAAGTCGGATTGCTCAACCCTGAAAGCTCACCCAAGCAAGGAGAAGGGTGAGGAGAAACCTAAGTTGATGAAGGACAAGAAAAGGATCCAAAAAGCTTTATGGGCGGGCTCAGCATCAGACTCCTCTGAAACGGAAGCTGAAGATGAGGTAACAAATATGTATTTAATGGCTGATTAACATATTGATCACTCTGATCGAGAAGAGATATGTGAGCTTACATATGATCAATTACTTGAAATTTCTGAAGAAATTCATTCTTCATATAGGAAGCTCAAGAAACTGCATGTTAGTTTTAAAACTGATTTTTTAACTTTATAAAAAGAGCATGAGTGCCTGAAAAAAGATCATTCCACTTTAAATAGCAATCATATGACCTTATTTAATGAATTTGATGAATTGAATAAAAAGCATCTTCATTTAATAAATAAGCATAATTCCTTGAAAAGTTTACATGTTGAGCTAAAAAATGCATATAAGGACTTAGATATTCTTGTAACGGATTTAGATAGTATGGATCATGCTTTGAAAATATAAAATTCAATTCTTGAAAATACAAATAAGTTTTTAGATACTAAATAAACTCTTTAAAAAGAAAATAAAAAATCACCCATAATGCTTGAGTTTCACAATCCATCAATCATCATTTATCATTCAAACCTAGGAAGAGGGATTATAACCCGAGTAAAATAGTAAATTATTTTTCTAGTGTTAAATTTTTTCTTGTGGCATGTTAGGACATATCTCCCACATATGCACCATTCATCATAGAACATATTTAATTTGGAGACTCAAAGTTCAAAATTCACTGCATAGCATGCATGCATTTCATTCTTCTTTCCATAAGATGGGACCCAAATCTATTTGGGTTCCCAAATCTGACATCTGATGAATTTATAGGGGTGCTCTCATAGAAGGCCTCGTGAAATCATGTGGTACATGGATAGCGGATGTTCAAGATATATGACTGGAGATGCAAACTAATTTATTTTGTTGGAGGCCAAGGTAGAAGGCAAGAGATAACACTTAGAGATAACACCACCATGAGAGTGGTAGGGTTAGGTATAATTAGCAACTCAAAAAATTTCATCATTGCAAATATTTTACTAGTTAATGGCTTGAAAACATAACTTGCTCAACATCAGTTAACTATATGATAAAGGCTTCAGCATAAAATTCATCTCTGTCAGTTGCATAATAAGCTTGAATAACAACATTATTTTGTAGGAAAAAAAAAAAGATCAGCAACGTCTACATGCTTGATTTAAATTGCATTAAATATGACACTACTCTTTGCATAAAAACTGTTGTTGATCAATCTTAATTGTGACATAGGAGATTATGTTATGCTAATATAAAAAGTTTTGGAAAGATCACCCAAAAAGACTTGGTGAGAGAGATAATGAAACTAGAGTTCACTAAGGATCACTTGTGTGATGCCTGTCAGTTAGGAAAGCAAGTCAAATCCTCATTTCCTCAATTAAAGACATTTCAACTAGCAAACCCTTCGAAGTCCTACACATGGATCTCTTCTAACCCATCAGCACTGCAAGCTTAGGAGGGAAAGTCTTTGGATATGTGATTATTGATGATTTTTTGAGATTTATTTGGGTTAGATTCATATCTCATATAAGTGAATTATTTGAAAAGTTTAAGTCTTTTTTCCACTTGGATTTAGAGGAAACTAGGTTGTGAAATTATGACAATTCATAGTGATCATGGTGAAAAATTTAAGAATGAAAAATCTAAATCTTTAGAGGAAACTAGGGATTGACCACAACTTTTCAGCTCCTAGAACCTCTCAGTAGAACGGGGTAGCTGAAAGGAAGAATAGGACCCTGATAGAAGCTGATAGAGCTATGTTAGCTGAATACTCACTTTCAAAATTCTTTTGGACAGAAGCAGTGAATACAATATATTATGTTCTGAATAGAGTGAATGTTAGATCCAAACTGAATAAGACATCCTATGAAATTCTGAAGGGTAGGACACCCAACCTCTATCACCTCCATGTCTTTGGATGTAAAGTGTTTGTTCTGAATAATGAGAAATCTCAACTAGAAAAGTTTGATCCAAAATCTGATGGAGAGTTCCTAGGTTACTCAAGTATTGGGAAATCCTATAGTCTTTAATAAAAGAACACTAGTAGTTTAGGAGACCTCTCATGTTGTGTTTGATGAATCTGATAATTCTAGAGGATATCGGGTAGGAGAAGAGGAGGTTGTAGAAGTTTCCCAAGGATTGGAATCTACAAATCTGGAGGAAAGAATAGAGTTTGAAAACACCTTGCCAAAAAAATAGAGATATTTTTTCAGTCATCCTAAAGAACTGATCGTAGGAGACCCATCTAAAGGTGTTAAAACTAGGCATGAACTTAAAAAAGAGGTAAACCACTCTACATTTATTTCAATGATTGAACCCACCAAACAAAATCAAGCCTTATTGATGAACTCTAGATCATAGTTATGCAAGAAGAACTGAATCAATTTATAATGAATGATATTTTCGAGCTAGTTGGAAGACATAAGAACCAGAGTATGGTTGGAACAAAATGGATTTTTAAAAATAAAATGAATGATTCTTGAGCAGTAGTAAAAAATAGGGCAAAATTGGTGGCTAAAGGGTATAATCGAATAGAATGGATTGAATTTGAAAAAACTTTTACCCCTGTAATAAGATTGGAAGCTATTAGAGTGCTACTAGCTTTTGCTTGTTTTAAGGGATTCAAACTATATCAAATGAATATTAAGATTGTTTTTCTGAGTGGAATAATAAAGGAAGATGTGTACGTTAAGAACGCTCAAGCTTTAAAAATTCACATTTTTTCAAGCATGTGTTCAAATTAAAAAAATGCATTATATAAACTTAAATAAACACAGGGCATAATACGAAAGGCTAAGCACATTCCTATTAGAAAGATATTTATTAAGGGGAGTGTAGACACCACCTTATTTTTGAAAAAGGTAGGAAATGAATTACTGATTGTTCAAATTTATATTGATGATTGGATCTTCTGATAAAAATATATGCGATGAATTCTCAAGAATAATGAATAAGGAATTTGAAATGAGGGAGCTTAGAGAAGGAAGAGGGAGAGCTTGAGAGAGAGAGATCCTTGTGAGGGAAAGTTTGTGAGCGAATCACAAACGTTACTCCATGTAAAGTGTTCGTCTTCTTCTTCGAGTTGCTCCACTAGTTCCTTAGTAGATCCGGGGACATCATCTTCAACATTAGATCAAGGTTCTCTTCCTACTCAGAAAAGGAGTAAAAAGATTCTCGGGTTCTCTGCCTTCACAAGGTGGGTGAAAAAGGATTCAAGATTCACTATCTCACCATGTCGGTGGAAAGATTTTGTAAAGGCTTCTCCACCTTATTGCGGGAGCAAAAGGAGAGTTGCTTCAATTTAGTGCAATACTTGGAGAGGGAGTCTCCAAGGAGTAGACATATGTCAGATTTAATTGAACCACTATAAAACTTAGTGTTCTTTGTTATTATTTTCACTGTATTTTATTTTTGCACTTTTTCTGTTATTTATTATAACATTGAAATATCTTATCATATTACTATTGTGAATATTATTTTTCTGCCGCATCAAGAGTTATTATTTTATTTTTAAATATTTAAAAAGATCAAAAAGATTTTTTTTTGTTTAAGAATTTGTAAAACTATCAATTCACCCCATCTTGGTTAGCCTTGGGCTAATTATTTAGGGTTTAACACCCCTCATGAACTTTCAATATGCATTTTCTAATTCAACATGCAATATTTTCAAGGAAATATTCTCTATAGTTAAACCAAGATGCTTTTTATTCAAATAGTCAAATTCATCTAATAAAACTATGTGATTGATATTCAAAGTTGAATGATCTTTCCTTAAGATTTCATGCTCTTTCTACATATTTAAAAAATCAACTTTAAGGCTAACAAGTAATTTCTTGAACTTCCTTTATGAATAATAATTTTTTTAGAAACTTTAAATAATAGGTCAAAGGTAAGCTCACATATCTCTTATTGATCAGAGAGATCAAGATGATCATCAACCATTAAGCACATGTTTGTTACCTCCTATTCTGCTTCAATTTCAAAGGAGTCTAATACTGAATCCGCCTAGAAAGTCTTTTGGATCCTTTTCTTATGCTTCTTGAACTTTGGTATTTGTTCACTCTTCTCTTTTCTTAGGTGAGCTTTAAGAGTTGGGCAATCAGACATCTAGTGCCCTGTCTTCCAACATTCAAAATAAATAACATCAGATGAAACTTTAGAATTTTTATTATTCTTACCCTTGTTCCATTTCTGATGATGTTTTTATTTTTTCCTTAAGAAGTTCTTGAATTGCCTAATTATTAAAACAATGTCATCATTTTTCAGAACCGAAAAAAATCAATGTCATAATCATTAGCCTTTAAGGCAACATTTTTCTCCTTTTTTTCTCACATGCATCAAGCTGCCTTTGATTCACTCTTTGCTCATAAGCAATGAGTGATCCAAGTAATTTATCAATTGAAAATATTCGAATCCTCATATTCAGTAATGATAATAATTCTTGTGACAAAAGAATAAGGTAAGCATCTCAAAATCTTGTTAACTTTTTCATAATTTATAAGTTCTCTTCCTTGGGCATATAGTGATGTAACAATTTGTGTAAATCAAGTATATATTTCAAAAATAGATTCGCTAGGTTTCATGCATAAAAGTTTATAGTCATAAAGAAGAATGTTCAAACTAGATTGTTTAACTTCATTTGTTCTTTCATAAGTAATGCACAATTTGATCCAAATCTCTTTATCAGTTGTACAAGTAGAAACACGCATATAATCTTCAAATTTTACGGCACAAAAAAATAATTCAGACATTTTGCATTCAGTTGTACTAAATCTCTATCATCATTAGTCCATTCAAAAAAGGGATTTTAGTTTTAACATCATTTATTAAACTAGGAGATGCATAATAACCATCTTGAACTAACATCCACATACGATAATCAATTGATTGTAAAAAGATGAATATGCGAGTTTTTCAAAAATCAAAAAGAATATTATCAAAAAGATGTGATCTAGTAATTGAATATCCTTCCGCGGTGTTTCTATTTCTAAATTTAGCCATAAATCTTAATTCAAAAGTTTTCTAAAACTTGATCTTATGGATCTCGCTCTGATACCACTTAAAAGTTCGTGAGAGTTGTTATATCCTAAAGAACTAGTCTTGAGGCTAACCAAGAAGGGGTGAATTGATTATTTTAAAAAAAAAAATTAACAAAGGAAAAGTTAAAACCTCTTGATGCAAAAGTAGAACTTCTTTTATAATAACAAAAATTAGATATTTCAAACACAGATCAAATCACTAAAAAAATGTCGAAATTAAAATGTTATGTAAATTGTAATTGGCGGCTATATTTCACCATCTAAAATGATCGTCCTAGATGATAATGATTGTCTAGTACAATTAGTTTAATCACTTGTAATTAGCATAGATGTCCTAATTAGGGTTTCTATTTTTAATTGATTGTCCAGTATGATGTTAAATTGTAATGTACGATTGGATCAAAAACATAGAATTCTCTAACTCACCAAATTTTTCCTCTGATGTGTGTGCGTGCAAGGTTACTTAGCTTGGAATCCACCAGATATATGACTTAACTCAAGAAATGTAAAAGGTACATTAACATTGAAATTACAAGCATACTCAACCCTAGTCTACCTGATCTTGAGCTAATTTGCATTATAAATGATCTTGTGGACCAAAAAGATTAGTTAGTAGGGCAAATAAAATAGATATACAATAATAGTATAGTAAAGGAACAATAATATTTATTATCATAAAAATTATAGTACTTAGGTCTAAACTTGCAACACTTCTCCCTATTTACTACCCAAAAAATTATAAATAGATCATTCATTCTTCTTTGGGAGGGCATCAAGTAAGGAAGAGAAGAAAGAAACAAAAGAAAGAAAAATCAAAGTTTTATTGCCATCAGACTCATCCTTAACCACCACCCGGCCACCAACCATTGTTGGACTATCGACGAACTTCTACCTGGCCACTAATAATCTCTAGATTTCTGTCCAACCACCAATTGTTGTCGAACTTCGGCCCGACCACCAACTATCATCAAACTTTCATCCTGCCACCAACTGATGCCAGATTTATGCTCAGCCACCGACCGTCATCGGACTGTTAGCACAATAGGAGGAGATTCATCTCCCTTACAATCTGCTACTAACAGGAGACATCCGACCTAAGCAATTTCAAGTAGCACCCTCTCCTTCAATCAAAGATGCATGCACTATCACATCAAGACTACGAACTTGCTAACACAACAAACTCTACACATCCTTCTCACACAGGTCGCTCACCCCGCATTCCATCGATTGTCACCAAAGACCTTACTCAGCCTCACATTGTTGATCTCCCACATAATGCTTTACATCATGAGCTATGATGACTCATTCGAAATGAGTTCCCAATAAGAGGTGGAAGGCCATCTCTTCATCAGTGAGACTTTAAGGAGTCATCACCAATGACAAAATCCATCCTTCAACATCCCATTCCGTTAAGCTTTAAATAACCAAACATAAATTCTTATGATGGGATGTCTGATCCTTATGAGCATATTAATCCTTATACATCATGCATATCCAATGAGCCTCAGATGTGCTCCCCTGTCAAGTTTTTCTAACTACCCTCAAAGGGCAAACTCAAAGATGATTTTATTCTCTTCCTATCGAACAATTCCCACGTTCGTCAAGCTAGCCAAGGTGTTCCTCAAACATTTTGTTGACAATCAAAGAATTGTTAAGGATTCTTTTCACTACTTTGAGATTCACTAAAATGAAGTAGAATCACTTAAAGAGTACTTTCAAAGGGTAGATCCTAAAAGGCCTATACCCTAGTCCCTTTTACTTATCACTTATGCAAGACACAATTCAATCTATGCTGATTAAATTCATCGTGTGGACACGTAAATATCAACAAATGAATTCATCAATGCCTATAGGAAATAATTCGAGCAAACTTATGGCAAGCGTAAGAATGCGCCTACGATGGATAATACATCCTCGTAGCGAAAGAAATAAGGAAACAGTAACGTACCTCTTCAACTCCCACTACCACGATGAGATCCTCAACAAGAGAAGTAATATAGGTCACTCAATGAATTTTGAGCAAATGTACTGATAATTATTTGAGATGATGAAAATATTAAGTGGCATAATCCTTTGTTGTGTATCTATATCAGACAAGCATCCCTTCAAAATTGTATAAATTTGGTTTCTTTTTTTAAATGAAGAGAAGGAAAAGTACATAAATTTTCTACGTAAAATTCAAGATATTTTTGCATGAAGTCTAGTCGGCATGTTTGAAATCGACCTTGAAGTTATCGTGAACTCATTCAAAGTGAATCCAACATGCAAGTTGGTTATCCAAAAATAATCAAAAATTTGCACCCGATCACCTGCAAGCAATCGAGTGAGAGGTTGATAAACTCTTGGAAGTTTAGTATACAGGAAGTGCGCTATCCCACCTAGCTGGCAAATGTCATTATGATGTTAAAATCCAGTGGAGCTTGAAAAATATGTCTGCACTATACGAACCTCAAGAAAGCTTGTCTGAATGATAGTTTTTTGCTTCCTCAAATTAACTAATTGGTCGATATAGCATCTGGACATCAAATGCAAAGCTTCAAGGATGTTTACTACAGTTACAATCAAATAAAGATAGATTATTCATATGAGGAGGCAACAACTTTCTGAATAAATAAAGGGTTATATTATTATTTGGTCATATCGTTCAAGCTCAAGAACATTGGAGGCATATTTTAACATCTCATGAGTAAGGTTTTCAAAGATCTTATTGGGCGCACTATGGAAGTTTATGTCAATGTCAATGATATATTGATAAAAGTCTCAAAAAATCACAATATATCTCTAGCTTGGAATAATGCTTCCACTTGATACGATGTTACAACATGCAACTCAACCCTGCCAAGTGTGTGTTGGAGTCGCTTCAGAAAATTTCTTATGGTTCATGGTGACCCACCGAGGGATTAAAGGCAATCCTGAAAAAATCAAGGAACTAATAGATATGGTGCCTCCGAGGAATATCAAGGAAGTCAAGAGACAGAATGTAGGGATTGCAGCGGTCTCGTTTCTTGTTCTGCTCGTGAGATAAATATATTTTATTCTTCATGATACTCAGATGTGCTAATAGCTCAGGATTCCAATGGATTCATGAATATCAAGAAGCCTTCGAACATCTATGATAGTATTTGACATTGCTGCCACTACATTCAAAACCAATACATGAAGAAATGTTATATGTATATCTAGCAATTTCAACCTATGCAACTAGCTCGACCTTAGCTCAAGAAGAGAATGTCATACAATGTCCTACGTATTATGTACGTAAAATATTATCTAAAGTAGGGTATTATCCATTAGTGAATAAAACAACATTGACAGTAGTCTGCTCACCTAAAAAGCTACACCCATACTTTCAAGCCCACATAATTGGGGTCTATACAAATCTCCCATTATAGAGCATCTTTCAAACTTCAGAAGCATCAGGCAGATTAATCAAGTAGTCAGAGAAACTATGAAAGTTTGATATCAACTACTTAGGCCATACATCAAATCTCTAGCACTTGCCGACTTCGTTGTCAAGTGCACCATTCCCGACTCTAATGAGCCACTGGCTACTTCTTCTCACTCGTACTGGATATTGCATGTCAATGGAGCTTCTGGAAGTTCTGACGCCATGGAAAAAATTTTGTTAATCACTCCAAAAAAGGTTACCCTTGAATACGGACTCCGACTAAAATTCCCTGCAACAAACAATGATGTAGAGTATGAGGCCCTCATTGTCGGGTTAAGGCTAGTCATAAACTGTGAAGTACAAAATTAGTGATTCACACCAAATCATAATTGGTCGTCTCCCTAGTAGAGGGAGAATTTGACGCCCATAACCCCCATTTAGCCTAATACTACAGTATGGTAAAGTCTCTGTTAGCCCGTATAAAGGAGCATCAAATCATTCATATTCTCCGGGAGCAAAATGCATGAGCCAATGCTCTCTCTAAGCTCGATACATCAATAAGTGGAGGCATCTTCAAGAGAAAATGTATAAATGAGATTCATTTCGTGAGTATTCAAGGTACATGTATTATACAATCAATCAATGAACCAAGCGAGACTTCTTGGATTTATCACATCTTATCCTATCAACAAGATGGTGTACTACCTGGAGATCTAATAATTACAACACGACTTCAAAGGCAGGCGAAAAACATCACTATTACTGATGGAGTTGTACAAGCGAGTCTTCACTAGACTATATCTCAAATGCCTCCGACATTTAAAAAATGATTACGTACTTTGAGAAGTTCATCCGGGAATATGTGAAGAATAGTTGGGATGAAGAGCATTAGACTACAAGATCATGAGACAAGTTTTATTGAGCCACAATTAAATATGATGCACTTGAATTCACTCAAAATTGTAAAAATTGTCAACTGTATTCCACAACCAGCTCGTTGAGAATTAGAGAAAAATTAGAAATGTCAGTTGAGATTTTGTTGTGATCTATGACATTTAGGCGATCACATTACAAATGAAGGTTAGCTGGAACATAGTACTATAAGTATCTAAATAAGTGTTTCACATGAGATTACCTCATATTGGATCGTAGGAGTTACTTTAGTATGATAAGATTGTATATCATAAATGTAAGTAGTTCCTGAATTACTACTAAGAATTATAGAGAAACAATAAAAAAAAACAATTAGATAAAAAATGGATAAGAACCCAGTAGAAAAATGAATCTATTAAAGAAAATATAAATATATAAAAATAAAAGGTGAATTGGTTTTGTGAAGATGACAACAAAATAATGGAAATAAATAATATAAGGTTCCTTGTCAAATCCTAAAGAAACAAGGATTTATTTCAGTTAAATCCCAATGCCACTTTGTTTCCCCTTGTAACCCATGCAAGGTATCACCACTGTTGGATAGTTACCATATTTTAGCGTCAAAATTTCAACAATCATATTATGATTTTAAAACAGATCCATCCACTCATTGGAGCATATAGACAAGAAATTGAATTGGAATACCATTAACAATTCGAATTAACTTGTCCACATTCATGCGTATGCAAGAAAACAACTAATCAATGCTAGCTTTACTATACAACTAAATTAGTTCCATCTCCATAATTTTAAAAAGTTGAAACTGCTTTAGAACTAAAATATGAACTGTTTTATTTATCAGGAATAGAATACAGAGATAAATTAATCGCACTCATGACCAGCAACCAACCAATAGACAAGAGCTGATGCAGAAGAGAATGGACATTAGGCCTCCATGACAGAATATGACGCAAGCCATGTGCGATGTGACAGTTTATAGAACTAATATAAGCCCATCAAGTAACGTTTATGAAGTGCAATATTTATATCAGAATGAGTTGTAATCATATGCTACAAAAGGACAAGAAGACAGCCTGCCCAAGATTACCATCTAGATAAGGCATAAAAGATTGAATGGGAGAAGGTGCAATTCAATTAGAACATCACATGAAATAATATCTTAATGAGGTCACAAAATTTGGAGGGGCCTAATGAAAGAATTATGCACCCCAAAACAAAGCCATTCATTCTTCTGATGATAAGGAATTAATGCAAAACTGCAGGAGTCAGGAGGAACAGTCAAAGAAGATCATCCAAAAGCACAAAGAAGTTCCGATGCTCACAAGAAACCTTGGTGACTATCACATAAATTCATGTTCATTAAACCGCAAATCTATTTTTAGCTTAAATCATAGTCAGCGTCATCAGCTTTATCCAAACAAATTAAGTTCAACTTAATATATCCATATTTTGCATTTACTACGGTTGGAAGGTGTTTAAATTAGTTTCATAAAAATCTTTCTCAATAAGTTTCATCCTTCTCACATTTGGCTGCCTCTTTTCTATCATAACACTACAAAATAAACTATATCTATCCTTCTTATGGTGTAACTTCTATCCTTTCATACTAGTCCAAAACATTTTATTATACTTCTCACTACCTTACAATCAATAGATATTACAGCCACAGTAACTATAACATAACTACTGTATCGATACTTCCAAGTTCAGCAATAAAGACTTCACTACTTCACGTTTCTATTCTAATCTTCTTATGAATTAATTTTCTCAAATAAACAGTACAGAAATTCTATGAGGAAAAGAGCCTAAATAATTTTTGCTACAAGGATACATGAAAAGAATTACATATTTCAATTGATTTTTATCCAAGTGAAATAAATAATTCTAAACAAACTCTTGGTAGAAGGAAAGTCTTCAAATTTTGTTTTTGATTATCTGCTAGTACCATGTCACGCACATTGCCATGGTATTTAACAATTTAGCATGGGCATGGGCTTTCATAGCGTAAAGATGTGCAACAATCTAATGCAAATATACTTATCCTACAGTAGAAAGCACTAGCATACGAAGTATGCATAGAAGATCAAGGAATGCAGATATGCGCATCGAGCCTTCCACAAAACCCACATTAGCAAGGGCCTAATGCATAGAGAACACGATTTTCATTTACGGATATTATAATTTGCATTGAAACTTGATAAACATAAACCAATACAGTTTTATATCATGCCTAAAGTTGACCAACTAACAAGTATTGTCCAGATGATTCAAATTGGGATGCCAAAAGCAAAACCAAAGTTAGATTTCTTTGTGCACGAAAAACATGTCATTAACATTTCTTGATGCCACGTTTAAAGACAAATGAGCCAGAAATTAGAAATCCAACAACATCAAGGCACCATAATACAACTACCATGTAAAGAATTACCATATAAAGACTAAATAGAAACTGAAACACCAGCTCAGAACTTGACTTTAGTTTTAGCAAAGGATCGTGTTATATATGACAGCTAAACTGACCTTCCATTGTCACAGAAACCCTAAAAAGGATTACATGCATGTTAGAAATCATCAACATTTCCATGCCGAGACTACAGCAATCTCTCTTTGTTGCCATGACAGCATCATTGCAGCCTGGCGTTTTTCTACCTCAAAACCCCAAACTTGACTCTTCTTTAACAGACAATCTGCCAGAGTTTTGGTAAAGTTGCTGAACTGCATTGGTACAAATCCAGCAGAAGTAACAAGTTTCCTCCATGGAAGAAACTTCTCTCTAGTTCGGTAGCGTCCAAATATTGAGCTCTCAATCGTTGGTCGCAGCAAGTACCTCTCAATTCTATCAGTGATTTCAGGAGACACACCCGATGCTTCTATGGAGTCGAGAAGAACAGTGCTTGACTGGAAGGAATGGAGGACATGGTGGGAGAAGGAAAGATCACCCCTATCATAACCAAGATTGGCTGAAATAAGTATCTTAGGAGAAAGCTGCTTGATTAGGAGGAGAAGGGCGTGAGTTGATATGTGGGGACTGCAAAAGCCAAATGCAAAGTTCACAGCAATGGCCTCACCAGAATGCGAGGAAGAGCTAATTATTGCAGCAGGGTCGAAAGATTCTATAGGAAGAAAATTGAGCTCAAAGGGAACATTCAGGTTTGCAGCAAAAAAATTAAGGTTTTCTTGAATTAAGTGAAGCTCAAGCTGGTGATGTGAAGATATGGAGAAAAAGGCAGTGATGCGAAGCTGTAATGGCACTCCTGTGACAGCAGAACGCCTTTCTGATAGCTCGTGAATGAGTGCAGGCCATTGGCTACCAACTCCAACATCAAAATCAATAATATGGATGATATTGGCGCCAGCAAGCTCCTCAAGAATAAGCTGGGTGGATGAAAAGCTTATGAATTTAAGGACAGGGGAGATCTCAGCAAAGGCTTTGTAAGCGCTAAGCTTGAGCAGGATGTCAAGTGGAGATGCAAGGCGGAAGCCGCATTGCTCACCACCTCTGTTCGAAATGGTGAGGAGTGCTTCCTTGATGTAGAATGCAGAGCGGATATAAGGCTTCCCGTAGGGGGACGGAACCTGATGATTGAGCCGCGCCAATATCCTTTGGGCGCCAATTGTGTTTCCCGATTCGACTAGCTCAGCCGCTTCAAAGAGCAGGTCAATGACCGCATGCTGCAGCCAAGCAGACTCATTAGGATACTCGATAGGCATGGCGCAAGCACCCAAGTAGGTTTTAGGCATATAGTTTTCATGAGGGTTCTGGTTGATGATGAAGTTAGAGTTTGCAAAGGCCGGTGCTTTGAGGCAATTGTTTGTAAATCCAGAATTGGAGAGTAAGTTGGCGGTGGGTCAGGAACCACGGGAATAATAGAACCATCGCCTCCCATTCCTCCAATGTGTTGGAAACCAAATTCCGGATCTAGGATCTCATGCCCTATCCCAATACCTTCAAGCCTTGCGCCTGCATTGGAGTCAACCATGAACCAGCGGGAGAAACTGTGCAGCGAGCGGAGTTCGTCCGTCTCGATCGCCGGAGGCTCTAAAAGCATGGAGTCCCAACCCTCCACGCTTCCGAGCAACATCGTGATGAGCTTCAACTCCGACGCCCATGCTCCGTTGGAGGCCGAAACCTGCTAGCATTTATGGGCAGGCACATCGAATACCGCCGCCCCACCGGTTGTATCGGAGGATGTCGGGGTTGAGATCGAAGTCGGAGAGCTAGGGCTTCTTTGGTTATCCAGAACTGACCTGGACTCTCCTCCCTCTTTGGAAGAGCTCTTCCTCGACCTATTCCAGAAAAAGTCCTCGTCCTCTAGGACATGAAAGAGCATACCTTTCATCTAAAGCTTAGCATGCAGAAACCATAATTGAAACGGGAAAATTAATCGGAGAGATTTCTCCATCTGTGGAAATGGGCGGGAATTAAAACACGAGAGTATGAAGCAGCAAAAGAGCATACGTACCTTCACAAGCCTTCGCGAGTCCTAATCGGGGAGTTAGGGGCGTCAATTTCGGGTCACGGGTCACGGGTCGGGTTCGGATCGAATCCGGAACTGATCCGGTTCAATCAGGTTGATCCTAACCCGACCCGGGTAGGCAAACGGGTCGAAATCCTGGACCCGAACCCGACCCGCTTCGGGTTCAGGTCAACCCGACATGACCCGTTATCGCGGGCAGCGGCGCGGGTTCGCGACTTTGCACGACGCGGTGAGTTCGGCTTCGGCACTTCAGCGGTTCGCAGCGTGACGCGGTGCGACGGGCAGCGGCAGCGCGCGGCTGGCCGGCGGCAATTCCGCGCGGGCAAGCAGGCAGCGGCAATGGCGGGCAGACGCGAGGTCAGGGCGGGACTCGCGAAGCGAAGCGACGCGCGGTCAGGCTCGGACTCCGCGCCGGCAGCTTCGGTCAGCCCCGGTCAGGGCGGGCAGCGGGTCATTTTCGGGTTTCCGGGTCAACCCGAACCCGACCCGGTTTTTCAAACGGGTCGAAAACTTGAATTCAAACCCAAAATTTTCGGGTAGGGTCCGGGTCGGGTTTTCGTGTCGTGTCAAATATTGACAGCCCTACGGGGAGTTCCATTTCCAGAAATGGAGAAAAGACGGATAATCTTCCAGTTCGCAGACTTGTAATTTTTTGGAAGCTTTTTCTTGGCATCTTTTCATTTTTGGGTTCCTTATTTTGTTTTTAGCTGATTTTTGTTTTTCGTCTATGTAATTTTGGTATATTCTAATATACGGTATTGCTCCAAATTTTCCCAAAAAAAATTCGTGATTGATTTATCTATGTTGTCCCTCTCTCACTCGCCTTCTCCTGCATCCCTCTTCCCTTAATCTATGTCGTCCCTATCTCTCGCACTCTCCCTATATCTCTCTTCCCTTTTATTTTCTTGGTATTTTATCCTACACCCTAATATAAGGAGGAATTATTATGTTTGGAGTTGGGACCTAGCTCTACATTTACACTCCAATACAATACAATGCCACCATATGGTGGCCCAACAACCTGACAACCCAACCTAATAAAATTATGATATTTTTCATGTGTTTTTCAAATTTTTGCGTGGCCTACAACCCAACCTGGTCTAGATGCAAAAATTTAAGTTTTATGAAAAAGAAACCCGCATAAGCACCCTTAATATTAGGGTTTAGGATTTTAGAGGACTATTTTTGCCGCCTGAGATAGGATTTCTCCTCATAATAAAACTGAGATAGAATAGAGAGAAATAGGCTATGAAGATAGAAATCAGTTTGAAGGTCGTCAAATTCTACGAGGAGATGGAAGGTGTTATGCAAGACGTCCAGGAAGACTTACATCAGCGAATCATGGGAGATAAATCGGGGAAATTATCAGCAAATTTTAAACTCCAAAGATGTTTTACTATTTTTTGTAAATATTGAGTTTTTTGCTCCTCCGAAGTTCTATTGATATGCAAAAGCTTAAAATCAAGTTGTACAAGTTTAGATAAATCATATATTGTTGTGCATTATTACTATGTCATTTTGTTGTGTAGCATTATGTACCACTTTGTACATAGCGATACACATCTAAAGTAGTAGTATACTACTGTGTACTACTTTTGTGTACCATTGTGTATTGTTGTGTACCTCTTCTATATATCAATGTGTAATCAGTGGTACACAACGATACATAGCAAAAGTAGTAATACACAGATGTATACCGCTTCTCCGTGCGTTGTCGTGTATTTTTGTATACCAATGTTACTTTTTTGTAATGTCATGCTTATACATCAATATGTTCTCAATACATTTCTCTTATGCACATGGTGTTTATAATTTTGAGAAGGAAGCATACGATATGTATTTTCATTATGCTCATAATGTTCATTTTTGTGTTTGCAAATAACATCACAGTTACTTGCCTAATTCTAGGAAAATAATATCCAAGGACTTTGTATGTTCGAAAGCTGACTTTAAAAAGGGTTTTAACTTAAATTTTCAATCAAAATATCGAAAATCAAATACCAGAACGGGGTGTCCCACTATGATTAGATTTTTAATAGACGAAGATGGAGTTTGGATTGTGCAAAAATATATAGGGTGACACAATCACGAATTAGCTATGCCAAAAAATTAACATATGCTTAGATCATGTAGGAATATTAGTTATGAGAAAATATCAATTCTTAAATTAATGATAGAAGTCGGGATAAAAACCATTAATACTTTTACCTACCAAGTCGATGAAGTTAGAGGTTTAGAAAATGTTGGATTCTCTAAGAGTGATGTATTTAACTACATTCAGAAAGACAAAAGAGCGAAGATTGAGTATGGGGATACCAATTTCCCAATTCAACTATTCAAAGATCAACAAGTTGATGACAACATATTTGCATGAGACCAAATTAATGAAGATAATATATTGATGATTTTTTTAGGTTAATGGGTTGGGGAGAATATATTATAACTGCTTTGGAGATGTGATAATTTTTTATACTATTTATATACTTAATAAACATAATTTAGTTTGTACACCATTTATTGGAGTTAATAATCATTGGCAGAATAATATGTTAGTTGTGATCTTTCTGTCGAAGGAGACAACAAAAATATTTATATGGTTGTTTAAAACATATATACGAATAATGAGTGATAAATATCCCATAATAATATTTATTAATTAGGACCAAGCAATAACTAGGGCAATAGAGATTGTATTGCCTCAAACATGTCACAATTTCTGCAAATGGTACATCACCAAGAAGGCTCCATCCAAGGTGTGGTGCTTCAATAGCCACATGAATTTTAGAGGTTTATTTATAGGTGTTTAGGCAAGTATGATTCTAAGGAGGAGTTTAAAAGAACCTAGGTTAAAATGATCACTAAAGGGGGCCTCCACAGCCATGAGTGGTTAAAGGAGCTTTATAGGATCAGGAACAAGTGGTCAACAACATTCAATAAGAATTATTTTAACATTGGCATTCTTTCAACAATGCATAGTGAGTCCACTAACAATGTGTGCAATGACATTTCAAAGCTAACAAGTTCTATAACTGATGGTTTTATGGGCTTAGAGAAGGTGATAATGACTTGGCGTAAGAATGATCAGGATGAAGATTTCAAATGTTGCCAATTTGAGATAGTACCTTTAATAAAAAGTAGTCCAATACTAAAACAAGTTGTCCAATTTTATTCATAAAAATTGTATTTATTTTTTAAGAAGAATTTTTACAGGGTATGGGTGGAATGAGGAGAAAAAATGGTATATGTTGGTTGCAATTAATGACATGACTGAAAATATAAACTTGATCATGGATGGCAAGATAAATAACCATAAGTTTGTAGGCAACACAAGGTGGGATTAAAAAATAGAAAGATTCATTAAACTGCAAGCTTAAAGACATCTCTAATGTAAGATTGAAGAGTCGCTGAGAGAAGAGAAAATATAAAATAAGGAAACCTGAGGACTTAGCCACTATAAAAGAGCAGTGTTCACCAGTGAGTCAAGTGAAGTTCTCAAAAATACTTGAATGCTTCATTGATGGATACATTCTTGGGCTATCAACCATCCAACCGATACCAAAATATGTAAGAATATTGAACACATTTTTGTATAAGGTCACTGAGACAAATCCAATCCATAGGATCTATTTAGACCCTAGATCTATCTTGACCCTAGGATTTATCAAGACCCTAGATCTATCCAGACCCTAAGATCTACACAAACCATTGGATTTATTCAGACCCTATATTTACCCAGACCCTAGGAACAATCAAGATCATAAATCAAACTAAATTTAAATCCAGATTTCAAACCTATCTAGACTTTAAATTTACCTAGATCTTAATTTTAGCTTAAACCTTGATCCAGCCTCCAATCTAGCTTCAACCTTATCCAATCACTTATGATCATCCAAATGATCAAAAATAATTTGGATAATTTAATTCTAATCATTCAAATCCAAAACCCAATTCAAACCTAGAAATCCAGACCAAAATCAAAGGTTCAAAGGCCCTATCCATAAAGTTTTTTCTAGTGATTTTTCAAACACTTCAAACCCCAATCAAATGATTCCAAATTTATGATCTATAAAATGCATACTGATTAAGCATGCCCTTAGGGTCTACCCTCTATATTTGAGAACAATATGAGGCCTCTAATCCCATAAAGTAGATTGAAATCCAAAGGTTATAAAACCTTCAAATATTTATGACATGTGTCACTCAACCTATCCGCTAATAGAATTTGATCTTGGAGCCTTTTCCAAATCCTGTTACAACATCTAGACCCTTAATTATGATTTATTGAGTAGTAAAATGCATTTTTGTGAACCTACTTTGAACCCTACTCGGCTAGGAGTCAAAATGACCAAAATGCCCCTTTAGGACAATTTTGGAGTTTTCCATAGACTTCAACATTGAAAGTTCGTTAGGGATGTTAAGCCCTATAGAATTGGCCCGAGGCTAACCAAGAGGGGGGGAATTGGTATTTAAAAATTTCTTTAAGCAAAGCACAAATATCATAAACAAAATCACCACCAAAATAAGTGTGGAACAAAATAAATGCAGAAGCAGTAAAAACAGGAACACAAGGGTTTATAGTGGTTCGGTCAACTCGACCTACGTCCACTCCCCGGAGGCGCCCTCCGAGTATTGCACTACAATCGTGACTCTCCTTTAGCCCCCCACAGCTAGGTGGACAAGCCCTTACAAACACCTCCTTTCTGCCTCCCCCGGCAAGGAAGAGATTCTCCCTCCTTTTGCTTCCTCCTGAAGTAGGCAGAGAACCTCGATCGATCGCTGAAGCTTACCTCTCCCAACCTCTCCAAGGACAAGAGAATCTAGGTAGAAGAAGTAGAACAATGCTTGGAGCAACCCTTGTGAATCCTTTCACAAGCTGCCCCTCATATGATCCTCTCTCTCTCTCAAATCCTTGGGGTGACTTGTAGAGTATCTCCAATCTCTAGGCAAGGTGTGAGAAGGTCCATCCCTTTCCTCCAGATCTATATTTTCTACTCCTTGGGTGACATCTCCTACTCCTTCAATGTTTTGGTGACATACTCCCTTCTCCAAATTTTCTACTCCAGTGCTAATCTCTTCAACATCATCATCATCCTCAACTCCATGCTTTTTAGGATCAGACTCATCGAATACTACATGTGTAGTCTCTTCCACCATCAAAGTCCTCTTGTTAAACACCCTAAAAGACTTCCCAACACTAAAATATCCCAAGAATACTCCTTCATCAGATTAGGATCAAATTTTCCTAAGTGAGACTTCCCATTGTTGTGAATGAAACTTTACAACCAAAGACATGAAGGTGGGAAAGACTGGGTGTCCTACCCTTAAGGATCTCATAGGGTGTCTTGTCTAGTTTGGATCTAACATTCACCCTATTCAACACATAACAAGCTGTGTTAACCGCTTCAGCCCAAAAGTATTTTGGAAGTGAATACTCAGCAAGCATGGCTCTAGCGGCTTCCACCAAGGTTCAGTTCTTCCTTTCAGCTACCCCGTTCTGCTGAGGGGACCCAGGAGCTGAGAAGTTGTGGTTAATCTCCTTATCCTCAGAAAAATCTCCAAATCTTTCATTCTCAAACTCTCCCCCATGGTCACTATGGATAGTCAAGATCTCACAACCTAGTTTTTTTTACTCCAAGTAGAAAATGTTCTAAACTCTTCAAAAGACTCATTTTTATGTGAAAGAAATCTAGTCCAAGTGAACCTTGAGTAGTCATCAATAATCATAAAACCATAGACTTTCCCTCCCAAGCTGGCAGTGCTAATGGGTCCAAACAAATCCATGTGAAGGACTTCTAAAGGTCTAGAGGTGCTAATGTTCTTAATGGGGTGAAAAGTGGAGTGGACTTGCTTTCTTAGTTGGCAAGCATCACAAAGGTGGTCTTTTGAAAACTTGAGTTTGGGGACACCTCTAACTAGGTCTTTTTGGGTCACTTTCCTAAGGGTTTTCATACTTGCATGACATAATCTCCGGTGCCATAACTATGAATCATCAACAACAATTTTTAAGCAAAAAGATGCAGCGCATTCAATGTTATTTAAGTCAAGCATGTACACATTGTTGATCCTCTTTCCCTGCAAAATAGTGTTGTTACTTAAAATTACAATGCATGAATTTGCAAAGAATTATACGATGAAGCTTTTGTCACAGAGTTGATTGATCCTGAGTAGGTTATTCTTTAATCCATCTACAAGCAAAACATTTTCAATCATAAGGTTCTTAGAATTACCAATTATACCTGAACCTACCATCTTCCTGGTGGTGTTGTCTCCAAGAGTAACCTTGCTTCCAGTCCTGGACTCCAGCAAAATAAATTGATTGGCATCACTAGTCATATGTCAAGAGCATCCGCTGTCCAAGTACCACATACTCTCACGAGGCCTTTTGTGAGAGCCCACCTATAAAATCATCAAATGTTAGATTTAGGAATCCAAGCAGGTTTGGGTTCCTTCTTATGAAAAGTAGAATGCAAAGCATGTGTGGTATGCTATGAATCATGCACCTTGGGTCTCCACACTCAATGTGTACTATGGTGAACAGTGCAAGTGTGTGAGATATGTCCTAGCATGCCACATAAAAAGCATCTAATACCTGGAAATGGGTTTCTTAAATGGCTTGAGTTATAATGCCTCTTTCTAGGTTTTGGCTTTTGATTAAGTGTTGGTGTCATCCAAATTTTCTTAAGTGTATCCTTGGTACTTTTTAAGACATCATTATCAATCCTCAGGTTTTTCTTTATCTCTTTAGATTTCTTAAAATCAGATTCAAGTGAGGTGTGTGTGACTTTTAGTGACTCATGCTCTTCAATTAATTCACAATGCTTTTTGTTTAACTCATCAAATTCATCAAGCAGAGCCATATGATTTGAATCAATTATTGAGTCATCTTTAGTCATAATTGCATGCTTTTTTTGTAAGTTCAAAAATTACAGTTTCAAGCTAGCATGAGTTTTCTTAAGTTTCCTATATGATGCATGAATTTTTTCAGAAATTTCAAGGAGTTGATCGTAAGAAAGTTCACATACCTCTTCTTGATCAAGATTATCGTCTGCCATCAAGCACAAGTTTGTTGTCTCATCTTCTGGTTCCGTCTCTGATGAATCCAACGCAGAATCCACCCAAAATACTTTTTGAAGTCTCTTTTTGTTCTTTCTGAATTTGGATTTCTCCTCACTCTTTTCCTTGCTTGTGTGCGTCTTAAGTGTAGGATAATCAGCTTTCACATGTTCGGGCTTCTTGTATTCATAACAAACCACATTAGACGATCCTTTAGAATATTTGTTATCCTTACCTTTTCTCCAATGATGCTTTTGCTTCTTCCTTAGAAAGCTTCTAAATTGCCTTGTGATTAAGGCAAATTCATTGCTTTCAGACCCGGAAGAGTCAGAGTCTGATTTGTGTGCCTTCAGTGCCACCGTTTTCTCCTTTCTTTTTTCACCTGCATCAAGATTTCTTTGATTCACTCCTTGCTCGTAAGTAATGAGTGAGCCAAGTAAGTTGTCAATCGAATACGTATTCAAATCTTTAGATTCAGTGATTGCAGTTATTTTAGCATCAAAAGACGAAGGCAAGCATCTCAAAATCTTGTTCACTTTTTCATAGTTTAAAAGTTCTCTTCCTAAGGCATGCAAAGAAGTAACAATCTGAGTAAATCTCATATACATTTCAGAAATTGATTCATGAGATTTCATATGAAAAAGTTCGTAGTCATGCAAGAGAATATTCAAATGGGATTGTTTAACTTCATTAGTGCCTTCATAAGTGATACACAATTTATCCAAAATTTCTTTACCAGTTTTGCAAGTGGAAACATGCATGTAGTCTTCTGATTTTAAAGCACAGAAAAAGTAATTAAGATATTTCGCATTTAATTGAGCCAAATCCCTATCATCTAAAGTCCATTCAGTAAAAGGAAGTGGAACAGTAATGCTGTTAAGTTAGCAGTTGGAGGTGTGTAACCATCCTTAATAAGCATCCACATGCGATAATCAGTAGATTGTAAAAAAGTAGACATGCGAGTTTTCCAAAAGTCAAATGGGATATTATCAAACAAAGGTGGTCGGGTAATAGAATACCTTTCTACAGTATTACGATTTCCGTAGTTAGCCATGGATCAAAAATTCAAAAAGTTTTCAAACTTTAATTTTTGAATCGGGCTCTGATACCACTTGAAAGTTTGTTAGGGATGTTAAGCCCTATAGAACGGGCCCGAGGCTAACCAAGAGGGGGGGGGTGAATTGGTATTTAAAAATTTCTTTAAGCAAAGCACAAATATCACAAACCAAATCACCACAAAAATAAGTGCGGAAGAAAATAAATGTGGAAGCAGTAAAAATAAGAACACAAGGGTTTATAGTGGTTCGGTCAACTCAACCTACGTCCACTCCCCGGAGGCACCCCTTGAGTATTGCACTATAATAGTGACTCTTATTTAGCCCCCCACAGCTAGGCGAAGAAGCCCTTACAAACACCTCATTTTTGCCACCCCCGACAAGGCAGAGAACCTCCCTCCTTTTGGTTCATCCTGAAGAAGGCAGAGAACCTTGATTGATCGCTGAAGCTTACCTCTCCCAACCTCTCCAAGGATAAGAGACTCTAGGAAGAAGAAGTGGAACAATTCTTGGAGCAACCCTTGTGAATCCCCTCATAAGCTCCCCCTCACAAGATCCTCTCTCTCTCTCCCTCTCTCTCTCTCCTTTAGATTTTCTCAGGTCAAGACAGCAGCCAAGGATTATCAAAATCTTGAACTAAAGCTCTTATAAAGAAGAGCTCAAAATAGCTCATTAATTTCAAATTGCCGACCTTATCGTCCAGAACGATACGAATATCGTCCTGTATGATCAGTATAAATCTCAAATGATCAACCAGAACACCGCTCTGAAAATGAACTGGACGATTGAAAATTGGCTTGATCGTCCAGGCTGATCTCATGATCATCTTGTATGATCAGTTCAAATTAGAGGAAAATCATCCAGAGCATCGCCCTGAATTCGAGCTGTCCGATTATGATCGGCCAGAACATCGCCATGAATTTGTGCTGGCTGATATTTATCGTCCAGGAGTAACTAAGGGTTTTTTGAATAGATCGTCCTGGCCGATCCTATGATCATCCAAGACGATGTGATCATATCAATCATCCTTAATTACTTCCTTGATTCCTGGATCACTTTAGGCATAATTATGTAATATCGTCCTGGCCGATATCACTATCGTCCTGGCCGATTTCCAAAAGTACAGAATACCTAAATTGATCATGGTGGCTATTTCTTTCTGTATTGAGCATATAGTCTTGGCCAATATAAGTATCGTCCAGGCCGATCAGTTAATTACGGCTGCCTTAACTAAGAAATCCTGATTAGAACTTCTATTTTGAACTAGATCGTCCAGGACGGTGTAAATATCGTCTGGGACGATATGAGTAAAAACAGAAATTCTATATCTCTCAAGTGTGTGTAGGGCTACTTAGCATCAACCACTTCAAAGATTACAATAGACTCCAGAAAGGGAAAAAGAAAAATACAGACTTACTCAACCCTAATCTTCCCAATCTTGAGCTGGTTCCGATTTTCGTTTGATCTTTGATTCCTAAAATGTCAGTAGTAACAGGCAGTTGAAGAAAAGTAAGAGTGTTTGCCAATCATCAAAACATAGTCCATGAAACTGAATTTGTAACAAACATGGACATTTTAAATTAAGCCTTAGAACATCTCCCAATGAATCCTAATCACCAGTAGGATTACAATGGACTCAAGCCTAGCCCTGGATCAACTTGGTTGACCAAGTAAACCTAGGTTAACACAATGGCCCTTTAAGAGCTAAATTATTATTTTGACTATTTAAACCATACTGACCCTTGAATCCACATCCACTAGACCCCATTTATCAAACCAAATCTTTTGAGCCTAAATATAGACCGTAAGTCAACCTAGTTGACCAAGTCAACCTAGGTTGACCACCTTAACCCTTAAGTCCTTGCAACATTGAATCAAACCCCAAGTCAATACAAAACCCATTTAAACTCCTCTGATCACATTCCCTAATGGTTTTGTTTTTTTTGTATCCACTAACCAGTCACCATTTGACTTGGTTAACTTTGCCTAGACTTTATCAAACATGGCCAATTTAAATTAATCTAGGGTTTATATTCAAACATAATTCAATCAAGCTTTTCAAATCTCAAAGACCCTTCTATCACATGTTTTAGACTTATCTAAATCCAACATGACTCATATCATGGTCATTTTGGCCAAGTCAATCCCATATTATTTGGTCAAACAATGTTAAGCCCTCTTATATCATTTAAACCTTGTCTTTCCAATCTCAAACCCCCTCTATTTCATTTAACCAGCTCAACACTTCCCTCATATGCCACCTCATCAGTTCACTTGAATGTTGACTAGTTAACATAGTCAAAAATCAAGTGAATGGGTCAAAATAGTCAAATATCCCTTATAACACATTGCACTTCAAACCCATTTGATTCCAACAGCTTAATCATGGTTTAGAATCTTCTAAGAAAACCCTAAACCATGCCTTAATACCTATATTAGCCTTAAGCAACTCCTAATTCTCCCCATGTGTTGCAAAGGACAAATCCCTTTCCACATCACATGTCCTTTTTGTCCTTTGATTCTCTGACCCCTAATAACTCCAAGGCACGTGGAAGGCATCAATAGAGCTCACCAATTGATCTTGACTGTCTAATCAATTTAGAGAACCTAAAATGGGCCAAAGAGATAAAAAGGGATCTCATTCTTTGACATGACTCTCCCTCACTATCCAGAGCTTCTCAATCCTAGCCCATAGTTTTTTCAAGCTTCTAACAAACTCCTCAACACTTTCCAAGCCCGATCCAATTAGTTAAAGCAGCCATCGATGAGCCTCCAGCTACCACTACCTATCCAAGGCATAATAACTCATAATGAAAAGCTTTTCATACTATGGATCATTTTAATGGATTATACATAGACAATCTACAAGCTTAAAGAGCCCTTAATAATCTAGATCCATCAATCCTATCATGGTAAAAAGCTAACCCTAATTTAGGACACTTAGCTTAAAATAGATTTTTATTAATTGATCGAAACACTTCTCTCAGCTCGCAATGTCTTTATGCTCTAGTGATTTGAGGTGATTTAAGGTTTTGCTCTCTCTCTTCCTCTCTTCACTCCTGGAATCATTTGTTTAGTTTTTTAATAGTGATTTCTTCCCCATTTGTTTGATCGGTATGTCTTATGATTTGTTTTGAGGTGTTTTCGCCTTTGCTGGTTCTGGGAGATGACGTCCCTAGCATCATCTAACCCAGCTCCTTCATTTCCTGATGGGAAATCGCGATCTTTTAAGGACATCTTGGTGAGTGCTTCATCAACTTCTGCTAAATTTAATTTTATGTAAACTTCTTTTAAAGCATATTTGTCCTTAATGTTTGATGACTCCGTTGTCTAGTAGCTTGCTATGCCTTTTACTCATTATTTGGTTGGTAAGTTTGTTCTTCGACGCCCTAGTTTGGATGTTATTCAAAAGTTTTTGGTCAGCCTCAAGCTTTCTAGCTCTTTTTACATTGGCTTGTTAGACCCGCATCATATTACAATTCAACTTAGTAACGATCTCGATTATAGTCACATTTTTTAAGGAGATCTTACTACATACAAGCTTTTCAAATGAGATTACTGAAATGGACTCTAGATTTTGATGTTCGGGAGCAATCTCCTATATCCCCTATGTGGATATCATTCCTGAACTTGTATCTTCATTTTTTTAATTCTCAAATCCTATTTGGTTTGGCTTCGATCTTTGGTAGGCCGCTGCAGACCGACCAAGCTATGACAGCTATCTCTAAGCCATTTGTGGCTCATATTTTAGTTAAGTTGGATATTTCTAAGAAGCATCCTAAAAAAATTTGGATTGGTTCAGAATTGAATGGGTATTTCCAAAAAGTGGGAATTAAAAACTTAACCCATTTTTTGTTCTCATTGTAAGATGCATGGTCATGGGTTAAATGAATGTTTTAGATTACATCCCCAACTTCAAAAAGAGATGGTTACAACCAAACCGCCACATGGGAATGTTGCCCCTTCAGTTGACCTTGATATTATGAAACCGAATATGGTTGTGGTTGAGGGTAATGGTTTTCATATGTAGTTTATTATTGACAAACATATTCCTGACGTGGTTGAGGGTAATGTTACTAATGTGAAGGATGCTATAGAGGACCCAATTTTATGTACCTTAACTCATAATGAACCACATTCCATCCATAATGATGATTTGAGTTATGACCAGGGAGCAAATCCTCATTCTATCTCTTCTTTTAATAATGACTGTCAAAATATGGATGAGCAAATGTTGGCTATTACTGCCAATCAAAATAATTCTTCATCTTCATCTATTACACGTTGTGTTATTAAAAATTTTTTGCTTAAAATTGATATCAAGATGTTAAATAATAATTTCTCTAATATGGTGCCTACTCAAACTATTATTCTTGCTTAAGAGGAAGGCCAAATCTATATGGTGGAAGGTAATGTTGGTTGTGACTTAAGAAGAAAAACTAATATAGAGGATGGCTGTATCTTTGAGGAGGGTGAATTACAATAGGAGGTTAGACAAAAAGATTTGACCAATAATAGTAACCTTCCCTTAAACTCTCATTATCATATTGATTCATTTACCGATACAGAGGATATAGATATTATGGCTAAATGTTTTGATGAAGATTATAATGACACAAGTTATATCAAGTTTCATAATAGGAGAGGTAGGAAGAACAAGAACATCATTTTAGAATTGCTTAGAACCACCCATTCGTATGCTTCTCATTAATTATGTTTTTATGTTTACTTCTATTATTTGGAATATTAGGGGCATTGGGTGTCCCTCTTATAGGTTACAAGTTAAGAACTTATGCCATATTTACAACATTTCTATTCTTGTTTTTCTTGAACCTTTTATTTCTTCTGCTAAATTGGCTAATACTTCTCAATTTTTGGGATTTAAGTATGCTATTTTGAATGTTACTAATAAGATTTGGATTTTATGGAAGGATCCTATTAAGATTGATGTTATTGGTGATTTCACTCAAGTGATACATTGTAATGTAGAAGTTTTAAATTTCATTATTGTGCCTCTTTTTATTTATGGTTCTTCTCTAGGTATACTATGAAATTATTATGGGATTAACTTAGTAACTTTCACAGTATTTTGTAATTACCTTGGCTTGTTGGTGATGATTCTAACACTATTATTAAACCTTTTGAGCATATAGGGGGCTCTTCTCATTCCTATGGGTCTATAAAGGATTTTAGTAACATGATTATGGACTATAATTTAATTGATAATTGTTTCTCTGGTAATAAATTCACTTGGAACTGGGGTCACTTAGGGCAATGATTGGATAGAGTGTTATTTAATGATTTTTGGCTTAACTCTTTCAATGTTATTACTATCGAGTATCTTAGCAGGACTCTCTCTGACAACTCTCCCTTGTTAATTAGACTTAAGATAAGGCAAATTAACTCTTCCCCTCAATTCAGATTTCAAAATGTGTGGTTGCTTCATGAGTCTTTTTTTGGTTTGGTTCAGGATAATTTCCAAGCTTCGTTACATCATGATAACTCTATCTTTGGCATGAGGAGATTTTGGTTTAAGTTAAAAAGACTTAAGCAAGTTTTAAATTAGTGGAATCATAATATTTTTAAAATTCATTTTACTAATATTATGGAAGCCGAGCAGCAAGTGAATAATTTTGAGACTACTTATCAAGTTAATCCTTCTGATGCTAACTTCAGCTTACTAAGGGATGCTAAAGATTGCCTTTTAAAATTACAAGCATAGGAGAAGACTTTTTAGAAACAAAAAGTCATTGCTAAACATCTTGTTGAAGGTGATAATAATACCAAATATTTTCATGCCTTGGTTAAGAGAAAATGGGCCAAAAATTATATTAAAAAAATTCATCGGGAGGATAGGTCTATGATTGAGGATAGCTTAGAGATTGCTAATTTAGTGGTTCAACATTTTAAAAAACTTTTCAACAAGGATTTTACTTTTGATCATATTGATAATTCTTCTATTATTCCTAACCTTATATCTCAAGAGGACAATGAGTTCCTTTCTAAACCTCCTTCTTTAGAAGAAGTTAAAGAGATTGTTCATGACATGAATGGTGATTATGTGGCTAGGCCGGATGGCTTCACCGCTAAGTTTTTTTTTAGAAGTCCTGGCTGAAAGTTTGTTAGGCATAATAAGCCATATGAATCAGCCCAAGGCTAACCAAGAGGGAGGGGGGGGGGGGGGGGGGGGGGGGGGGGGTTGGTGTGACTTGGTAACTTAAAAATCTTTAAAGCAAAACACAAAACTCAAACTAAAATCACCATAAAAAAAAAATTAAAGTGTAAAAAATTAAATGCGGAAGCAGTAGAAAAAGAACATTAGGATTTATAGTGGTTCAGTCAACTCAACCTACGTCCACTTCCCGGAGGTGCCCTCCGAGTATTACACTACAAACGTGACTCTCCTTTTTCTCCCACAGCAAGGAAGGGAAGCCCTTACAAAAAGTCCTTTCTGCCGACCCCAGCGAGACAAAGAACCCAACTCCTTTTGCTTCCTTCTGAAGCAGGCAGGAACCCAACTCCTTTTGCTTCCTCCTGAAGCAGGTAGAGATCCATGATCGATTGCTGAAGAAGACTTCTCACAACCCTCAAAGGACAAGAGACTATGGTGGAAGAAGAAGAAGTGGAACAATGCTTGGAGCAACCCTTGTGAATCTCCCTCACAAGCTCCCCCTCATAAAATCATCTCTCTCTCCCTCTCTTTCCCTTTCCTCTAGGCTTTCTCAATTAAAGACAATAGCAAAAGATTACATCTAGGGTAGATCAAGAGATCTTAAATAGTAGAGCTTTGGAATAGCTGTTATTTTATTCAAACTAACTTTATCGTGTAGGCCGATAGGGTTATTGGTCTGGCCGATCAAAGTAAATTTTTCTCAATCAGCCCGATCGGTTTGGGACGATTAGATAATTTTTGGTAATATTATTCGGGTTGATAGTATGTCATCCTGGATAATTAGTTCAATTCCGAGGAGAATTATCCTGAACATCGCCCTGAATAGAAGCTGGCCAATGTCAATCATCCATGACATCATCTCGGTCGATCTTGCGATTGGCCAAGCCGATGTGATCGTCCAATTAGCCTTTATTACTTTCCTTAATCACCAGATTAATTTAGGTATAATTGTGTTTCATCGTCGAGGCCAATTTAATAGATCATCCTGGCCGATGTCCAAAAATAACTAATGCCTAAATAGTTCTGGTGGCTGATTCTTTCTGATTTGAGCCTATCATCCCATATAATATTGTCCGGGCTGATTGGCTTAATGATGGCTGCCTTAATCATGATGCCCTGATTATGGTTTATACTTTTGAATTGATCATCTAAGCCGATATAAATATCAACAATCTCCCCCTTTTTGATGATGGCAAACACACAACAAATAATTTTTAAGTAGTTAAGATAACAGTGTACTAGAAATAGTGCAAACATAGAGAAAATTAAATATCAAAATAGTATAAGTACAAACATACTACTCCCCCTTTTGACATCTCAAAAAGGAGGAGATAAACAAAAAACAATGTAAAAACTAAATAGTAGAAGAAAAATAGAAACTAATCAACATAAAAATAGAAACAAACTAAAAGAGAAACTAGTAAAACGAAGGGCCATGATCATCTGAAGGAGGAGGTGGTGGTGGAGGCTGCTGGAAGTAGCTAGTCAGTGAAGCAAACTGTGTACCAAACTAGGCTATGTCTTGGTCATACTGCTACTGCTGGTGTGCAACGTAGGTGTCAAAATGGGCTAAGTCCTCCGTGCGGTGCTGCTTGTAGCGGGCTATGTCCTCAGTATGTTACTGCTCCTGTACAGTAACGTAAATGTTGAATTAGGCCTCCCACTGGTCAAAACACTATACCAACTGGTCCAGCTGAGAGTCCTGGCGGAGCAGAATAGGTGCTGAAGCCTCCTCTTCCTCCACCTAAGCTTCCCCGTCCCCTGGGTTGAGACGAGTACAATGAAGAGTTTGAAAGAAAATGTTAGAGTAGAAAGCAGATTGATGGTTTGATGGAGCAGGATATTAGAGGTTATATTTAGATTCTAAGACATAAGAAATGATATGCCCTAGGGCTAGATTAGGTTTCCTCCTATGACCTGGATTCCGAATGGTAGTAAGATGGTCGATATAGCAGAACATCAGGTCAGTTGCATTGAATTCATGATGTGCTAAAATGTAATAGGTGGTGAATAAAAGAAGGGGAGTGATGTGAACATGATCACCAACCGTAGGAATTATCAAAGTGCGAAGGACGTGCTGGACGGTCCTAGCATCTTTGAGTAAGGTGCCATTCTCGCCCATGTGAAAATGAGCATTAGAGTTACAAAAAAAATGATTGGTCGTAGCCCAGTCAAAATCAGGATCAGAATACACGGTGTGAGGTTTATCCCCTGTGGTTGAAAGCTACAAAAATCTCTGCATAATCTTGATATGTGATCTTGATAGGGCGTCAATTCACATATGAGCCAAGTGAAGTAAAAGCAGTATTAATACGGAGACTTAAAAAGAACTCATAGAGCAATTCAGAATTGAATGGGATAGCAAGAATCAGAAGAAAGCACAAGGAGGTATGGGCAAATAAGTCTAGTACCAGATAAGAGAGAAAAGTTAGATTGACTATCCGGGAAACTGTGATTCCCGCCTTCTTATAGCGTTGGTAGGCAGCTTGATCATCCGCCTCCAGGAAATGAGGGTCTAAAGTGGCCCTCGAGGAACTTATGGATAGGTGACGAGAGCGCTTTCCTCCAGCCATTTTCATGAAATAGCAAGAAAACATAAATCAGGAAGTAAGGAGAAGAATTTGGTGTGAAGAAAACGGCTGGGAGGGTTCAGTTTATAAAGAATCGGCCAGATCGATCGCAAGTTCGTCCATGCCGATATGGTTCAATAATTGCGTATAGGCCGATTGGTCAAAAATGCGGTCCTATCGTCCAGGCCGATCATATATCGGTTGGGCTTATTAGATACATGTAATTATCCTAAGGAGTCAGGCCGAACGACCATTGAAAAAGTAAATTGTCCGGGCCGATTCAATGGATCGTCTAAGACGATGTCCAATAATGGATCATACCGGCTAACTTTAAAATGTTTAAATCATGTGCCACGTGTATTGGACAGGCCTAACAGGTGGATCGTCCAGGCCGATTGTCAGAAAATGGATCATCCCGGCTAATTTTAAAGATTTTAAACGTACATCCACGTGTATCATACAGGATGAACACATGGATCAATCAGGACGATTTTCCATGAAGATGATAACATTGTTCAATCCGAAAAATAGATCAGCCAGGCTGATCATTGAAGAAGAAGATGAACAGATCATCCAGGCCGATAATGGATCATCCAGGATGATCAAAAGCAGAAAATTAAAACATTCGGTAGAGGGAAGTTTAAAGAGTAAATTGACCGGATCGTCAAGTCCAATAGAGGTATCAGTTGGGATGATGTGAAAAAGTTGAGAATCAGAGGATAAATGGAGATGATCAAAGAAGGCCCAAAAGCATCAAAATCAAGTGAAAACGATAAAAAATATGATACGAAAAAGACATAAACACGAGCAAAGACAAGGATTTTTTATTTTTAAAGGTATGAACATAATAAAATTTCCAGGTGATTGAATTTAAGGATTTGTAAGACCAATGTGTTAACATCGATGAAATAAAAAAAAAGGTAGAATATCCGATCCTACAAACCCTTGCTCGGACTTCTATTAGGGAAAAATCATCTTTTGAAAACAAGAGACCTAACTCAAAAAAAATAATTGGATAAGAAAAAAGGTCCATTCAAAACTTGGTTTCAAATAAATATCTTATAGAATAATATACCAAAGTGATTTATCACAATCATAAAATTTGAAATCAAGCCTTTGAAAATATCAAGTGACACATGATTTCTTCTAAAATTTAAAAGTTTTTAAAGGAGAGGGAAGATTTTCTTTTGTGGGCTCAGTTTATGCCTCTTATCAATTTGATTGGTGCACTTTGCGTATCTTTTAATTTTTGATACACTTTGTGTATTTTTTCAATTTTTGGCGATCATTGCACATCTTTTGTTTTGGCATCATTGGCCACTTTTTATTATTTTTTCCAAGCTAGATCCCTTTTTAAAAAATCTTAAATATTCTAAGTTGTGAGTATATCTTCTAGTTATTAGATAAGAAAATCTCACTCTCTAATAAAGGGAAGAATAAACCACAAAACATAATCAAATTCATATGATAAATGCAACATCAAGATTTCAAAGAACTTAAAAGTAATATGAAGACTTTTGAATATTATATATATAAGGTAGATTACTATAGCAAGATAGAAAATATCTTAATTACAAAGTCTAGTTGTTAATTTGAGATAAACTTTTGATTAGAAAAGAAAATTACAACACTAAAAGAGGTTAGAGGGAGGGAAATAATCAACGGTGTTTCTCTCATTAACTGATTTAGGGATGTTTAGACACTGACTATACAAAACCAAATACCAAAAATATCATCTCAATAAAAAACATTTAAAGATGGAACAACAAGAAAACCAACAAGCATAGAAAGCAATAATAATCAACAGAGTAGTAAACAAGCAATCTAGAATTTATTAAGCAGCAAGTTTAAGCAAATGTGAGCCGAGTGCCTTCGCTGTCCAAGTATCATATGCTTTCATGAGGTCTTTGGTGAGAGCAATCCTGCAAAATCATCAAACATCAGATTTAAGAACCCAAACAGACTTGGGTCCCTACTTATGAAAAGAAGAATGCAATGCATTTGTGTTATGTTGTGAATTATGCAATTTGGGTCTCCACACTCAATATGTACTACGGTGAATGGTGCAAGTGTGTGCTGTGTCCTAACATGACACATAAAAAACATCTAATACCAGGAAAATGATGCATTAATCTATTTGAGTTATAATGCCTCTTCCTAGGTTTTGGCTTTAGATCAAATGTGGGTGTCATCCAAATTTTCCCAAGTGCATTTAATTCAGCTTTAAACTTTGAGTTAGCACTTTCTAAAGCATCTCTCATATTGTGCTCCCTCTGTTCAGATTTATCAATGTATGTCTTAGAATCAGATTCAAGTGAGGTGTAAAATGCTTTTAATAAATCATGTTTAATAATCAATTTAGAGTATTTTTTATTCAATTCATCAAACTCATCAAGCAAAGACATGTGATTGCTATCAATTTGGAGGTGATCTTTAATCAAAATTTCATTCTATTTTGTAAATTCAAAAACTCCAATTTCAAACTAGCATGAGTTTTCTTAAGTTTTCTATATGATGCATGAATTTTCTCACAAATTTCAAGTAATTGATCATAGGTTGGTTGACATACATCTTCTTGGTCAGATTGTTCAAGATGATCATCAGCCATCAAGCACAAGTTTGTGGTTTCTTCCTCTGCCTCAGTCTCAGAGGAATCAGATGCAGATTCTGTCCAGAATGCCTTATGGACTCGCTTCTTATCCTTCTTGAACTTAGATTTCTCCTCACTCTTTTCTTTGCTTGAGTGATCCTTAAGTGTAGGACAATCAGCTTTGACATGCCCAGGCTTCCTGCATTCAAAATAAACAACATTACAAGAACTTTTTAAATTTTTGCTATCCTTACCTCTTCTCCAATTCTGATGATGCTTATGGCTTTTCCTTTGAAAGTTTTTTAATTGCCTAGTGATGAAGGCAACATCATCAATTTTAGACATGGAAAAATTTATATTTTTTTATTGGCCTTCAGTGTTATAGTTTTCTCCTTCTTTTTCTCACCTACATCCAGATTTCTTTGGTTCACTCCTTGCTCATAAGCAATGAGTGATCCAAGTAAGCTATCAATCGAATAAGTATTCAAATCTTTGGATTCAGTAATTGCAGTAATCTTAGCATCAAAGGAAGAATGCAAACATCTCAAAATTTTATTAACCTTTTCAAAATTCGTGAGTTCTCTTCCTAAAGTATGTAATGATGTAAACTTTTGAGTAGATCTCGTATACATATAAAAAATTGATTCATGAGGTTTCATATGGAAAAGTTCATAATCATGCAATAAAAAATTCAATCAATATTGCTTAACTTCATTAGTTCCTTCAAAAATAATACACAATTTATCCTAAATCTCTTTACCAGTTGTGCAAGTTGAAACACGCATGTAATATTCAAATTTTAAAATATAGAAAAAAATAGTTTAAGCATTTTGCATTAAGTTGTGCTAAATCCTTTCAATCAAACGTCCATTCAGTAAAAGGAACTTCAATATTAATTCCATTAAGTTCACGAGAAGGTGGTGTATAGATTTCTTTAACAAGCATCCACATATGATAGTCAATCGATTATAAAAAAATAGACATGCTAGTTTTCCAAAAATCAAAAGGAATATTGTCAAACAAAGGTGGTCAGGTAATAGAATACCCTTCCATAGTATTATGATTACCAGAGTTAGCAATGGTACAAAATTTAAAAATTTTTTAAACTTTGTTTTTATGAATCCCACTCCGATACCACTTGAATGTTCATTGGGGATGTTAATCCCTATGAACCGGCCTAAGGCTAACCAAGAGGGGGGGTGAATTGGTAATTTAAAAATCTTTAAAGCAAAGCATAAAACTCAAAACAAAATTACCACAAAAAAATTAAAGTGCAAAAAATTAAATAAGAAAGCAGTAGAAAAAGAATACAAGGATTTATAGTTGTTCAATCAACTCGATCTACGTCCACTCCCCGGAGGCGCCCTCCGAGTATTGCACTACAAACATGACTCTCCTTTTACTCCCACAGCAAGGCAGAGAAGCCTTACAAAAACTCATTTATGCCGACCCCAGCGAGGCCGAGAACCCAACTCCTTTTGCTTCCTCCTAAAGCAGGCAGAGAACCCAACACTTTTTGCTTCCTCTTGAAGCAGGAAGATAACCCATTTCCTTTTGCTTCCTCCTGAAGTAAGCATAGAACCTTGAATGATTACTGAAGAAGACCTCTCATAACCCTTCAAGGAAAAGAGACTATGGTGGAAGAAGAAGAAGTGGAACAATACTTGGAGCAACCCTTATAAATCTTCCTCACAAGCTCCCCCTCACAAAATCCTCTCTCTCTCCTTCTCCTCTAGGCTTTCTCAGGTCAAGACAGCAGTAAAAGATTACATCTAGGGTAGAGCAAGATATCTTAAATAAAAGAGCTTCAGAATAACACTTATTTTATTCAAACTAACTTTATCATCCAGGCCGATAGGGGTATCAGCCTGGCCGATCAGAGTAAATTTTGCTCAATCATTCTGGTCGGTTTGAGACGATTAGATAATTTTTGGTAATATCATCAAGGCTGATAATATGTCATCCTGGATGATTAGTTCAATTCCGAGGAGAATTCCCCTGAACATCGCCCTGAATAGAAGCTGGCCGATGTCAATCCTCCACGACATCATCCTGGTCGATCCTATGAACGGCCCAGCCGATGTGATTGTGCAATAAGCCTTAATTGCTTTCCTAAATCACTAGATTAATTTAGGTATAATTATGTTTCATCGTCTAGGCCGATGTAATGGATCATCCTGGCCGATGTCCAAAAATAACTAATGCCTAAATAGATCCGGCGGCTGATTCTTTTTGATTTGGGCCTATCATCCCGACCGATATAATATTATCTTGGTCGATTGGCTTAATGACGGCTTCCTTAACTATGATGCCATAATTAGGGTTTCTATTTTTGAACCGATCATCTATGCTGATATAAATATCGGTCCGGCTGATGTTACCAAAAACAGTAAATTCTAAATAGACAGAAAATTTCCCATGTGTGTGTGTAGGGTTACTTAGCATTAGGAATCACCACGTTTTATAATAGACTCAAGAAAAGGGAAAAGGTACAAAGTGACTCAGACCTAGTCTACCTAATCTTGAGCTGGTTCTAATTACCGTCTGATCTTGTGGACCTGAAATATTAGTAGACAAGACAGTCGTAGAGAAACAAGAGTGTTTGCTATTATCAAAATCATAATCCATGAAAACAGATTCGCAACACTGGCATATTATTAGTAATGATATTTATTCTATTAATATATATTTTTTCCTGATAATTTGATTTCTAAGTTTTTTTACTTCTACTTCTATTGTGCTTATTCCCAAGAATAACTCTGTTAATAATTGGAATGATTTTAGACCCATTAGTCTATGTTAAATTTTTTTATAAATTGCTTTCTAAAATTCTTATGAGTCAGTTAACCTCTATTTTTCCTAGAATTATATCTCCATATTAAATAGGTTTTGTGAAAGGGTGAGCCATTGATGATATTCTGTTGGCCTAAAAATTTTGTTAAGATCTGGATGTTAAGGTGAGAGGTTTTAACTTAATTTTAAAACTTTATATTTATAAGGCCTATGATAACCTTGATTGGAACTTTCTTTATAATATTTTGCATCTTTTTGATTTTAATTCTATTTTCATTAAGCTTGTTAGAAACTGCATTGAAGGCTCTTATTTCACTGTTATTATTAACAGTAGTAGAATTTTTTTTTTTTAAATCCTCACATGGTTTAAGATAGGGTGACCCGATTTCTCCTGCTCTCTTCATTATTACAACTGATTACTTTTCTAGAGGCCTTACCAACCCCTTTCAGAATTATCATGGCCTTTACTTTAGAACTTTTGGTGGTCTTCCTATTTCTCACTTATGTTTTACTAATGACTTTATTATTTTTACTAATGCTTTTGTTAACATGATTAATAAACTTATGGATTTCTTTCATCAATTTGAAATGGTTAGTGGTCTTTCTCTAAATAAAAAGAATTATCTTGGGGTTCCTTTTTTTAAAGGAAGAAATAAAACTTTTCTTTTTGATAACTTAATTCCTACTATGCAGAATAAGCTTTTATCTTGGGATTCTAATTTTCTGAGTTGTGGGGGTATATTAATTCTTATCAAAAGTGTCCTATGTTCCTTGCATGTTTATAATCAAACTATGCTCCCTACTCAAGCAATTTGAAACAAAATTGATAAACTTATAAAAAAATTCTTTTAGAAAGGGGCTAGTAGCAATTCAAAAATTATCTGTTCCTCTTGGAATAATTATTGTGGTGTGTTGGAGGAAGGGGCCTTGTGTTATAAGAGTATGAATGATTTGGCTTATGCTTTCCTTTCAAATTGTGGTATAACTTTCGTGCTAAAGTGAGCATTTAGGCTAATTTCATGTTTGCTAAGTATTGGGTGGGTAAACACCCTACTAGTTGTTATTTCAACCAAGGTGATTCTAAAGTGTGGCATAGTCTTTGCAAAGTTGAATGGGATATTGAACCCTTCATCTCTTGGGCGCCTAATAATGGTAATATTTTATTTTAGCAAGACTGGTGGTTGGGTGACCAGTCTATTGATTTTATTATTAACTCCTCTTCAACTATACTCATAATATTAAGTAAAATTAGTTAAGCGACAACCCAATTTAGCTAAGGAATCAGCAACAACATTCCCCTCCCTTAAGATATGAGAAATATTATAATTAATGAGAGAAAACTAATACTTAATATCTCTAAGCAAATAGTAATTTGTAGGATTGGAGGATAAGTTACTATTAACATAATGAATCAAGATCATAGCATCAACTTCAATCCATATATTAGTGATACCAAGTGAAATACATAACTAAATCCAATAAAGAAGGTTTTCGATTTCATCTTGAGTGACAGTAATAGTAGTGGATGGGCCCGCAAAAGCTAAAACCATAAAACCATTAAAATCCCTGATAGTACCACCACAACCTGCATTAAGGTTATTCCTGGCATCATTAGTATTAAGTTTAAAATCCATACCAAACTCATAGACCACATGAAGAAAACCTTTAAAAGAATCAACCTTTAAAAGCTTTGCCACAAAAAGCTGATAAATTTTATTCTTCACTTTAGAAATGATAGTGATAGCTTCCCGTTTAATATTCTCATGTTTCAAATCATTCCTACTACTCCATAAAAAGTAGCAAATAATGACAGGGATGATATTTCTAATATGAACTTTAGTGGGAATAAACCACTCTTTAAGAAGATCACTAATATAATTAAAATGAATAGTAGAAAGCACAATAAACATATTGTCAAAATGAAGCAAAACTTTCATAGCAATAGGACCTTGAATAAATACATGATTCATATTCTCAATGTGATAGCAATATTGACATTTTGAGGCCAAATAAAAACATTTTTTTTAAAAGAATAGAATCCACAGGCAAATAATTATGCAGAATTCTCCAAAGAAGGAAAGAGTAAGTAGTAGGAATACTAGTATGACAAAAAGATAAATAAAGGAGAGTTCTTGGGAAAACTAATCCAAATAGAGTTCCAAACTTGCTTAGATTCAAATTTACCATCATTAAAACGGTTGAACAAAATGCAATCCTCATTCTCCAAAGCGATGGAAATCTTAAGAATTAACTTAATAATATAATCATGCACAAAATTGGAAAGAAGATCAACATTCCAACTCTCCTTGTTAATAAAAACTTTAACTTTACAAGTAGAGATAGAGTGAGTAAATAAAAGATTATAAATAGAAAAATTACCCAATCATTTATCTTGCCCAAAAGACATGTTCCCAACTCCCAAACCCCATTGACTAAATTCTTCTGCTTCCCACTTAATGTTACATAATCTCTTCCAATTAAAGGAGTCACCATTTCTAAAACCACAAATCAAAGGATGATTCCCACTACAATACTTAGAAATCATAAAATTGGGCCATAAACTCTTATTAGCTCTAAAAGAAAACAACAATTTATGATTAAAGGTCTTGGCCATATAAATAAAGGTTTTGAAACATAATTTGTTCTCATCCATAGACCTCAAACATTTTCTCCACGAGACCCAAATAATAGAGTGATTACCAATCTTAGAACCATAGAGAAATTTATTAAAGAAAGTTTCTATTCTACTACAAACATTTAAAGTCAGACACAAAGTATAAAACAAATATATAGGAATAGAACACTAAACATGTTTAAAAAGAACAAGTCTACCTCCATAAGAAAGAAAATTAAAAGCCCAGGAAGATAGTTTCTTATGAATAGTAGAGAATATATCATCAAATAAATGAGAACATTTCTTACCCTTGCAAAGAGGTGTTCCTAGATACTTTAACGGCAAAAGTTTCTTATTCAAATCAAATTTTCTTTCAATACTATTAATATGATTAGAAGAAATAGATTTAGTAGGAATAAAACAACAGTTAGAAGAGTTAAAATTAAACCACTAGCATGCTAAAAACAACTAAGAAATTTGACTAGAATATACAATATTTTAATAGAACCATTAGAGAAAATAATGAAATCATCTGCAAAACTCAAATGAGTGATGGGAAAACCACCACCCATTTTATAATACAAAGTAGGGTGAGTCCTAGAAAGATTGTTAATACCATAAATAAGAATTCAATAGCAATAATAAAAAGAGTAGGAGATAGAGGATCTCCTTGTCTTAAACCATGAGAAGATTTGAAAAAGCCATAGGACTTACCATTAATAATGACAAAGAAATAACAGAGCTCAATACTATTTTTAATAAGATTAATGAATTGCAAACTAAAGACAAACATACTTAAAATGATATAAAGAAATTCCCAATTGAGGTTGTCATAAGCTTTAGTGATGTCAACTTTGAAAATAATATTACCATTAACAACCTTAGCATAAAAGTCATGCACTAATTCTTGAGCAAGTAAAACATTGTCAAATCTGGATCTACCTTTCTTAAAACTAGTTTGTTCCAAAGAAATAAAATTAGAAAGAATTAAAGAAAGACAACCCATCATAATTTTAGACATAAGTTTATAGAAAAAAAGTACATAAACTAATATGACAAAAATCATTACAAAAATTAATGTTATTAGATTTAAGAATTAAAGCAATAGAAGTAGTAGTAAAAAATTTAGGAATATGATTTCCCCTAAAGAAATTCACCATAGCAATAACAAGATCCTTTTTAATGATATCTTAGGACTTATGAAAAAAATTTGTTGGTAAAAGTATCAAGACCAACAATAGAATCAGAGTTCATATCTTTCAAAATGCACCAAATTTCCTTTCAGAAGGAATGTTAGTAAACATCAAATTATCATTCTCAGTGATCAAGTAGTCTTGACTTCATTTAGAATGGAAAAATTTTCAAAAGATGAATTTTGCATGTAAGCCATATCAGCATTATCCATAATATGTTCATATGTTCTTAAAGATACATTTGTTCCAACACCAAAGTTTTTGCTTAAGTCTTTTAAGTATAAACCAAAGCCTGGTCATACCATAAATATTATCAGAAGGGAAAAAAGGAGCATCCCAATTACTTTGCACAATTTGTAAGAAATTATCATCAAGAAACCACATGTTTTGGAATCTAAAAGGTTGAAAAGTATTACTATCAGCCCTATTAATACTTAATAATATAGGGGAGTGGTCAGATAAAGTACGGGTTAAATGCTTAATGTGAGTATTAAGAAAATAAGAAATCCAATAATTATTAAAAAGGATGCGATGAATTCTTTGTCATATAGTACCCTTGTTCCAAGTAAAATGGTTTATAGAAAAATCAATGTCATGCAAATTACAGTTCATAATTATATCATTAAAATCCTCTATAGCATGAAAATTAGGAGGCCCACCTCCCACTCTTTCATTGACATTAGTAATATAGTTAAAATCCCCACCAACAAACTAAGTGGTATTGATAGACGAGGAGAAATCAAAAAGTTGATCCCAAAGAGCTTTTTCTCCAAAATCTCGAACAGGAGGCATAAACAAAAGAACCAAAGGAAGAAACTTGATTGAAAGAAATAATTGTATGAATCAATTGAGTTAAATCCATAAAAAACATCTAAAGTAATAATGATTTTCCATAAAATCCAAATTTTATTAGCACAGTCACCAAAAGCAAAATCAAATCCAATTTAATGCGACAGAGACCAAATTACTAGCAGCAATCAAAGGCTCAATTAAAACAAAAAGATGAGTATCACAAAACCTACAAAGATTCTTAACTCTATCCTTAGATAGAGAACCACCCACACCCTAATATTTCACACAAGAGATATAACCATTAATAGATTAATTAGAAACTCTAGTGACCCTTGGGATAATGCTAGAATTGCTTTTTTTGTTCTTACCCTTCTTTTTGACATAAGAAGTACTACCTTCCTCAAAAGTATTAGCTTTCCCATTAGGAGATGACATAGAGGTTGTAGAATACTTCAGAGCTACCTTAGGAGAGTAGATTTTAAGAGATCTAACTTCCCCTTCCTCCAAATCCTCATTCTTATCCTCCTCATTCAACTGATTGCTTTTACTATTGAGCTCACATTCACTCTCAAAATTTTCCACAATGACTTAATTAACATCACCTTCTATATTGTCACTTTCAAGATAGAGGGACTTTCCCTTGTTCTCCTCCATCCCTTGGTTAGTCACAAAAGCATTAATTTGCAGACCAACATCATTCTTATCAACATCCACTATATCATTTTCATTATTCATTTTATTTTCACCATCTTTGTAAACCTTATCCAACAAATCTTCCCTCTTTATAAAAGTATCTAAAGGATCAGACTCTATGTCATCTTCACAAGCTTTAGAATTTTCAAAGTGTAAGGTATGTTCCTTATCATTAGGAAGAATTAGACTTGCCTGCACATCCGGCTCACCATTGGTTGGTTTAACCACAGTTTTGGAGCTCTTAATGTTCATCTTGAGTTGAGGGTGAGCGACAAAGAAATTATTAACTGAATGACCATGAATTTTACATTATAAAAAAAATCCATAACCTTTTCAAACTTAACTTTATGCAAATACCCAACATTTTTAGAACCAAGCCAAATATCTTTATGATGCTTGTTAGTGATATCAAGTTCCACAAGATTACTAGCCATCGAAGGCCTTGAACAAGATGCGGTGGCTTGGTCCATTTGAAGCGGTCTAAGAATGTCATCATCAGACTTCAAAACCACAGGATTCCCTTTCACCACCAGTTTAGTGAATGAAAAATTAGGATCCTTCGAAGGGGAAGATCCAGCTAACACATAATAAAAAGAATGAGATTTATAGGCAGACTCACCATTAATTAACAAACCTTTCAATGAGGCAGTCGGTACCGAGGGTGGAACACCCCAAGCATAAGGTATCCTAGATGATGGACCCACCTCTATGAAGAGAGGAGAATGACCTAAGGCTCAAAGGCCTCAGTATGAAGAAAAATTGAGGCTAGAAAACCCAAATCAAAACCATGATCCAGAAGCAACAATAGAAACCACGAAGATGAACAAAGGAAGCTAGAATCGCACACGAGATCACTAGAGCATGAGAACTAGTTGTTTGTTGCCTTTGGCATGCTATTCCTAATAAGGGTAATGTAAATTATGTTTTCATCTTGGCTATTCTTTTTGGCCTTCGGTTATGTATTAATCTTGGCTTAACTAATATTGCTATTGAATTCAATGCCAACTATAGTTTTCAAATTTTAAATTCTATCATTGATACAATGTGTACACTTGAGCTGTTTTATCTAGTGAGGGATATTAAGAATCTTCTAATTTTTATAAACTATTCATTACATCATGTTTACAAGGAGGGTGATGCTTGTGTAACTTGGCTTACCAACTGGGGTTGTAGTTTGGATTGCTTTTCTGATTTAACTGGTACTAATATTCCTATTCCATTAAAATGAATCTTAAGATTAGATGATATTAATTTACCTTATGTTATTATTTAACGGTTGCTTTTGGATGGAGTAGATGGTTATATTTTCCTTGGGTCTGGAGGCTATTTTTTCATTTTTTGCTAGTTGATTTTAGTGTGGATTTGTGGTTTCTGGCAACTTTGTCCCTATTTGGATTGCTATTTTTCTCTCAATCTGGGGTGTTTTATCCCAGAATGTTTGGTTTTTGGAGTTGTGGTGGTGTTTGGGGGGCTTTAGTCTATTGTCTTCCCTATTTTTTCACTTGGTGCTATGGTGTTGTTCCAAGCCTTTTCCTAGGCGCTATGACTCTCTGGTTGATTTGTTTGGATGCTTAGTTTTGGCTCTGGTTGAGTAGTTTCTCTTGGTCTGGGTTGTTTTATCCCAAAATGTTTAGATCTTGGAGTTATTTGATGTTTGCTTGTGGTGTGTTTGGGGGGCTTTAGCCATTTGTTTTCCCTGTTTTGCCTCTTGGTGATGTGGTGTTATTCTAGGCCTGTTCTTAGGTGCTATGACTCTCTGGTTAATTTGTTCGAATGCTTGGTTTTGGCTCTGGTGGAGCTGGTTCTGGCCATTTAGTCTTTTCACCTATGTGCATGGTGGGGCCTATACTAGAGCTATTTTCCTGGATCTACTCTGACTTTGTTTTCTTGGCTCTTAGTTGGTTCGGGTTTGGCTATTTTGCTAGTTGGAGTGGTTGTTGCTGGGCTGTTTCTTTTTTAGAAACATGAAGCTTTGCAGTGTTGTGGGGATGGCTAATCCTTTTCGCTAGCATCTGGGCTGGTGTTTTCCTAGGAGTTTTGTTTGTTTCAACGTAAATTATTATGGTATCTCTTGCTGTTATCTTTGCATTTTTATTTATCTTTATGTTATATGTTATAAGATGTGGAGTCTTTCCTGTAATTCATTTAATGTTTGTGAGGTTAATTGTTTAGATTATAATAAGATCCTATATGGGCTACATTTTTGCTATGTCTATTTTGTATATCAACCTTTTTTGCAGGATTTATTTTATGCAGATGATTGTACGACTGATTCTTGGGACGGTAATGTGGAGCTTCCTGCTATTTTTTGCTTTGCTCTTTCTTTTTGGATGCTCTTTCTTGAGAACCATAGAATATTCTTAGGTTATTTTTCCTTTTGATTAGTAAGGAACTTGAGCTCATATATATTTTTTCTTTTTCTTTTTGTAGCACTTTTGAGCATTAGAGAGCTTGAGGTCCCTTTAAGGAATGTGTAATCCTTTTCTTTAATTATCACATAGGCCCCTTTGTGGGTTTCTCCAACAAAAAATCATTAAGTAGGTTTTTAAATCGTAAAAATCATTCCCCATAACTTATGTTCATTTTAGGACTCTCTATTTAATTTTCTTTTGATTTGATCAAGTCATTTTTTAGAACAATCACCATTTTGTTATTAGTACTCGGTTCGTACCCTTGTCCCGCTGTGTAGAATCTTAGTCGTTGATCCCTCAATCAACGACTATGATCTAGTTATTTTCACACATCAATCTGACTGCATGTATGATTCTATCAGACAGAATAATAATCCAGCTCAATTCGGACCATCGATTCAAAACACTGAGGATCCAATAGACGTGAGATGCCACTGACGTGGTCTAGTAAAACCATGCCTACGGTCACCGATTGCATAATAATTACTAGCGGCATAATCATTACGCTGCCAAGAATGATTGCCCCGTGATTTTGAGTGGTCAATCCCATTGCTACGCGTGAGAGAATAATGGGTTTTAATTAATTTTAAATATTCTAAAACTTAGAATATTAAAAAAAATCATAAATAGTTAAATATAAATTCAAAAAATTATTTTCTTATATCAAATTTTTCAAAATATTTAATACTTTAAATTAAAATTAATATTAATTTAAAATATTAAATATATTTAAATTATCTTAAATATTAAATATTAAGTAATTTAAATTAATATTTAATAAAAAATTATTAAAAATTTTTCAAAACATTAAATCTAATTTTAAAATATTTTCACTAAATTAGTAAAACTTTTTTTAAATATTATAAATTAATTTTTATTTTGAAATATTTCTTATATTTTAAATAAATTTAGTTATTTAAGTATTTTTAATTTTAAATTAATATTTAATTTAATATTGATTTAAATATTTTAAAATTTTAAAGTTTCTTTTTTAAATATTTTCATTAAATTACATAACATATTTCAAAAAATAGAAAATTAAATTTTAATAAACTATATTTAATATAATTTAAGAAATTTATATGATTTAAATAAATAATTAAATTTTTTTTATTTTTTTTCAAGAATTTATTATTTTACATTAAAATATTTTAAATAATTAAATGAATAATTTCAAATATTTAAATCTAAAATTAAATTAATTTAGGATATATTTAATATTTTAAAGATTTTTTAATAATTAAAAATTTTAAATATTTTATTAATATTTAATTAAAATTAAATTCTAATAACTTTCAAAATTTAAAGATTTTTTTTTTAAATAATTAAATTTTTTGGAAAATATTTTAGAATTAATTTAATTTAATTTAATTTAAGAATTACTTTTAATATTAAATAATTTTGAATTTCTTTAGATATATTTAATTAACCTAATTTTTTAAAAATTCAAATGAAATTAAATTTAAGTTAGAAAAGTATGCATTATACGTTAAAATTTTAAGAGTTTCAATTACTTTAATTTAAAATTAAATTCAAATATAATAATTTAATTTATTTTAAATAATTCTAATTATTTAATTACTTTAATATCTATTTAATATTTAATTATATTTTAATTAAATATTTTTAAAATTAAAATTCTTATTTTAAAATATTTTTAAGTAATTAGAGAATTATTCTAAGATATCTTAATTTAAAATTAAAATTAATTTAAGATATTTTAAATATTTTTAATAATTTCTATTATTTAAATATTTTAATACTTTATGTATATTTAATTAAATTTTGACTTAAGTAATTTAAAAGAATTAGAAGTTTTCATTTTAAAATATTTTCAAATTATTATAGTATTTTCAAAATTATTTTAAAACTATATTTTTTAAATTAAAAATTAATCTATTTTAAATATAAATTTAATTTTAAAATTATATATTTTAATTCTTTGAATGTTGAGAGAGTCTTTGAGATTTTAAATGTAGATTTATCCTATGTGAATAGAATTGATGAAGGATGCTTGATAGACAATCATATCTTGATTGTTCACTAATGTAGTCTTTAATTATATTTTTTATGTTTGATCTTTGCATGTGTAGGATGCACATACTCACCTAGCCTGGGCTCTCATAGTCTTAGGATTTGGTTGTGATGATTATGTGCATTTGTATACTTATGTAAGGGTTAGTGACATTGATTTAAGCCTATCTAATTTAGTGACACCTTAAGGACAAAAATTAATGATCTATTTAAATTACTTAGATTAATTTTAGAAATAAAAAAATATGTCTAATAGGTTTGAAACTTAAATATTTAAACTTAGTGACATATATATCTTATAAAAACTTTTCTCACTTATTTTAAAAATCTTTAAGCCCTTTAATCAATTAACTTAAACTTAAAGTTTTAAATAAGCCTTAAAACTTCTAAAAATTCTAATATACCCATTTTAAATCCAAAAATTACATATAATACCTCAAATTGATTCAAATTCAAACCTTAACTCAAGAAAATTAAAAGCTCTTTGATTTTACATTAAATTTAATTTTAAGTTAAAATATATATTTTATTAATTTAATTAATTTTAAAAAATAAAAATTCCTACAAATTCTCAAACACTTGAGAGCACCTCGTTAGATCATTTCTAATCTTTGGAGGTGATTTCATGAAGTTTGGAGTTCATTTGAATTTAAATCATTAAAACCCCTTAATTAAATCAATTAAATTATTTAAATAAATACCCAAACTTTGAAAAATCATTACTAATTCCATAAAATTCCAAATCTTGCAAACTTATAATTTAATTACTCATCTTAAGGTCTATTGTGTAATAAAAATATTAACTTTACCAAAATCAACAATAATCAAAAAGTCAATTTTTGACCCCTTTAATTAATATATTTAAATTATTCAGATAATTCCAAAAAATTAATAATTGATATAAAAATTCAAAAAACCTTCATCCAACTTTAAAAACCAGCAACCAATCAATACTAATTAAAATTCATCAACCTTCATAGCTTAATCAATTCAATTCACTTAATTATATCGGTTACCACTAAGTAACCCGAGCCTACAAGGCTATTAACTTAGCCACAAAGAATGTAAAATAAACTTCGCGGTCCTGATTAACAACAAAGGTGATATCCATTTAATTTTTAAAATACATCTTAAAATCAACTTCAAATCATTAATATTTAAACTTTAATTAAAATTTTTCTTAAGCCTTTCAACCAACCATAACATCAAAAATTTTAACTAATTGCACTACATAGGACATATCCAATCCACATGGCCTATCTCACACACTTTATATGATTTTTTAGGACAACCTACTCTTGTCTTAGGCTAGGTTAGTGTTTACTTTTTTGTTGTGTGTCAGGTTTTCAATAGTTTTCAATGCATGCTGGTCGTTAGTGTAATTAATTGATTGCTTATTTAATTTTTGTAATATGTATATTTATGTGATTGGAGTTAGATTTACCCTTAGGTTATGGATAGTTTAAATGTTAACATAATATTATTTAGGTGGTTATGCCTTTATAGGTCATTTAAAATAAAAGTGGGTATAAAATTAAGCTTTAAATTAACAATATTTTCTTTAAAAGGTGCTTTAGAAATGCCAAGTCCCCATTTTAAACTAAAAGGGCATGGAAAAGTGTGGTTAATTTGAGCATTTTAAATTTCATTATATAACTGCTTGGAATGATTTAATTATAATTACTTAAGATAACCCTTTAGGTTATTCAAGTCTAGATTTGAATTTTCATTTTAATATAATATGATTATATTTGAGTTGTAATGTTAAAGTACTTTAAGATGGGATGTTAAGCATCCAATTTGGAATCTAAAGAGGAAGGGACATCCCTTAGGGGAGAGTTCCTCTCCATTTGGAGATCCAAATTAAAATGAATTTTAAATATCTAAAGAGAAAAGATAGCACCCCATTCTAGGGGAAGTTTCTTTTCATTTGGATATCCTGACCTGATAGATCCAAGGAGCCCACAAAAGGATGAAGAAGTGAAAAATGAGAATATTCTCATTCTCAAAGTCACTTGAGCCTTAGGAGTACAATCTGGGTTGTTGTTAGTGGTGCCCGACAACTTTACTTTTCCTGCAGATCTTGGACTACAATATTAAATGACACTTGTCATATAGACATTCAATTTGAGTATTTAAATTTAATTTATTTATTTAATTGATTACACATTAGAAATGGTATCTTTTATTATCTTTTTTTAATTATATATTAATTTTGTTTTAGCTCGGAACCCAATAAGAGGCTGATGAGGGTACGCTTAAAAATATTTTTTTACTTAAAATTAAAATTTAAAATATTTCAGCTCTCTTAGAAACTTAATGATTTTAAGAAGTAAGCTCAGGCTCGTAGAGGATTTTTCATGTTTTCATTTTGAATCTTCTCTATCTTATCAGGCACCTCCATGTTTGTGGGTTCTGACAGGCCACTTGACATATTAGAGTGTAGTCCTGTCAAGGGGAAGTTGTGCAGTCTCTAGGATAAAACTTATTTTTAAGCCTAATTTTTAAATTGCTGCATTCAAATTTATGCATTTTAGTCAAATCAATTTGCATTCATTATATTATATATAAATTTAAAAGTTTCTAAATTTTAATTGTATTTTAATTTAAGCATTAATTTACTTAACATCAGTTAAGGGGACAAATAGAATTTTCTCTAGGTCTCAGCCCTGATTCCTCAAACATAATTAAACAACGTCCCTTCCACTCCTGCATAAAAGATTAGACTCATAGTTTTAAAGAACATAAGTGGTTAGTTGGCTCCCCAATTCAGGCCTAGGTAAGTCCAGGTTTATATTACATTAGCTAGGTTCAAGTTATTTATTTTTAGTACCCAATTTAAATTTAGCTTCTGAGGTAAGCTCAATAAATAAGACCTCAAACTTAAATACTGACATTCTAATAAAATTGATAATTCAAACTTAAATATCTTTCAATCTAAATTTAAGCCCAAGACTTAGAATAGGTTGTAGTGCTTTTGAAATATTTTGAAATCCCAATACACCTCCTACCTCTCCTCTAACCTCAAGAAGAAATAGTTCAAATTTGATCTGATCCCTATTAAAAATTCCAATCCTCACCTCCCTTGATATCAATATTTGATAATTCTAAATAAAATTTCTACCCTTATTTTAATCGAGAATATTCAAACGAAACTCTGTTGTCCTATGATGTAATTAACTATGAGGGCTTGCACTCATAGAAGATTTAGTAACCCATATCAAACAAAATTTTCAAAACCAAACTTCCAAAATTCAATAAATTATCTTTAGTGATCATTATCATCATATTCAAATGATTGATAATATGCAATATTCACTTTTCCTGGAAAGATTTATCATTATATTATCATGATTTTGATTATGAAATTAATGATCATTTACCCAGATCATCGTATTCAAATACAAGAATGAACATCATTTTGATCCTTTGGGGTCATATGTAGTTCTTTTTTTTAAGGAAAACCTTCAAAGGGGCCTACATGTTAATTCAGGAAAAAATTACACGGTCCTTAAAGAGACCTCAAGCTCACTACTGCTCGATTGAGCTACAAAAAGAAAGAAAAATAAACCTATGAGCTCAGGGTCCTTACTATGCAAAATTACAAAAAACCCTATGTACAAATTACGGTGTGCAAGAATGAGCACCCAAAAATAAGGGGAGAACCAAAAAGTAGCAATCATCTCCATCTTCTCATCCAAAGCAAGCTCACTACAAGCACTTGCATAAATAAAACTCTACAAAAAAAATCTGAAAAATTGGATAAATATAACAAAATAAAGGTAGAAAATATAAACCAATCCCAGCAGTTATCAACAAAATAGGTTTTGATTGAGTTGAAACAGATATAACCAATCTCTAAATTGTTATCCACCAAACATCAAATAAGTCACAACCTCCAAGCATATGAAAAAGAACAAAAGCAAGAACAATATCCAAACCAGTAGAAATCTAAACTAATAACCATGAAAACACTGAATAAATCCTCTTAAGAAATGAGGGATAAAACAAAGCAAAACACTTAGAACCCCCATCCCCACGGGTGTCAAAACCCACCAGGCTTAATTGGACCAAGCCAAGCCACATGAAGCAAAAGGCTAAATCATAACTAGCCTTGCCCTTAAACTACCACCCAATTAAGAGGATCTAACAAAAAACCCTCAGCCTACCCCCAATAAAACTCAGCCAGAAGAGACAAGCAATCACATAGCACGTCCAACAAACTAAAGAATTAGCAAAGATCCAATAAATAATAGTAAAACAAAAGCAATAACATAAAGGGTACAGGAAGAAAGAGCTTAGGATATAATGGAACCAGCAAACATCACTAGGGTAATTAGGGTTACATATAGTTCTTTCCTGAATTGGACTATGATAATTAGGGTAAGCTTAACCTTTTATAATATGAACCTATTAGGGAATGAAATATTCATCTCCCGAGGTGACATATTATTCATAATGACATGTTCAATTTTAAAATTGACATTATAGAAATTAAATTCTCCCAAGTAAAATTAACCTTTCAAAACTCGAACATTTTTTCAATCAAACAAAAAAAATGGTGACTCCACTGAGAATAAAATCTCTCTCTCCATCTTTAATAGTGATAGAAATTTTATTCCATCGATAGTTTTGACTACCCTTCCTTCTGTTGGTCCCCCCGTCCATTTTTTTTCTTGGGTGAGTGTGGCCAACATCAATAAGACATGTCAAAAGAGAGGTGAGTATGAAACCTCTATCAAAGTTGGGCTTTAACATCTTTCCTCCAAGTTATTGGTACATCAAAAGTGTCAAGCCAAACTTTTCAAAATCCTTATGTAATTTTGTAAACTTACATGCTCAAGAAAATCTCAAGCATGCAAAGTTTGATGATTTATAAAAAATCCTTCAATTTCAAAATTAAAATTCAAATATCTCTAGAAAAACTTGTTCTTTGACATTTCACCCCAAACCATTTGTTGGGGTGAAAGAGTCAAGCTAACTTCTTAGAATTTGCTCATTAATTTTGAAAACCCTTATGCTGAGTGCAAACTCAACATATTGGGTTTTATTAATTCGAGAAGATTACATCAAATTTTAAAAATATCAAATTTCCTTTTAAAATCATTCAAATCCAATTTTCATTGCCGTATGTTCTTCTATAATACCCTCTTTTTGTTTAATATATGTAATGAAAATTCATCCTTTTCTAAAGTCAATTTCAAACTTCAACCCTTCTAGCAAATCTAGGCTTTGACATTTACCCCTAGGTCAATAGGTGGGGTGAAAGAGTCGAGTCAAAATCCCTTAATTTTCTCTTTGAATTTGTAAACCCTAGTGTTAAATGCAAACTCAATACGCTGAGTTTCAAAAGCTCAAAGAAAATATATCAATTTTAAATTTGTATCCAGATTCTCAATCAAAAATATCAAAGTTAATGCTGAATATCAATGTCATATGAACCCTACAATAGTTCCTTGTAGTTTAGCACGTAAGATGATGATCCAATTTTTCAAAATCATTTGTGATTTTTTAATTCCATTTCAAATTTCTAATTCAAATCCTCTTATTTCAAATTCTCTAACAAAGTCAGGCTTTAACATTCCACCCCCAAGTTAATTGGTGGAGCGAAAGAGTGAAGCCAAATTTTTTTTATCTTCCTATTAATTTTGCAAACCTACATATTTGAGTATTTAAAGAAGATCTGTTCAAATTGAACATCCAGTTCAAGTTCAAGTCCATTTCAATCTCAAGTCTAGCACAATATCAATTTCCAATTCAAATATGGGCTTTGACATTTCACATCAAGTCAATCGGTGGAATGAAAGAGTGAAGCCTAATTCTTAGGAACTTCCTATTAATTTTGTAATCCTATATATTTGAGCAAAACTCAATGTGTTAAGTTTCAAAATTGGAAGAAGATCTATTCGAATTCAACCTCAAACTCAAGATTCAATTTTAACCTCAAGTCAAAATCCAAATTCAATCTTAAGTTTGAGTTTAATTTCAAACTCACATTCAAGCTTAATCCCAATTTCAAATCCAAATCAAAGCTTGGAAATTTCACCCCTAAACTAATTGGTGGAACGAAAGAGTTAAGTTAATCCTTTAAATTTTCTTGCTAATTGGTAAACCATTATGTTGAATGAAAATTTGTTAGATTGAGTTTCAAAACTCAAGGAAAATTCTCTTCAACCAATCAATTCAATTCCAATTTAAAAATTCAAGCCTCTATCAAATTGAAACTTAGACTTTTTCCCCAAGTCAATTGGCGGAGCGAAAGAGTCCAGTACAACTATTAAGTTTTTCTTGTCAATTTTATGTGCCATCGTGTTAAGCATAAACTTAACATATTTAGTTATAAAATTTTGAATAAAGTTAATCAAGCTCAATACTCAAATTCAATTTCAAATCAAGTAGTTCAAGTTACTTTCTTAATTCCAAAAAATTATACATACTCAAATGGTTAGGAAACTTATCTTCTCCATGGATAGAAGCCTGACCACAGAAGAAATCTTATCTAGTAGTTTAATTCAGATTGGAGTGGAGTTTCAAATTTTGAAACTACTAGTTAATGGAGAAGAAATCATTGATAATATAGCTGGGACATAAAAGGATTTCCCCTTGGTGGAAGTTACTTTAGGATTAGGAGCTATCTCCCCCATCTTCCAAACGGAGGCCGTTGTTGCTGCTTTACTTGATGTACTCTTTACTCTAGAGGATAAGAAACAAAAACTAGTAACAATGAATAAGAAGTCATATGTGATTGAGATAGGGTAAAGTTCTAGTACCACCTTTCCCAATAAGAATAAGAAGAAGAACTACCTTCGAAGAGTCAGAAAGAAGGTTTTTAAGGCTAGAAAGATTGTTGAGTCTGAAGAGTTAAAGCAAGTCAATTATATGGCCAATCAAGAATTCATTGCTCCTTACACAAACCTCCTCCTTAGTGGAAATCATTTCTACCCTCTTCCTGTTGCCCAAAGGAGGGAGGGTGTGAGAAGAGAAGCATGACTTCCACTATGCCCTTTTGACTATTGCATAGAAAGAATCAGTCAGGACCGAACTAAGTAATCACTAGCCATAGACCATTGGCCCCTAGTTGAAGGACATGACCAGTCCACTCTAGTAGAGGATGTTAGGTCACGTTACTACATGTGCCCCACTACATCATCTATACTGGAGGAGGTGTAGAAACCACTCGGGGTGTCACTCTTCTAATTACTAGGCCACTAGTAATGAGAAAGGGGAATTAATCTAAGATTGTATCAAATAGTAATACCATAAAAATATAACTTTTGAAGGGGTCCTATCGTGCTAAATCTTTTGATTAAAATGATGCAGCATCTTATAGGGATAGTGTATACTCTATAACAATCTCTCCCACCAAAGAGATTATATGAATTTAATTCCATATTGATAGGTCCTTGCCACCTAGACTTATAATTTTTAAGGAAAACACATCATTTCTCAGGTGTACTTGGTCTAGGTTTTCAACACAAGTTGATTCATCTTTTTAATGGAATTTGACCTTTACTTCAAGTTATAAATAGTGGAAAGTTTTGATTGACTCCACTAGAAAATTAAAGGCCCCTCTCTCCCACCACTCGTATGGGTTAATTCACTTTTGAATTAAAATTTATACTAAATTTAACTTGACTTCAAAAATGAAAAATCTTATCAATCTTTTATCTTTTTTTTTTTTTTTTTTTTTTTGAGAAATGCACTTTGTAATTAAGATAAAAAAGCTAAATATAAACTAAAGAAAAGGCTCACATTCCTTCTTCAACAAAGAACAAAGAGAAGGAGGAATGTTAGCAAAGGAAGAGCTATCAAAGTAAAAGTAGTGATCAAAAGCTAAAGTAGCACACAAATCAGCTACCTTATTACAATCTCTATGAACATCATGAAGAATTACCTTATTAAAATCGGTCAAGAAAAGAAAATCCTCCTCCATCCGATTGTAACCTTGCCAATTAGCCTTGTTCAAAGAATTTTGAATGAATTTGATAACATTGATGATATCACCTTCAATTATTACTCCTTTACTTTCAAGCATTCATGGTTGAATGAGTCTTCTAAGAGTCATAATAGCATCCATCTCAAGATGAGCAATATCCCAATGTGTTTTCTTTTCTCCAAAAGCAATCAACAATCTTCCTTTATAGTCTCTAAAACAGCCTCCAATTCCAGCCCTATAAGAAGTAAGGAGAGATGCATCCACATTAATCTTAATCCAATCAAGCGGTGGAGGATGCCAAGAAGTTTGAAACTCCCAAGGGAGGTTAGCACCCCAGCTATCAATGACAGGATTAGAGATTTTAACTGCAGAATTTAATACATTAGCCGCTAGAACAGGAATGGAAATAGCAGTTTTCCCATGTTTTACAGCATTTCTGTTCCTCCAATTGTGATACACTGCATTGCAATAAAGTCCAACTGTGTTTGGTGTAAAAGTAGAGAGAGTTTTTAGCTCAACTAAGCATTCATTTATGGATTCAAAAATTGGAATATAGATCCCCCAATTCTGGACCTGTCTAATGATTTTCTGTAATTCTTTACACCAGACAGAGATATGTTCCAGATTTTCACACTCTAGACAGCCTCTAGCACACAGATCTTCATTTGTAAGTTTTCTATACTTCAAAAATTTATTGGTAGGGATTGCTTCTTTACTCACTCTCCACCAAAAAAGCTCAACACGAGCTGACAGCTTTAATTTCTTCAACCAAGTGTAAAACCCCATGTCTCCTTCACCACTATTTTCCTTACTAGAAGCTTCAAAAGCTCGGGCTGTTATTGTTTTTCCTTAAAGAAAGCAAATCTCTTCCAAATAATCCTCATTAGCATCCCTATCCATTGGTAGCTGTAACACCAAAGTGATGATTTCTTCAGTAAAAAAACATTGCAATTCCTCCAAATTCCAGAACCCATTCTCTATAATGAAATGGCTGAGTTTAAGACCTTCCAAGCCTACATAGTTTGTTGTAATTGGTCACTCAATCAATCGCTTATCTAACAGCCAAATGTCTTTAAGAACATCAATTTTCCTCCCATTAACCACTCTCCACCTCAAAAGAGGCTTTAAGTGTTCAGCTCCTTCATTCAAGACCTTCCAAGCAATTGATTTGCCATTACTACCACTACCTTGCCACCAACTATCACCATATTTGGCTGTCAAAATTTGATGTAATAACGAGTTCTGATTTTTCAGCAATCTCCAAGTCAATCTCGCTTTGAGAGGATCAGGTCTACTAACCGCCGAATGAAAGTTCAATCCTCCTTGAGCTTTTGGTTTACACATAGTTTTCCAACCAATGTAGTGCATACCCTTTTTTCCATCCCTTTTGTGCCAAATAAAATTCCTGCAACATCTACCAATCTCATGGAGTACCTTCTTTGGAACCAAAGTGTGAGAAGAAATAAAGTTAGGTAGATTTAATAGAGAAGTCTTAGCAAGAATAATTTTCCCCGCCAAAGATAGGCATTTACTTCTCCAAGTATTCAGTTTATGCATATCCGAATCCATGATAAATTTGAAATCTATTTTTACAGGTCTTCTCAACATCAACTTAACCCCAAGATACTGAAATTCTTCAACTGTTTTAAACTTCAAAATTTTCTTCACCTGTAACATATCCACTCTATTCATCCCCTTACTAAACAAGATTTGAGATTTGGCATTGTTAACTCTTAATCTAGTCCACGAACAGAAATCCACAACAATTTTATTCAACTTGGCGGCAAGATTCTTTAAAGCTTGAGAGAAAAGCAAAACATCATCTGCAAACAGCAAGTGACTTACCTTGTGAGCTCTTTGTGAAATCTGAATTTCCAAGTCTTGTCCTCTTTGCTCCATAGCCAAAGAAAAAAGCTGAGAACACATAATATACATATATGGTGATAAAGGGCACCCTTGCCTAAAGCCATTCTCTGCAATAATCCATTTGAAGGTTTTACCATTTATAATAAAGGAAAATCTAGCATTCCTAACACATTCTATGATGATCATAGTCATCCTCCTTGGAAACCCAAACATGTTTAAAACTTGAAATAAGGTTTTCCAATTCATACTGTCATAAGCTTGCTCCATATCAAGTTTAACCGCCATAAGACCCTTTCTCCTCTTACAAATTCTAAGCTTATGGACAACCTCTTGAGCTAGTAGACAATGATCAGTCATTGTTCTACCATTAAGGAAAGCTGCTTGATCTTCAGTGATACACTTAGCAATGTAATTTATCATTCTATTTAATATCATGGTAGCCACAAACTTATAAGTTGACTGACACAAACTTATAGGCCTATAGTTGGAAGGGATAGTCGGCTTTTTAATTTTGGGAATAAGAACAATAAGTGAATCCTTCCACTCATTATACATAATACCGATTTTTAAAAAAACATCAATAGCCTTCCAAATGTCCTCCTCCACAATCTTCCAATAAAATTTGAAAAAAAGAAGTAGTAATGCCATCTAAACCAGGGGATTTATTGTTACCTTGCTTGAAGACAACCTTGGTCATTTCTTCTTTAGTGAAATCTACTTTTAGTAATTCAGCATCCTCCATGGAAATTCTTAGATTTTCTGGACAAGAAGGCCAATCCGTGAGCTTACATTCTCTGGATGACCATTTTTTCTAAAAAAAAAACTGTAAAAAACAGTTTCAATTTGCTCCAAATCTTCCAAAACAGTCCCGTTCTCATCTTTAATCTGCCAAATCAGGTTTCCATTCCTCTTAGCCGAAGCATATTGATGAAAATAATTAGAATTAATGTCTCCATCTTGCTGCCATCTGATTTTAGATCTTTGATTCCACCAAGTGGAGAGTCTACCCAAAGTAACATTAAGATTATGTACGTTGTTTCTCAATATTTTTAGCTTTTCTACCGTTAAGCCTCCTTCACTAGATTCTTCAATCTGTAGTTGTAAGATGTCCTTCTTCAACTCATCTCTTAAAGAGTTCAGTTTTTTACACTTGTTCTTATTCTAGAAATAAAGAGCTTTTAATGATCTTCTGAATTTCCTTTGAAGGATTTCAACGCTAGAGCCAAAATCCAACTTATTCCAAGCTTTGAAAATAATGTTCCAAGTGGCTGGATATGATTTCCATGTGTCTTCAAATCTTAAGAAAACTGATTTCTGGTTTTTAGGTTCCACTAAATTGATGGAGATTGGAGAATGATCCGAAGCAACTCTAGGTAAGTGACGCACCTTAGCCATTGGAATATTGTGAAGAGTTGCATAATTTAAAACACACCTGTCAAGTCTCTCCCATATTCTAGAAGTTCCTTCCTTATTATTACACCAGGTATAGTTAGGACCCACAAATCCAATATCATGGAAATCATTATTCATTAGAAACATCTTCATATCTTTAGACCCATTAGATAGATGGAATCTCTTTCCACCCTTCTTATCCTCCTTAGAGAGGATGCAATTGAAATCACCCCCTATGATACCTGGTTCATCACCAATCATACAGTCTTCAAGCTTCTACCAAAGTAATCTACGGGTTTGAGCATCCTTACCTCCGTAAACAGTTGCAATATTCCATTTACCCAAAGCATTGATGTTGAGATGTCCCATAATCAATTGGGAAGAATGCTCAACAATTTCAAAGGAAGCAAACTCCTTTTTCCACATCACCAAGATTCCACCCGATGTGCCAATCGCAGGAAGATGAAAATAATCCCAATCACTCCCAATAATTTGGTTAATATCATTCCTATCAATAGAAGATATCTTAGTTTCAGTAAGCCCCACAAAAAAACCCTTATAGTCTTTCACAATCTCTCTAAGGTATAGGGAGGCCTCTCTCTTCCTAGCCCCCCTACAATTCCAAAAAATGATGGAAGCCATTAAGAAACAATAGGGGAATTATCCCCTATCATTATACTATTTTTCTTGTCCCCTCTCCTCTTCCTTTGATCTGTTTCCATAGGTCCCAATGATCTCAATTCTTTCAAAAGCTTGAATTTACCTGAATTTGTAACTGAAACCAATTGATCTTCATAATCCTGTATAGCGTTAGAAGCAGGTAATTCTGGAGTAACAACAGCTTCATCTGAATCCAACAGCTTGGATTTCTTCAACAGCTCCACACTAGCCTTCTCAATAACTTCTCCCTCCTCCAAATCAAAATACAAGGCTTGAAATTTATTCAAAGCAACTGGTATCTCCTGCACCCAAATGTCTTCAAATGCTATTACAGCTTCAGGAACTTTTACAAACATTCCTTCTGGATTTACTGGATCACCCAGCTGTTCAACAACCTTTGCCTGCTTAACAGACTCAAAAGGTTTATAAACCTGTTTACTTTGAGGATTCGCTCCATTATTCCTTCTAGCAGTTTTGAATATTCAACTTCTGAAGTTAACATGGATCCAAGGGCCATATTCTTCATCTTGCCGTTTAACTCCATCATCCTTTACAGCATCACTTTGTTTCAACACTTCCTTAGATTCCTGAATGCTTTTCTCCTTATCCAGCACTGAAACAGCATCTAGACAGACATTTTTATTGTGTCCAACTCTTCCACACTGATAACAGAGAGACGTCAGCTTTTCATATTCTACACGTTGAAAGGTTCTTCCGTGAAGACCTTCAATCCACACTCCCTTATGGAGTTTCCTTTCCAAATCAATTCTAACACAGCACCTAGCGTATTCTCTTTTACCCCACTTAAAGGAATTCCTGTCAAGCATCATACGAACTCTGATCCTAGAAGCAATCATGGGGATATTTTCATCATCCCAGCAGCTTAAAGGTAATCTAGGAAACTGAATCCACACCGAAGAAGTAATACCCTTTAGCAATTTAGTGGAGAAGGACGATGACCATCTATCCATACCGATTATGTGGTTCCCAATATACCAGGGACCCCCACTTAAAACTTCCTCCATGGAATCCATGTTAGCAAGCGAACACAGAATCCAGTTATGACCCAATGTAGTTAGATGAAAACTACCATACTTACTCCATTGTCGTCTAAGTTCTTGACTACAAACAGAGAACGGTATGTCCTGTCCTAGCACCTTGATAACCAATGATTTCTTCAACACCTGAGAATTGGCCATTTCCTTATCAGTGTTTAGCTTAACAGCCAAACCATCTTCAGTCAATTGGGTAGAATTAACATTAAAATTCAGTTTGATGTGTTGCGTCTTTTGCCCAGTCAACATGAATTTGTTAACAGGAGCAGTATCACCATATAACTTAACAAGCTCATCCACTTTATCTCCATCTTTCCCAAAAGCAACCGCAAGATTTTTTTTAATCTATTTCTGGTTCTCCGAATCAAGCAGACCAGTGTAATTCTTCACTTTTAGAACAACATCTAACGATGATAACGACGATGTATCCAGTTTCGAAGGAAAAACTGGAATAACTTTGTCATCAGTGATTCGATCAACAATAATACCTTTGCCTTTCCCTTCCACTATCACTTCTAATCTCGCCGGAGGCCTATAACCTTCCCTGATCACCAAATTAGACAAAATCCTAGGCGATTCTTGATCCAAAGAATCACCATGATTTCTACTGGGTTTCTAATCAGCAGGTTTTAGAAGAACATTACGATGAATATCAGGTGGAAGATTACCACCGGCAAGCCGCTCCCGGTGACCAGGGATCGCCATCCGCCCAACGCGATCTAATCACAAAAGCCCGTGAAAGCAGAAAATCAAAAACCAAGAACAGTTTCTCTCTCTAGAAAATCCCACAATGCTTGAACAGTTTCTCTCTCTAGAAAATCCCACAATGCTTCAAAACTCCTGCAATTTTCTTTTTTAATAGGTGTTCCTCACATGTCTAAAATATATTCAATAATTTTCTTTGTCAAGTTGATATTCCTATCAAAAGATTGGGTTTGCCTTAAAGATTCTACTTCCTCACATAAGAGATGGACTTCTCTTCCCATTGCACTTGAGAGGTAATCTTCACATTTAAAAGAAAAATCACTTTAAGGTTTTCATTAAAATGATGCCTCTTATCAAGATCAAAAATAAATCATAAGATGCGCAAAGTGCACCAATAATTAAAAAAGATGTGCAATAAACACCACGAGAAATAAGAAAAAAGATTCCTTCTTTTTAAATCCTTAAATCTCAAAAGAAAACCCAATCACCTTTAATTACTTGACTTTAAAAATTCTTAAATCTAGATTCTTCACCATGCTTGAAATTGTCTATTAGATAGAAAATTCTCATGTAAGAGAATTGAAAATATCAAATTTCTCTATCCAACCCAAACCTTTTTTAAATTGATTTTGATTTAAAAATTATTCAAAGTTAGAAACCATATTAGTTTCTATTAAACTTGGTCTGGGTCAACAAAACCAAAAATTTTAAACCTTTATGAAATAGTTGGAGTTGAGCTACTTCTCAATGTACCTATAAATTTATTCCGGTTTAACATTTTGATATGGTCTAAATGGTTAAGAGGAAATTTTCTAATAAAAAGAATGAATTTTCTAATCCCGATAAAAATTCAAATCTCTTCCCTGAGGAATGATTATTTGTAATTGTATATAGGCATCTTTTGCTTCAAGGATTTCTCTACAAAGTCACACTCTATACTAGGTCCAAGATTATTCTGATCTAGAGGTGTAGTTTCCCCCACTAGAAATTTCCATTCAAAATCAAATCATAGCTGGCAGAGTTCTCGACTCCAATTAGAGGATCTCAAAGCCTTGTAGAGTGTTATCTTCAATGCTCAATAAAATTCAAAGTTATACAACGCTAGAATGGTTCCAGCTAATGATAAGATCGTGTGACTTAGAACCTTCCAAGTATGAGACTTGGTCCTAGTTCTTTGGATGCCTATCTTTGCCTAACGAGAGATTGATGGGGGAGTTTAAACCAACATATGAATGACCTTTTGTCATACAAATGATTATTAAGGAAGGTTCAAACATCTGTAAATAAATTCTGAAGGACGCCACCCAATATTTTCAAACATTAGGAAGGATCTTGAAGAAGTACCATGCCAAATGAGTATCAATTTTAACATCAAAGAAAATTCTTCAAATTTGGAAATTTTGAATTCAAAACCATTATAATTCAAGAAATCAAAACATATTTCAAATTAAAAAACCCTCAAAATTCAAAATCTCTAATTCCAACATCTAGATGTCGTTTTTCCAAGGATATGTGTGAGTCCTCGTGTTTCTTTTCTTTTTGGATTAAATCCACTAACTATGGAGAATGTCCTCTATGACACCATCCTAGTTTTCAAATTATAGACCCGGTCCTTTGTGTGGACTAAGTCTCCACTCCGCATGATCATCCAAACTTGATCCTCTGTGTGGAGCAAGTTTCTTCCCAGCATGATCGCTTAGTCTTCTTTTCCTTAAGGTTGGGTGCTTTCTTTTCTTAGGATAAGAATCACTAGTATTAGATAACAACCTCTATGACACCACCCTAGTTTCAAATTTCAAGCCTAATCTTTTATGGGAAGTAGTGCTTCCTTCTGATAGGATCATTGAGATCTCTCTTCCTTAAGGATAGATGTGAGTCATCATGCTTTCTTTCTTTAAGATTATATTTACTAGTAGTGGATAATGCCCTATGTGGCACCATCCTTTTTTTAAACTTCAAAATCAAGTTTTGATCTTTTGTGTAAGAGTAAGTTTCCTCTCTATAAGATCATCCACTAATAATGGAGTACGCCCTATGTGGCACCATCCTAGTTTTTAAATTCCAGACCTGATCTTCTATGGGAAGTAATGCTTCCTTCCCAAAAGATCATCTAGCTTTCTTTTCCTTAAGGTTAGATGTGAGTCATCATGCTATCTTTCCTTATGATCATATTTACTAGTGATGGACCACACCCTCGTTGGCACCATCCTAGTTTCAAATTCTAGATCTGATCCTCTATGGAAAGTAATGCTTTCTTCCCATAAGACCTTCCAATTTTATTTTCCATAAGGTTAGATGTGAGTCATCATGCTTTGTTGCCTTAGGATTAGATGTTCTAGTGATGGAGTACACCCTCTATGGCACCATCTTAATTTTAAATCTAGACTCAATCCTCTATAATTAGGAGTTCTTCCTTAATGCACTATCTTTCAATTCTCCTTCTCCTTAAGGTTTGATACTTTCTTTCCTTAGGATTAGATACCCTAGTGGTGGAGCATGCCCTTTATGGTACCATCCTAGTTTCAATTTCAAACTCTAAAATCAATCCATCTTTTCTTTAAGGTTAGGCTTTTCCTTTCCTTACGATTAGACCTACTAGTGCTAGAGTATTCCCTCTATAGCACTTCCCTAGTATCTATTCAAAACTCAATCCTTTAGGGTTACGTTTTCCCTTCCCTTAGAATCAAAACCTAAACTTAATCCTCTATAGTTAGGAGTTCTTTCTTCTTATACAATCACCCAAGTTTTTTTTTCATCTAAGGTTAGGTTTCTCCTTCCCTTATGATTAGACCCACTAGTGGTAGAGTATGCTCTCCACGTTGCTACCCTAATATCAATTCAAACACCTATTCTTTATAGATAGACTTTCTTTCCCTTAGGATCAAAATTCCAAACTTGACCCATTTCTATTCAGTCAATGAGAATATGTGTAATAGAACATCATTCTATCACACATATTGGGGGTCATTTATTGACCACATTTTTAAATGTGATCATTGGGACCAATCCTAGGATCTATCTAGATACTAGATCTATCTAAACCTTAGGTACTGTAGGATTTATCCAAACCCTAGGATTTATCCAGAACCTAAATCTATCTAGTTCCTAGAATCAATCCAGATCTTAAATCAATCTAGATTCAAATTAAACTCAAATTTCAAACTTGTCAAGACTTTAAATCTACCCAGATCTTAATTTTAGCTTAAACCTTGATCTATCCTCCAATCTAGCTTCAACCATATCCAATCACTTATATTCATCCAAATGATCATAAATTATTTGGATAATTTAATTTTAATCATTCAAATCCAAAACCCAATTCAAACCCAAAAATCTAGACTAAAATCCAAGGTTCAAAGGCCTTGTCTTGAAAGCCTTTTCCAGTGATTTTGCAAACACATCAAACCCAAATCAAATGACCCCCAATTTATGATCTATTAATTGTATAATTATTATGCTTTTCTTTATGGTTTACCCACCAAATGTAAGCTCAATTAGAGGACTCTAACCCTAGAAACTAGATTGAAATCCAAAGGTTATATAATCTTTAAATATTTATGGCCTATGCAACTGGACCTATCCCTTAGTGGAATTTGACCTTGGAGCCTTCTTTAAAGCCTCTAACCATATCCATAAAAGTTTGACAGGGATGTTAAGCCCTAATGAACTAGTCCCAAGGCTAACAAAGAGGGGGGTGAATTGGTATTTAAAAAATTCTTTAAGAAAAAGCACAATCACAACCAAACCAAGATTCACCATAAAAATCAAAGTGCCAAAATTAAATATGAAAGTAAAATAACAAAAGAACACACCAGATTTTTATAGTGGTTTGGTCAACCTGACCTATATCTACTTCCTAGAGCCTCTCCTCCGAGTATTGCACTAAACACAATGTCTCTCCTTTTTCCCCCACAGCAAGGTGGAAATGCCCATACAAAAACTCCTTTCCACCAATCCTGGTGAGGAAGAAAACCCAACTCTTTTTGCTTCCTCCAGAGTAGGCAGAGAACCGTACTCCTTTTACTTCCTCCAGAAGCAGGCATAGAACTCAACACATTTTGCTTCTTCCTGAAGCAGGCAGAGAACCTTAATCTGATATTGAAGTAGACCTCTCTAAAACCCTCATGGAACTAGAGATGATGATCAGAGAAGGCGATGATGGATCATTATATGGAGAAACCTTTATGAAACCTCTCACAAACTTGCCCTCACAAGATCCTCTCTCTCTCTCTCCCTTGCTTTCCCTCTCCTCTTGGCTCTCTTAGGTTGGGACAGCAGTAAAAGATTATTTCTTGAGAAAATAAGAGATCTTTTAAATAAAGGTTCAAAATTAGCAATAATTAGCAACTAATTGTCAAACATCATCCAGGATAAAGTACATCATCCTGTATAATTAGTTCAACTCGACGAGTATCATCCAAACAATCACCCTGGATGGATGTCTGGTCGATAGAAAAATAACTAGATCATCCAGGATGATCTAATGATTGTCCCGATCGATTAGTATAAAATGATGAATATCATCCAAAACATTGCCCTAAATGGATGTCTAGACGATGGAAAAATAACTTGATTGTCCAGATCGATCTATCGATCATCCCAGATGACTAGTTCAATTTAGTACATATCATCCAAAGCATCGCCCTGAATGGAACCAGGCTAATGTTTGATCATCTAGGAAGAACTAAGGTTTGTGAACTGATCATCCCGGCCGATCCTGCGATCGTCCAGGATGATATGATCGAGCAATAAAACCTTAATTGCTTTCCTTAACTACAAGATTAATTTAAGCATAATTATACTACATCATCTAGGATGATATCTTAGATGATGTCCAAAAATTAAAGATGCATAAATAGATTTGGCAGCAGATTCTTTCAAATTTGAGCCTATCGTCCCAGTCAATATAAATATCATCGAGGATGATGCACTTAATTACAGCTGCCTTAACTAAAATGCCCTAATTAGGGTTTCTATTTTTAACTGATCATCTAGGCCAATTTTTGGATCATTCTAGATGATGTGATTAGAAATAGAAAACTCTAAAATAGTAAAAAAATTTCCCCAAGTGTGTGTGTGTGCAAGGTTACTTAGTATCAGAACCCACATTATTATAAAAGACTTAAGAAAAGGTAAAAGACACATGTCATATATTACAAATTGACTTAGTCCTAATTTACCCAATCTTGAGCTGAATCAATTTGTAGATTGATTTTATGGACCTGAAATGTTAGTAGGCAAGGCAATTATAGAGAAAAAGAAGTATTTGCTATCATCAAAATTATATTCCCTGAAATTAGATTCATAATAATCTCCCCCTTTTTGATGATAGCAAACAATCAAATAATTAAACTAAATAAAATATGAATATAAGTGAAAACAGCACGACGAAACAACTCAAACACTACTCCCCCTTTTGATATCACAAAATGGAGGAAAAACCAGAAAAGAAAACGTAGAATAGAAGATGAAAAAGAAGAATGAAAGTAAAGTTTTTTTCTTTAAATTAATCAATACATGAAAATGATAAATTCTCCGTATGATTGAATTTAAAGACTTATAAGACCAATGAGTTAACATCATCGAAAACCAAAAATGGTAGAATAGCCGATCCTATTAACCCTAGCTCAGACTTCTCTCAGGGCAAAATCATCTTTTGAAAATAAAGGATGTAACTCAGAAAAACCAATTGGATAAGAAAAAGAGATCCGTTCAAAACTTGGTTCTAAAAAAATATTTTATAGAATAATATGCCAAAGTAATTTATCACAATCATGAAATTCGAAATCAAGCCTTTGGAAATATTAAGTGACACATGAATTTTTCTATTATTTAAAAGGTTTGAAAGAGAAGGAAGCTTACCTTTTGTGGGCTCATCTTATGCCTTTTATCAATTGATTGGCGCACTTTAAGCATCTTTTAATTTTTGATATACATTGTGTATCTTTTAATTTTTGGCAGTCATTGTGCATCTTTTCACTTTTCTTTTTTTTTTTGTCGAAAATTTTATGCCCTTGGTATTTTTGCAAGCAAGATCCCTTTCAAAACTCTTAAATACTCTCAGTTGTGAGCATATCTTCTAGATATTAGAGAAAAAAAACTCACTCTCTAAAATAAGGAATAACAAACCATAAAACAAAATTAAATTCATATAATAAATGTAATAGCATGATTTTGAATAATTTGAAAGTAATATAAAGACTTTAAACATTATATATAAGATAGATTACTATAGCAAAATAGAAAAGATCTCAATCATAAAGTTCAGTTGTTAATTTGAGATAGACTTTTATTTAGAAAAAAATTACACTGCTAAAAAAGGTTAGAGGGAGGGAAATAATCAATGATATTTCTCCCTTTAGCTAATTTAGAGATGTCAGACATTGTCTACAAATTTTTAAAAATAGAAATAAGGAATAAAATATCATTTCAACTATGAACAAAAAGAAAAACTAACAAAAAAAAAAGAAAAACATCAGAGATGAAACAACTACAAAATAACAAAAAAAAAAAAAACTAACTCAAAATAAAAAAAGAATGAATAAAAAATAACAACAAGCAATAGAGTAGTAAACATGCAAATCAAATTTTATTAAGCAGCAAGTTTATGCAATTAAGAGCCTTGAGCCTCCCTTGTCCAAGGACCATATGCTCTTACGAGGCCTTTTATGAGAGCAATCAAAAAAATCATCAAATGTTAGATTTAGGAACCCAAATAGGTTTGGATCCCTTCTTATGAAAAGATGAATGCAATGCATGTGTGTTATGCTCTGAATCATATAATTACGATGAACAATGTAAGTGTGTGAAATGTGTTCTAGCATGCCACATGAAAAATATCTAACTCCAAAAACTGAATTTACTAATCTATTTGGGTTATAATGCCTCTTTCTAGGTTTTGGCTTTAGATCAAGTGTGAGTGTATTCCTATTTCTCTCAAGTGCATTCAATTGAGCTTTAAACCTCGAGTTAACACTTTCTAAAACAACATTATCAACATTCAAATAATGCTCCCTATGCTCAGATTCTTCAATATAAGTTTTAAAATCAGTTTCAACTGAGGAGTAGGATGCTTTCAATCAATCATGCTCAACAACCAACTCAGAATGCTTTTTATTTAATTCATCATACTCATCAAGAAATGACATATGATTGTTATCAATTTGAGTGTGATCTTTACTTAAAATTTCATACTCTTTTTGCAAATTTAAAAATTCCAATTTCAGACTAGCATGAGTTTTCTTAAGTTTCATATATGATGCATGAATGTTCTCACAAACATCAAGTAATTGATCTTAGGTTGGTTTACATACCTATTCTTGGTCAGACTGACCAAGATGATCACCCATCAAGCACAAGTTTGATGTCTCCTCCCTAGCTTCAGTCTAAGAGGAGTCAGATGCAGAATTTGCCCAAAACACCTTTTGGAACTGCTTCTTATCCTTGTCCTTTCTGAATTAGGGGTTTCTCCATACCCTTCTCCTTGCTTGGGTGATCCTTAAGTGTAAGAAAATTAGCTTTGAAATGTCTAGGGTTCCTATATTCAAAACAATAAATATCATAAGAACTTTTATAATTTTTGCTACCCTTACCTTTGTTCCATTTTTTATGGTTCTAGTGATTCTTCCTTAGAAAGCTTTTAAATTGCATAGTGATTAAGGCAATACCATCACTTTCAGACCTGAAAGAATCAGTGTCCATATTGTTAGCCTTCGACACCACAGTTTTCTCCTTCTTTCACTCACCTGCATCAAGTTATCTTTGGTTCAGTCCTTGCTCATAAGCAATGAGTGATCCAAGTAAATTATCAATAGAATAAGTATTCAAGTCCTTTGATTCAGTAATTGTAATGATCTTAGCATCAAAAGAAGAGGGAAAGCATCTCAAAATTTTATTCACTCTTTTATAGTTAGTTTGCTCTCTTCCTAAGGCATGCAATGAGGTGATAATTTGAGTAAACCAATTATACATGTTAGAAATTGATTTAGTAGGTTTCATACAAAAAAGTTCACAGTCATGCAACAAAATATTCAACCTAGATTGTTTAACTTCACTAGTTCCCTCATAGGTAATACACAATCTAATCCAAATTTCTTTACTAGTTGCATAAGTTGAAACACGCATATAATCTTCTGATTTTAAAGCACCGAAAAAATAGTTCAAGCATTTTACATTCAGTTAAGCTAAATCCCTATCATTAAGAGTCCATTTAGTAAAAAAAAGTACAGTATTAATGCCATTAGTTTTATGAGATGGAGGTGAATAACCATCTTTAATAAACATCTACATGCGATAGTCAATCGATTATAAAAATATAGACGTGTAAATTTTCAAAAAATCAAAGGGAATATTATCAAATAAAAATGTTAGTGTAATAGACTAACCTTCCACAGTATTATGATTACCAAAGTTAACCATTGATCGAAATTCAAAACTTTTCAATAACTTAATTTTATGAATCCCTCTCTGATATCACTTAAAAGTTCGAGGGGGATGTTAAGCCCTAATGAACTAGTCCCAAGACTAACTAAGAGGGGGGGGGGGGGGGGGGGTGAATTGATATTTAAAAATTCTTTAAGCTAAAGTACAATCACAACCAAACCAAGATTCACCATATAAATCAAAGTGCAGAAATTAAATACGGAAGTACAATAAAAAAGAATACACCATATTTTTATAGTTATTCTACTAACCTGACCTACGTCCACTCCCTATAGCCTCTCCTTCGAGTATTGCACTAAATGAAGTGTCTCTTCTTTTTCCCACATAGTAAGGCAGAGAAGCCCGTACAAAAACTCCTTTTCACCAACCCCGGTGAGGCAGAGAATCCAGCTTTTTTTGCTTCCTCCAGAAGTAGGCAGAGAACCCAACTCCTTTTGTTTTCTCTTGAAGTAGGCAGAGAATCCAACTCTTTTTGCTTCCTCCTAAAGTAGGTAGAGAACCTCGATCAGATGCTAAAGTAGACCTCTCTAGAACCCTTAAGGAACTAGGGAGGATGACCGGAGAAGATAATGATGGATCATTGCTTGGAGCAACCTTTATGAAACCCCTCACAAACTCCCCCTCATAAGATCCTCTCTCTCTCTCTCTCTCCCCCTTTCTCTCCCTCTCCTCTTAGCTCTCTCAGGTTGGGACAACAACAAAAGATTATTTCTTAAGAAAATAAAAGACCTTTTAAACAAGGGCTCAAAATTATCCCTAATTAGCAACTAATCGTCAAACACCGTCTAAGATAATATTACAACGTCATGTATAATTAGTTCAACTCGATGAGTATTATCCAGACAATCACCTTGGATGGATGTCAAGCCGATGGAAAAATAACTAGATCATCCAAAATGATCTCATGATCCTCCCCGCCGATTAGTACAAAATGATGAATATCAACTAGAACATCGCCCTGCATGGATGTCTGGACAATGGAAAAATAACTTGATCGTCCAGGCCGATCTACCAATCATCCCAAATGTTTAGTTCAATTTACTACATATTGTCCAAAGCATCACCTTGAATGGAACCAGGCTGATGTTTGATCATCTATGAAGAACTAAGGTTTGTGAATTGATCATTCTAGATGATCATGCGATCTTCCAGTATGATATAATCGAGCAATCAAACCTTAATTGCTTTCCTTAACTACTAGATTAATTTATGCATAATTTCTTTGCATCGTCCAGAATGATGTCCAAAAGTAAAAGATGCCTAAATAGATCTGGCGATAGATTCTTTATGATTTGAGCCTATCATCCCAGTTGATACTAATATCGTCCAGGACAATGCGCTTAATTATGGCTTCCTTAACCAGGATGCCCTAATTTGGGTTTCTACTTTTAACTGACCACCCAGGCCAATTTTTGGATCATCCCGAATGATGTGATCAAAAACAAAAAACTTTAAAACAGTTAGAAATTTTCCCCAAGTGTGTGTGTGCAATGTTACGTAGCATTAGGACCAACATTATTACAAATGACTCAAGAAAAGGTAAAAGACACATATCATACAATACAAACTGACTTAGTCTTATTTTACCCATTCTTGAGCTAGCTCAATTTACAGTTTGATCTTATGGACCTGAAATGTTAGTAGGCAAGACAATCATAGAGAAATAGAAGTGTTTGCTATCATCAAAATTATATTCCCTGAAATCAGATTTGCAACAATCCAAACCCTTAATTATGATTTATTGAGTAATAAAATATATTTTGGTGGACCAACTTTGACCCCTAATCAACCAAGTATCAAAATGACCAAAATGCCCCTTAAGGGCAATTTGAAGTTTTCTATAAACTTCAATATGACCTTTTTAAATGAAGCCACATAACATCTCCCAATGCATCCTAATCACCATTAAAATTGCAATGGACTTAAGCCTAGTCCCTGGGTCAACCTAGTTGACCAAGTCAACCTAAGTTGACCCATGGCCCTTTAAGAGTCTAAATAGTCATTTTGACCATTTAGACCAACCTGACTCTTGAATCTACATCTACTAAACCTTATTTATCAAACCAAATCTTTTGTGTCCAAATTAAGACCATGGGTCAATATGGTCAACCAAGTCAACCTACATTGACCATCTCAACCCTTAAGTCCTTGCAACATTGAATCAAACACCAAGTCAATACCAAACCCATTCAAAATCCTATGATCACATTCCCCAATGGTTTGGATTTAATTGGACCCACTAACATAGTCACCAGTTGACTTAGTCAACTAGGCTTAGAACTAGTCAAACCTTGCTCATTTAAATTAATCCAGGGTCTATATTCAAACATAATTCAATCAAGCTTTTCAAATCTCAATGACCCTTCTATCACATATTTTAGACTTATCTAAATCCAACATGTCTCATATGATGGTCATTTGGACCAAGTCAATCCCATATTATTTATTCAAATCACCTTAAGCCCTCTTGTATTCATTCAAACCTTATCTTTCTAATCTCAAACCTCCTCTATTTCATCTAACGAGCTTAACACTTCCCTTCTATACCACCTCAATACTACACTTGACTATTGACTAGTCAACAATCAAGTGAATTTATCAAAAATAGTCAAATCTGCCCCTTAAGCCATTACACTTCAAACCCATTTAATTCCAGCAGCTAAATCATGGTCTAGAATCTCCTAAACATGTCCTTATTCCCTATATTAACTTTAAGCAACTCTTAATCATCCCCATATTCTCTAAAGGACAAATCCTTTTTCACATCACATGTTCTTTTTGTCCTTTAATTATATGTCAGCTAATAACTCTAGGACACATGCAAGGCATCAAGGGAGATGGCTAACTGATCTTAACTGTCCACTCACTCGAGAGAACCTAAAATGGGCCAAAGAGACAAAAAGTGTTATCATTCTTTGACCTAACTCTCCCTCACTATCCAGAGCTTCTTAATCCCAGCCCCCAATTTATTCAAGCTTCTAACAAATTCCTCAACACTTTTGAAGCCTGATCCAATCGGTCAAAGTCGCCAGCAACGAGCCTCCGGTCACTACTACCTCAAAAACTTTCCAAGGCATAATAACTCATGATGGAATGCTTTTTTATACTATAGATCCTTCTAATGGATTATGCATGGACAATCTATAAGCTCAGAGAGCACCTCATCATCCATATCAATCAATCCTATAAAGGTAAAAAAGCTAACCTTAGTTAAGGACATTAATCTTAAAATAAATTTTCATTAAGTGATTTTTAAACAATAAAAATCAATCCCCAAACTTATGTTAATTTATAAATTCTTTGTTTATTTTTTTTAATTTGATCAAATTATTTTTTAAAATAATCACATTTTTGTTATTAGTGCTCGGTTCATAGTCTTGTCCCATTGTGCGGGATCTTAGTTGTTGATCCCTTGATCGACAACTATGATCTAACCATTTTGGGCATCCATCCGACCAAATGTACACTTTTGTCGTATCAAATTACCGTCTGGCTCGATCTAGACCATCGATTCGAAACATGGAGGATCCAATGGATGTGAGACATCGCTGATGTGGTCAAGAGAAACTGTGTTTGCGGTCACTGATTGTGCAATGATTACTAGCGACATTGCACCACTAACAAAGATTACCCTACATATTCAGGTGACACATCTTGTTGTGATGCGTGTCCACCTACCATTGAACTAGAGATTAATTGGTTTTAATTAATTTTAGTTATTTTAAAACTTAGGAAATTCAAAAAAATAATAAATAATTATATATAAAATTAAAAATTTATTTTTTAAATCAACATTTTCAAAAAATTAAATACTTTAAATTTAAATTAATAATAATTTAAAATATTGAATATATTTTAAATTACATTAAATATTGAATATTAAGTAATTTAAATTAATATTTAATAAAAAATAATTAAAATAATTCCAAAATTTTAAAATATTTAAACCTCAATAGTAACACAATTATTAATTATTTAAAATTAAATATTTATTTTGAAATATTTAGTATATTTTAAATAATTTCAATTATTTAAGTATTTTCAATATTTAATTAATATATAATTTAAATTTGATTTAAATATTTTTAAAAATCTAAAATTTCATTTTTAAATATTTTAATTAAACTATATAAAACATTTAAATATTTTAATATTAAATTTTATTTCAAAATATTTAATATAATTTATATTAATTAAATATTTAAGTAATTGATTAACATTTAATTAATTTAATTTTTATGTTTTTTTGTAATTTGTAAGTACACATAAAAATATTTTAAAAAACTAAATGATTTTTTTAAAATATTTTAATTTGAAATTAAATTAATTTAAGATATATTTAATATTTGAAATAATTTTTAATTAATTAAATATTTAAATAAAATTAAATTCAAATAATTTTGGAAATTTAAATAAATATTATTTTAAATAATTTAAAATTTTTAGAAAATAGTTAAGATTTAATTTAATTTATTTAATAAATTAATTTAAATATTTTAATAAATCTTAAATTATATGAAATATATTTAATTAACATAAATGATTAAAAATTCAAAAGAATTTTGATTTAAATTAAAAAAATATACATAATACCTTAAACTTTTCAAAATTTTAGTTACTTAATTTAAAATAAATTTCAAAATTAATAAACTTAATTTATTTGAAATAAATCTAATTATTTAATTTACTTAATATTTAATTAATATTTAATTACATTTTTAATTAAATATTTTCAAAAATAAAATGCTTAATTTAAAATATTTTTAAAGAATTTGATAAATTTTCTAAGATGTTTTAATTTAAATTGAAAATTAATTTAAGATATTTTAAATGATATCTATTATTTAAATATTTGAATATTTTATTGATATTTAATTCATTTTTTATTAAATAATATAAAAAAATTAGAAACTATCGTTTTAAAATATTTTCAAATTATTAAGGTAACTTAAAAATTATTTTGAAAATTTTTTAGAACTATCTTTTCTAAATTTAAAATTAACCCATTTTTTAATATAAAATTGAATTTTAAAATTATATATTTTAAGTGTTTGGATGTTGATGGAGTCTTTGAGATTTTAAACATAGGGGAGTATTGGTGGACAATCATATCTTGATAGTTCACTAATATAGTCTTTAATTACATATGTTATGTTCGATCTTTTTTATGTGTAGAAATCACACTCTCACCTAGCCTAGGCTCTCCTAGTTTTAGAATTTGATTATAATGATTGTGTGCATTTATAGTCTTGTCTAATGGATAGTGACATTGATTTAAACCTACCTAATTTTGTGATACCTTAAGGAAAAAAATTGAGGATCTATTTAGATAACTTAGATTAATTTTAAAAATTAAAATATATGTCCAAAAGATTTGAAAATTTAAACATTTAAGCATAGTGATATTTACAACCTATAAAAACTTTTCTCACAAATTTTAAAAATCTTTAAACACATTAATTAATTAATTAATTTAAAGCATTAATTAAGCCTTAAAACTTCTAAAATTTTTAGTAAAACCAATTTAAATAAAAAAATTACATATAATATCTATAATTGACTAGAATTCAAACCTTAACTCAAGTGAATTAAAAGTCTTTTGATTTTACATTAAATTTAAGTTTAATTTAGTTTAAAGTAAAAAATTAATATTTATTTAATTTAATTAATTAAAAATGATTAAAAAATTTAAAAAAATTTCAAACACTTGAGAGCATCGCCTTAGATCATTTTTTATATTTGGAGGTGATTTCAAAAAGTTTGGAGTTCATTTGGATTCAAATCATTAAAACCCCTTAATTAAATCAATTAAATAATTCAAATAAATACCCAAACTTTTAAAAACATAACTAATTCCAAAAAATTCCAAATTGAGCAAACTTAAGTCTAATTATTCATCTTAAGGTCTATTATTTAAGAAAAATATTAGCTTTTCAAAAGTCAACCTTAATAAAAAGTCAATTTTAACTCCTTCAATTATTATTTTTAAATAATTCAAATAATTCCAAAAATTTTAATAATTAATTTAAAAATTCACAAATCCTGAATCCTTCTTTAAAATTAGCAACCAATTTAACCTAATTAAAAGTTATTAACCTTCAAACCTTTATCAATTTAATTTACTTAATTTTATGGGTTAGCACTAAGTAACTCTGGCCTACGAGGCTATTAATTTAGCCCAAATAAAGGTGAAAAAAACTTCCCAGATCCAGTGAGAAACAAAGGTGGTATCCATTTAATTTTAAAATCAACTTCAAATAATTAATGTTTAAACATTAATTAAAATTTCTCTTAAGCCTTTCAACTAACCAGAACATCAAATAACTTTAACTAATTGCCTTATAAAGGGCATATCTAAATTACATAGCTCACCTCACACACTTTAAATAATTTTCTAGGACAACCAACTCTAGTCATAGGCTTGGCATGTGTTTACTTTTTTACTACGTGTTGAATTTTTTATTATTCTTACTATATACTAGTTGTTAGTATAAATTGATTGATTATTTATTTAATTTCGATAATTTTTGTATTGATATGATGGGCATTAGACATACCCTTAGATTAGAAAAAATTTAGATGCTAACACAATCTTATATGTGTGACTATGTTCATAAGGGAAAATAAAATAAATAGGGGCACAAAATTAAGTTTTAAATTAACAATATTTTCTACATGTGCTTTAGAAATGCTAAGTTCCCCTTTTAAATTAAAAGAGAATGGCCAAGGGTGGTTGGTTTGAGAATTTTAAATTTCATTATATAACTATATGGGATGATTTAATTATAATTTCTTAGGATAATTCTATAGGCTATTCAAATCTAGATTTTAATTTTTCTTTGAATGTTATTTTACTTTATTTGAGTTGTAATATTAAAATACATTGAGATGGGATGTTAAGCATCCTATTTGGAATCCAAATAGGAAGGGACCTCCCTTAGGAAAGAGTTCCTCTCCATTTGGAGATCCAAATTAGTATGACATTCAAATATCTAAAGAGAAAAGATAACCCCCCTTTCTATAGAGAGATTCTTTTCATTTGGATATCAAGACCCGATAGATCCAAGGAGCTTGCAGATGGATGAAAAAGTGAAAAATGAGAGGATTCCCACTCTCAAAGCCACTTGAGTCTTAAGAGTAAAGTCTAAGTTATTATTCATGGTTCCCAACCACTTTATTTTTCCTACAAATCCTAGGTTGTAATATTAAAGGGCACTTGCCATATGAAAATTTAATTTGAGTATTTAAGTTTAATTGATTTATTTAATTGATTGCACTTAAGAAATAACATATTTTTCTACCTTTTTTTATTGCATGTCAATTTTATTTTAGCTTAGAACCAAATCGGAGACTCATGAGGATACAATTAAAAATATTTTATACTTGAAATTAAAATTTAAAATATTTAAGCTCACTTAGAAATTTAATAATTTTAAGAAGTAAGCTAGGGCTCATCGAGGGTCTTTTATACATTTATTTTAAATCTTCTCTACCTTGTTAAGCACCTCCCTGCCTGCGGGTTATGGCAAGTCACCTGATCTATTATGGTGCGGTCCTGTCAAGAGAAAGTTATACAATCTCTAGGATAAAACCTATTTTAAGCCTAATTTTTAAACAACTTCATTCAATTTTATGCATTTCAGTCTACTCAATTTGCATCCATTGTATTACATACAAACTTAAAAGTGTCTAAAAATTTAATTATATTTTATTTCAAGCATCAATTTATCCAACATCAGGTATGGGGCCAATTAGGAACTACTCTAGATGTTAGTCATAATTCCTAAAACATAACTTAATAAAGTCCCTACCACTCTTGCATAAAATATAAAACTCACAGTTTTAAAGCACTTAGATGGTTAGTTGGCTGGCTCCCCAATCCAGGTCAAGATAAGTTCAGGTTTGCAATGCATTAGCTAAGTTCAGGTCAGTTATTTTTAGTAACCAATTTAAATTTAGGTTCTGAGGCATGCTCAAGCTATAAGATCTCAACCTCAGAAAATTAAATCCTAACTTTCTAATAAAATTGACAATTTAAACTTAAACTTCTATCAATTCAAATTTAAGCCTAACACTTAGGATATGACGGGGTGCTTCTAAAATATTTCAAAATGCCAAAGCACCTCCTACCTTTCCTCTTTTGACCTCTAGAAGTAAGTGTTCAAAGTTGATCTTATGCCTCTTGAAAAATCCAATCCTCATCTCCCTTGATATCAATCTTTGAGATTTCTAAATAAAATTTCTACCCTTATTTTAATCGAGAGTATTCGTAGGAAACTCTAATTTCCTACGATGCAAATAATTATGAGGGCTTGCACTTGTAAGAGATTTAGTAACCTAGATCAAACAGATTTTTTAAAATTAAGCCTTATAAAATTAATTAGTTATCTTCAAGAAAAATCAAATTTAATGATAATTATAATCATATTCAAATAATTGATAATAGACAATATTCTATTTCCCTGGAAAGATATGTCATTCTATTATCATGATTTTGATTATGAAATTAATGATCATATACCTAGATCATCATAGTCAAATACTAAAGCGAACTGCACTTTGATCCTTTGGGGTCATATGTGGTTCTTTCCTGAATCTAACTATGATAATCAGGGTAACATCAACCTTTTGTAATATGAAATCGTTAGAGAATGATATGTCCACCTCTCGAGATGATATATAATTCATGATGACATGTTTAATTTCAAAATTAATGTTCTAGAATTTAAATTCTCCCAAAGAAAATTAACGTCTTAAGAACTCAAACACTTTTTCAATCATATAGAATGATGATGTGAATCATTGAATCAGAGCAACACGAACGATGTGTAATTATTTCACTGTAAAATTATAATGTGTATTATGAAACTTCTTTATATATTTGATAAATGCATTGTAAAATTAAATTATGTATCATAAGATTCATTATAAAAACACGTTATATATTATAAAATTACATAGATTGTTGATGTGTATTATTACTATATAAATATTATTCCTATCTTAGTGAGTTGTTTAGAAAACTATACTGACCAGTAAGTTTTAATTGTGTTGAAATTATTTTTTACTAATGAGTACCATTGTGTACCACTACTGTGTACTTATTTCTATGGTGTGTATTTAGACATTTCAGCTATTTAGGCAGGGTTCTTGTAACATTTCATATATTTAAGGTGGGTTGTTGTAGCTTCTCGGCTCTTTTAAATGGGTAGTTATGTCATTTGAGATATTTTAGGGGTATCAGAAGTTCCCTATAGCAACATCCTTTTGTATCAATGAAAGCATTATGATTATGCTCTATTGCTACATTAGCCAAATGTTGAGAAGTCTCAAGGTATACTAATGAAAGACTTCATTGACATTGCTAGCATTAGGATGCATGAATGTATGTAAAGATGTTCTGAAAGTCTGCTTAACCAACTAGCAAGGGCAGATGAAATATATAGATATTGTGTGCATACATGAAATGAATGTTGTGGTTATATACTCGAGATTATATATGGAGAAGTGATGGCAGTAAAGGTTAATATAAAAAAAGGTTTCATAAATGCTAAAGGTTGGAGATGTATGAAAAGTAAGTTTTTTTAGAAATATCACCAACTAGCGAGTGCTCACTTTCTTCAAATGCATTTTCATGAGCTACGACATAACATATAATGTGGCATTTTAAATGTTGTTGATAGCCCACCTAGTGATGTAGATAATGTCATTATTTATGACCCTAAGGATCCAGCTGAGGATGCCATTATTGTAAACTTGTATAAGTAAACATTGAAGAAGTTGCTGCATGGAGGTAAGCAAAAGAAGTTTCTAAACTTAACAAATTGGCCATCATGTTGGACCTAGAGAGAGAAAGCTAGAGAGAGACTCCCAATTTTTGGCAAACTCTTTTTTTCAAATTTCATCATCTTGAAACCGTTGGCAGAGTTTCCGCTTGGGATGGAGGGGTGGCCGCCGGCTAACTCTGACAGCCGGATTACTACGACTGCTCATCCTACTACCACCCGCATCATTTCAAATTCTTATGTACCTACACGGGATGTTAGATCACCTAGGTTTGACTGCTTCAATGGGCCTTTGGTCTTCAGAGAACCAAAGGAAATCATGTTTAATTCCCAAGCTCCCATTCTGAGTAACGAAAAAGAGAAACAATTTGTTGATGAAGTTTAGAATTTTTCTCCTCTTAAGAGTGATGCAGTCAGTCAAAACCAGCTATCAATTTGCTACAGAAATCATACAGTACAAAATATTTTCATCTAGTATGAATAAAATACTTAGAAAAATTTGCACGATCGATCCAAAATAGGGAATCAGATGTGAAGACATTTCAAAATCATACAAAAACACTAAAAAATAAAGGTAGAAAAACACATAAAACAAACAAAAATAAATATACAACTAAAAAAAAACATGCGCATAAAAACACATAAACAATGGGTTTAAAAATCATTTTGCTCCTGGTCTGATGATTCAGAAGCTAGATCTGCCCAGGAGATTTATGCTTTTCATTATTTTCCCATTTTATAATTTGCTTAGCTTTGCCCTTTTCTTTAGTAGGAAGAGTTCTCAAATAAGGGCACTGAGTTTTCAGATGTCCAGATTTCCTACATCCAAAGCAAATAATATTTGAAGAAATATGAACATTCTTACCATTTTTACCTTTATTCCACTTTTGTTGATGCTTATGCTTGTGCTTTAGTGGACTTTTCAATTTGCTTGTTAAGTCATCGCTTTCCTCGCCAACTAAGCAACTTTTCTCGATGTCTTCCACTTTTAGCATTATTGTTTCACCTGCATCCAAAAGTCTTTGACCCAAATATTGCTCGTAGGCAATGAGTGAGCCAATCAAATTATCAATAGAATATTCATTCAAATTTTTTGATTCGCAAATAGCAACAACTTTGGCATCAAACTTGTCAAGTAAACAACGTAGAATTTTATTGACTATTTCAAAATTTGAAAATTCTTTACCTAAAGCATGCAATGATGTTACAATTTGAATAAACCTAGTATACATGTCTAAGATCGTCTCATAAGGTTTCATGCTAAAGAGTTCATAGTCATGCATAAAAAAATTCAACTTAGATTGCTTGACTTCACTAGTACCTTCATATGTAATGCATAAACTGTCCCAAATTTCCTTGCCAGTAGTACATGTAGAGATTCTCATATAATCTTCCGAGTTTAAAGCATAGAACAAACAATTCATACATTTAGCATTTAATTCAACATAAATTTGTTCTACTCTACTCCATTCAGAAAAAGGGGTATCAGTTTTGATTCCAACTATAATACGTGACGGTACAGAATAACCATTTTGAATCATATGCCACATTCGATAATCTATTGATTGCAAGAAAGTAGACATTCGAATTTTCCAAAAATCAAAAGAAATATTTTCAAATAAAGGTGGTCTAACAATCGAATATCCATCTAATAATTTATGGTTTCTAAAATTAGCCATACTCATTTTTTAAAAAGTAGTCTAAACTTATGATTTTGAAACAAAGCTCTGATACCACTTGTTGGAACTCGTTCAATATGAATTAGGATGTTAAGCCTAATTAATTGTCCCAAGGCTAACCAAGAGGGGGGGTGAATTGGTAATTTAAAAATTATACTTCTACTCTTGGATTTTTAGAAAACCGTTTTAATTATTTATGCAAGTTAAATTTAAAGTTTAAAAAATAAACTTTTCAACCAGAGTAAACAACTTGCAATGAAATTAAATGCGGAAGAAAAATAAGAAAGAACACACCAGATTTATAGTGGTTCGTTCAAATCTTGACCTACGTCCACTCCTTGGAGGCACCCTCTGAGTATTGCACTAATACCGTAAAGTGACTCTCCTTTTGCCCCCAACGTAAGGCGGAGAAGCCTGTACAAAATCACTTTCACCTTCCCCGGTGCGGCGGAGTAGCCGGGTTCTTTGACACCAAAGAGATCTTCTTCTCGCCAAAACTTCCTTCAAGACGACCCTTAAATCTGATGGTACTGAGGTGCAAGTTCGCCGGAGCAACCGTGTGAATATCCCCTCTACACTCCCTTGAAATCCCCTCCAAGGATCTTCTCTCTCTCAAACTCCACCCTTTCCTCTCTCCCTTTCAAGTTCTCTCTTCTATTTTTCTCCCAGAGAACGAAGACACAATGGATGTCAAAGATACACTTTGTCATCTTTTTACACTCTCCAAGTGTCGGCAGAGAACCAGACCGATGGTTTTGAACTTCACTTGAGAGCCTTTAGAGGAGATGGGCAGAAATAAAGAGATCTTCTTCTTCAAGTAACCTTGTGAATCCCTCACAAACCCCTCACTTGATCTCTCACTCTTCACTCTTACCATATCTCTCAAACTCTCACACTCAATGATCCCTCTCAAGAGAAAACAACTCCAAAGGTACTTGTAATAGTTTCCATGACTCCTTATATAGAAAGGACATGAAAAACTGCCCAAAAAACTACTAAAAATATATTTTTCTGCGCACTCGATCATCCCGCACGAAATTGAGTTAGTACGGATGAACTATGTAAAAAATTGTCCCGTACGAACCATTTGTGCATCTGTACGAACCAATTTCGTCCTGGACGAAATAGGTTCGTCCCGTATGAAAAATTTCGTCCGGCACGAACAGTTATATCAAAAGTTGGTTCCGAAAACTGCAAAACATTGCCAGAAACTTCCATAGTCGGTTCCCATCGTCCTGGATGAACATGACTTCGTCTGGACAAAATTTTTACAGAGAGAAACTCGTCCTGGGACAAAAATGATTTCGTCTGGACGATCATGACTTAGAAAAACTTTTCAGTTCAGTTCCTGTCCGTTCCATTGCTCTTACAAGGAGATAACTGATCTGATCGTCCCGTACGAACAATGTTCATCCCGTACGAACAATATTCGTCCCGTACGATCAGTACAAAAACTTTTTTAAGATCTCTTTTAGTGTGTGTGAATTTATTCACTCAATTACAAACACTCCCTCTCAAATTTAATTCAAATAAAAAGTATAAGCTTCAAATTCACAAAGTATCTCATACTGAATTTGATTTGAAGTCTTCGTAGTCAGGAGTTCAATTTTCCTGAAATATTAGTACACACAAGAGCAAAAACAAATCTTCCAAAAAATATTAGAAGATAACAACACATAAAACAATAATATTTGGAATCATCAAAACTATACAAGTTGCAAGAATGTAAAACATGCAAATAGCAACTTTCCTAACAATCTCCCCCTTTTTGATGATGGCAAAATAATTATTGTTTGTATAATTTCAAATTCTAAGAATCTCCTAAACTCCCCCTGAATTAATGAACACATAAAAATAAGGAGGCATTAAAATTATTTTTATTTTCAAATTTTTAGAAATACAAAACAAAACAAAACAAAATAAACACACATACAATAAACAAAACAAACACACAACGATACGAATACACAAGACACAACAAATAATTTCTCCCCCTTTTTGACAACATCAAAAAATGAAGAAGAAAAAGACTAGAAATATAAGAAGAAATATGAAAATCATTTAAAAAATTTAACCTTTAAAGTGAATGACATAAGGTATGCAAATAAAATTAAAATATTAGTCAAATCATAAAATTTATAGAATTTAAGAAAAGATATAACATAGAAATTAAAAAGAATTTATCAAAGACATGATTCAATTTAGACATTGAGATAAAGAAAATCATTGCAAGAAAGATGTATTAAAAATTGTATATTTCAAATTTCAATAAAAATATAAATGAACATAAGATTAATTTGAATTAAGAGATTAAAAGAATCTAGAAAGAAGAAAACTATCACATGTGGCACTTTGCGCATCTTTTTCAATTTTGTGGCACATTTTTGTTCATCTTTTTACTTGTTGGACTTATTTTGTGCCTCTTTTTCACATTGCGAATCATTGCGCATTTCTTTTGATTTTTGTAAATTTGTACAATTTTCAAGAGTAATTGTATTCTTTCCAAAATCAATAATCTAAAATTTCCAATCTTTCTAAGTCCATAAATATTAATTGATAAGTGAAATACAAAATAAGAAAACATCACAATTGCAATAATAATATTAAAATTAATGTAGTCTAAATAAGAGACATGAAATTGACAATCTTAATAATATCAAGTTATAAACACAACTTAAATTTAGAAAAATTAGATTTTCTAATGAATTCAATTTTATGTTGTAGTTCAAAGTATAACACTTGTAAGATCAAAAATTTTAGGGATTTTCATATAGGATAACGAACATTTCAAACATAGAATAAAATCACTTAAATATTCAAAACATTTAAAGCAATACAAGTACAAAACACAAGTATATAAACTATAAAAATCTTCATATCACATTCCAAATGTCTCACAAAAAGATTTGTTCTCAACAATTTACCCGTATAGCCATTTATATGCGTACAAAAGAAGAAATACAAATCATCCAGGACGATCGAAGATCGTACAGTACGATATGTATTAGAAAAATTTAAACAATACGCAATCAGTCAAAACCAACTATCAATTTGCTACAGAAATCGTACAATACAAAATATTTTCATCCAGTATGAATAGAATACTTAGAAAAATTTGCACGATCGATCTAAAACAGGGAATCAGATGTGAAGACATTTCAAAATCATACAAAAACACTAAAAAATAAAGGTAGAAAAACACATAAAACAAACAAAAATAAATATACAACTAAAAAAAAACATGCGCCCAAAAACACATAAACAAAGGGTTTAAACATCATTTTGCTCCTGGTCTGATGATTCAGAAGCTAGATCTGCCCAGGAGATTTTTTGCTTTTCATTATTTTCCCATTTTATAATTTACTTAGCTTTGCCCTTTTCTTTAGTAGGAAGAGTTCTCAAATTAGGGCACTGACTTTTCAGATGTCCAGATATCCTACATCCAAAGCAAATAATATTTGAAGAAATATGAACATTCTTACCATTTTTACCTTTATTCCACTTTTGTTGATACTTATGCTTGTGCTTTAGTGGACTTTTCAATTTGCTTGTTAAGTCATCGCTTTCCTCACCAACTAAGCAACTTTTCTCCATGTCTTCCGCTTTTAGCACTATTATTTCACCTGCATCCAAAAGTCTTTGACCCAATCTTGCTCGTAGGCAATGAGTGAGCCAATCAAATTATTAATAGAATATTCATTCAAATTTTTTGATTTGCAAATAGCAACAACTTTGGCATCAAACTTGTCAAGTAAACAATGTAGAATTTTATTGACCATTTCAAAGTTTGAAAACTCTTTATCTAAAGCATGCAATGATGTTACAATTTGAATAAACTTAGTATACATGTCTAAGATCGTCTCATAAGATTTCATGCTAAAGAGTTCATAGTCATGCATTAAAAAATTCAACTTAGATTGCTTGACTTCACTAGTACCTTTATATGTAATTCATAAACTGTCCCAAATTTTCTTGCCAGTAGTACATGTAGAGATTCTCATATAATCTTCCGAATTTAAAGCACAGAACAAACAATTCATACATTTAGCATTTAATTCAGCATATATTTGTTCTACTCTACTCCATTCAGAAAAAGGGGTATCAGTTTTGATTCCATCTATAATACGTGATGGTACAGAATAACCATTTTGAATGCCACATTCGATAATCTATTGATTGAAAGAAAGTAGACATTCGAATATTCCAAAAATCAAAAGAAATATTTTCAAATAAAGGTGGTCTAACAATCGAATATCCATCTAATAATTTATGGTTTCTAAAATTAGCCATACTCGTTTTTCAAAAAGTAGTCTAAACTTATGATTTTGAAACAAAGCTCTGATACCACTTGTTGGAACTCGTTCAATATGAATTAGGATGTTAAGCCTAATTAATTGTCCCAAGGCTAACCAAGAGGGGGGTGAATTGGTAATTTAAAAATTATACTTCTACTATTGGATTTTTAGAAAACCTTTTTAATTATTTATGCAAGTTAAATTTAAAGTTTAAAAAATAAACTTTTCAACCAGAGTAAATAACTTGCAATGAAATTAAATGCGGAAGAAAAATAAGAAAGAACACACCAGATTTATAGTGGTTCGGTCAAATTTTGACCTACGTCCACTCCTAGGAGGAACCCTCTGATTATTGCACTAAAACCACAAAGTGGTGGAGAAGCCTGTACAAAATCACTTTCACCTTCCCTGGTGCGGCGGAGTAGCCGGGTTCTTTGACACCAAAGAGATCTTCTTCTCGCCAAAACTTCCCTCAAGACGACCCTTGAATCCGATGGTACTGAGGTGCAAGTTCGCCGGAGCAACCGTGTGAATATCCCCTCTACACTCCCTTGAAATCCCCTCCAAAGATCTTCTCCCTCTCAAACTCCACCCTTTCCTCTCTCCCTTTCAAGTTCTCTCTTCTAGTTTTCTCCCAAAGAACAAAGACACAATGGCTATCAAAGATACACTTTGTCGTCCTTTTACACTCTCCAAGTATCGGCAGAGAACCGGACCGATGTTGTTGAACTTCACTTGAGAGCCTTCAGAGGAGATGGGCAGAAACAAAGAGATCTTCTTCTTCAAGTAACCTTGTGAATCCCTCACAAACCCCTCACTTGATCTCTCACTCTTCACTCTTACAATATCTCCCAAACTCTCACACTCAATGATCCCTCTCAAGAGAAAACAACTCCAAATGTACTTGTAATAGTTTCTATGACTCCTTATATAGAAAGGACATGAAAAACTGCCAAAAAATTGATAAAAACATGTTTTTCTGCGCACTGGATCGTCCAGTATGAAATTGAGTTAGTACGGATGAACTGTATAAAAAACTATCCCGTACGAACCATTTGTGCATCTGTACGAACCAATTTTGTCCTGGATGAAATAGGTTCGTCCCGTACGAAAAATTTTGTCTGGTATGAACAGTTATATCAAAAGTTGGTTCCGAAAACTGCAAAATGTTGCCAAAAACTTCTATAGTCGGTTCCCATCATCCTGGACGAACATGACATTGTCTGGACGAAATTTTTACAGAGAGAAACTTGTCCTAGGACGAAAATGACTTCGTCATGACGATCATGACTTAGAAAAAATTTTCAGTTCAGTTCCTGTCTGTTCCATTGCTCTTACAAGGAGATAAATGATCTGATCGTCCCGTACGAACAATGTTTGTCCCGTACGATCAGTACAAAAACTTTTTCAAGATCTCCTTTAGTGTGTGTGAATTTATTCACTCAATTACAAACACTCCCTCTCAAATTTAATTCAAACAAAAAGTATAATATTCAAATTCACAAAGTATCTCATGCTGAATTTGATTTGAAGTCATCGTAGTCTGGAGTTCAATTTTCCTGAAATATTAGTACACACAAGAGCAAAAACAAATCTTCTAAAAAATGTTAGGAGATAACAACACATAAAATAATAATATTTGGAATCATCAAAACTATACAAGTTGCAAGAATGTAAAACATGCAGATAACAACTTTCCTAACATCTCCTTCAGTCCAATCAAAGGATTTAAATCCGTCAGATGTTTGTGAAATTGCTCCAACAAGTAATGCTGATGCTGAAATTCCAGGAAAAGATGCTTATTATGGTCTAAAAATTGGAGATAAAAATCTAAATAATCCACAGATTAAGCGACCTTACATTAAAGTTGATTTGTCCAAGGAGGATCAATTTTTATCTGAAGAAGGTTTGAATGTTAAATTGTACGAACTAAATGTGAACATGAATTAAAAAAAGCTTCAATGCTTGGTGGGGGTTAAGCTTTTTGGCAAGTTCATTTCAATTCAGTTGGTAGCTGACAAATTGCGAAGACAATGGTCCAAGTTTGGTAAATTCCATTTAACAGTGCTAGGTTCTAGATGGGAGCTTTGTTCCTTTTATTCTAATGAATCCATGGAGAATGTATTATCTTCTAGGCCTTGGTTCGTGAACAGACACATTGTAGGTTTTGATAAATGGAGCTCAAAATTCTCACTAGAGTCATTGAAAGGATTGTCTTCTCCTATTTGGGTAAGAATGCCCAACCTTCCCTTGTACTGCTGGGATGAAGTTAACGCGGCAAGGATTACTTCTTTGATTGGAACCCATATACTCATTGATGGTGATATGTTTCAATGGGGAAGAAGAGAATTTGCAAGAGTTTGAGTTAGAGTAGAACTTGACGAATAATTACCCTTTGGAGTATGGGTGGAAGGGATGAATGGACACTTTTTTCAAAAAGTGGAGTACGAGAAGATCTCAACATTCTATTTTAAATGTAGAAAAGTTGGTCATTTAAATAATGCTTATGGTTTAAATGTGGAAGTAAAAGAGAAGAATGTGGAAGTGAGGCAAAATGTTTTAGTTAGAGTACAAGATACCGAGCAGTTACATTCTAAAACTGATGAGACAACCTATGGGCCTTAGATGTTAGCAAATCATAGAAGAAGGAATAAAAGGAATTGGGGAAATTAGAAAATAATGAATATCCAGAAAACTAAACCTGTCTATAGAAAATGTGCAACTGAAGTGTTGAATCCAACTCATGGAGAAGCTCAGGAAAAAGATTTTGAAGATCCAAGTGACAAGATTACTGAATTGACTATGGAAAATATAATTGAACAAGGAGGAAAGGATCAGGTTATCAAGGAGACCACCACATTTTCAAATTTAATGGTTCTTGCTTATCAACATAGAAGAGATTCTTCTAGTAAGGAGAATAATTTGTGTTCCCCTTGCAATGTTGCAGAGAAGGAGTATAATAGCTTTGATATCCTTGCTTCTATGGATGAAGAAGAGGATAATATGGAAGAAAAATTGGGCTTGTTAATAGCAGAAATGGAGGAAGGCGAGCTGATTGAGGATGAGGTGGTTGAGGAAGAAGCTACGGTCATACTTCCAAAATACAATATTGTTGAACAACCTGAATTGGATTTAAAAATGAAGGATCAAGGAGGAACGAATATGGCTGTCACTGAAGGTAATAAACCTAAACTCCTTAAAGAACTCAGGTATCTAGGACCTTTGAATTCTTCTTTTATGCTGAAGAAGGGGTTGAACAAGATGAGGAGCTGGGGTCCTTCCCTCTTATTGGCTTAATGAGTTCCTTAGCCTTTGGGAACTATAGGGGGCCTAACATGAGAGAGGCCTGCTTGTATTTGAAGGATTCTGTTAGAGAGTGGGACATTTTCTTTGTGGGAATAGTTAAAACCAAAATTTCTTCTATTAGTAGAAGTGAGTTTTACAAATTCATGGGAGTTGGTTGGGATTTTCTTATATTCCCTTCTGTGGGTATGTCAGGAGGTATCTTAGGGATTTGGAGGACTGATTTGTTTTCATTTACTCTATTGGAAGCTTTAGATCAATGTGTTATGGGGGAGCTAAAAGTTGCCAATAAAGGGAGGTGGATTGTCTCTACGGTTTATGGTAGTCAAGACTTGTATAAGAGGAGGAAGTTATGGGAGTCGATGGAGAGGCATTCTTCTTTAGAATTTCCTTTAGTAGTTGAGGGGGACGTTAACTGTATCTTATCCCAAGAAGATAAAAGAGGGGGGAAGAAATTCAATTTTTCTCAAGGGCCATTAGAAATGAAAAACTTTATGAACAACAATGATTTGCATAATATAGGAATTGTTGGTCTAAAATTCACTTGGTGCAATAATAAGAAGAGTAATACAAGGATTTTGGAAAGACTTGATAGATGTTTTCTCAACTCAAAGGTGTTGGAAGTGGTATACTAAGGTTCGATTAGGCATTTGCCAAGGGCTGCCTCCAACCATTATCCCATTGTTTTAAAAATCTTCAATCTAAAGTTCTGTCACAACAAAGTATTAAGATTTAAGGACGAGTGGCTTTCTTATTCGACATAAGCAGTAGTTGTGAAAAAAGATTGGGACAAATTTGCTTGTGGAAATGCAATGGAAGCACTCAACAAAAAATTTTGTAGATCTCTTATATCTTTATTTTTTGGAGCAGTGCAAAACACAATGATCTATTGGAACTCAAGGAGAACTTGAAAAAGGAAATTGAGGATTTACAACTTCAAGAATCTATTGGTAGCAATTTTACGGAAGAAAATCTTCTATTGTTGAGATCCAAAATCAATGATTTGAATATCACTCTAGCCCGTTTGAACTCATGGTGGAAACAAAGAGCCAGGGTTAAATGGCTTAGAGAGGGAGATATCAATTCAAATTTTTTTCAAGCTTTTGCTAATGGAAGAAAGAATGGAAATGTTATAAATTAAATAAGGAATGAGGAAGGACTTCTAGTGGAGGATCTCCCATCTATTAAAGAGGTATTTTTTAACTACTTTGGAAAAAAAATGGAAACATAGAGAATGTTTCTTGGAGGGCTGGCCTACTTCACCGAATTTTCTAAGCCAAAGTGATTGTCATCTACTTGAGGATGACTTTTCCTTTGAGGAGGTGGAAATAGTGGTTAAAATCCTTGGTCATAAAATTTCACGTGGAATGGATGGGATCTCTTACTCATTCATCAAGGCTTATTGGAAGATGATTGGGAAAGACATTTGGAAAGCAATCTATCTTTTCTTAACTTTGGGTAAGATGTGCTCTAAATGGAAAGAAATGTTGGTAGTGCTCATCCCAAAAGTGAGTTACCCCATTCTTCCATCAAACATTAGGCCAATTTGCTTTTGTATGTCAATTTATGAAATTACTGCAAAAGTATTATTAAACATATTGATGAAAGTTATTAATTCCTTGGTTATGGATGTTCAATTGGATTTTGTCAAAGGGAGATCTTTATCAGATCATATTCTACTTGCACAGGAAATCTTCCACAACTTTAGATTCTCTAAATCAAAAAGACGTTTGGTTGCTATTAAGGTTGACATGGTGCTAGTGTATGACAGTATAGCATAGGAAGTTCTGAAGTATTTTGGTTTTCCAAATATGTTTTCTAAACTATTGATGGAATGTGTTGTAGATCCATCTTTACCAATTCAAATAAGTGGAGCGGGTTCTAGTTGGATCAAAGGAATGAGTGGTTTTAGTAAGGGTTCTCCACTATCACCATATCTCTTCATCTTATGTTCTCAACTACTAACAAATGCCTTTGTGTTGAATGGTAGGAATGTGGGAATAAAATAGCTCCATTGGCTCCCAAAGTTTTTTATCTAATGTCTGCCGATGACATCCTAATTTTCTCTGAGGCGAAGATTTCTCATTTGAGTATAATTCAAGAAATTTTGAATGACTATTATAGTTGGACAGACTAACTAATTAATACAAAAAAATCTACAATTATGTTTGGAAAATCAGTGGGAAGGAATTTGAGAAGAAGTGCTTCTAATCTATTGGGTTTCAAGGAGGTGAAGGATATGCATTATCTGGGCATCAAGATGTCCTTAAGAAGATTGAAATCTTCTAATTTCCTGCACATTATGGAGAAAGTTGTAACTAAATTTGATGTGTGGGGAAAGAAATATATCTCTCTACTAGGAAAATTGGTTTTAATCAAATCGATTATTATTTTTATACCAGTATTTTATTCTTCACACTCTTTGATTCCATTAAGCATTTTAAAGGAATTGGATAAAATGTGTAGAGACTTTTTATGGAGAAAGGAAGATGGCAATAATGGTATTCACTATGTGGCATGGGAAGAACATTGCAATCCTTTATGTGATGGAGGACGGGGACTCCATTTTATAGTTGTTGATACAGTTGGACCATTGAGAGCTAAGTTCACTTGGGATTTTTTTAAAAATTCTGATTTGCTACTTAAGATATCATTGGCGATAAAATATGGTAGAGATGTAGTAGGTGTTGATGTGAAAAGAATTAATTCTCCAACCTAGAAAATTTTAATCAGTGGAGCTAAAGCACTACAGCCTATTGTGAGATACAAAATTGCAACAGGGAACTCTATCAACATTTTAAAAGACATCTGGATATTAGATAGAAGACTGGATATGTGGCCAACATTCATTGCTACGATGGATGGTGATTTTCCTAGCTTGGAAAATTTTATTCTTAATGGCTGTTGGAATCAAGTAGAACTTCTTAAATTCTTTGGAAAATTGTTGGTTGATGTAATTTTACAAATCAATATTAACCCGGAACAACCAGACGATGAAATGGAGCTAATTAATTCTTTTTCGAGTAAAACAATAACTACCTTAGCTATGTGTTGTACAGGAAATAAAACAGACCATTGGGGGTGGTTTAAGAAACTAAAGTTAAACCCACGGGTTGAATGGTTTTGGTGGCATTTGTGGAGAAATGCAATTCCAAAAAGAGATTTTTTAATGTATAGAAGGTTATTAAATGATAATATGTGTCCAAGGGGCTATGCTTCAGTGGAAAATACTGAGCATATTTTAGTTAAATGTTCAAAATTGTTACATGCCATAACTTTGGCCAATAGATGGGGTCTCTCCATTCCTACATTATACTCCATGATAGATTGTAAGATTAACCTGGAAAGCATTTCTAAGGTAAATTTGTTCACTTCTAATTTATATTGCTCCTTGGTGTTCTTCTCTTAGAAGAGTAGAAACAATTTGATTCATGAAGGAAAAGAGCTTGGATTGACATTTGTGGTATCTAATGCTATCAATACAACATCTATTTCCTTTAATTTTAATATATTTTTGCATCACTGGGGTGCTAAGTGGTTGTTAAGACCGATTCCTCTATTTGGCATCCCCCTCCTCCCAAATGGATTAAGGTTAACATCGATGCTACTCTATTGTGTTCTAATGAAGCAGGAGTTGGTGGTGTTTTTAGAGATCATAAAGGTAGATTTCTTCTTTCTTTTGGGTTTAAATGTATGCATTGGGACAATGGATTTCTGGAGCTATTGGCCTTTTCTCTTTAAAGAAGATTATCAAGGAATGGATGATGGATTCAAAAGGTATTATTATTGAGGGTGATAGCTATAATGTTATAAACTACTTGAAGTCTTTAGTTGACAGAACAAATCCGATCCAAAGTGATGATCTAGAAGACTTCTCATTCCTCAAATATTTTGATAGTTTTTTATTTCATTGTGTTAATAGAGAATGTAATAAGTTAGCCAATTGTTGTGCTAAATTGGCCTTGTTGGGTGATTTTATTTGGGAATATCTCTTTTGCAATAAGGTTCCTCTTACTTTCTTGTCTTTATTAAAAGAGGATTGTGATTGAATTTCTATCAATTAGTAGATTGTATTAGGGTTTTTTTTTTTCTTCTTTATTTTATGCATTTTGCATTTTCAAAAAAAAAAAAACTTAACTAATTGGAGAGATTTATAGTACAAGTTGATGTTACGATTTGGATATTGTCCACCACAAACTTAACTGCAAACGGGTGTGCACCAACTACTTAAGGAGCAGTAATCATGATCTCTTTACGATTTGGACATTATGTACCACTGTGTATTAGTACCGTGTACATTTTGCTCTGACCATTTCTATGTATCAATGTGTATTATTACTGTGTATTTTTGATATGCAATGTTGCATTGTACTAATGTGTACCATTACTGTGTATCGTTGTTGTGTATCGCTCTAAACTATTGTGTACCGTATGTGCTTCTGATGTATTGTAAAGTTCCCACATATAGGAATCAAATAATTATCTCAAGCACTATCATACTCAAAATCTGTGTTACTCTTTTTATATATACACTATTTTTTAATAATTACAACTATAAATATAGAATGTCTATACATTATGAAAACTATAAAATAAGAATGTCTGTACAAATAAAGAATGTGTCTACAACTTCTATGAAATTATGTTTTGTTGTACAAAGATTAGTGCATGCTAGTTTGGCTATGAATTTAGGCATTTTAGTTAACACTGTCATGTTTGACAACAGCCACCATATATTTATAGACGAACATACCACAATTAATGTCATTTGTTTGGGTTGGCACACCAATGACAATTTGGAATAGCCATTACCATTTTTTAGCATCAAAAGAATCCTTTATTTCTTGATAAAGATAATTTATTTAGTCAAAATATTGAGACTACATTAATTTGTATCTAGTGGAGTAAAAATTTAAGATGAAAAGTGTAGTAGGAAATAATATCTTGAGTCATAATTTTAGGAAGCACGACCTTATGAGCCTTATTCGGCAAGGAATAAAAAAACTACTAAACTTGGTTATTCAGGTTTGCTACCAAAAGAGATGTAATTTTGACATATTAGTAGGAAAAGGAAAGATATTTGGGGGAAATTGATATTTTGACCCTGTCCCACGACACATATTAAGTTATAAGAAAATGTAATGGGAATACATTGGCCAAATAAGGAAAAGATAATTGTTTATTCTATTTTAAGTTTTATTATATTTTAGAATCACACTCACTACACTAAAAGTGATGAGGTTCTCTAAAAGAAATTGAATGTTAATTATGCTTACCTATGTTAGCTATGGCGGAAGAAATGGGTGAGTTAATCAATGGGAGAAAGGTAGATGAAGCCTATATTTAGTGTAAGAATGCTACTGATATAGAAAATATTTAGACACAATCAAAGATGGAGAGAGGAACCATCTCTAGTGGAGTCATAAAATTATTCTATGGAAAATAAAGCCATAAAGATTCAGAGTACACTTATTTTTGTGATTAGATATTATGTTCAGAATAACATACTATTGTGAAACATGAACATGACATTCTATTTTGGCTTAAAAGAAAAAAATAAGGTTTTAAAATTTTTTGCATTTTTATACTCACATATAACTAAGGGAATATTATTCTACCTCAAAAGGTTGACATGATATTTTATAAAGGTATTTGAAGAAAGAAATGATGTTTTGAAAAATTTTCCAAATCTATAATTAAATATAATAGAGTGAACAGATATTCTACAAAGGTATTTGAATATAAAAATAAAAATTTTGAAAATTATTTTTTATAAAGTCGTTTTCCCTACCTTAAGAAATTAAAATAGGGTTTATTTTAGTATAGGTTGTAAGTTAATCATAAAAAGATGCCTATGTGGTAAATTATATCTAGATAAATTTTTTGAGAATACTCTTAATTAAAACAATAGGTAATATTTATTGATTTCAAAGATTTGAGGTAATATTTTAAAGTTGGAAATTTCAAGTCAGATTATTTGAAGGTTGAGTAGTTCTTTTTGGAGGCTACTAGGTTAGAGATAAGGAACACTAATATTATGAGAAACTCAGGAGTGCCTCTAATACATCTTATATCAGCTTCTTTATTTTTCAACATCCTGAAGTGAGAGAACGTCCCGGTTTCTAGTGAGAGAAAAAAAACATTTATTTTTTCAAAATTTTCTACTCCCGCAATTTCCGTTCTCCGTCAATGACGGTGGATGGCCATTGGCCTCCACCTTCCAACGCCACTAAAGGTGGTCGGAGTTCAACAACAACTGATTGGAGGGGAACAGTAACAGGTAATGGTCATATTCTTAAGCAGGCGGAGATCTCAGAGGTCGAATACCATCGCTAGTCTTCTTCAATGGATAATTCAAAGTTAAATTTGGTAGAAAAGGAATTGTCTTTTCCAGAATTGAAACGTCAAGGCCCACTAGTGATCAAGGATGTATCAGAGCCAACTCCTACATTAATCAAGCATGTGGAAGGCAAAGGTAAGGCTTTATTGGATTCCAATGATATGGTTACTCCTAAGACTATGAAATCTTCTGTAATGGCGTTGGACAACACGGCATCTACTTCAGGAATGAAAATTTTTGTTAAACCGATTCGGGAATTCAAATGCAATCCCTGGACTTTGTCGCAGCGTGATAAATGAGAATTCTCTGAATTTGGTTAACAACAATTTACATTCTGTACTGGAAAAGAAGAACGTCTCGGAGGAAGGTAAGGTTTTTGAGGAATTGTCGAAAAACATGGCAGACTTGGCAAAGGTGAATCCATTGAGTAATAAACCATACATAAAATTAAATTTTAATGAAAATGATGTGGTTTTATCCGAAGATGGGAAGGCAGTGAGGCTATTTGAGGAATTGGAAGAGATGAACTCTAAGAAACTATCAAAGTCATTGGTTATTAAAGTCTTTGGAAAAAATTTACCATCACACATGGTGGCTTGGGAGCTTAGAAGACAATGGAACCAATTTGTTCAATTCCACTTTACTACATTGGGTAAAGGATGGTTCTTATGCTCATTTTCATCAGAAGAAATGACAGAAGCAACTCATTCAGGAGGTCCTTGGTTCATTAATCGGCATATAGTAGGAATGGAGAAGTGGACACCGGAATTTTCAACTGAGTTTAATAAGGGTCTTTCTTCTCCAATTTGGATTAGAATGCCCCACTTACCTTTGCAATGTTGGGATGAGAAGAATGTAGCTTGTATAGCTTCAAGGATTGGAAAACCACTTATGTTGGATGGTAATATGTTTCATTGGGGAATAAGAGAGTTCGCAAGAATTTGTGTAAGAATAAGTCTTGATCAACCCCTCCTATTAGGTGTTTGGGTGGGCAGCATATCTGGAAGATTCTTCCTAGGCCTGTCAAAATCGGGTCACGGGTCAGGTTCAGGTTCAACCCGAAACTGACCCGGGTACATACGGGTCAACCCGAACCTGACCCATTTTTCAAAACAGGTCAGTTTGCTGGACCCGAACCTGACCCACATCGGTTTCGGGTCAACCCGACCCGACCTGTTTGACCCGAAAAAAATAAAATTAGTTTTTTGTATTTAATTACAAATAAAAATATATACCCTTCAATAATTCAATTAATTGTGAAACAAATTTTTAAAATGTACAACAAAACATATTATTTACAAATTAGAAATCAATAAATTACAAAAAAATTACATATCTTTTACAAAAAAATTACATATCATTTACAAATTAGAAATCAACAACCGTAGGTCATCACTTTTCCCTTGCTCAACCAATAAGCACGTCTCAACTTCAAGTCTTCAGCACTTTACCTGTATTCAAAGAATAAGGAAGAACTATATTCTGCGAAATTAACAAGTTAGATATGATGCTCATTGCTTAGATTAAACTTTCCAAATCTTTAATCACCTTATGAGGTGTATGTTCAAATTTCAATCAACATTAGCATATTACCATCCAAGGAGACGAATTGTATTTTGCATTAAGTTAGTATCTATTCATTTATATATGTAGTATCTACTCATTTGACTTGAATACAAAATTACAAATGTTTCCTAGTTGTAATAGCATTTATTCTGAAATTATTTGGTTATTCCCACTATAATTTGAGAAGGTTTATCATCATCGCTTCATCACTTCAAAACAACAACAAATAATATTTAATGCTTGATCAAATATTCAAATGAATCATAAGAAGCAGCAGGATACACGAAAGTATGAAACACCACATATCAAAATAACAAATGAATCACATAATCAGCATTCAAAAGAACCAGCACACTAGCACAGATCAAAAGAACCAACACAGAACTGAAGCAGCTGGCAGCACATGCACCCGAAAAAACACAACAAGTTCTCCTGAATGTTGAAGCTCAGGATAACAGAACTATCCAGCACAGCACAGATTACAGAATATGCTAATTGAGTAATTGCTAATGTTCTGGACCGTGTACAAAACTGCAACAAACAACCAAATAAATTTTTTAGAGAAATAAACATAGCAGCACGTACTAAAGTTTTCCAGCACGGCAGCACAACTAAAGTTTTCCAGCACAGCACAGAACTAAAGCAGCAAACAACAGGTAACCCGAAACCAAACACACTAACAGAAATACAACATTAAAGAAATAACTGTCTTTCAAGTTCAACATTAAACCAAACTACCAAAGTACCAAACAACCAAATAAATTTTTCATATAGCAGAACTTTCCCCAGCATTTGTCTCAAGTTCATTTACTGTTAAAGTAAGGACATCTTCAGTCACAGCTTCAAGCTCAGGATCATGTATAACTACAACAAACCAACAAATAATAATATGTTTTTAATAATTCAGCTCTTAATTACTGAAGAAAGTGCAATTATATAAGTAAAAGTTTAGAAAAATTGCACCATTATCCCCGTATAGCCAATCCTTGGCACAGACCAAAGCCTCAACGATATCATGTTTTAGTGCACTCCGATATTGATCGAGGATTCACCCACTTTTACTAAAAGCACTTTCAGAGGCAACAGTTGATATGGGAATACACAAAACATCATGTGCCATTGTAGAAACCTCAGGAAATCTATATTGGTTGGCTTTCCAAAAATGTAAGATATCTAGCTCAATTTTTCTATCTATTTTTGGTTCATCAAGATACATCTCCAATTCTGATTTTTTTGGCATTTCTACCTCCTCCTCAAAGGAATCAAAATCCTATTTTGGAATGTAAGAAGTGAGCATTGGTGCAAATAAGTTAAGCTTCAAAGGATTCATACATTGTTAATTAAAAAAAGTTATACCTGTAGAAATTGAGAATTTATAACAGTGGAAGAAGAATGACTTGTGCATTCAGTATTTCATTGTTCACTTACATTTGCCGGAACATTGATACTATTGCTTGTATAATTTGAGAATAATGAGAACAAACTGTCTTTCACCTTCTTTACCTCAAAGAAATAATCACCCACATATAACCTCTTGTAGCACCATTCTACAAATGCGAATTTATATCTCGGATCAAGAATAACTGCTATTGCAAGAATGACGCTAAAATCATGCCAATACTTTTTAAATTTTGCAATCATCCTTCTACACATTTGTTTTATATAATTAGGGCCCTCTATCAATTCATGTTTCAATGTAGCATAAGTTGTAGAAATGCATGGAAATTATAGATTTGTCGTTGGATACTTCGTGCCAGAGATAACACACGTTATATATTAAAAAGTTTTCAAGAATATTGAAATTTTCTCTACTCTTTCCCATTCTGAATTTACTGGACATGTTTTGAAGTTGGAGTCACCTAACTCTAATTGTTGGAAAGCCCTGCGGTAATATAGAGCACTTTCTAACATTATGAAAGTGGAGTTCCACCTTGTAGGAACATCTTGTCTTAAGCCTCTTTTCGATTCCAAGCAACTCTGGTTCACACAATCTAAAATTTTTTGTTTCCTAGCTTGAGATTCCTTGACATATTTTATACTCTCTCTGATTTTTGAGATTGAAGCATCAATCTCCTTCATTCCCTCTTGAACAATAAGATTAACAATATGAGCTATGCATCTAATATGGAAAAACAAACCTTCACATAGCAAATCTCTTCTCAAATTTAACTGATTTCTCAAGTAGTCAACACATACATTGTTTGCGGAAGCATTGTCTAAGGTTACACTGAAAAGTTTAGATTCTATTTTCCATTCAAGAAAAAGAGACTGCAATTTCTCACATAGTGCTATCCCATCATGGGGTGGTGGCATAAAAGAAAAACTAATGATTTTTTTGTGTAAATACCAGTCATTGTCAATATAATGCACGGTCAAGCAAATAAAGCCATCAGTGTTTATAGATGTCCACAAATCAGATGTAATAGAAACTCTGCTAGTGCACTTACTTAAGTTTGACTGAATATTACAAACCTCTTTAGTGAATAATTTCTTGCAATCATTCCTTATTGTATTCCTAGAAAACATTTGAACATCCCGACGAAGATATGTCATAAGTGATCGAACACCCATCCATTCAACACATTGGAAGGGAAAATCATGCATAATTATGCAAGCAGTAAATAAATCACAAAATTCTGCATTGTCAAACTTATGATCAACCATAGAAATAGATGCACTAGAACCAATTTGCAATATGAGCTGTCCTATACCATGTAAATCTCTTTTCTTGCAATTTTGCAAGTGTCTCCTTAAGTTACTAGTGCCATTTTTACTATCACATAAGTATTGAGCACCACATCTTTTAGATTTACACCTTTGTTTACCATCTTTAGGATTAGGTAACATCTCAAAATGACCCCAAACCTTGGAAGTCATCCTTCTACGCTTCTTAATTACGACTAAACCATCATCACATGCATTATCAGATGCATCTAAACCCTCTACCACATTGTCTTCAATGCGAACTTCATCATTTTCTTGAATATAATTTTCAGGAAGTGTATTTGAATCCTCCATCTATTGCAAAAATTATATCAAATTATACAAATGAAAAATGATAATTTACCTTAGAAAAATATCCAACACACAAATACAAAATCAGTGAAATACGAAATTGCATATAGCACACTTCCAACAGGCAACAGGTAACAGCCAACAGGAAACAAAGAATTCCAATAGTCAATACACTGAGTCATTGATACACTCATACACAAATACACTAATAAGTGAAAACAGCCAAAACTCACAAGGCCGATAACAGCCACAAGGCCGACAACCCACAGGCAGCAGCCAAGCAGAATAAATAAATAATAGATATTGCCAATTAACCAATTTCAATTTTCCATAACAGATAATCAAAGCCACAGATAAAAGCATAAAATGTGAAGCCCTAATTGGTAATTCAAAGCTACAACAACTTCAAATTGAAAGGAAGAATCAAAGAACCAAATAACTCAAAAAAAACCACTATAGTCTCTACTCTCTAGCAGAAGCAGTGCCTCCATAACAAAAAATCAAAAAAAAATTGCAACACTCATTGCTTGACTTCAATTCTTCAAAGATAACCGAAAGATAAGTAGATAATCGAAAGAAAGTTAACCAAAAAATCAAACCAATGAGGCGATGAGCCGATGAATCGATGACGAAGAATCAAAGAGGCACAGAGGAGGAAATCTTAGCGAAGTCGACTAGCCTTAGCTTAGGGTTTTCTCGCTCGAAGAGAGACAAAGTCACGACTCAGTACTCATGAACGGCGTACTCTCAGCCTCGGTTAATGGCTAGTTAAATGCCCTAAGAGGGTAAATTTGTAAATACAAAAATGGGTCGAAACGGGTCACTTTCGGGTTACTCGGGTTGACCCGAACCCGACCCGAACTGGCATACGGGTCAAAAAACAGAACCTGAACCTGACCCGTTTCGGGTTCGGGTTGACCCTAACCCGAATTTCTTGGGTCGTGTTTTCGGGTCGTTTCAAATGTTGACAGGCCTAATTCTTCCAACCGGTGGAATATGAGAAGGTTTATAATTTCTGCTTTGGTTGTGGGAAGATTGGGCACTTGGAGAATGAATGCGAGCTGAAGAATAATAATCCAAAAGTTATGAAGGTTTCTGTTGACAATAGTAGCAGAAATGATATGGGTAAAACTCAAGAGGTTAATAAAGAACCTAATTATGGACCATGGATAATGGTCAATAATAAGAAGAGGAGAAATTACAAGACGGGAAGCAAGACAATCAACTCTAATTCTACCAGATTTATTAAGAAAGCTAGTAATCCTATTAGTGTAGAACAGGAAGATCATGATATCATGAAAAATGACTTTGATAAAAGCTCCAAACAGGATGTCCCAAGGACTCTAGGTGAGATGGCTAATCAACTAGAAGAGGGATCTGTCAATCCGGAGGAAGTTATTTCTGATAATATGGCACAAGTCAGGATCATATTAACCTGAATATCAGTAGTAGTAACTACTCTGATCAGGATATCTTACAGAAGAATTCTACCAGCACTCATGGGAAGGGTTGCTTGCGAACTTAGGTAAATCCTTTGGAATTACCTGCAAACTCAAGTACTCCCTATCAATCAAGTGATTTATCTCATAAAACTCCTGATACAAAAATTGTAGAAGAACTGAACCATAATGCTTTGATCAGAGAAGCGTTGGTAGTAGATAATAGTTCAACAGAGGAAGTTCTGGCAGATAATGACAACAGGAATATGTTCTCATTACTTCTAATAGTTGATGAAGAAGGGAAGGCTGACGACTTGGAGGATAGATAAGAAGGAGAGCTAATATAAGAGGGAAGAATTGTGTTAAAGAGGTGGCTCAAAATGAATGGAGGAATAAAATGAAGAAAGAAAGCAAAGGTGATGTAATTCGGAATGCAGTGGTTAGTGTTAATATGGAAAAATCTGTTCCTACTGCACAAAAACAAAAGTTGTTGAAAAAACATAAACACTTGGGGCCATTGAGTAATTCAACTAGATCAAAAAAATCTGAAGCAATTCTTAAAGGTAAATGTGGGGGCCCTTCCCCACCTTTATCAAAATGACTTCTCTTGCATTTTGGAATTGTAGGGGGGCAAAATAAAAGGGAAGCCTCCCTTTACTTAAATGATTTTGTTAAAAACTGGGATGTTTTTTTTTGTTGGGGTGTTGAAACCAAAATCTCTTCCTTTGAGAGGTATGAAGTGAACAAATGTTTGGGTGATGATTGAGATTATTTTCTTTTACCCTCGGTTGGTGCTTCTGGAGGTATCATGATTTTTTGGAAAGTTAATATTACAAAGTTTTCTTTAATAGAGGCTTCTTCTCAAAGTGTGATTAGGGAATTAAGCCTTTTCAATAATAGTAAGTGGTTGGTATCTACTATTTATGGTAATAAAAATGCAAATTTGAGAAGAAACCTGTGGGAAGCTTTAGAAGATCACAGCAATAAGAATATCCCTATGGTAGTAAGAGGGGATTTTAATTATATACTTTAACAAGAAGAAAAGAGAGGTAGGAAGAAGTTCTCTTTTTCTCAAGGTCCCCAAGAAATGGCTGCATTTATGGCAAGAAATGACCTTCATGATGTGGGAATTATGGGTCCCAAATTTACATGGTGCAACAACAAAAGTGGAAATGCTTGCATTCTTGAGAGATTGGACAGGTGTCTTTTGAACTACAAGGCTTTAAACGTGATTCAGAATGTTGTGGTAAGACATTTGCCAAGAATTTCTTCTGATCATTGTCCATTAATCCTTAGAATTTTTCAGGAGAAGTTGTACCAAAACAAATTGATTAGATATGAAGACGTCTGGGCTTCTTTTCCGGCTGCCAAAGGTATTGTCTTAAAGAATTGGATCAAACCGGTTAAAGGGAATGACATGGAAATTGTTAATATAAAATGTAAGAGAACCTTAAAGGCACTTCATTTCTGGAATAGACAAAAGTTAAAGAATTTCAAAGAATACAATATCCGGTTGAAAAATGAGATCATTGACCTACAGTTAGAATGGATTGGAAGCCCAGAAGCTTAATCTGCTTAGAGTAAAAATTCATGAATTCAATGTGAACGCTGCTCGGTTAAGCACATGGTGGAGACAAAGAACAAAGCTTAAATGGATTCAGGAAAATGATACAAATTCAAAATTTTTCCATTCCTTTGCTAATGGCAGACAAATGGGAAACTTTATACATCAGTTGAAAAATGACGAAGGAACTTTAGTAGAAGACCACGCAGCAATTGAAGATATACTATTGAAATTCTTTAACAAAAAATGGAGAAATAGATATGGCTATGTGAAGGGATGGCCTCCATTTTTGAATTCCTTATCGACAGCTGATTGTAACATGTTAGAAGAAGAATTCTCTTTTTCAGAACTTGCTGCGGTCATCAAAGAAAGTGGCACTTACATTTCTCCTGGATTGGATGGTACTACTTATTCTTTCTTCAAAAATTATACATAACTGGTAATGATGTTTGGAAAACAGTCCAGCAATTTTTTGTTACATGATATATTTGTTCTAGCTGGAAACAGACTCTGGTTACTCTCATCCCAAAGGTGCCGAATCTAACTTCTCCATATGGTTTTTGGCCAATTAGCATGTGTGGTACATTATATAAGATTATAGCCAAAATGATCTTAAATAGACTTATGAAGGTGATTGGTAATCTTATCTCGAAGTTGCAAATGGCATTTATAAAAGGTAGATCTTTGTCAAACTACATTCTTTTAGCTCAAGAATTGTTTAATAAGCTAAAGATTTCAAAATCCAAAGAAGGTTGGGTGGCTATTAAGCTTGACATGGAACAAGCTAATGATAGTATGGCTTGGGACACCTTGAGATTTATTTTGAAAGAAATGGGATTTCCTTTAAAATTTTTAAATCTTATCATAGAATGTGTAGAATTTTCTGAATTCTTTTTATTGATTAATGGAAAGATCTCCAAAGGGATTAAAGCATATAGTGGATTTAGACAAGGTTGTCCACTATCCCCTTATTTGTTTATCCTTTGCTTTCAATTATTAACCAATGATATATGGCACAAGGGAAAGAACTTGGGAATCAAAATTTCAGCCAATGCACCTAGAGTGTCTCATCTTTTATTTGCTGACGATATCTTGTTGTTCTCCCAAGATAACATGAAAAGTATGAAAAGGTTTAAGAAAATTATCTCAGATTTCTGCAATAGAACTGGGCAGTGCATAAACAACCAGAAATCTGTAATTGTCTTCAGGAATTCTGTTAAAAACAGAAGGAGAAAATCTATAACAAGACTGTGGGGATTCAAAATGGTGAAAGAGGTGTTTTATCTGGGCATCAAATTGGCTCTGAGAAGGTTGTTGGCCTCTGATTTTAATTATATTCTTGAAAAGGTTAATTCCAAACTTAATGTGTGAGGAAAACAAATGATATCCTTAGCTGGGGGAATCGTTCTTACCAAGTCCGTTCTAGTGGCATTACCTGTATTTGTGGCTACTCACACATTAATTCCAAAGAGGATTCTTAAAAATATTGATAAAGTTGCTAGAAACTTTATTTGGGATAAACAAGGAGGTCTTCATGGACTTCATTATATCTCATGGGAAAATATGTGCAGATCATGGAAGGAAGGAGGTCTTGGCTTAAAGTAAGTGAGTACTATGACTGGTCCTCTAAGAGAAAAATTTGATTGGAACTTCCTTAAAGAAGAAGACTCTTTGCTCAACAAAGCTATGAAGGCTAGATACGGTTCCAAATTCTAGGAGAATGCCAACACAGCAAATAAATCAGTTACCTGGAAGATTTTGGCGGAGGGTGCTATGTCTCTAAGACCTATCACAAGATGGAAAATTGCTGCAGGGAAGTCTATAAACATTCTTAAAGATGCATGGATTCTAGATAGGAGTCTAGAGAAATGGCCTACATTTGTGTCCATAGAAAATTCTGAATTCCCTAAGCTGGAGAACTTTATTTCGGATGGTTGCTGGAAGATTGATCTTCTGAATAAACACTTTGGAAAAGATCTAGTGAACATTATTATTCAAATTGAAATTGATCCTTCCCAATCTAAAGATAGCATTGAGCTGAAGAGAAGATTCTCGGGCAAAAGCATTACTGCTTTGGCATCATCTTATAATTCTAAAGATAACAGAACTGTAGATTATGGAGTATGGCTTAAAAAATTAAAACTCAATCCTAGAATTGAATTTTTTTGGTGGCGACTTCTCAGTGAGGCAATTCCAACCAATGGATTCTTAATGAATCGAAGATTACTGGGACATAATTTATGTCCAAGAGGCTGTGTTGAACAAGAAAATATGGAACATGTCATGTTTCAATGTCATAAGCTGCAGCAAGCCATTGGAATTCTCAGAAAATGGGGATTTATATGTCCGTTGTTTTGCTCTGCAAAAGATTGTAAGTATCATTTGGAAAGATTATCTGAGTATAATAGATCACTGGCAAATTTATACTGCTCTCTAGTTTATTTTTCATGGAAGAGTAAGAATTCAATCAAGCATGTAAATAATGAATGGAGTTTGAACTTCATTGCCTGCAATGCTACTAGTTATGCATCAATTTCTTCTTCCAATCTATTCATGGATCACTGGGATGCTAACCAGCCATCAAGGCATAATTCTTATTGGCCCCCCCCCCCCCCCCCAGAATGGATTAAGGTTAATCTTGATGCAGCATTAACTAGTAACAATAATGGAGGTATAGGTGGAATTTTCAAAGACTCCAAATGAAGATTCTTACTTGCTTTTGGAATCAAATGCACGCATTGGGATAGTGGTACTTTGGAGCTTATTGCTATTCGTTCATTGAAGAATTTCATCTTCACCTGGATGTTGGATGCAAAGGGACTAATAATAGAAGGTGAACAACATTATCAAACTTCTACGAAGATCAAAGAATAAAGAAACTCGGCTTCTTCATAAAGAAGAGATTGAAGACCTATCATTTTTGGATGGATTTGGTAACATTCTCTTTCACTTTGTTAATAGAAATTGTAATAAGTTAGCACACAATTGTGCTAACTTTGCATTACTTGAAGATTTTCTTTGGGAAGATCTTAGTAGCAATAAGGTTCCTCCTTCTTTTTGTAATGTTCTAAAGGAGGAATGTGATAGAACTTCTATCACATAGTAGCTTGTATTTGTTTTCTTCTTTTTAATGCATTTTAGCATTCCTTTCAAAAAAAAAAAAAAAAAACATTTGAGAATTGAGATTCATTTATTTTATTTGATATTTTATTAGATTGGTTGGATTTCATTCCAAGAGAGTGAGGACTTATGATTTAAATGCTACTTTAGAATCTTGATCTACTAGGTAGTAACTCAAATCTAATCTAACAAACTAAAGGAAACTTATGAGGATGGACTTATATCTTAAAACCTTTAAAATAATTAAAATGATGCTCAATAGTTCTTGACATACATTTACCTAAAGTGAAATGCAATCTAATGCTTTAAAACTAAGATTTTTTCCTTTATGAAATGTAAGTTAGGTTGATTGTCATTTTTTTTTAAATGAGATTGGCTTTTTTATGAATGGTACTTGAGCATCAAAATAATGCAAGAAAAGTTTATTAATTTTTATAGTTTTTAATGTTTGAATGCAAATCTAGCATGCAAAAATAAAAATCAAGTCTATTTTTTGTAGGCAAAATCTTATATCATAAAGCCTTATACCAATATGAAAAGTAGCTCGAGCCCATTACTAGTTTTTTACCATCCGATTCATGTGTGAAGTTTGCTTTTGAGTAGTGGAAAATTAAAATATTTGCATGCTCCCCACAGGTAAAGGTTATATTTAAATCATAAATTCATTATTTTAACTATCAGCCTAATCGTTATTAATCCAAGAAAAGCACACACAATGAAGAAACGTAGGAAAGAGCAATTATTATTAATGTGCAATCATTATAAACAAACCAAGCAATAAATATAAAATAAAAAGATTAAAGAAAAGCCCATATGGAAAAAGCTACTTAATTACAACCATTTATAAGTTAGAATTGGGTAAAGCCTTTTAATTTTAACTTATGTTATACTTGGAGAAAGATGCAAATCTTATAAAAATGAGATTTTCTGTGATTCTCGAGATCCTCCACAAGGCTTGATTTGTCCTCAAATAAGGCTTCAAAAATAAGAGAAGCTGTAAAGGAAGAAAATTCTTTTCTTTTGGTTTATAATTCCTTAGAAAGAAAAATCTCATTTTGGACTTTCACATTTATTTAGATTTGCATTATTTAAAGAAAATGACTTTATACAACTTGCTAATGCTATTGAAAGCAAATTATATTTCACAACATTAAAAATATATCAGTACATATATTTCAGCATTTGCTCAATATTTAAGCTCTATATTTATTGGTCATGCTTTTAACATTATGGGGGCTATGCAATATAATCAACTACATAAAATTTGATTAATTTTAAGTTTTAATAATTAAAGATTGCACAAACATGGAAACCAAAATAAAATTGGATTAATGATAAATAACTTGACCACTCCTAGCTTAGGGTATCTAATCAACAATCAAAGATCACAAAAGCATTACAGAACTATTATAACAAAATAATTAAACATTAAAATCATTAGCACAAATACACCAAAGGCAATAAATTCGTTCACACAAACATGACATGAAAATAGATTACGCAAAGTTAACACAATGCTTCTAACGCAGGGCTAGTGTGGATTGTTCTAATAAATAGACTAAAGTGTGACTAACGAGTGTAATTTTTTTCATTTCTATTTGGGCATTAATGTTTTATTTTCTAATGTTTAGTTTGTTTAAAGGTCTCGAGGGAGTTTTTTTGAATTAAATTTTTAATATATTTAGGATTTTATTATAGTTTTTAAAGATTGATGTTTAGATTTAGTTTAAAATTTTAAGCAGCATATTAATCAGTGAACCAATAGTGCAATGAGGTTAAATGCTGAATAAATCCTAATCACACATAAATGGAATTATCTCATCAAAAAGAAAAACACCAATGCATAAATTCTTTTTTTTTTTTTTTTTTGAAGAAAAATGCACTAGTGCATTTAAATTTTATTAAAAGCTATAAGCAAAATTTAAAGGAAACCATGAGATTCCTCCTTTAACAAAGCAATAAAAGAAGAAGGAACCTTATTAAGAACTAAATTATCCCAAGTAAAAGAAGAAATAATAGCATAGTTAGCACAAAGATCCGCTAACTTATTACAATTTCTATCTATACAATTGAAGATGATATTCTTATAGTCTTTGAACATACCTCTCAAATCTTCATTCTTGTTAACCATATAATCTTTCAAGTCTTCGATTATATTTGCATTATCTCCTTCAATGATGATTCCATCATAATTCATCAAATCATCTTTAAGAACATCAAGAAAAGAGGTAGCAGCTAGCATTTCAAGTTTTGAAATATCCCAATGAGTAATGGGATATCCAAATGCATACAAAAATCTGCCTTTGGAATCTCTACAAACTCCTCCAATGCCTCCTGGATAAGATTGAAGAAGGGATGCATCAAAATTAAACTTGATCCAACCGAGTGGAGGGGGATGCCAATGAACATCCAACAGCTTATGAAGCTAGTTGACACCCCATTTACTCGAGATATCCACTGCATTGGAATAGGACACTGCAGCCATAGAGATAGCTTCCAGTGCAATGAAAACAGCACTTGTTTCCATCTCATTGTGAACATAATTGTTCCTAGCTTTCCAGTTGTAATAAACAGCATTACAATATAATTGATAAGCCAACCATTTTGAACCGAAAGCCAAGAAATACAATCTGAAAAAGAATTGCAATTGGAAATGCCGAAACCCATTTATTTAAATGATAGAAAACATCTCCCAGTTTACTGCATTTAACAGTAATATGTTCAATGTCTTCCACCATTTTACAACCTCTTCGACATTCACAAAACGTTTGCAATATTCTATAGTATAGGAACTGGAAAGTAGGTAAAGCTCTGTTAAAAACCCTCCACCAGAGGACTTCAATTCTAGGAGTCAGCTTTGTTTTCTTAGTCCACTTCCAATAGGTATCTGTATGATGAATTTGGGTAGAATTCTCAAAAGCCAATGCAGAGATTGATTTTCCAGATCTGTTATATAAGAGTTCTAACTCATCAATAGAATTTCCACCCGTTATTTTAATATGCTGAATCAGATTTACCAACTCTGGACCGAAGTTTTCATTAAGCATATCTATATTCCAACTACCATTGGAAATAAATTTATCAAGTACCACTCCTTCAAGATCTTGGAAATTGACAAATGTAGGCCATTTGTTAAGATTTTTATCTAAAATCCATATGTCATACAAAATAAAAAGCATAAATTCATTTAAAGTATTAACACTGCAAAAAATTGTTATTTCTGCAGCGCTTAATTGCAGCAGTTTTAAAACCGCTGCTATAAATTTTTTTGCTAGCGATTTAAACCGGTAGTAGTACTAGTGGTTTAAACAGCTACTTTATACAAGATAAAATATGATTTATAGCCCTAATCTCTCATTACCCCGTGAGCCTTCAAACATTTTTCTCCTCTCCATTCATATAGAATGCATTATATGGTGAGAGTTGAATGAATCAGTGTTGATATGCTTGTTTGGATGGCAGGAGCATAGTCGGCGAGCGATGTAGGCCGGAAAGACCGTAGTCAGATAAATCATTCTAAGGGATCATAATCAAATAGAATGTCGTAATTCTGGAGATGCAGAATCAAACTTTGATATCAACACAGGGGATTCTGCTATTGTAGCTGATATTAGACATCCTGAAGGGAATCTGGAGGTTGAGCAGGACAAAAATTTCCATATTGCTCATAATAATAAATTTTTTCTACTTAATGACGTATTTGAAGAAAGGGTTGTTGAAGAAATGCAAACAAATCAAATGGTGAAGGATTTGGAAGAAGGTGAAATTCTTGTTAATAAGGATGTATGTCAAGGTAACTCAGAAACAGATCCTATTCAAGGTAATATTGAATGCAAATCTGTGACTGATACTATCAAATCCAGTTCCAAGGGAAGTCTTCAATCTCAGAAAATCAAATTAGCTAAGGAAATGAAATTCCTGGGGCCTCTTAGCTCGTCTTCAAGAATGACTAGAAACAGTTCTATTAAGACTAAGGGTGGGGGAATCTCCCCATTCAAGTCAAAATGAATTCCATTAGCTTTTGGAATTGTAGGGGGGCTAATAAAAAGGAAGCCTCCTTTTATTTGAAAGATTTTATAAAGGAATGGAATGTTTTTTTTGTTGGCATTGTTGAGACAAAGTTAACTACTCTTTCTAATGAAGACTTTGTAAATACGATGGGAAATGATTGGAAATTCATTCTTCATCCTTCTAGAGGGAACTCTGAAGGAATCATGGTAATCTGGAACATTAAAATGGCTGAATTTACATTAATTGAATCATCAGATCAATGTATTCTTGGTGAACTGGAAATTCTCAATAAAGGAAGATGGAAATTGGCTACTGTATACGGGAGCAGAGACGTTCTAGGCAGAAGAGAGTTATGGAGAATTTTGGACAAAGCAGCTGATCTAGAAACCCCCTTTATAATAGGTGGTGACTTCAATTGTATTCTATCTCAAGATGATAAGAAGGGAGGGAAAAATTTTTCATTCTCGAGAGGACCCTTGGAAATGAAATCGTTTATGAATAAGAATGACTTACATGATGTAAGTATTCTTGGCTCTAAATTTACATGGTGTAATAATAAAAGTTGTAGTGCAAGGATACTAGAAAGACTTGATAGATGCATTCTTAATTCAAAAGCTCTAGATTTGTGCAAGCATGCCTCAATAAGACATCTGAATTGAATTGCTTTAGACCACTGTCCCATAATTTTGAAGCTTTTTGAACTTCCTACTTCAGGCAGCAGGATTCGAAGATTTGAAGATGTATGGATTTCTTATAAAGCAGCAGCTACAATTGTTAAAAATTCCTTGTCTAAACCAGTGAGGGGTAATGACATGGAAGCTCTAAACAAAAGGCTAAGAAGAGTTTTAAAATCTTTATTTTTTTGGAGTAAAGCCAAACATCAAAAGCTTGAAGAATTGAAGGAGAAACTGAAGAAGGAGATTGAAGAATTATAATTAGAGGAGGCTTCGGAGCAACAGTTTCCAATTAGCAAAGGTTTGATCCTTAGAAACAAAATTTCTGAATTTAATTCTACTCTTGCTAGATTAAATACTTGGTGGAAACAAAGGGCCAAAGCTAAATGGTTCAAAGATGGTGATTTAAACTCTTCATTCTTCCATGCTTAAGCTAATGGAAGGAGGAATTACAACATTATTAGGCAGCTGAAAAATGAAGATGGAGACTTAATTGAGGATCCTGCCAGCATTTGGGAATGTTTTGCTCTATTTTTTTAAAGAAAAATGGAAGCAAAGGGATTGCAGATTAGCCAATTGGCCAGATATCATTTATAGTCTAAACTAGGAAGATCGAAAAGTTCTGTAATCATACTTTACTCAAGGTGAACTAGAGGTGGTAATAAAAGAGCTCGGTAGCAACATTGCACCTGGAATGGATGGGATCACCTATTCTTTCTTTAAAGACTATTGGGATATTATAAAAAATGATGTATGGAAAGCAATTCTTCTTTGCTTCATATCTGGTAATATGTCTTCTTCATGGAAGGAAACTTTGGTAATTCGCATCCCTAAAAACAACAACCCTCTTTCTCCTTCCAATTTCAGGCCTATAAGCCTTTGTATGTCCATATACAAGTTAGTTGCTAAAATCCTTTTAAATAGACTTATGAAAGTCATTCATGCACTAATATCAGAAGAACAGATAGATTTCATTAAAGGAAGAGCCATTTCTGATCATGTTCTCCTTGCTCAAGAATTTTTTCATAAATTTAGATTTTCTAAATCTAAAAGAGGTATGGTGGCTGCAAAACTAGATATGGAACAAGCATACGACAGTATGGCTTGGGATACTCTCAAACAGATATTGGAATTATTTGGATTTCCCATTAAATTCTCTAATTTGTTAATGGATTGTGTCACTAATCCTATCTTCATGATTCAAGTGAATGGTGTAATCTTGGATAGAATTGTTGGGAAAAGTGGCTTTAGACAAGGATGCCCTTTATCCCCATATCTCTTCATTCTATGCTCTCAATTACTTTACAATGCCTTTAAATTCAAAGGAAATAATTTGGGTTTAAAGATTGCTCCCATGGCTCCAAGAATATCTCACTTACTATACGCTGATGACATCTTAATTTTATCTAACACTAAAGAAGAAAATATCAAGAAGATTAAGAAGATAATGAAGAACTACTGTTGCTGGACAGGGCAAATCATCAACAGCAACAAATCTTCATTAATATTCAGCAGAAATACTTGCAGAAGGAGGAAGAAAAGGATTTCTATGCTATTGGGAATCAAAGAAGCAAAGGATTTCTGTTATCTGGGGATCAAATTAACTCAAAGAAGGCTGTCAGCAATAGACTTTTCGCATATCCTGGAGAAAGAAGCCAACAAAATGAGTGTATGGGGTAAGAAATTCATTTCCACTGCAGGTAGAATTACCCTCATCGAGTCAGTTATTCAAGCATTACATGTCTATTACTCTACTTTATCTTTGGTACCAATATTGGTACTCAAAAAACTAGACAAAATTTGTAGAGACTTCCTTTGGAATAAAGGTGATGGGAATAATGGATTACACTATGTAGCTTGGAAAGATATATGCAAGCCAATAAAACTTGGAGGTATGGGCATACAATCTGCAGTTGAATCAGTGAAACCTCTAAGAGCTAAATTGGTTTGGAAATTCTATAATGAACCCAACTCTTTACTCTCCATATCTATATATGCAAAATATGGTAACAAATTCTTTCATACGGTGAGAAGTCAAAACCCATCTCCTACTTGGAAACTGTATCTTAGTGGAGCAAATGCTTTAAAACATATAGTGAGATGGAATATTAAAGATGGAGTATCTATAAATATCATGAAGGATATTTGGTTATTTGATAGAAAATTGGAATGTTGGCCAACGTTTATTTCTATTGATATAGATAACATTTCCAATCTATCTAACTTCATCATGGAAGGAACATGGAATGTTGAAGAGCTTAGAAAATATTTTGGGATTGATTTAGTCAATCTAATTTGTAACCTGAAAATTGAAAATGAAATTCTTGAAGATAAATTGGAACTACTAAATTCTCATTCAGGTTATACAATATCTGCATTGGTCAAAAATGCTAAATCTGAGAAAATGGAGATTGACTTACATTGGATTAATGGATGGAGCTGCCTAAAGAAGCTTAAATTAAATCCACGGGTACATCACTTTTGGTGGAGAATACAAAAAAATGCTCTACCAACCAGGGACTTCTTGACACATAGAAAACTGGTTGATGGCAACCTTTGTCCTAGAGGGTGTCATTTAGTAGAAGATGCCAATCACATAGCAGCAAACTGTTTCAAATTAAAATTGCTTATCAAAAAGGCTAATAGTTGGGGATTTGAGATACCTTCTCTCCTGGATTTGAATGATGTTCTTTCTTTTTTGAAAGACCAGAGTTTTAATAACTCTTTTATAAAAAATCTATATTGCTCTTTAATCTTTACATCTTGGAAGAGTAGGAATGCTCTTATTCATGAAGGTAAAGAAATGGATGATGGATTTGTTGTGACTAATGCAATTACTTATGCATCTACTTCATTCTCTTATATACATTCGGACCACTGGAATGCCAACCAGCACATGCTGACTCCTTCTTCTTGGCATCCCCCTCCACCCGGATGGATCAAAATAAACATAGATGCATCTCTACAATGCTCATACAAAGCTGGAATAGGTGGAATCTTGAGAGATCATAAAGGCAGGATGCTTTTTTCCTACGGATTCTCACTAGTTCATTGGGATATTGGAAAATTAGAATGGTTGGCTGTTCGGTCAATTGGCAACATCATTGAAGATTGGAAACTCAATTCTAAAGGCATAATTGTGGAAGGAGACAACTACAATGTTATGAAACATTTTAAAAATTTATCTAATCTGGACAAACGGCGATTGGATAAATCTTCTAAAGAAGACTTGGACTTCATCAACAACTGTGAGGTAATTTTATTCAAGTATGTTAGTAGAGATTGTAATAAGTTAGCACATTGGTGTGCTAACCATGCTTTAAGTAGCAACTTTACTTGGGATACTCTAGAAGTTAATAAGGTTCCTCCTACCTTTTTTTCTTTGTTAAAGGAGGAAAGTGATAGATCCTCTTTCACTTAGTTTCTTGTTCGTTTTTTTTTAATGCAAATTATGCAGTTTCTCAAAAAAAAAAAAAAAAATTAATCATATTCTAGATTGAGACTTTCATGTATTTATTTGTATATATATTTTTTTTATTTTTCTTGAATTATTAATGAATTTTGTAATTAAAAGGTCTCCTTATATATAATTGAATTAGGGTTTGATAATTAACAATTAAAGTGCATTACAAACTTCATAACTCTTGGGCCATGAACCATTACTAACCCAATGATGAATTTTTAAAAATTGGGTTTATTTAAAGTTTTAATAAGCCTTTAATGGTTTCTTAAAATTAGGGTTTGCATTAGGTTTAATGTGGGTTTGTCTTAAATGTGACTCATAGATTATTCAATTTTGATCAATTATTATTTTTATTAGATTAACTTGTTCATTAAAAGTATAATGCAAGGAAGTTTTTATTCATATGATTTTTATAGAATTTATTTTGAATTTATTTTATAATTTTTTTTTACATTGATAGTACCTAGGTTCTTTATTGGTAGTAGTACCAAGAAGCAGAGGAGTTGTTATATCATAAATAAAGACATTGGACTTGAGCAAAGAGTATTTAGCCCTTTTTGTGGCAAGAAAAATCTAGTCTAAGTACTCTATGCTTTGATAAAGTTTTCCTATGGATCTAATCATGGATTAGGGGAGAGAGAAGCTATATTACATGCCCAAATGGGAGTGTAAGAAGGCTTAATATGAAGTTTATAAACCCTTTTTTCAGCCTCTTCGAAGACTACTCTAGAGTTGTGCGCAAGGGTCAATGATAAGGTTAAGAATAGATATGGAATCCTCTCTCGATAATTAAATACATTTACTTCAGATAAATTAATTAAATTATAAATGACTCGTATAAATGATATAAATGCAATGATTCAACAAGTCTTTTTGACAAATTACAATAAAATTGTCTTGAATGTTGAGAGAGAGAGAGAGAGAGAAGAGAGAGAGAGAGATGCTCCGATGATTGGACTATAGGCATTCAAACTATCTCCATCCCAAGATAGGAAGCAAAGATGATGAAACTAAAAAATATCAACAAAAACTAACCAAAAGAACATCCTACAGCAATCGGGCCAACCAAGTAAAAAAATGCTACATTAATACTTTGTATCACCATCCAATTGAGAATAATAGAGGCAGCAAAAACCAGTAGTCATACTAAAGCATAGTTTCAATCCTTGATAAAATATTTAAAATGCACAAAGATAGTCACTTGTCTCAACAGTTTTTTAAAGCATCCATCTGTTTAATTTAAAGATAACTTTCTTTTCTTCACAGTGGAATAAAAAAGATCAATGAAAACCGTTGTTGAATTTAATAAAGCATTAATGAATGCAACCACCTAAACATTAAAACTTTAAAAACACAAGTTAAATTAAAAAATTTTTATATAATCTAAATCAAATCAGATTGATTCTTCTTACTTTTCCGTAACTACGTGAGGATTCAACTTGAATTTGGTCCAAACTACAAATAAGGTCTGCTACAGAGGGAATCTTATCTGCTGGTGATAAGATATTACAAAGTTTCCTTAATGAGATATCTAGAAATTTGGCTAAAGATAGTATAAAGATTTTAATGAGCCTTAGAGAAATTTTCGGCTGCACTATCTCCATTCTCAAACTTGTTATGTAATATCTTATAAAATAAGTTAATTTCTAATTAACAAAAGCAATAAAAACATAGTAAAATAACTAAGGCTTCGTTTGGGACGGCTTTTTTATTGCTTTCTAAAACGGAGTTTTAGTACAAAAATAAAAAATTTTGTACTAAAACTCCGTTTTAGAAAGCAGTAAAAAAGCCGTCCCAAACGAAGCCTAAGTTGAAGAAACTAACACTTTGATACAATCAGCGAGAAGCAACCTACAACTTATCTTACAATAGAAATATCATGAAGATATAAATATCACTATAGAGCGGAAATTATAGTTACATTTGGACCAAATAGCTGAAGAAGAAAAAGAACTCTTTAGATTTGAAATGTAAACAGAGCAACGTACTTACTATTTTACCATGTAAAGCGCCATATATAAAGGCTGTTATATGATATGTTTTTTAGAAGCTAATGATTATGATTTGAGTTGAGGATGGTTTATCCGCAGAATTAGTGATGTGAGGGTATTGCTATTACAATTAAATACATTAAATTAAAATAAATAAATTTTTTTAACTATAGATTTTTTATTAGAAAGTTTCTTTAAAAAACAGCAAAAAAAAAAACTATCATAAATGAATCCTTAGTCATAAATGTGTCGTATAATGAGGCTAAGCTATGCTTCTTATTCATTATGATAAGAATAGCATACTTTAAAATGCTGAGAATTTTTATTTGATTAGGGAATTTAAATAATGGTTGTCCTGCATTAACTTTTCTATTACTCGTATCTTTCATGAAGGCAATATGTGTGTTGATTAGCTTGATAAGTTTAGTTGCAAGCTGCTGGGCGTTGCTGAGTTTGTTGGACCTAGCCTACCTCATATGTTAATGTTGAAAGGGTTATCTAATCTTAATTGTTCTGGTCTGACTTATTTAAGGATCACCTAATTTTTTTCCTTTTTTGGTGCCTTTCCTTAAATTTTTTGTTTCTTGGTGTTGGTTTGCCCCTCCGTTGGGGGTTTTTGTCCTATTTGTTTGTTCCTATAATTTTCAACTGACCTGTCTGGTTTTGTTCTTCTTTTTTGTGGGGTGTTTGGTGGTTTGTGTGCAGTTGTTTGGTTGGTTTTTCACTGACAGCAAGGGATTCTTGCTTATTTGTGTTGTCTTCTTTTGTTATCATTTACTGGCTATGTTTCTATGTATCGTATTGGTTCTATTTATGTTGCTGCTTTTGTCTTTGCACCTTTACCCTGGTGGTGATATCTGTCATGCTAAACATTATCTTTTTTTGGTTTTTCTCTTACTGGAAAATTTGTTGGGAATTTTGCATTGTTTCTATTATTAGAGATTCTTTGGGGGGTTTATATGATGTTGAGTATCTTTAATAATGTGTTTTTGATGATTGTTCTAGTTCAGTGGATGTGGTTAGAGTTGGAGGGTTCATGTTTAGCTGCTCTTCCATCTTTATTAGTTTTGTGTGGCTGTTGAATATTGTGGAGAACTGTCGTTTGCCCGATTCTACGGATCTCATTAAATACTATAATTTTAACCCTATTTTGATGTGTTTCTTTATGTCTCTATTTTTTGCATGTCATTTTTCTAGCATGGCTCCTCCAAGGCTCATTAGATTTGTCATTATGTTTGTTTATTTATATTGTTATAATCCTTTCTGCAAGTTCACTAACTTATGCATTATATGTTTCAAGCTTGGATCAAGATGGACCTTTTTTTTGGGTTGTGTCTATTGGCCCCCTGTTGTACTTTCTTTCTTTTTATATATTGCAAGCAGTAGGGTTCATTGGATTATTAGAACATTTTGGCTTTTTGAATGTAGCTCTTGGAGCATTAGGGAGCATTTAAACCTTTTAAGGACATGTAAATTTGGGTTATTAACACATAATCCCCAGCATGAGTTTTAAGCCCAAAAAATACAATCACTAATTAAATAAATTACAATCTTTTAAATGAACCAATGTCGTTACAATGTGCCTTATTCAAAAGTTATCTATAGGAAACCTACAGAAGTTTAGGTTATGGGGCTGAATTTAGATTAGAGAAAAAAAAAAAGCAACTTATTTAACTTCACAAGCCATTTGCAAATCGAGCACAAAACTTTTCTTGATGTCAGCTTCCCTTCGACCAAGTCTAGGAGTATCCACTGTAAGGGCTATGGCTTTAGAGCTACCAAGTTTTAAAACACAAAACAAAAAATAGCATTAAAAAGAAGAATAGTACGATCGTATAAATATGCGGCTCAGTTGCAAGGGGAGTGATTCACACTAAGACAAAAGAGATATAATTACATATAGCTAGAATAAGCAAATTCCTGGTCCAATTGAGGCAAGCTCCACCTCGCTTGAATTCGTCCATTTAGACAATGTCTGAAGAAAGACACTCTAAAGTATTAACCATCACATAAGTTTTTTTATGGCAAAAAATTAATGATTAACACCAAAAAAAAAAAAAATTCATGATACAAAAAAGAAAAAGATATTTAGAGGACTAATAATAATTAATTTCTTCACGTCTAGCATCCAATTGCGGCCTCAATAATACCAAGAAAGAAAGAAAAAAAAAAAAAAACAAAGAATAAAGTTACAACACTCTCATTGTAAAGAAGAAATGATGGATATGTTTACCTACTCTAATTTATATCAATCAATAAAATTAAATTGATAGATAACATCGATCGAGAAACAGTAAAGTCAATAATAAATAAAGAAAAAATAATGGCAATCAGATTATTTAAACATTAAGGAATAAAAAAAAGCTGGAAAATAAATTCAAAATTGTTTGTAGTATATTGCATGTAATTGACACCTTTTTGTCTTTAATACCACGAGGTTCTATAAAAAATATAAAATTTATCAATAGAGAACTAACAGGCTCCAGCCAACATAAAATAATTTGCGTTTTCATGTGAGTTAAGGCAAAATTAGAGGCCCAATCTTGTCTATTATTCTAAGTTTTTCATAAATTAGAAAAATAATTCAATGAAGTTGAAACTCATGTCGATATTACCCCAAGATATTAGCCTATCATATAAAACATTTTCCATCTTTGTCCTCCATAAAATCTAGTTTTAAAAAAAATTATTATCATTTTTCCATGAAAGGAGAAAAATACTTTCATAGAAAAAAGAAAAAAATCAGTTGAATGAATCAGTATTGCGAATTAAATATTGCAAAACAATTGTAGTCTACATTACGAACAAGAAAAACAGAGGAATCACGAGTTCTACAAATATAATCTATAAAGATGTAAACACACTATTATCCTCTAATCAACTAACTTCTTCGCACTTTATGGAAATTAAAACTCATAACCAAACTACCATTACTTCACTTAAAAAAGAAAAGAATTGAATGTTTTAATTCCCCAATTTCATAACATTTATTGTTTTCATGCTCCAATTAACATATATATATATATAACAAAAGAACTAACCAGCCAAAGTTGAAACATAAGACAAAGAATTTGAACCTCAAAGTAAGAAATGCATTGTGGTTTAACATTTAAGAAAATTCTATAAACACTCCATAAAAAAAATAAAATGAACATGAATTCTCATAATCTTATTTTCATTTCTAGCTCATAAATATTGTTTGCATTTTATAACACACGTAATAAATGAAAAAAGAGCGAGAGTGGAGTAAGAGGGATGAATATTAGATAAGAAGAGCTAGATCACTAATTTTTTCGTAATCTAAAGCCCCACTAAGAGTTTGATTGTTTACAATAGTGAAAAATATCCCTTCTTTTGAAACTCATCGAGCAATGCTAAATTCATGCAATAGCATCCGTTAGTTGCATGTTGAGTGGTTTGACCCAGGATGTATGATGTTTACAAAAGTGTAAGATTAAAAAACTAATGCTGAATTATGTCATAATTAGCAAAAATAGAGTTAAAAAGAATGGTAAATTGTGGTCTTTATAACATTTCGATACATCTTTCATAACTATCTTATATTAATAACACTCACTATATATAATTATTCTCAATTTTCAAGCAGTCCTAAGAGAGTAAGGATATACGTGAGTTCTTGATGAGGACTAATCTACTCTGCAGGCACAAGTTACCCACAAACACACTCCCACTACAGTGGTCTCTATCTTCCGTTATGCACGTTCTCCTTGTTTTTCTGTTAGTTGCCTACTAGCTAGTGGAGAAAGGGACATATATATACACATAGCTTTATTCTGAAGAAATATAGACAAGAAATACTTATCCATATTACTGTTATATTGCTTCTTGCTTCCCTTGGTTTCTTGCAGGTCTTTGCTCCAGTGAACTTCAGCATCCAAGTGAGGGCCTTGGCGGATCACTGCGATTAGGTTCATTAGTTTGGTATCAGAGTCAGCATTGGGGTAATGGCTACAGAAACATCTCGCAAAGCTCCTGACGATGATCAGAGCTAGAATGCCATGTGGGCAGCGCAAGCTAGCTTCACACGACAACTGAATGACCTGAGGGCGGACTTCATTAGTCTCTCTACTGATTTACGCAATGAGATGATGGATCTCAAGGCTTCAATTAGTATTCTTTCTAGACCAGGCCAGCCGCAACTTGTGCCCATTCAGGTGCCGAGGCCTCCGCTAGGCAAGATGGGGCATCATCGGCCTGCTCTCCCTATATTTGTTCAAGTTACAGACTCCGATGAAGAGGTTGAATTCAGGCAGCGACGGGAAGCAGTTCATTTCGGAGATGATAGGAAATTTAGGTACTATGACCACCCCCGACCTCGCGGGAAACAACATGGCAATCCTGGAGAATTTCATGTCAAATTGTGCATTCCATTCTTTGATGGGTGATTACACATTGAAGATTATCTAGATTGGGAGAGAGATCGGTTGAAGCATTCTTTGAATATATGGAGATCACTCCTGATAAACAATCAAGTATGTGGCATGCTGTCTAAAGGGCAGTGCCAGCGCGTGGTGGTAGCAATTGCTACAAACATGTCGCTGGGAGGGTCGAGGGCTGATCCACATTTGGTTTCAAATGAAGCAAATCCTCCAGAGCTATTTCTTACCTACTAACTATGAACAAATGTTGTAACTTCAATACCAACAATGCTCTCAAGGTCAGCGCTCTGTAAACAAATACACTAAAGAATTTTATCGAGTGAGTGCTCAAAACAACCTCCAGGAGTCACAAAGTACATTGGCAGCCTCAAGGAGTTAATATAGGATAAACTCGAGCTTAATTCTATTTGAACCTTAAGCCAGTGTGTGAATTTTGCTTTGAAGGCTGAGACACAGTTAATGCATCATTCCCGTAGCCATTCATCGTGAAGGAATTATAATGATTCCTATGCCGAGACCACTAAGGGTCCTCAACCTGGAGTCAGAACCCCCCAAGTCTAACGTGCTACCACCAATACTCCTCCCACTCAAGGTCCAAGCGTTGCTACTAAGCCAAAAAATCAACTCAAAGCTCCTTTGCATGTGAAGGAGAATCCTTATAGTAAGTCCAGCAACCTAAAGTGTTTCTGGTGCTTCCAACTAGGACACAAGTCTAACGAGTGTCCCAGTCAGTAGTGGATACAAATCTTGGATAGAGAGCACCACCTAGAAGATGGGGATCTTGTCTCGGCTGAGCCTAATTTAGATGTTAGAGTTGAAGATGTACACAACGATGATGGCGAACCCATTATTTGTGTCTTACAAAAATTGTTGTTAGCGTCACGAACTCTTACTTATTCATAGTGAAATGTGTTGTTCAAGACCCGTTGCCCTATCCAGGGAAAAGAATGCAAAGTTTTGATTGATCGTGGGTGTACTGAGAACGTTATTTCTCAAATGACGGTTCAAGCTCTGCACTTAAAAACCACAAGTAATCTGCACCCTTATAAGGCCATTTATATCAAGAAGAGCATGGAGGTTACCGTGACCAATATGTGCCGTGTTAGTTTGTCAATTAGCAAGCATTACGCCTGCAAGGTCCTATGCGACATGATTAACATGGATATTTGCCATCTTATTTTGGACGACTTTGGAAATATGACATTGACGCTGTTTATAAATGTAGGAAGAATGTCTATGCGCTAGACTGGAAGGGAAAGAAACTCCGATTTTGTTTATAGGCTCTCACCTCCACTGGAATGGATCCAACTCCAAATGCCACCTATGTCACATCAGGCAAGCCCTTATTGCAATCTCTTTAGGATATTAAGTTTATTATGGCTTTAGTTGCATTAGATAGCCATAAGGAATCAATCAATACTCACTATCAAGTTGAGATTCAAGAGCTGCTATCTAAATTCACGGACATAATACCCTCTATATTACCGCCCGGACTTCCACCCCTATAATCTTTGCAACACCAAATTGATTTTGTTCCAGGTGCTAAACTTCCCAATCTCCTGCATTATCATATGAGCCCCAAGGAGTATTCAATTCTACAAGGTATTATTAAGGAACAACTCTACAAATAATTAATCAAGCATAGTTTGAGTCCCTGCGCAGTACCCATACTAATTGTTCCAAAAAAAGATAGCCAATGGCACATGTGTGTAGACAGCAAAGCCATCAACAAAATTACAGTGAAGTATAGATTTCCTGTTACTCAAGTATCGAATCTACTAGATCAGTTGGTTGTTGCTGGCGTCTTCTCTAAATTGGATCTCTGAAGTTGCTACCATCAAATCTGCATTCATCCCGGTGACGAGTGGAAAATTGCCTTCAAAACTCATGATGGCTTGTATGAATGGAAGGTAATACCCTTCGGACTTTGCAATGCACCCTCTACATTTATTTGACTAATGAAGGAAGTGCTACAACCTTTCCTAGGGAAAATTTGTGTGGCTTATTTTAACGATATCCTTGTTTATAGTACTAATCTTTCATATCATATCGAGCTTCTTGCTAACATCCTGCAATTACTTCAACCACACAAACTCTATTTAAATCCGCATAAATGTGAATTTGCCTCCTCCATTGTTCATTTTTTTGGGATTTTTCTTGTCTATCAAGGGTGTCAAAGTAGATCCGAGAAAAGTACAATCCATCCGGGACTGGCCTACACTATAGTCCTTATTTGTTTTTCGGAGCTTTCACAGTATAGCAAATTTCTATTGGTGATTCATCCGAGGTTTCAGTATCTTAGTGGCTCCGCTTACTAACTGTTTGAAGGCAAACACTTTTAAATGGACTTCATCTCAACAAAACAGCTTTGATACAATTAATATGGCTCTCTGCTCAGCTCGCATTTTGGCGTTACCAAATTTTGAAAAGCCTTTTCACGTGGATACGGATGCGTCCTCGATGGGGATCGGAGCTATCCTTTCTTAGGAATCTAAGCCAATTGAATTTTTTAGTGAGAAAGTAAGTCAGGCGAGACAAAAGTGGTCAACCTACGAGGAAGAACTATACACCGTAGTGTGAGCTTTGAAGCAATGGGAACATTATCTACTACACTAGGATTTTGTGTTGTGCAGCGACAATCAAGCTCTCTAATATATTAATAATCAAAAAAATATAAGCAGGATGCATGCTCGTTGGATTGTCTTTCTTTAAAAGTTCACATTTGTTCTACAACACAAGGCTGGAAAAATCAATAGGGTGGTAGATGCTCTTAGCCGACGGGCTGGTATGCTCGTCTGCCTTCAAACTGAAATAACTGGACTACAGGAGATGAAGAATCTGTATCCAGCTGATGAAGACTTTGCTAGTTTTTTGGAGCAATGTGTTTTAGGAAAATGTTGTAGTGACTATAGCATCCTACATTACTTTTTGTTTAAAGCTAACTATTTGTGCATCCCAAATTCGTCCTAGCAGCAATTCCTCATCAAAGAAACTCATTGCAGAAGTCTAGTTGCACATGTGGGATGGGATAAAACCCTTACTCAACTTCAAACACGATTTTACTGGCCTCATCTATCTCAGGATGTGTCTCAGTTTGTAGAAAGGTGCTCAGTTTGTAAAGCTTACAAAGGCATGATGCAAAATACTGGATTGTATATGCCCCTTCCCATGACGGACTCCATTTGGGAATATCATAGTATTCACTTTGTTATTGGCCTTTCGCGAGCAAAAATTGGGGCGGATTCTATCATGGTGGTAGTGGATAGATTCTCCACGATGGCCCACTTTGTTCCATGCAAAAAAACCTTCGACGCTGTTCATGTCGCCAGACTTTTCTTCAAAGAAATTGTGCGCTTACAGGGGATACCACGAAGCCATACGTTAGACCACGACATTAAGTTTATTAGTCATTTCTAGCAAGAGTTGTGGAAGCATCTTCACACAGAACTCAAGCTTAGCTTTGCATACCATCTACAAAGCGATGGTCAGACTGAAGTGGTAAATCAAACTCTCGGTATTATGTTGCATTGCCTAGATCAGGATCATCCAAAGAAATGGGAAGAAATGCTAAGCCATGCCGAATTCACCTTCAATTCGATGCCAAATAGGTCCACGGGCCACTGCCCTTGCAGCATCGTCTACACGAAGGTGCTGAACCATGTGGTCGACATCACCATGCTTCTTAAATGTTGCAGCACAGCTGCTGCACAAACCGCTGAGTAATTTAAAAACATTGTTAATAGGGTACATACCCAATTGACGGAATTCAACCTCAAGTACAAACAGATGACTGATTCCCGTAGGAGTTTAAACACTTTTAATCCTGGAGATTTGGTGATGCTTCGTGTCTGAAGAGAACGATTTCCTACAGAATCCTATACTAGGCTCAGCCCTAGAAAAAATGGACCTTTTTCCTGTTCTAAGGAAAATTAATGACAATGTGTATGTCATTGATTTGCCAGCTAAAATTCAGACTTTGCCCACCTTCAACGTGTTTGATATCTACCTCTATCATCCACCAGATGATGCAGATACAGCTCTAGCCTTGTCGGAAGTGAATTCTTCTAAAGACGGGGAGACCTAATCAGGACTAATATACTCTGTAGGCACAAGTTACCCACACAAACACTTTTATGCACATTCTCCTTGTTTTTCTATTAGTGGCCTACTATCTAGTGTAGAAAGGGAAATATTTATACACATAGCATTATTCTGAAAAAATATAGACAAGAAATACTTCTCTAAATTAGTGTTCTATTGCTTCTTGCTTCCCTTGGTTTCTTGCAGGTCTTTGCTCCGATGAACTTCAGCATCCAGATTAGGACCTTGGCGGATTGCTGCTATTAGGTTCATCAGTTTTGTACAACCAATCTAAGCACTCATTATTAACATTTTCATGATATTAATTACTTATTTTTTTCATCGAAAAACTGAGGAAAACCCCTTCTCATTAAAATAAAAGGAAAGGATATAGGAGAAAGCAAATTACAATAAATATGGACATAAAAAAATAATAAAAAGAAAAAATCTATCAGAATGTATGGATAGGGAAATAGTAAAACAAGAATCTATGCAGCATAAACAAAATTCAAACAAAAATTATTAAAGATACAAAAAGGGGAACCTTAAAAATTACCTAGTATAGTGCATACTGAATATTTTGACAGATAGAGAAGTTTTTTCTAGAGAGAGAAGTGTTCTGAAAAATTCAAATTCTGGTTCGCGAGTTTTCAGCAATCGTCCGATGGCGGCGAATTCTTGTCGAACACCAGTTACTGGTGGTTCCGGTGAACCTAGACACTCATCTACTGGAGGTTGGTTGAATCCCACTAGATTTCTTCCGTCTTTTGGTGATTCAGAATCGACCTTATTAAAGATGAGGAATGGTGGTGCTCTGGTGATTAGTGAAGGAGGATTTCTTCCCTCTAAATAATCTATTCTTGATATTGGTAAAGGTAAATAAAGTTTTGGTGGAGAGTAGATATAAAATTCAGAAACCTGTTCCTAAGGGTTTCATTGAAAATTTGAATTTGAAAAATCAAGAAACTTCTGGTGTGAAGAAAGGAATTTCTGATCCTCTGGCCGATGGTGATGTTGAAAAAGGAATCAAGACAGATAAGTTGATTGATGAGATTAAAATTGTGAATGCTGTAGATGTGGAGTTAAAAGATCAAGAAGATGTTTTAGTTCTAGATGCCAAAACTAATGAAGAAGGAATTATGTTGAAGAGTGCTGAAGAGGATTTGATCTCTGTTCAGCATTATGGTGATGGAGAGCTAAATTCTGTGAACCTATTAGAAAATTCTGTGTGTTACCAGAGCCTCCTTCTTGTAATACTTTGAGTAATGCTTGGAAGAAGAAAGACAATATTCGTGTCATTGATTTAGACTATGGCATGCCATTATCTAAAGATGGTACCACAGTTAAGTTAAATATGGAAAAGGAAATAGAGAATATAAAAATACTGCATAATGCTTTAGTTATTAAAGTTTTTGGGGAGAATGTGCCTCTTTACGTGGTTAGCAATGAGCTGAGAAGGCAATGGGCTCAGCTTGGAAAATTTCACCTTACAATGCTTGGAATGGGGTGGAGTTTATGTGCTTTCGAAGATGTTAAAGTTGTGGAGTCAGTTTTGAATAATGGGCCATGGTATGTCAATGGACATATCATAGGTATGTATAAATGGTCTCCTATGTTCTCTCCTTCTTCGTTAAAAGGGTTAACAGCTCCACTTTGGATAAGATTACCAAATTTACCTCTTCATTGCTGGGATGAGGTGAATGTTTGTAGGATTACTTCACAGGTGGGCACCCCATATTTGATTGATGGAACTATGTTTCAATGGAGTAGGAGGGAGTTTGCAAGAGTATGTGTCCGTGTGAAACTGGAAGACCGGTTACCTGGTGGTGTTTAGGTTGAGGGGTGATATGGAAAATTCTTTCAAAAGATTGAATATGAGAAGATTTCTTCTTTCTGCTTCTCTTGTGGAAGGATTGGACACGTGAAGAAAGATTGTCCAGAGTAAAAGGTTGATGTGGTGGAAGTTAAAGCTACAGCAAGGTATAAAAGGTCTGGATAAAGCTCCAAAACTGAATGAAACAGTAGCTTATACTGATAAGAAGACTGCAGAAATGGATACTCTTGAAGATGGATATGGACCTTAGGTCCATGTGAATTATGGAAGGAAGAAATCGATTAACAAAAGAAGACTTTCAGCTGGTGTTATGAAGATGCCTGAAAAGAAATTTGAAGTTGCTGCAGTAATTGAGAAGAAAAATGAAACAGGTACTGATAAATCAAATGTGGAGGAGATGACTAATGTTCATTGTCTGGTTCGGGATTCTTCAGATTCAGTTCTCTAGAGGAATTCTACAGCTGGAATTGGTATGATCTCTCAATCCAATAAATTTGATTATTTATGTGACATTGGGGAAGAAGGTGAAATTATTCAGGATTATGCTTATGAAGGAAAATTATGTGATATGGTTACTAATAATGCTGATGAAGTTCAAATTATTGTGGATAGGGAGGCTGATGTTTTGAATAAATTTCCTAATGGTAAGGAAAGTATTCTGAAAAGTGGTGGGGAGATTTTGAATGATAATTTGGAAGAAAGAGATTATAGCTCAACTTCTATAAAAAGGAAGTATCTAAACATCTTAAGGGACTAGGTCCTATTAAGTTTTCTCTTAGAAACAGAAGATTTGATGGGGAAGTTAAAAATAAGGTGGGGAACTCTTCCCCTACTCTTAATTAATGGCCTCTATTATTTTTTGGAATTGTAGAGGAGCAAGAAAGAGTAAAGCTTCTCTATACTTGAAGGAAATTGTGAAGGAGTATGGGGTGTCGTTTGTTGGCTTGTTGGAAACAAAACTAACTCGGTTAGTAGAAATGAAGCCAATTCTTTAATTGGTAATTATTGGGATTTTTGTTATTCACCTTCTTATGGCTTATCTGGAGGTATTTTGGTTGTTTGGAGATCCAACCTAGCTTCTTTTTCTTTATGTAAATCTTCTTCCCAATGTATTATTGGTGACTTAAATATCTTGAAGAAGGGGATTTGGAGAATATCTATAGTGTATGGCCACAAAGAGGTGGTTGGGAGGAGGAACTTTGGAGGGATATTGAATTGTATTCTTCAAAGGATATTCCTTCAATTATAGGTGGAGATTATAATTGCTTATTGGCCAAAGAAGATAAGAAGGGTGGTAAGAGATTTTTATTTTCTCAAGGTGCTAAGGATATGAAATAATTTTTGATCAAAAATGATTTGCATGAAGACGGCTTTATGGGTCCTAGATTTACTTGGTGCAACAACAAGGCGGGTGGAGCTCGCATTTTGGAGAGGTCGGATAGGTGTTATTTGAATTCAGCAGCTATTGGTTCTTCCCAGTTGATGGTGGTACGACATCTTCCTAGAATTGCATCTGATCATTGCCCTATCTTGCTTAATCTAGTGAGCAATATTCCTAAAATTCAAAAAAATATTAAATTTGAAGAATATTGGTCATCTTATCCGACATCTACTTCTATTGTGCGCAAAGCGTGGAATAAAAGATGTTGTGGCTCTTTTGCTGAAATTCTTAATAGCAAGTTTAATAGATCCTTGAAAGCCTTATACTTTTGGAGTAAAGCAAAACTCAAAGATCTCAATGAATAGAAGAAATGTCTTAAAAAAGGATATTTATGAATTACAAATGGAGGAAGCTTCTGTTTGTTTTCTTTCTGAAGATAAAATCTTGCTTTTAAGATCAAAGGTGAATGAGCTTAACAGTACTTTGGCACGGTTGAATACTTGGTGGAGACAAAGAACTAAGATCAATTGGGAGAAGAATGGAGATAAAAATACAAGATTTTTTCAAACTTTTGCCAACGGTAGAAGGAACATGAATTGGATTTCAAAAATAAAAAATGAAGATGGGATTGAGGTTGAAGATCAAAAGATGATCAAGAACATTTTTGTTGATTATTTCAATCTTAAATGATGGTTGAGAGACTGTAAATTAGCAGATTGGCCACCTAGCTTATATGTCCGGGATAAAGTTGATAATAAGAAATTGGAAGCTGAACTCACAGTGGAAGAGCTTACTGAAGTAGTTAAAGGATTGAAGGGATTTAAATCTCTAGGAATAGATGGTATATCTTATTCCTTCTTGAAGAATTATTGGTCCATTATTAAAAGTGATATTTGGAGTGCTATTCAACATGTTTTTTCTATGGGAGCTATGGACCCTGGATGGAAAGAGACAGTTATAGTGCTCATTCCGAAGATTGAAAATCCTGCATTGGCATCCCACTACAGATTGATAAGTTTATGCAAATCAATTTATAAATTGATAGCAAAAATTCTTTTAAATAGAATGCAGGGCTTGATTCATAATCTCATATCCAAAGAACAAGTTGCTTTTTTGAAGGGAAGGTCAATATCTCAACATATTCTTATGGCTCATGAAATGTTTCACATATTCAGGATAATCTCATATCCAAAGAACAAGTTGCTTTTTTGAAGGGAAGGTCAATATCTCAACATATTCTTATGGCTCATGAAATGTTTCACATATTCAGGTTTTCTAAAACATCAAAAGGATTGGTTTCATTCAAGATTGATATGGAGCAAGCTTATGATAGCATGGGATGGCCGACATTGGAGCATGTCTTGAGGTATTTTGGTTTTCCTTGTAAATACTCAAAGCTAATCATGGATTGTGTGGTGGATGCTAAGTTCTCTGTTTTGATTAATGGCAATTATTCTAAATGGATTATGGCTAAGAGTGGGTTTCGACAGGGATGTCCACTCTCTCCATTTTTATTCATTTTATGTTCTCAATTGCTATATAATACTTTGATTAATAAAGGAGACTTGGTGGGAATCAAAGTGCATTCTAGTATTCCTAGAATTTCTCATTTTCTTTATGTAGATGACATTATTATTTTCTCTGAAGCAAGTATTAAGATGGTTAAAGAGGTAAGGAGAATAATGGTGGATTTTGTGAGTGGATGGGCCAACATATGAATTACAAAAAATTTGTAATTCTCTTTGGTAAAGCGGTAAAGAAGAAGAAAAGGAGAAGCATTGCTTGGATTATGGGACTTAAAATGGTGAAGGAGATGACTTATTTGGGTGTAAAGATAGCCTTGATAAGGTTAGTCTGTGCTGATTTCCACGGCTTATTGGAAAAATCCTTAGAGAAAATCAATATTTGGGGTAACAAGTTCTTATCTTTGCAAGGAAGGATAACTCTTATTAAATCTGTTATATTGGCTTTTCCAATCTTTCAATTGACTCATGCTCTTGTTCCTAAAAGCATTCTTGCTGATATTGATAAAATGTGTAGGACATTTATTTGGCACAAACAAGATGGTAAAGAAGGTATTCATTATGTTAATTAGGAGGTATTGTGTAAACCAATTGAATTTGGAGGGAGGGGCATTCATTCTTGTTCAAAATCTGTAGGGCCGGTAAGAGCTAAGCTGGCATGGAATTATTTGAATGACAGAGATTGTTTGCTGAATAAATTTGTTTCTATGAAATATGGATTGGCTACTTCAAATTCTGTAAGGAAGAAATCTGCTGCTTGGAAAATTATTACAGATGGTGCCAAAGCTCTTGATAAGATTACAAGATGGACAATGGGAGATCAGTAAATGTGTTGAAAGACAGTTGGATTCCTGATAAAAGTATCATGATGTGGCCTACATTTGTTTCTATGTTGCTGGAACCTGATAAGTTAGTAGAGAATTTGATTACTAACGGTACTTGGAATCTGGATATTCTGAGAAATAATTTTGGTGAAGACTTGGTTCAGCTGATTAACAGAATAAGTTTTCTCCTTATGAACAGGGTGATCAGGTGGAAATGCTAAATCAAATGTCTGGTAATACCATTTCTTATCTTGCTTCTAATGCTATGTTTAGTAAAGACTATTCCAATATGTATTGGGGATGGATTAGAAAGCTTAAATTGAATTCTCGGGTTGAGAATTTCGGGTGGAGGATTTATCGCAAGGTGATTCCTACTTTCAGTTTTCTTCTTCATAGAAAACTGATAGAAACTGATTTTTGTCCGGAGGATGCTTGAAGACTGAAGATTATGAGCATGTGGTGGTGGGATGTTCCAAATAAAATCAGATTATTCAAATTCTGAACAAATGGGGATTTGCTATCCCGGTTTTTGAAAGGTTTGATGAATGCTGTATATGGTTGAATCAATGTGCTTCGAAGCAAATTGTTTTGGGTAATATGTATTGCACTTTGGTTTTCTTATCTCGGAAATCTAGAGGCAAAGGAGTTTATGGTGATGGTGAAGACATTAAAGTGTTTATTGCTTCTAATACTATTACATTGTCTTCTATTTCAACAAATTCAGCTGTTATTAAATACTCATCAAGAATCAGGGATGTCATTCAGTCTAATAGACTGTTAAAGAATTATTGGCATCCTCCACCTCCTGACTGGATAAAAGTTAATGTAGACGTGTGCTTGTTATCATCATACAAGGCTTCTATTGGAGGAGTGTTCAGAGATCATAAAGGAAGGTTTTTATGTGCTTTCGGGTTCAATGGGATTCATTGGGACGTGAATAAACTTGATTTGCTTACTGTTCAGTCCCTCAACCGGTACTTACAAAAGTGGATGTTTGAGTATAAAGGTATTATAGTTGAAGGAGATAATGCAAATGTTTTCAAACGTCTTAAAAAATGTTACAATTTACTTAGAGCTGTGGCAGACCATAATGAGATATCTTATGGGTTGAAAGATTTCAATTTGCTTATGTTTAATTGGGTTGATAGAGGTTGTAATAAGTTAGCCGACTTGTGCGCTAAGATTGCTTTGAATCATGATTTTATTTGGGATGATATTACTATGTGTAGTATTCCTCCTTTTTTAAAAGTTTTAAAGGAGGAATGCGATGATATTGGTAGGTTGTAATTGGTTATCTTTTTAATAAAATTGCTTCGGCATTTCATCAAAAAAAAAAAAGAATATTTCGACAGGTAGATTTATCAAGAAAAAGAAAAACCTCTTCCGGTTTGCTATTTTTAAGCATTGATTTTTCATATTTTTTATTCCCTTGGAAAAGAATTGGCCGCTAAGATTGACCCCAACCTGACAAAAAATGATATTTAAGAATTATCAAATTATAACCATGCATCGTAATTTCAACTTAGTATTAAAGAAAATATTGTTATCCTAGTTTCATCAGATCTTTTGTTTCGAATATGCCAAAACCAATAAAAAAAAGCTTTCTAAAGGAAGTAAGTTTACCTTTTCCTTTAATTACTTCATCAGGAAACAGAGTTCAACCTTGAAGCAGTTTTCTGCTTCCTCCTCTTGAATGAGTATGCAAATTACTTGTTTTCGTACAAAAAGATCTTACTAAACACTCTTATACAAAAATATAAGTATGAGTTCTTCAGCCATTTTTTATTCTAATTCATCGTAATCAAAGTTCTGTAATTATGACAATAATTACATAGCCTGTGGGAAATATTAAACTTCTAAACAAATTTTTTTTTGTCGTCTGCACATTAGAGTTTTGTGGATAAATCATCAATTAAACTGCAACTTGAAGTTTTCAAAAGCTTTTGCATTCTCCAAAATCCTTTTCTTAATCAACTTCTTATCTTGCTCAGCTATAAGAAACAAAATGTAGAAACAAACTTCTTAACAGAAAATGTGGTCATATTAAGCAGTGAATTATTATGAGAATAATTTTACTTATCCTATAAAAGAATATGACATGAAAAGAAATGTGTGTGAGCACTGAAAATTCGGCCCTGGCCTCCCCCGCTTGCTTTCTTCGGGGGAGTTTTAACGAAGTAATGTTCCTGGGTAAATTTTGGGAAGGCAGATGGGTTTGTAGATAAGACACTACCTAGAGATTTCACCCTCATTTTGCGAGGACTTATGATTTGAGTTTTAGTTTTCTATAGGCACAAGTCTTTATAGTTAATTACCCTCCTGGTAGCGAGAGAGAATTTTTTATTAAGGCTAGTCATCAATCAAATACGTAGAGATATGTGTTATCTGGCATATAGTAGCAGCTAGACAAGTATATCAGAAATTTTGATAATTAAAATTGAAAATTTCACCATCTTGCACTTAAAGCGAATGGTGGGGGAATGGATGATGGACCCGATCAAGATCCCATGGTTCTATCATCCCGGGTCATTGTGGTCCATGGTCTACTTAGTCAGAGGAGGTACTTGACCCAACCTGACAGAAGGATCCTTGTCGGCAGCCATGGGTTACTTCGTGTAAGGGGACCTTGTAGACCTAGGGAGAGTATTTGACTAAGGGGACAGATTTGACTCCATCTTAGCTAACAGAGGGCTTTGTGCCCAATCAATTATATCCTATTGATTCATATATCAATGATTTGATGCCACTAAAGAAGGTATTTACTTTGGCCATAACCATAATTTAGTGGTGCCAATTGGTGGTAGAACCATTTGGTTCAAAGGGCCCCTGGTCATAAACATTTACTTGCAGTGTCATTTGGTGGTGAAACTGTCGGTTAGAGGACACATATCACATTCTTATTAAGACTAGATTATTTTAGAATGGATCCTAGTGATATTTTTTGCTAGGCATTAGCTCTATGTGAGCTGAAGTTATTTTCAACTTTATCCATCTCAGCAAACTATTGCAGAGGGTGGATGTATTTTTCTTTAGGTGTTTTGATGGATAATTTTAATTTCAAACATTTTTTATTTTTGGAATTTTGGACTTTTTTGGAGCTTTGAATTTTGTAGGTATTTAGGTAACATTTTGAATTATTTGGACTTAATCCCTCTGGTTGAGATTTTATGTTCAACATGGTTATCATCAGGTTGTTTGGTGTTTCTTCCTTTAACTAAACATTATTGACCCTATCAACATGCTGATAGGGGATTGGGTTCATTAGCTGTATAAATTTATTTATTAAATTTTTTTTAAAGCTTGATAGCCTTATATAAACGTACAAAACATATATTCCGGTCGACACTCTGGTCATAAACATTATTGGCTCACTTATTGCCTATAAGCAATGTGTGTGAGTCAGAGATTGCAAGATGTAGAAGATTAGAGAAAGGACAAAGTGGTGGCACTAAAAATAAATGAAGCAGAAAGTGATAGCTCTATAGCTAAGGAAGATGATGACATAACACTGATGACACATCAATTAAAAAAAGAATTGAAAAGAAAATAAAATCATTATTAGAAGTGGAATAAAGATAAACCAAACAAAAATTTTAAAGCATCATATGTTACCATTTGCCTTAAATGTACGATACCGGGCCCTTTGAGGATAAAATTCCCGAATCTTAAAGCTCACAAAATCAAGGAGAAGACTAAAGTTAAAAAAGAGAAGAAAATGTTGCAAAAAGCATTTTAGGCAGACTCCGCCTCAGACTCATCAGAATTATAAATGGAAGAGGAGGAAACCAAACTGTGCCTTCTAGAATATAATAGTCTTGATCATTTTGATCAAGAGGAAGTATGTGAGCTTTTATATGATGACTTATCTAAAGTTTTTGAAAAAAATTCACAATGCATATAGATAACTTAAGAAAATGTATGCTAGTTTGAATTTTGAATTCTCAAATTTACAAAAATAGCAAGGTAGATTTAGAGTAGAACATTCTACATTAGATAAAGAGCATATATTTTTACTAGATAATTATGTCAACTTAAATAAAAAGCATGTTGATCTAACTAATGCACATGAATCCTTAAAATATAATCACCTTGAGTTAGAAGAATCATATAAGCAATTAGAAGCATTTGCAACTAAATCATATCATAATGAGAATGCGTTGAAATTAGAGTAGCAAGGTTTGAATGTACAAATAAATTCTTAAAAGCAAAAGTCAATGCACTCAAAAATAATAAATCATCACCTATATTGACACAATGATATAACCCATCATCACTGCATGCATCATATACCCCTAGAAAGAGGCACCACAACTCACATAGATTAGTGAATCCTTTCCCTAGTGATAGGTTTCATTCTTGTGGCATGTTAGGTCACATGGCTCATACTTGCATAATTCACCATAGGACACACCTTGTGTGGAGGTCCAATTCACTTACACCACAGTATATCATGCATGTAAGTCATTCATCAAGGCATAAGGTGTAACCCAAACTCACTTTGGTTCCCAAATCTAATATTTGATAGACTCTGTAGGAATTCTCACAAAAGGCCTAGTTAGAGCATGTGGTACCTAGACACCGAATACTCAAGGCACATGACCAAAGACCTGAAGCAGTTCATCATGTTGATGGCCACGGGAGGAGATAAGATTATACTTGGAGACATTACTAGGAAACTTGTATAATTATATATTTTTGGTAATCCGATGAATTTTATTATATAAAAAATATTATTAGTAGATGGTCTAAAACATAACTTGCTTAGCATCAGTCAATTATATGATAAAGTTTTTTGTATTAATTTATTATCTAATAGCTATGCAATTAGTTTAAATGGAAATATTATTTTAGAAGGAAAGATGATTAATAATATTTTCATACTTGATTTGAATTATAATGAATTTACTAATTCACTATATTTAAGGACAATCATTGATGAATCCTGGCTATGGAAAAGGAGACTATACCATGCAATCATGAAAAATCATAGAAAAATAACCTAAAAGGACCTAATTAGAGGCATGACAAAACTAGAATTATCTAAGGACCACCTTTGTGATGCTTGCAAACTAGGAAATGAAATCAAAAACTTCCTTTCACTCAATCAAGGACAATACATAGTCCTTTAGAAATCATTCACTTAGACCTATTTGGACTAGTTATCACTGCCATCTTAAGTGAGAAAATATATGGATATATGATTATTGATGATTACTCGAGATTTACTAGGATTGGATTTTTATCATATAAAAATGAACCATTCAAGAAATTTAGGACATTCTTCAGATGGATTCAAAAGAGATTAGGTTAGGAAATTTGAACTATCTATAATAATTAGGGGGGGGGGGGGGGGGGGGGGGGGGAGGGGGAGGGGGTTAAGTTTTAATCATTCTATAAGGAGCTAGGTATAGAACATAACTTTTTTAGCTCCTAAAACACCTCAAGATAAGGGGATTTCTGAAGGAAAGAATAGAACCATTTTTGCGTGTGTGTGTGTGTAGGGGGGGGGGTGGGGCACAGGGGGCCTATGCGTTAATATAGAAAAAAATTACAAAGTCCTTAAAGGGGCCTCAAGCTCACTAATCCTCAAAAGAGCTATAAAATTAAAACTAAAAACCTACGAGCTCAAGATCCCTACTAGGCAAAAGTACATTAACACCTAGATACATTCTACGGTGCACAAGTAAGAGCACCCAAAAGGAAGGAAGACACCAAAAAATATCTTTGAACTCCATCTTCCTATCCAAAAAATCATCACCACGAGTACCTGCACTAATAAAATCCTACAGAAGAAGGTGAAGACCACAAAAAAAATAGCACAAAAAATAGTAAAATCTAGCAAGGTGATAATTCTAAGAGATGTGGTTGTTATAGGGAAAAATAGTTAAACAAAGGAAAATTATACAAGTCCAATCAACCTCAGTAGAATAACCCAAGCAAACCACAACCTCCTCATAAATAAAGATAACCGAGAAAGTATTAATGCAAGAAGTATTACTAACAGTGTCCATCTCTAATAATCCAGGCCAATGATAATCAAAAAGGGAAAACAACCTCGTGGAAATAATTAAGAACCATAAACTTAAGAGATGAGAGAGCCAAAGCGATCTCCTCATAAAGAGAAAAACCAACTAGATATCCATGCTAAGGCTCTAGGTAAAAGTCTTAGCAAGAAGACTATAAAGGAAAGTGCTGCAGGTAAGAGATGCACAAAGGCCAGCAACCAAAATGAACTAGGGGTCCCAGATTAGATCAAGGGAAAACACCCCAGAACCACCCAAAATACTCATCCAGCAACACCAATATAGCTTAATGTCATCAAAGAACAAAAAAAAAAAACAAAGGAATAAAAGGATGAGACACATCACTAAAGCACAAAATTCAATGTTATATATGTATCTAAAGCTACTCCAGGAAAGCAAATAAAAAGGACCATAAAGAATATTCCAGAAAGATAACAACCATACGCACAGGTGACCCAACAAACAAGCAGGCACCAATAAGCAGCACAAAAACTACTCCAGCAACTTATATAATAACACATTAAGGAAGAAGAAGTTAACCCAGCCAACATATATATAAGGGCCCCCAAGTAACAACATAAGGGACCAAACGACCATAAAGCAGAACAGCCAAATGGAACCCAGTGCCATAACAGAAAGCAAAATAGCCAAATGGAACCCACTGCAACAAGAGAAAGAAAAACCCATAATCCAAACAACAAAAATAAGAAGGGTGGAAAAAGCACAACCAACTCCACAAAAAACCAACACCCACATCACCATTAAGAGTTAACATAAGGTAAACCAATCTTATCCAATCTCAAGAGGCCTTTCAAAAGGTAGTAGCAAAATGGACATCATGTTTAAGTAAAACATCAGTAAAACCCAAAATGTAATTACCATTAGTGTCCCTGATGACACTACCACAGCCCACAAAAAGTTCATTCTAGCACCATCAACATTCAACTTATGATAGTTGGAAGGAGGCTTCATCCAAGAAATACACCTAGGACTTTTATGAAGAATATCCACCTCCAAGTTAATACCTAAATTAACCGCAATATAGAAGTAATTTTTGAAATTCTTGACTTAAAGTAACTTAGCAAAATAAAGAGCTACAACCTTATCCTTAATATTTTGAATAATTCTATGATGGTTCATAACCACCCTATTGAAACAAGAATTATTCCTATCCAACCATAAGTAACAAAGGAAAAGAGAAGGAATAATATTTTTGATATGGCCTTTGGATTTAACAAACCAAAAGTTAAGTAAAGAATTAATAGAGCCCTTAGCAGAAAAATAATTTAAATGGAAAATGTCATCAAAATAAGTCCAAACTTTGGTCGCTAAAGGACTAGAAACAAAAACATGATGCATATTGTCCACATGATAACAACATTGGCATTTAGATGGAAGGATAAAGCCTCTTTTAATCAAATTATCATCCATAGGAATAAGCTTATGAAAAATTCTCCAGATAAAAATAGAGACCATAGAATGAATACTTTTATGCCATATCATATGGAAAAACTTGGAAGCCTCTTGCTTAGACCTAAAAGAATGCCAAGCATCCTTTAGCCTAAAGCACCCATCTTTAGTCAAAGCACAGAACTGAACATCATTTGAAATAGTGTTTAGAGAGATTTCCAAAATTAGTTGAATAATAAAATCAGAAAGAACACTAGAAATTTTTTCCAAATCTTATCCATTATTAATAAAAATATACTTCACTTTCACAATATGATTGGAAGAAGTATTAGTAATATAATCAACAAATTGGCCCCCTAACCAACGATCCTGCCAAAAGAAAATATTACCACTACCAAGGCCCCAAAAGATTAAAGAATCAACAACCCATTTTACAGAGCAAAGATGCTACCAAATTTAGAGTTACCTTTATTAAAACAACACTTGGTGGGATGCTTCCCCCCATAATATTTGGCAACCATAAAATTAGCCCAAAGACTCAAATTACCATGAAAATTGTACCATAACTTGAAAGAGAAAGCATAGGCCAAATCATTCATAGACTTCCAAAGCCCCTTCATTCAAAGTCCCACAACATTTATCCCATGAGGACCAATAAATTTTAGAATTGCTACTAGTCCCTTTCCAAAAAACACTTATTGAAAATTCTATGAATCATATTACATAGAGCCTGAGTAGGAAGCAAAGTTTGAAAACTATTAACAGGTATAAAACATAAAACACTCTTGATAAGAATTAATCGACCTCCAAAGCTTAAGAAATTAGACTCCCAAGTTGAAAGCCTGTTTTGCACAATCATAATTAAATCATCAAAATGAAAAGATTTCTTTCTATCCTTATAAAGAGGCACTCCAAGATACTTTAAAGGAAATAGACCATGACTAAAACCAATTAAATTCTTGATAGCCACAATACAATGATTAGGAAGTTTCTTAGCAGAAATAAAGCAACACTTATGTTTATTAAGAGCCAAACCCGTCACCAATTCAATTTGGTCAAAGAATCTCAAAAGTCTATGAATCTTATTCATCGAAGCATTCATAAAAATGATAAAATCATCAGCAAAACATAAGTAAGATATATTAAAACCACCTAATGTTCTAAAATAGAGGCTAGTATAATTCTCAAAAAGATCAGCAAGACCTCTAGAAGGTACTCAGCCATAATAATGAAGAGAGTAGGAGAAATAAGATCCCCTTGTCTCAGCTCATGAGATGCCTTAAAGAAACCATGGCTCTTCCCATTCACAATGATAGAAAAATAAGGGCTTTCAATGTAATTCTTAATGAGATTAATAAAATTAGAATCAAAGCCAAATAAATTCATGGTATTATAAATGAAATTCCAATCAATATTATCATAAGACTTCACAATATCAAGTTTCAGAATCATATTACCATCTCTAACCTTGACATCCAAGTTTTTACAACACTCTTTAGCCAAAAGGATATTATCAACAATAGCACGACCTTTAACAAAGCCCATTTGAAATGAAAAAATAAGTTTAGGAAAAAAACAATTAACTAATTCATCAAAATTTTAGAAAGCAGTTTATAAAAAAGGTGCACATACTCATAGGTCTAAAATCATTCCAAGAACTCAAAGAATTGTTCTATGGAATAAGCACAATAGAATTAGAAGTAAAAAACTTAGGAATAGCGCTACCATAAAAGAAAATAATAACAACAGAAAAGAGATCATTACGAATAATAGTCCACATTTTTTGAAAATGTTCATCGTGAAATTATACGGACCAGCCACGAACTCACCATTCATACCAAAAATAGTATTTTTAACCTCCTCAAAAGAAGGAGATTTAGATAAGCTAATATTATCAACATGAGAATTAATATTAGGTATGATAGAAGGATTGCCAATAATATAAGGATTAAAGGTTTTATTAGGATGATTATGAAAATGTTAAATAGCTAAATTAGTAATTTTTGCATCATCCTCAATAACAGAGCAATCGACACTAGTAATTTTATGAATATAATTAATAACATGTTTCCTCTTAACCAAGGCATGAAAATATTTAGTATTATTATCACCTTCAACTAGATGATTAACAGCCACTTTTTGCTTCTAAAACATTTCTTCCTGAGCTTGTAATTTATAAAGACCATCTTTTGCCTCTCTCAAATGACAAAAATTAGCATGAGAAGGCACCAATTGACACCAAGTCTCATAAGAATTCACCTTATCTTTCATAATTAAAATGCTAGTAAAAAAATTTTTTAAAACATTGTGATTCCACTAATTTAAAATTTACTTAAGCCTTTTCAGCTTAAGCTAAAATCTTTTCATACCAGAAATAGAATTATCCGGATATAAAGGTGCTTGCAAATTATTCTTGATCAAATCCATAAAAGAATCATGAAGTAACCACATATTTTGAAATCTAAATTGAGAAGGAAAACCCCTAGCTCTAGTGTTAATTTTAATAAAAAGAGGAGAATGATTAGAGAGGGTCCTGCTAAGATGCTCCACATTAGTAGAATCAAAAGAGTTAAGCCAGTAATCATTGAATAAAACCATATCTAACCTTTGCCATAAATACCCATGATGCCAAGTGAATTTATTACAAGGGAAGCCTATATCATTTAAGTTACAATCCATAATCATACCATTAAAATCCTCCATAAAATGATAGATAGGGAGAGAGCCCCTTATACGTTCATACAAGATATTTAAGATTTCTTTCAATCACTTGAAACCCTTTGTCACACATCATGTGGAGATCCATCTTGCAGTATACCTTGGTGAGGACAATTCCCGTCCCACATAGATTAGCAAGTCGTTATCCCCAGAGCTTGCAGGATGTATCCTTCAAACCTGAAAAGAATTCCAAGATTGCTTCGTTACTCTGAAATGCCTGGGTTAGCTCCTGACCTAAATTGTCGATCAATCCCGAAATTCTGCCTATCAAACAAGCTCCTAGGCGGATGCGTCCTGAAATTGAACAATTAGTAATTGACGAAGTCAAGAAACTCATTGATGTCAACAACTTTATCAGAGAGGAACAATATCCCACCTGGATTGCTAGTCTTATTCCTGTACAAAAGAAAATGGACAGATTAGGATCTGTGTAGAGGACAATATGGGCATTACTTTAAGTAATGATGCTTTCTTTCAATTCTAGTCTGCACCAGAGCACAGAAAAGAATGCAACTAATTACTCGTATAAGTAATTATGCATAAAAGTAAAAGAATAAATTCTTCAAGAAGCGCCCATTAATAGGAGGTAATGGGTGAGTTCCCTCTTGATCTACTAAAAGATATGCTCCTCGTTAATATATAATTTCTATGACAAATGGGCCATCCCATACTGGTTCAAATTTACCACCATGTTTATGGTGGGTGACTATGGATCATTTTAAGACAAGAACTCAGTCTCCTACTAAAAATGTTTGAGGTTTGGTAAGTTTCTGATGTGCTCGTGATATTTGAGCACGATATAATTCGAGAGCTTGTTGAGCTTGAAGTTGAATAGTATCAAGATTATCCAGTTCTTCTTCCTAGAAAGCATCCAACTGGGTCTTGGATTCATTTCCAGATCTTAACACAGTCCCTACAGTTCCTGCTCCTCCTATTCCTTTTACGGATACTTATATGGCTATTATACCCGACACTGCTTATCCACAGAACCAGTTCTCTCGGTGATGCCTCCACAAGAAGGTCCTACAGTTATGCTCCAGGATGGAATGATTTCGAGGTAGGCTTTGAAAATGGGGAATTAGTCTATGTCACTAAGGTGATGGAACAACTTAGGATCTATGATGATACCATATTATCTTCTAACTGAATGATGGGAGAAATAGACCTTCATCTAAATGGAGGATTTCTTCGGTACAAGGTGGGTATATAGGAGTACCTAATGTTTGGTAAGCATATTCTTCTTTGTAACAAGGTTGGACCATTTTGGGCTGACCCACGGATCCCACTGATCCCATAGCTGCGAAGGTTAATCCAATGGAATGTGAATCTTCTTCATACTGTAATTTCTCATGCCTACTGACCCTCAACCCTCAGTTAAGGTAAGGCTAGGATGAGGTGCATAGCAATAGGCAATAGAACTTGGAAAACTGGACTAGCCCCCATACTTTTACTTTTTTCAGAAAACATTGAAACAAGAAGAAAGAGACATCCCCGGTGAGAACTTAGATGTTGCTTCAAGGAAGGGCAGTGGGTGAGAATTACGCCAAAGAAGTTATTTATGATCTCCGTATCTAAGAAAGAGCTCTTTGATAAGCCAGAGAGTTATCCTGAGGGAGGATACCCATCTATAAATAATCAATCATATCTTGTCTCCAATCTTTCTTATTAGTTGGAGTAGATTTTGAATTTATCAACTTTTCTAAAGGAGGTAGCAGGACTGGTCGAGTCTGTATGGTCACATGAAGAGGAATTTCGGAGAACTCTTTTACTAGTTTAGCCAAAACGTCTGCTCAGTTATTCATAGATCTCAAAATTTTGAAGAATGAGACCTCAGGTATTTGTTCTAAGAATGATTGATGAGAAAGGGGAGACGAGGATTGATCACTTTGTATGACCCAGCAATTTGATTTATGATGAATTGGGAATCACCAATTATCTTCACTTTAGAGATCTTTGACGATAGAATCAATTCAAGGCCCACTTCATATTCAGTTGGTACAAGGCTCTATCAAAGCATAAGAATATCTCAAGAAACCCCTATCAGGGGTAACCAAGATGCCTGACTTAACCTGAGGAATTTTCTTTGATGGAATTGAAATAGAGTTTTGGTTTCAAACGGAACTAACATGTTCATATGGGAACAGGTCGTTTAATGGAGAGTCAGCAGGAATGGGGTGAGCGGCTAAAAAGTCTGCAATGATTTGTCCCTTCACCGCTTTTTGAGAGACATATTTGATATCAAATTGAGATAGGATGATAGCCCATCGAGCTAGTCTTCCTATTAAGGTGGGCTTTGTCATCAAATATTATAAAGGATATTGATCCAGGAGATTCAGCTGATTTTGTGTGAGAGAAGGTAATGTCTTAGTTTTTGTGAAACAAATACCAAGGCTAGACAATACTTCTCTATTGGAGGATATTTAGCTTTTGCCGGAAGAACTCAAATAAGATAGGGCATTTTCTCTTCCTTGATCATGATTTTGAGCCAATAATGCCCCAACTAACTCGTCGAGTGTAGCTATATAAAGAATCAAAGGCTTCCCCGAATAGGTGACATCAGAACCAGAGGGTTTGATAAAGATGTTTTGATATCGTCAAATGCCTTTTGAAAACCAGTGGAAAGTAACATTCTTCTTGGCAAGAGTGATAAAAGACTGACATTTTCCCAAGAAATTCGATATGAAACGTCATAAGAATCCCAACTTCCCTTGGAGGGAGGTCAAATTTTTAGGGGGTTCCATATCCTGTATAGACTTGATTTTGGTGGGGTCAATTTTTATTCCGAGCAAGAAATCCTAGGAATTTCCCAGAAGAAAATGCACACTTGAAAGGATTCATTTTCAGTCCAGATGTCTGAAGACGTTGGAAGACAGTCCTTAGATCAGTGATGTGATCCTAGACTATTTTCCTTTTTCTGGCAATATCGTCAACATAACAATCTACCTCATGATGAAGCAAATCATTAAATATCTGGGTCATAGCCCTTTGATAAGTGGCCTAGCATTTTTCAGACCAAAGATGCCTATAGGGTACGGAATGCTATATGGCATTCATCTTTGGGTGACATTTTCATTTGATTAGATCCAAAAGATGGAATTGGTAGATGCAATATCCACTAGGATGGGAAGAGGTTCCAACTTTACCACTGTGTCATGACATAGGCGAAGTCTATTTTGACAAGAGTTGTGAAGGATCTGCATACTTCGATGCAGCTCCAAGTTTCTTTCATGTTGTATATGATGTAGTCGATGTGATATACTCTTGTGTACTCCTCCTCTCTCTTCTTTTTTTTATTGCACTTTTGTGGATGTTCAGATTTTTTGTTATGAGCTTCAAATTACTATTATAGTGTTTGATAGGTGTTTCTTCTCACTTAATTTCAAACATTTATCAAATTGTTTCTATTCTAATTTCCCTTCTGTCCTAGCTTTGTGCTTTTGTGGACTTAACAAAGGTTTGACACCAATGACCTAGCCTTCATGACTTATTTTAGGTCAATGGTGAAAGATCGTCAGTCCTATGCTTTGTGTTGTAATGGATTTCTTGACGATAAACTTCCCTTAGTTCAGCCTCCAGCTTTTGTACGAATAACTCCTTTTGTTGTTGGAAAAAGAAAGATTCCTTCGGTCTATGTTTCGTGTGTAATTAGACTTGTTGAGGGGATCTTTTTTAGAGCAAAGATCATTTTCTTTTGATCATTTGACCAATTGAGAAGGTTTTCTCTAATCTAGGTCGCTTCAACTTATCAAGTCAGAAGCTTCTAATTTGAGCAGCTTTTGTCGTCAAACTTTCTTTCACAAAGTGAGGGTTCTCTTACTGCGGCTGTTTTTATGGCTTTGTTGAGTAAGAAGAACTGTCAACAACTCAGTCATATTTGGGCTTGTTGAGTCCGACCTTTTGACCCATTCGTGTTCTTGATTTGAAAGTTAACTAGTCTGAATCGACTGGTCAAAGTTTTACAAACTTTCTCATTTATGCTTTGACATTTTAGTAAGCCAAAACATTAAGGACTTCATCCAGGATAGACGATACCATATTGTCTTCTAACTGAACAACGGAAGAAACAGACCTTCATCTGAAGGGAGGATTTCTTCGGTATGAGGCGGGTACATAGGAGTACCTGATGGTTGATGAGCATATTCTTCTTTATCCCATGCATCAAGGGAAGATTGCAAATATTTGAAATTGGGTAATTTGATCACATGAAATCTTTCTAGTATAATGAGAATAAGTAACATAAACAAAAGAAGCACAACATTGAAAATTAGAACTTTCAATATTACAATGCAAAACTTGAGTAAAATAACCTATAATGTCTACCCGAATAAAGTCTTTCCAAAAAACCCAATTCTTATTGGCCACAATCGACATAACATATTTAAAACCTAAGAATTTAGTGGTACCAAGTAACTTATCAGAAGAGATAAGAGGCTCAAGTAAGATAATAATTGACACATTATAAATACGACATAAATTTTTAACTCTAACCTAAGAAGAAGGGCACCCAATACCCCTAACATTCCAAATAATAGCATTAAACATATGAAAAAAAAATTAATGGCAAGTATACAAATGGGTATTTCTAGGTGATTGTAAAAAGACATTCCTTTATTTCCTACCTCTCCTACCATGGGCCTTGGTAAAACTAGTATCATTATTATCTCTAGCAGAACATTTTGCCAACATATCCATATCCTCTGTGTTAGTAAAAGCATCACTAAGGTAATGGTCAGTCAAAGGAAGCTTACTTTCATTATTCATACCTAATTGCCCCCTTGAAAGAGGCACTTCCCCTTCCACATAAAAAATACAGTATTCCATAGTGGTATCATTATTTACTATAATACCACTTTTCTCCTTCACCGCCTCAATTTGGATAATGGCCAACCAGAGGCAAATCGGCCTCCATAATTAGAACCCCTTCTCTTTCAATAATATTGTGACTCAATTTTTTAACAACATTCATCTCCTTTCCACTGTTATGACCAACCACCTGATCATTCACAAGAGTATGAGATTGAAGCTGATTAGAATAGTTAGTATCTAATAAAACCACCACCATATTAGATAAAATTTGATTAGTAACACAAGGATTAGATGAAAAATAAGGCACATTAGTGCTATTAAAATTTCTAGGTAACATTTGTTCCTCCATGCCAAGAAGGTCAGAATGTAAAATAGTGTTCAGGTTGGGATCCACATTTTGATCAATGAAAGGCTTAACCCCAATAGAGGAGATTGGTTCGGTCTGAGGTATACAAGGGTGTAATGTATCTACAGCATTACCCTGAACTTTAGCACCAATAGCTACAGGAATAGTAGGATTCAAATTAAAATTTTCATGATCAATTGAAATACTATATTTCATAATGGAATTCTTGGTAAGCTCTTTCTCCCTCTTAAGATGCGGATGGAGTTTATAACACTCACTTAAACCATGCCAATGCATCTTACAATGAGAACAAAAAATAGGTAAATTTTCAAATTTAACTTTCTGAAAATAGCCATTCAATTTAAATCCAATCTAGATCTCAGTAGGGTACTTTTTTGAGATATCTAACTCAACTAAAACACGAGACACCGACGGACAAGAAACTAAAGCCTTAGCTTGGTCCGATTGAAATGGCCTACCTGAAAGTTCATTAGGGATGTCAAGCCCTTATGAACAAGCCCAAGGCTAATAAAGAGGGGGGGGGGGGGTGTGAATTGGTATTTTAAAAAGTTTCTCAATTAAAACACAAACTAAAACCAAACCAAAATTCAACATAAAGAAAAATCAAAGTGCAAAAATTATAGGCAAAAAATCAGTAATAAAGAAAACATAAATTTATAGTAGTTTGATCAACTTGACCTACATCCACTCCCAGAAGCCTCTCCTCTGGGTATTGCACTAAACTCAGTGACTCTCCTTTTGTTGCCACAGCAAGGCAGAAAAGCCTTTACAAACCTCCTTTCCATCGACACTAGTGAGGTAGAGAACCTGACTTTTTTCGCTTCCTCCTGAAGCAGGCAAAGAACCTCGATCTATTCCTGAAGTATACCTCGTTTAAACCTCCAAGGAACCAGGGAAAACGATCGGAGAAGATGACTCGGATCCTTACTTGGGGAAATCTTTATGAAACCTCTCACAAACTCCCTCTTACTAGATCCTCTCTCCCTCTCACTTTCTCTCCCTCTCCTCTAGGCTCTCCCAGGTCAAGATAGCAGCAAAGGATACACTCTTGGGTAAAACAAGAGTTCTTATATAGAAGAACTTTGGATTAGTTCTTAAGTGCAACAAACTGACATTATCATCCAGGACGATCTGAAGATCATCCTATATGATTAGTACAAATTCAACTCAGAAGATTAATTTATTCATATCTTCTAGGATGATAGTATATCATCCAGTACAATTAGTTCAAGTCATTGAATATCATCCAGACCATCGTCCTGGATGGATGTCTGGATGATGAAAAGTAACTTGATCATCCAAGATGATCTCTCGATCGTCTAGGATGATTAGATCAAAACATCATATATCGTCTAAAACATCGCCCTGAATGGATGTCTAGATGATGAAAAATTAACTTAATCATCTAGGCTGATCTCATGATCGTTTAGGATGATTAGTTTAAAACATCACAAATCATCCCGAATATCGCCCTGAATGGAGGCAAGCCAATTTTTGATCATTCAGGAAGAACTGAGGTATCTTAATTGATCATCCCAGACGATCCTGCTATCATCCAGGATAATATGATTGAGTAATCAAACCTTAATTGCTTTTCTTAATTATTAAATTAATTTAGGCATAATTTATGATGCATCATCCAGGATGATGTCTTAGTCGATGTCCAAAAATAAAAGATGCCTAAATAAATATGGCGGCTGATTCTTTCTAATTTGAGCATATCATTCCGGACGATGCTAATGTCGTCTAGGATAATTTGCTTAATTGTGGCTGCCTTAACCAGGATGCCCTAATTATGGTGTCCATTTTTAACTGATCGTTCATGATGATTTTTGGATCATCCAAGATGATGTGATCAAAAATAAAAAACTTTAATCAAACAGATATAATTTTTTCCCAAGTGTGTGTGTGTGCAAGAGGTTATTTAGCATCAGGATCCTCGTCATTTATAATTGACTCAAGAAAGCGTAAAAGACACATGACGAATATTACAAACTGACTCATTTATAATCTACCCAATCTTGAGTTGGTTCAATTTGAAATTTAATCTTGTGGACCTGAAATATTAGTAGGAAAGGCAGTCATAGAGAAACAAAAATGTTTACTATTATCAAAATTCTATTCCCTAAAATCAAATTTGCAACAATCTCCCCCTTTTTTATAATGGCAAATAATTAAAATAGTTTAATAGAAATAGTATGAAATAAGAAGTTTAAAATTTACTAACCAACAAACACAGTACAACTAATCAATCATAAAAGAATAAACATAATACAATATAAAATAGTACAACTACTCCCGCTTTTAACATCATGAAAACGAGAAGGAAAAGAAACAAAATACAAACTACCAAATAGAAGTAAACTACACCAAGGAAAAAATAACATCACAAAAACAAACTAAAAGAAGGATGACCTCTGATCATCAGAAGGAGGTGGTGGTGGTGGCGACTGAAAGAAACTAGAAAGAGTAGCAAACTGCTCTCCAAATTAGACCATATCCTGGTCGTGTTGGTGCTGTTGGTGAGCCACATAAGAATCAAACGGAGTAATGTCCTCCATATGTTGCTGCTCCTGTACAGCAACATAAGACTCGTACCGTGTCTCCCACCAGTCGAACTGCTCTATCAGTTGATCCAACTGTGAGTGCTGGCAGAGCGGAGCATGTGTAGGAATAGGTGCAGTAGCCACCTCCTCCTCAGCTCCCTCAGCTTTCTCGTGCCCCGAGTGGAGATGAGTACTGTGAAGAATATGGAATGAGTTATTTGAGTTGAAGGCAGGATAAAAGTTTGGTGGGGCAGAATATTAGAGATTGAATTTGGATTCCAGGATATAGGCTATGATGTGTCCTAAGGTAAGATTTGGCTTCCTTCTATGACCTGGATACTTAATACTAGTGAGGTCCTTAATGTATCAAAAATTAGATTAGTAGCATTAAAATCACGCTGGGCCATGATGTAAGAAGTAGTGATCGAGATAACTATAATGATATGAATACAATCACTAGCTTTTGGAAGAATTGAGGTATGAAGGACATGTTGGATTGTCCTAACATCTTTGAGTAAGCTGCTAAACTCTCTAATATGATAGGAAGCATTAATGTTCCTTAGAAAGTGATTGGTCGGAGCCCAGTCATAGTCGAGGTCTTGAGACAAGATGTGAAGCTTAACTCCAGTTGTGGATAACTGCAGGAGCTCTTAATAGTCTTGATATATAATTTCTATAGGATGCTTATTAACATAAGACTGAAGAGCAGTGAAGGAGGAGTTGATGCAAAGGCTAGCAAAGAATTCAAATAGTAATTCAAAATCAAACGGTCAATATAAGGATAAAGGTAAGAGATGTGTGTGCAAACAAGTCGAGGATAGTATAAGAAAGTATGTGAGGGTTGACAGTTTGGGATAAAGTGATCCCAGTCATCTTGTATCATAGATAGGCAGCTTGGTTGGCTGCCTTAGTGAAACGAGGGTCAAGATTCGAGTTTCCAGTAGGCATACGAGATCTTTTCTACCAGCCATGAAGAAAAAAAAAAGAAGAAATAGCAAGGAAGATTGAAAGAAGGTTGTGTGAGAAAAAATGTTTAAATGACTCAGTTTTTAAAGAAATGGTAAGATCATCCAGGACAATCGCAGAATAATCCAGGACAATTAGGTTCAATTATTGTGTCTGAGATAATTAGTAAAAAAATGGTAATATCATCCAGGATGATCAGATATCATCCAGGATGATCAGATATCATCTAGGATGATAAGACATAGGTGATCATCCTGAGGAGTCATTATGGATGATGGTTAAAAAAGTAGATCATCCAGGATGAGTAGGTGGATCATCCAGGACAATCAATAATAATTGATCATAACGGCTAAATTAAAGTTGTGTAACGAACATGCCACGTGGATCATCTAGGACGAATAAGTGGATCGTCTAGGACAATCACCAATAATTGAGAAGAGATTGAGAAGATCATCCAGGATGAGGAGGATCGTCCAGGACTATTAGGAATTTTTGAAGCAGAAAATGATCAGATTATCCAGGATGATAACAGATCATCCAGAATGATTAGAAGAAGAAAATGATCAGATCATCTAGGACGATAAAGGATCGTCCAAGATGATCAGAAGCAGAGAAGTCAATTAGCCATTAGAGAGTAGAATGAATATATCATCCAGGATAATATAAATATCATCTGGGATGATATAACAAAGAATTTAAATTCAGTGAATGGATGGAGATGATCAGAGAATGCCTAAAAACATGAAAATCAACTGTAAATGATAAAAAGAAAATACAAAAAAGCACTAAAAATATTAAAAGGAATAAAAAATAAAGGTTTTTTTATCAAAGCTCAAATATGATAAATTATCCTTGTGATTGAATTAAAAATTTGTAAGAATCAGTGAGTTAACATCGTCAAAATCTAAAAAGTTATAGAACAACTAATCCTATTAGCCCTAGCTCAGACTTCTCATAGGGTAAACCATCTTTTGAAAATAAAGATCTAAATCACAAAAATCAATTGGATAAGAAAAAGAGATCCATTTAAAACTTAGTTCTAGAAAAATATCTTATAGTATAATATATCAAAGTAATTAGTCACAATCATGAATTTTGAATACAAGTCCTTGCAAATATCAAGTGACACATGAATTATTTTAAGATTTAAAAGTCTGAAAGAGAAGGAAACTAGGTTTTGGCGCGCTCATTTTATGCCTCTTGTCACTTGATTGGCGCACTTTACGCATCTTTTAATTTTTGATACACTTTGTATATCTTTCAATTTTTGGCGGTTATTACGCATCTTTTTTTTTTTGAACTTGTTTGGCTCGTTTTATGCCCTTGACATTTTCTTTGTATGCTAGATCTCTTTCAGAACACTTAAATACTGTCAATTATGAGTTTATTTTCTAGATATTAGAGAAGAAAAACTCACTCTCCAATATAATGAAGAATAAACAATAAAATAAAATCAAATATATACGATAAATGCAACGACAAGACTATGAATGGATGAAAGTGATTTAATGACTTTGAATACTATTTATATAAGATAGATTACTGTATCAAGATAGAAAAGATCTCAATTACAAAGTCCATTTGTTAACTTGTGATAAATTTTTGTTTAGAAAAGAAAATTACACCACTAAAAGAAGTTAGAGGAAGGGAAATAATCAACAGTGTTTCTCCCTTTAACTTAGTTAGGGATGTCAAAACATTGACTACAAATTTTTAAAAAAAAAGGCATAAGATATCAATTCAACAGTGATCAAGAAAAAAAAAAGAAAATTAAAGAAAATTAAAACAACTGAAATGAACACATGAAATAAACAACAAAAAAATAAAGAAAACTATAATCACCAAGAAAGGAAAATAATAAACAACAAATCGAAAAATAAATATAAGAAATCAGAGAGAATGAAGTTCATGCACTTATATCAATCACACCCAATCTGGTCCTTAAAATATTGAATGTGTCGAAGGCCAGTGGTTTAGTAAAGATGTAAGCCAGTTGATTCTCAATTGCCACATGGTGTAACTCAATATTTCCTTTGGTCACATGGTCTCTAATAAAGTGATGCCTTATGTTAATGTGCTTGGTCCTTGAATATTGGATATGATTTTTAGAAATGTAGATGACACTAGTATTGTCACAAAGGATCAAAATTGTGCCTATAAGTAATCCTAAATTTAGAATTTGGTACTTTAGCCAAAGGACTTGAGCCACATAACTCTCTAAGGTAATGTACTCAGCTTCAATAGTGGAAAGTGCAACAGAGTTTAGCTTTTTATTGGACCAGGAGACTAAAGACTATCCTATGAATTGGTAAGTCCCAGAAGTACTCTTTCTATTCACCCTACATCCTGCAAAATCAGAATCAAAATATCTAATAATATCAAAAGAAGTGTTATGCATAGGACACCAAATTCAAAAGTTTTTTGTCCCTAAGATAAATCTAAGAATTCTCTTAACTGCAATCAGGTGAGATTCATTAGGATCAACTTGAAATTTAGTATAGAGATAAACATTAAACATTATATTAGGTCGGCTAGCAGTCAGGTAAAGTTAAAATCCAATCATCCCTCTGTACTTCTTTTGATCAACAGATTTTCCATTTGGGTCCTTATCCAACTAAACACTAGAGGTCATGGGAGTATTAATTGGCTTGGCTTTATCCATTTTATATTTCTTCAAGATGTCCTTTATGTACTTTGATTGATTTATAAAGATTTCATCATCCAATTGTCTTATGCTAAACCCCAAAAAGTATGACAACTCTCCCATCATACTCATCTCAAATTCCCTACTCATTATTTTAGAAAAATTATCGCATAGCTTTTTATCATAAGTTTTAAAAAGTATATCATCGATATAGATCTAAATAATGAGTAAATCATCTCCTACTTTCCTCAGAAATAGGGTGGTGTCTATGCTCCCCTTAACAAACTCCCTCTCTAGTAAGAATGTGCTAAGCCTCTCATACCAAGCTCTAAGTGCATGTTTTAATCTGTATAAGGCCTTTTTTAATTTGTAGACATGATTTGAAAATTGAAAACTCTCAAAACTTAGGGGTTGCTCTACAAACACATCCTCTTTTATTACCCTATTTAGAAAGACACTCTTAACATTCATTTGGAAAAGCTTAAATCCCTTATAATAAATAAAGGCTAGTAGCACTCTAATGGCTTCCAATCTAGCTACAGGGGCAAAGGTCTCCTCAAAATCAATCCCTTCTATTTGGTTATACCCCTTAGCCACCAATCTCACCTTATTCCTAACCACCACACTAGAATCATTCATCTTATTCTTAAAGAACCATTGGTTTCAACTACACTTTATCCCTTTAGACTTTCTAAAAGCTCCCAAACATCATTCCTAACAAATTAGTTTAATTCCTCTTATATGGCTAAGATCCAAAACTCATCAAATAGGGCTTGATTGATGTTGGTAGGTTAAGTCATTGAGATAAAGGCAAAGTGGTTCACTTCTGTCCTAAGTCCATGCCTAGTCCGATCACCTTAAGAAGGATCTCCTAAGATCAGTTCTTTAGGATGAATTCAAGAATATCTCTAATCTCTAGGCAAGGTGAGAGTAGGTTCAACCTTTCATCTAGATTTGTATTTTCTATTCCTTGGGTAATCTCACCTACTCCTTTACTGTTTTGGGGCTCTACCCTCTTCTCCAAATTTTTAACTCCTTAGGCAATCTCTCTAACTTCATCATCATCCTTAGCTCTAGACTTCTTAGGATTAGATTGATCAAACACTACATGAATAGTCTCCTCCACCATAAATATCCTCTTATTAAACACCCTAAAGGATTTCCCTACACTTGAATGTCCTAAGAACACTCCATCAGATTTTGGGTCAAATTTTCCTAGGTGAGACATCCTATTATTAAGAATGAAAACCTTATAGCCAAAGATATGGAGGTGGGAAAGGTTGGGTGTCCTACCCTTAAGGATATTATAGGGTGTCTTATCATGTTTGACTCTAACATTCACCCTATTCAACACATAACAAGCTGTGTTTACCGTTTCAGGCCAAAAGTATTTTGGAAGTGAATACTCAGTAAGCATGACTCTAGCTGCTTCAACTAATGTCTTATTCTTCCTTTTAGCTACCCCGTTCTACTGAGGGATCCTAGAAGCTGAGAATTTATGACTAATCCCCTTATCCTCACAAAAGTCTCTAAATCTCTCATTTTCAAACTCTCCCCCATGGTCACTATGGATGGTCAAAATCTCACAACCTAGCTTTTTTTGAATCCAAGTGAAGAAGGATCTAAACTCATCAAATGACTCATTCTTATGTGACAAAAATTTAATCCAAGTGAATCTTGAGTAGTCATCAACAATCACAAAACCATAAACTTTCTCTCCTAAGATGGCAGTGCTAATGGGTCCAAACAAATCCATGTGAAGGACTCTAAAGGTCTAGAGGTGGTAATATCCTTAATGAAATGGAAAGATGATTAGACTTGCTTCCCTAGTTGGTAGGCATTACAAAGGTGGTCTTTGGTGAACTTAAGGTTGGGGACACCTCTAATTAGGTCTTTCTAGGTTACTCTTCTAAGGGTTTTCATACTAGCATAACATAACCTCCTGTTCCACAACCATGAATCATCAGTAATAGTTTTTAAGAAAAATGAAATAACACATTCAATACTATTTAAGTCAAGCATATAAATATTGTTGATCCACTTTCCTTACAAAAGAGTGTTGTTATTTAAGCTGATAATGCAAGTATTTGCCAAGAAGTTTATCATGAAGCCCTTATCAAAAAGTTGACTGATGCTGAGTAAGTTGTGTTTTAGTCCATCTACAAGCAAAACATTTTCAATCAAAATGTTCTTAGAGTTTTCAATTATATCTGTGCCCATAACTTTTCTACTGGTGTTGTCTCCAAGAGTAACCTTGCCTCCAGCCCTATCCTCCAGTTAAATGAATTGGTTAGCATCTCTAGTCATGTGTCATAAGCATTCGCTGTCCAGGTACCACATGCTCTCATGAGGCCTTCTATGAGAGCACTCCTATAAAATCATTAAATGTTAGATTTAAGAACCCAAACATGTTTGGGTCCCTTCTTATGGAAAGGAGAATGTAATGTATGTATGTTATACTGTGAATCATGCAATTTGGGTCTCCACACCCAATGTGTACTACAGTGAACAGTGCAAGTGTTTAAAATATGTCCTAACATGCCACATAAAAAACATCTAACTCCAGGAAATGGGTTTACTAATCTACTCGAGTGGTGATGCTTCCTTTTAAAGTTATGTGAAGCATGTAATGCTTTGAGATTTTTTAATTTCTTCAACTCTCTTTCTAACTCAACATGAGGTGACTTCAAGGAATCATGTGCATCAAATAATTCAATATACTTTTTGTTTGATACATCAAACTCATCAAATAATGACATGTGCTTGCTATCGATTGTAGAGTGATCTTTAAGTAAAATTTAATGCTCTTTTTATAAATTTAAAAACTCCAATTTCAAACTAGCATGTGATTTCTTAAGTTTCCTGTATGATGCATGAATTTGTTCAGAAATATGAAGTTGTTGTTCATAGATTAGTTCACATACCTCTTCTTGGTCACTTTAACCAATATGATCGTCTGCCATCGAGCACAATTTTGTTGTCTCCTCTTCAGCTTCAGTCTCAAAGGAGTCCCATGCAGAATCTGCCCAGAATGCCTTTTGGAACCTCTTCTTATCCTTTTTAAAATAGGGTTTCTCCTCACCCTTATCCTTACTTGTGTGAGCCTTAAGTGTAGGACAATCAGCTTTAACATGTCTAGGCTTCCTACATTCAAAATACATCATATCATTAGAATTCTTAAAATTTTTCCTACCCTTACCTTTATTCCACTTTTGATGGTTCTTTTACTTCTTACTTAGAAAGCTTATGAATTGCCTTATGATTAAGGCAACATCATCACTTTAAGAATTGAAATAATTAGTGTCTGTGTTGTTAGCCTTCAGCACGATAATTTTCTCCTTCTTTTTCTCACCTGCATCATAGTTTCTTTGATTCACCCCTTGCTCATAAATAATGAGTGATCCAAGTAAGTTATCAGTCGAATAAGTATTCAAATATTTAGATTCAGTAATTGTAATAATCTTAGCAACAAAGGAATAAGGCAAGCATCTCAAAATTTTATTAATTTTTTCATAATTCGTGAGTTCTCTTCCTAAGGAATGCAATGGAGTGATAATTTGAATAAATCTAGTATACATGTCAAAAATTGATTCAGTAGGTTTCATATGAAAATGTCCATAGTCATGCAATAAAATATTTAACCGAGATTGCTTAACTTCATTTATTCATTCATAAGTAATACATAATCTATCCTAAATTTCTTTACCGATAGCACAAGTTGAAACACGCATGTAATCTTAATATTTTAAAGCACATAAAAAATAGTTTAAACATTTTGCATTAAATTGTGTTAAATCCCTTTCATCAAAAGTCCATTCAGTAAAAGGAAGTTCAGTTTTAATGCTATTAATTTCACGTGACGGAGGTGAATGACCTTCTTTAACAAGCATCCACATATGATAGTAAATCGATTATAAAAACGTAGACATGCAAATTTTTTAAAAATCAGAAGGAATATTATCAAACAAAGGTGGTCAGGTAATAGAGTATCCTTCAACAGTATTATGATTATCGAAGTTAGCTATGGATCAAAATTAAATTTTTTTTAAAAAACATAATTTTATGAATCTCACTCTGATATCACTTGAAAGTTCATTAGGGATGTTAATCTCTTATGAACTAGCCCAAGGCTAATCAAGATGGGGGGTGAATTGATATTTTAAAAAGTTTCTCAAACAAAACACAAACTCAAACCAAACCAAAATTCACCATAAAGAAAAATCAACATGTGGAAATTAAATACAAAAAAAGTAGTAATAAAGAATACATAAATTTATAGTGATTCGATCAACTTGACCTACATCCATTCCCCAGAGCCTCTCCTCCAGGTATTGCACTAAACTCAGTGACTCCCCTTTTGCTCCAACAGTAAGGCAGAAAAGCTTTTACAAACCTCCTTTCCATTGACACCGATAAGGCAGAGAACCCGACTTCTTTCGCTTCCTCTTGAAGCAGGAAAAAAACCTCGATCTATTGCTGAAGTAGACCTCTCTCAAACCTCCAAGTAACAGGGATGACAACCAGAGAAGACAACTTGGATCCTTGCTTGGAGCAACCTTTGTGAAACCTCTCATAAACTCTGCCTTAATAGATCCTCTCTCTCTCTCTCTCTCTCTCTCTCTCTCTCTCTCTCTCTCTCTCTCTCTCTCTCTCTCTCTCTCTCTCTCTCTCTCTCTCTCCCTCCCTTTCTCTCCCTCTACTCTAGGCTCTCCCAGGTCAAGATAACAGCAAAGGATACACTCTTGTGTAAAAGAAGAGTTTTTATATAAAAGAGCTTCAGATTAGCTCTTAATTGCAACAAACAGACATTATCGTCCAGGACGATCTGAAGATTGTCCTGTACGATCAGTATAAATTTAGCTCAATCAGCCAGGATGATTTGGGACTATTAGAAGGTTAATTTATTCATATCATCCAGGTTGATAGTATATTATCATGTATGATTAGTTCAAGTCATTGAATATTATCCAGACCATCACCCTGGTTGGATGTCTAGATGATGAAAAAGTAACTTGATCATCTAGGATGATCTCTTGATTATTCGGGATGATTAATTCAAAACATCACATATCATCCAGAAAATCATCCTGAATGGATGTCTGGACCATAAAAAATTGACCAGATTGTCCAGTTTGATCTCACAATCATCCAGAATGATTAGTTCAAAACATCACATATCGTCCAGAATATTGCCCTGAATGGAGCTATGCCGATTTTTGATCATCCAGGAAAAACTAAGGTTTATTAAATGATCATCCCAGATGATCCTGTAACCATCGAGGATGATATGATCGAGCAATAAAATCTTAATTGCTTTCCTTAATTATCGGATTAATTTTGGCATAATTATGCTGCATCATCCACGACGATGTCCTGGGCGATGATAAAAAATTAAAAATGCCTAAGTAGATATGGCATCTGATTCTTTTTTATTTGAGCATAGTGTACCGGATATGCTAATATCGTAGGATGATTCACTTAATTATGACTACCTTAATCGGGATGCCCTAATTAGGGTTTCTATTTTTAACTAATTATCCAGGATGATTTTTGGATTGTCCCGAACGATGTGATCGAAATAAAAAAACTTTAACCAAACAGATAGAATTATTTTCCCAAGTGTGTGTGTGCAAGGTTACTTAGCATCAGGATCCATATCATTTACAATTGACTCAAGAAAGGGTAAAAGACACTTGATGAACATTGCAAACTGACTCAATCATAATCTACCCAATCTTGAGTTGGTTTGATTTGTAATTTTATCTTGTGGACCTAAAACATTAGTAGGAAAGGCGGTCATAAAAAAAAAATATATTTGCTATCATTAAAATTCTATTCCTTGAAATCAGATTCGTAACACTACCAAGAATAGACGCTTGTCCAAAGAGTATTTGTGAGTTAAAAAAATGAAGCCATAGATTAGGGACAAAATCCACACAGGACTAATAAAAGATTCCTCATGGACATCAGAATCTGATGTCCATTTGAGAAGTCTTATTTGACAAGCCTGAATATAGTAAGATCTTCTAGAAAAAATATGGCTATAATCCAAGTCATTACTCAGTTGAATCGCTATATGTCTAGGATTAAGGAAGCCAATATGGAAAGAGCCCATAAGCTTGAGATTAACCAAAAATTTGCGAATAATATCTAAATTCAGACACCTAAGCAAAAAATTTCTAACTAAAGTGAGAGCAAATGGAGCAGCTAGCTGCAATACAACTGAATCATTAAACATTAAAGTGAGACAACTGCTATCATTTATTAAAAGGCACGTTTTATCTCATTTCAATTTTTATTTATGTTAGTATAACGTGTTATGTTATTTATATATGATTAAATTCCTTTATGCTTAAATTACTGTATATTATCCTCAAAATAAAGTTTCACTTTTATTATCTACATAGACAAGCTAAAAATGATAAATAAAAATTACTAAAAATTAGGAATATTAAAACCCTTGATAATAGTTTGAATGAACATTGCATAATAGTTTATAATTTGAACACTTAATATTTAATTAAACTTTGTCACTTATGTTATTGACTAATTTTTGAATTTATAAACAAGACATTAATGTATTGACCATTGAATTGAAAAATGAATAATTAAGTTTAAGGAATAGATGTGGGCAATTTAAAATTGATATTAAAAATTTGTACTCTACAAGTATTCAAAGAATGAAAAATGTAAAAAACCTAAAAGAGTATATTAAAATATTGGTACTAGTTGAAGTTTAAGTTCAAATGCATATTAATACTTTTATTAGGATAAAGTAAGTGAACTAGCATATATGATGGTACACTAATGAACTATCAATTTAATGCACAACTAATTTCTAGGTTATACTTATCATTTCTAAATTTAGAAATCAAATTTATACTTGTATACATAGTGGATATATTAAAAATAAGCAATATCAAAGGTGACTGGTTGAGATAATTATTATGATTCATAAAATTAGAATTATAACTTTGTTCATTCCAAGTTGCTTCAAGAATGTGATTTTTATCTTATATTTTAGTTAATTTAAATTATCCATTTTTATTTTTACTATTAAGTGATCAATAGATCAAATTTACTGTTGATTAAGGACAAGCAAGAGTTTAAGCTAGGGGGAATTTATTAAGTATAAATTGTGTATTGTTTATCATACATAAATTTAGGGAAAGGTGTTGTTTTAGATGTATTTCTGCAAAAAAAATATTCAACAAGTGTTAAATATCATCATGGTGCCAACTTACATCACACCACAGTGTCTAGATCATTTATGTAAGGGCTCCTATTCCACACATTGTGCAAGTTTCTCTATTCTTAACCACCACAACATCACTGTAATCAGTGCCACAGCATAACAAAACACCGATGAATGCACATTAATCCCTACAGTGTTAGGAGTCTCAAGAAATCCATGTTAGAGTGCCATGCCACTCAACACGTCAGTGCAAGATTCCAAATTTTAGCACTAGAGTGCTCAGACTTTGGAGTGTCATAGCATAGTTGTTATAAATATGAGGAGCCACACCAACTCAATAAAAAGATACACCATTAAAATAAGTAAACTTTCCATGTCAGCAAGTGACATAGCAGAGTAAATATGAGAGCATCGAGGTGGTAGCTCATTTTTCTCCATCACGGTACCACCTTATCGAGCACCGTAATGCCAAAGCCCACATTCGTGCTTACTATAAATAGTTTTTAGTTTTCTTCTTTAGGTAGTTCTATGTGTTTTGTGAAAATTTGTAATATATAATATATTTCTTTAGTTCTCCCTTAAAATAATGTCTAGGAGAGGCTAGGGAAGTACATGATACTTTTCCTATGGGAGATCTTAGCCTGTTTGTTTAAGAAAATTTGTGTTTGGTGGAAGGAGTGTGGAGAAGATAATTTGATCCTTCAGGGTGACAAATTTCTTATTACTTCTCTTGTATTTTTCTTCCAATAATTGAAATGAACATGAATTTTCTTGTTAGTTCTTTCATATCTGACTAACTCTTTTATTTTGGTTTAATGTTATAAAAAACATAAAATCTACTAATATAGACTCTTCTTCTATGATAAATGTATTGATGTTTCAATATCTCTACATCTTCACTTGATGTGTATATTGGTCATGGGTGTTGTTAAAATCAGGTGTAATGTATAGTCTCGATGGAGAAATACTAGAATTATTAGAAGTATTGGAATCGAATGTTGGTATGCCTAGACATAGGATGTTTGAATTTTATAGGTTCTTTGGGTATAAAAACATTTGTAGGAATGCCATATAAACCTTTTTTTCACCTCTACAAGCTTGATAGAGATCTAGGGATGCATATGCTATGATCTACAAGCTTTAACTTTATAGATTCTATAGTGATAGAAAAATTGTAGGAAGGCAATAAATTATTTCATTTCAACTTTTTTTTAAAGTTTTCCTTTCTATGATAAAAAAACAAAATATCATTTTATTTTTTTAGTAGGATAAGTCGTGCATTTGAAGTAAGCAGTAGTAGTGAATTTATAATTAAGCAGAACACTTTCTCATGGGTTCAACACTCTACGCTTAAACTTTATTACTCGATACATCATGTATACTTACATATCTTTAGTGGTATTATTATTAATTTTATATCAAATAAAATCTAAGCATATTTTAAATATAGCAAGTCATATTTTAGCACATAATGTTATCCATCCACCATCAACTATAACCATTTAAACACCTAAAATCCTAAACTACAAACAACATATTGATTACAACCCTGAACTACAAGTAACTAACACAGTGCATTGCCTCCATTCATACGCTAACCACCATACTTTAATTATTGTTCAAATCACTTCATTGGGGGCCCCATACATCAAAATCTTCAACATTAGACCCATTAGTTGGCGATTGATCTATTTCACCTAGTTGAGTTAGCCCATGTGTTAAGGTATCTATGCCTACTTCCCATAACTTGGGAGTAGTTGGTGATAATTTTTAGCCCCTATATAGCAAACAAAATTCCCCTAAGAAGACTAGGGTGTTTGGGGACCATAGCCCAGGACATTTTTCTTGAAGGAAGCCCTCTTATACTCCATTAGACAATTTCAAATAGGAGGTGCTTGATGAGAATGGAATTTACTTAAGCCTAAACCTTCACAAAGTTCAAGAAAATATATCTAAATTGGAATGTGCTCAAGTTGGGAAACTTCTAGGCAAGAGGGTCTCTTTTGCTTGGCTTAAAGCTAAACTATCAAGGAGATGGTCACATATGGGGGAGTTTCAGTTGATCACCATTTCTACAAATTGCTTTATATGTATTTTTCAGTTGATCCTAATGGGTGGCCCTTAGATTATAATTAGGAGCATTATTGGCCTTGATTGGTGGTCATATTCTTTCTCTCTTGAGGACATGAGGGGGTTCTCCTCACCAATTTGGGTCCAATTTCCATAACTTCCTCTAATAAATTGGGACCTTTTCAATATTACAAGTTTTCCTGCTAGGATTGGTGAACATCTTTACATGGATAAGCCTGAAAGTTTGTTAGGGATGTTAAGCCCTTATGAACAAGCTCAAAGCTAACCAAGAAGGAGGAGGGGGGGGGGAGGTGAATTGGTGTTTTAAAATTCTTAAACTAAAAATCATGATCTTTTGAAATATTTTAAAATCACAAACCAAATAATCATTCACCATTAAAATATTTCATAAATTAAATTCAAAAATACAATAAGAAAGAACACACAAAATTTTATAGTGGTTCAATCAACTTGACCTACATCCACTCTCCGGAGCCTCTCCTCTGGGTATTACACTAAATTCAATGACTCTCCTTTTGCTCCCATAGCAAGGTGGACAAGCCTGTACAAACATCCTTTCCACTGACTCTGGTGAGGTAGAGAACCTGACTACTTTCACTTTCTCCAGTAGCAAGAAGAGAACCCAACTCCTTTTTCTTCCTCTTGAAGCAAGCAGATAACCTTGTTTAATTATTGAAGTATAACTCTCTAGAACTTCCAAGGAACTAGGGATGATGATCGGAGAAGATGACTCGGATCCTTGCTCATAGCAAACTTTATGAAACCTCATAAACTCGACCTTATAAGATCCTATCTCTCTCTCTCTCATTTACTCTTCCTCTCCTTTTGGCTCTCTCAGGTCAGGACAGTAGCAAAAGATCCTGTCTTGAGTAAATAAGAGGTCTTAAATAGAAGGGCTTCAAATTTGCCCTAAATTTCAACAAACTGATAAAGATTGTCCAGAACGATCGATGGATCATCATACACGATCAGTATAAATTCAACTCAATCAGTCAGGATGATCTGGAGGAGGCTACATGATTAGAAGATTTATTTGTTTTGATCATCTTGGATGATATAAATATTGTCTTATATGATTAGTTCAAAATGTCAAGTATCATCCAGACAATTGCTCTATTTGGCCAGACTTTTTATGTTGGATGATGAAAACATAATTGATCATCCTAGATGACTTTTGGATCACCTTGCACGATTAGTTCAAATAAACACACATCATCTAAAACATCATTCTAGTCATCTATGAAGTAACTAAAGTTTGTTTAATTGATCATTCAGGACGATCCTACGATCATCCAAGATAATATGATCAATCAATCAAACCTTAATTGCTTTCCTTAATCAACAGACTTATTTAGGCATAATTATAATGCACCTTCTAGGATGATGTCCAAAAATAATAACATGGCTAAAAGAGTTGGCGACTGATTCTTTTTTATTTTAGTATATTGTCTAGGATGATGCTAAAATTGTTCAGGATGATTTGCTTAATTTTGGTTGCCTTAACCAGGATGCCCTAATTAGGATTTCTATTTTTAACTGATCATCTAGGATGATTTAGGATCGTCTCAGATGATATGATAAAAAATAGAAAGCTCTAAAATTGACAGATTTTTTTTTCATGAGTGTGTGTGTGCAAGGTTATTTAGCATCAGGACCCACATTATTATATTTAACTCAAGAAAAGGTAAAAACACTTCACGTACACTTACAGACTTACTCACTCATAATCTACCCAATCTTGAGCTGGCATGATTTGCAATTGACCTTGCGGACCTAAAATATTAGTAGACAGGGTAATATTAGAAAAATAGAAATGTCTAAAATATTTGCTATCATCAAAATTATAATCCCTAAATATAGATTTACAACAAAGACTTCATCATCTTAGGGTCAAAATCTTTTTGCTAGAGTCAGCGTTCACATTTATTTGACACTGAAACTAACTGCAAGGTTTCTAATTAAGATCTAGAAAGGAAGATTTTACAAAAAGTTGAGTATGAAGACCTTTCTCATCTTTGTTTCCATTATGTATTTATTGTCCATAAAGTGGAGTATTTCCCTTGCAAGACTAATATGCAACTTGCAAGCCATGTTGATAACACTATTCAATCTTAGCTATGGAAATATAGAATCCAACTATTTTGTGCATACTCAGTAGTCTGATTCTCCATCTGCCCAACCTTTAGATTAATTGGGAACTTGGAATATCGCCGTCAGAATGTGAAAGACTAAGAAGAAAGGCTAACTTCCTACCAATACTTCTAAAGGACACACCTTACCAAAGTCAGTTATTTCCAATCCATAGCCTATTGTCTTGAATGCTCAAAGATCTCAAAAGCAAGATATCACCAACAACAGTCTGAACATCTCCAAGCCTAAATCGATAGTATTTAATAGTCACATTCAGAAATAACTATAGCAGCGGGAACCTATCACCATTGCCCCTCAAAAGAGGAAAAAAGTAATGATGAGTTCTTGAATGGGGAATTGGGTCCCTCAATTATTCTACATTGAGGGGTTTTTTGCTCTTTTCATTTTTTTAGTTGTGCATTTCTTTAGTTTTTCTTTTCTACTTGCTCTTTTGCATTGGGGATGCATAGTAAAATTTTTCCAGTTTGTTTTCTTTTACACCCCTTTCTTTTATTTTAACAAAAAATCCTTTTTTTGGGGATAAGAAAAAAAACTTAGCCTTACTGATCAAGAAGCTTCCCCTCCTATCAATTTGCATCATACTTTATTCAAACTGATCTAAACTTGCTCTTAATGAGTTGGACATGATTAGTCACCACAACTTAGACAATAGTTAATGTGGTCAATTGAACCCAAGATTGTTAAAACCCACGTCAATCTAGACCAATTTTACATCCTTGATTAAATCTTTTCCTTCAACCATCAAAACTTACCTCATTTCTTCATGTGTCAAGTCTTGAAAAGTTTGACTTGGTCAATTCATCAAGGATGGTCAAAATCCAAGCATACACTTGACATTTCATGCAAACATCAACTAAATTGCTCAAAACCTCATGTAATTAAACCAAATAGCACACAACACTTGCTAAAGTCTATCCAATCTAGCCTTGACTAGTTGAGTGGTCAAAATAGTAAACAAAATCTTATAAAGTCTCATGTGCTCCAATCCCAAAAAACACTTCAATTCCCTCTAAAACCTTTTACATAAGCCATTTAAATTAACCCTAAAGCATCCATAAACATCCTCTCAGCTCATCATAACAATGGTTTGAACTAGATCCATGACATAGGAGTAGATGAATTATCACAATATTTTGAATGGTGTGGAGGAGTAGTTTCTGAGTTGAAGTATGGTGAGGAGGAGTGCCTGAAATCCCTCTTCCCGCTCCAGTGAGGGGAGTGGGGGTCGGGAAGCTTTAGGGAATGGTAATTTTTGGATGGTTTTGTAAGGCAAGGATTCATAAATTTGTGAACAGGATTTAATGGTTTTCGATTTATCTTCTGAAGAACCTGAGTAGTTTTTCTATAATGCTGATGATGATCATGACTCTTCATTCGGGTCCTATCATATTGCTTGTGGTCTTGATCTAGTGCCATGTGAAACTCTTCCATCAAGTTCTTCGTTCACCTCATATTTTACTTCGCTCGGCTAACATTCACTTGACCTCTCCCTTTTATAGTTTAAGAAGGTTGGGGAGAATGATGGTAAGGTCATCTATAGCTCCATCCAAACTCAAAATTCAGCTTCTATCAATGACTTTTTAGCTGATTTGGTTGTCTCCTACCATCGCAGGTGCAGCTTATTTTGCAATTGACTTAACAATTATAGAGATGTAATTACATTAGAATTCAATGTATCTTTATATTCTCCAACTATTTTTGTGTTTGATTGTAGGTATGGAAATCTCCCTAATGTAGCTAAGGATAACTCAAAATCTGCTAACTGCACTTCTTGTGTTTGCTCGAATGCCTCTTCCAAAACTAGTTCTTGGAATGACCAATCTTCTCCTCTATAATAACCATCCTATTGGTTCTAAATCTTGCCAAGACCTCCCCAATGTATGGAATAAGATGGTAGTTATCAAAATTGAAGATGTATCTAAGGTGGCAGTTATGTTATAGGATGATGTAACTGTCACTTTAAATATGGAGTCCGTTCATACCAACTTAGCAAGGCTTAAATAACAGCTTGTGGGCAAGCTAACTAGAAGAAGATAACCATTTTTTGTGCTAAGCAACAAATTGAAGCATAAGTGGTCAATGTTTTGAGATTTCCAGCTTATCTCCATCTCTCTGGACACTTTCATTTGCCTCTGATGTCATGTTGTAGCACTTGAAAATGTAGCATTATATCACTCAAAAGGGCATCAAAACACTATAATGTTCAATAATATTGCACTGCACCGATTTATCCTAGTGATTTTTCTGAGAACACAATATTATGGTGATAGTTTTGAATGTCGCAACACTTAACAAGTAAACATTGCAATGCTTCTAATCCTAGCATGATGGTGCTAGTTTAATTTTTAGCATAATAAGATTTTCTCAGTAAATATATCAAAACTTAATAAAAATCATAAATTAATAAAATTTTCAAACAATATACCATATTCACATAAAATAAATGTCTAAATAACAAAATATAACAAAAATAAAAATAATAAATAAGCACAAAAAAGAATTGGGTTGCCTCCTAATGAAACTATAAGTTTACAATCTTCAGCTAGACTCGCTCCTTATGTGGTTTCCACTGTGATCTTTCTCTTTAAGGTTAACTTTAGTACTACTAGGTAGGGAACCAATAGATGTACTACTAAAATAGAGTGCAAGCTATCTTAAGTGAGTTTCTAAATTTTTTTTAAAGCAGCTTAACTTTGCAATTGAGTCCCCAATTAAATCATTACCTCTTTTAAATATTTTTTCCTATTCCTAAACTAATTCTTTTGATTAAATCTTAAAGGATAAGAAGATCTTGGATTCACAATAGGTTATTGAGGATTATTCTAATTTCCTCATTGATTAAGTTATCCTAAATTCCATTGATTATTACCACTAAATTTATTTAACCAACTAAAGTTAGGGTGGTTCCTTCAACCTAAATTATATGAATTTGAGTAGGAATTATTTTATCTTATAATCAAATTTTTATTTTCAATCCCTAGAGCACTATTATCATCAATAAAACCTAGATTAGGCTCCTCTAATTTTATAGATAATCCAAATCCTGAATTAACTTCAATAATATTAAATATATTTGAAATATTAAAACTTCTACAGTTAGAATTGATAAAACATTTTATTCATAAACTCTAACTACTCTCTTAGGATTAACCCTATTATTAGATCACTAAAAATTATTTGGAGCCAATTCTTCTATTAGTTTATATGCTTCCTCAAATGGGTTAGACATTAAAGATCCTCCAGCTGCAGCATCTACAATTGATTTAAAGGATCTGACTAGTCTATTATAAATGGTATGAATAACCAACCAATGAGATAAGACATGGTGAGGGCATTTCTTAAGTAATTCTCTTAATCTCTCCCAACTTTCAAAATTTTATTCTCCCTCAAATTGGCAAAAGATGTGATATCATTTCTAAATTTTATAGTTTTTTAAGGTAAGAAATATTTAGCTAAGAATTTATGAGCCAACTCATTCCAAGTGGCAACAAAGCTTGGGGGTAAAGAATTTAACCACATCTTAGCCTTATCCCTTAGAAAAAATGTGAACAACCTAAGCCTTATAGCAACATAACTGACACCATTATTCTTAAATATTATACAAATTTTTAAGAAAATGATTAAGTTTAAGTTTTGATCTTCAATAAGAGTTCTCTCAAATCAGAAATTTTAAACTATTTAAATTATGGTAGTTTTTAGTTTAAAGTTATTAACTAGGATAGTAGGTCTATTAATACTCTGAGGAATTTCTTTATCATAGGGTTAACATATTCCCTAAGTGGTCTAGAATGGTCGTCATCTTATGTTGGGTTAGACATCTCTAAAATCTTTTTTCTTTTTTAAATTTTATAAGGGTTTTTTCTAGTTTAGTCAAATAATAAGAGCTCCTTATTGGATATATGAAGCATACAATAGCGATGAAATAACTAAAATAGAAATCAAAATCTAAAAAAATCAATAAAATGATTTTTAACTTTTTCAAAATTATACTAAACAGCTCAAGGATACATGAAACAAGTAGGTCTAAATATGCACCTATTTTAATAGTATAGCTAAACATGCAATACACGTGTTACTTCCTTAGCAACAGTTTTAAAAACTTTATGGGGGCTTACGGTCAGCTAGTATGTGTCTCGCTAAGGTTGAAATATGCTTAGAATTTCTTTGATATAAAACTAATAAAATCCTACTAAAATATGCAAGATACATGTCAAATTAAGTAATAGATTGAAAGAGTAGAGTGTTTAATCCACGAGAAGGTATTCTGCTTTATTGTAACTTAACTAATACTACTTTATTAAAATACACCACTTATCCTACTGAAAATAAAAAAGATACTTTGGAGTTTTTGTTACTAAAAGTAAAAAAAAAATAGCAAGAAGATTTTGATACTTATAAAAATATAGTGTTTTGGATTAACGAATGTAAATAACATAATTTTCATTTTAAGACTCTGAATTATAGATGTGGATTAAAGCATATGCATCCCAAGATCTCGATCGAGCTTGTAGGAATGAAATGAAATGAAAGTTTCACAGCCTTCCTACCATTTTATTTTCTCCATAGAACCTGGAATATTTAAACCTCTTATATCTAGGTATGCCAATATTACATTTTAAAATTTCTCTATCAAAGCTATATACAACACTACATTTTAATTACACATGGGACCATTGTATGCATTAAATAAAGATTGGGAGATACTAAAAATATCATTTTATCATTCAAGAAATAAGAGACTACATTAGTACTTGCAAAGTTTTTAACATCTTCAGCTCAAAATCAGAGAATAAGCTAGACTTAGAAAATATAACAAGCAAACTCTTATTCATTTCATGTTTTGGCAGAAAAGATATAAAAGAAGTAATAAGAAAATTGTCATCATGAAAGATCAAATGATTTTCTCCACACTCATTCCACCAAATATAGAGTTGCTTACACAAACAAGATAAGATCTTTACAGTAAAAAGTATCTTGCACTTTGCTAGCCTCCCTTAGACCTTACTCTAAGGGGCCCCTTAAAGAAAGAAACTTAATTTTATAGAAATTCACTCAAGTGACATAACTCCCTAAACAACATAACCAAAAAACTATTTATAAGAAACACAAGGATGAGTTCAGGCACCGTGGCACTTGACAAGGTAGTAAAACATCGGTAAGAAATGAGTTAGCGCCTCGGTACTTGTTGGCTCCGATGTGATGCTGGCTGAAATGTCACAGTAACTAAATTAAATGATGTATCTTTTTGCTGAGTTGGCACAACTTCTTATCTTTGGAAACTATTCGGCCATGGTGATCCGAAATTTGAGCAATACGGTGATCGATTTTGGCATATGGTGCTCAGGCATTGATAGGCATAACTCTCAGACATGAATTTTCTCTAGGCTCCTATGTTATAATGTTGAATTTTAGGCATAGTAGTGATGTGAGGCACTGCAACATTGACCTTTACGTTGTCACGACGCTGAACAACATAGATAGTATGCGTTGCAACATCTAAAATAGATGCCTCAGTGTAGTTAATCTCAGAGCTAGGATGTGATATAAATTGGTGCCATAGCGTTGCTCTACACATGTAAATTGTGTTATTTTTTGAATATTTCTTGTAAAAACACAACTAAAATTATAAATTTTCATTGAATTTAAATATAATAAACAATACATAATTTACACTTAACAATTCCTTTTTCATGACATCTAAAATAAATAATATCTTATGTTAGTAGAAATGGAGTCAGTGGTTACCTTATTGGATTAGAGACTATAAAATGAGATTTTAGATCTAGCAATAGACCTTTGGGTTTTACATGTGGAAGAAACTATTTGAATATTTGGGCTTTTAATCTAAAAACATACCTTGGTGTCTAGGGATTTTGAAGCACTGCATCATTCTTAATGTAGTTGATTAGGTAGGCTTAGTACAAATTTATTGGCAAATTGTTCGATCTTCATCAGGGTAATTGTTCCTAGATCCGAGGTCCACAACTATGTATATATACTCAATTACCTATATGCTTTTTTATTTTAAGGTCATAAATTATTCATCAAACCTCTTTTTATGTATTATAGGATAGTATTTTGTTCTCAGCATTTTTTTCTTTCCTACTTAGGTTGAAATGTTCTACATAAACTCTCATATATGGTAGCATAAATTCAAAGTGAGGTATAACGATAAACCACCCAGTGATGACACACTACTCATTAAGGTTGATTTAGAGAAGATTGCAATTTCAACTTTTTAGAGAAGTGTTCATTTAAGGATTTTTTGTATGTAGTGGTTGTGATGCGCACTAACAAGTAAAATTGATATATAAACAAAAATAAAGAGTGGCATGGTAAATGATTGTTGTTAATGCATGACATGAAATTTATGAAAAAAAAAAAAGTTGAATAAATTTTACAAGAGCCAGCCCACCACAGTTTTGAAATTGTAAAAAAAAAATAATAATTCAAAATAAATATAAAAATAAACTAAAATAAAGCTAAGTAATATGAAAGTTAGTAAACGTGATAATCTATTTTTGGAGTATCAAATTGAGCAATTATGTAAACAATGAGTATCTATAGGTGAAGACTAATAATTTAGCTGGTGGGAACCTTAATTATCATTTAACAAAATGATAATACATGACTATAACTTTCTAATGGAAGATAAATAACCATAAAAAGGAAAATTGGGCATAAGAATGAAATTACCTAATTGAAGTTTGATAAGCCTCCAAGAATAATTTTTACAAAAACTCAATGAAATGGATCTTGCAAAGGTGGTTGATGCTTCATAGCTCCTCAAGGTTTTTTGCTAACACTGGATCTTGCAAAGGTGGTTGATGCTTCATTGGAGGTCAAAAGTTGGTTGAAGGTGCAGATATAAGTTGTGAATGTATTTCAAAGGTTGAGTCCTTGGTTGTGAGGCACCGCTTCCATGACCAATAAAAACTTAAGGTGGAAATCAAAACAACCACAGCAGAAATCTCAGAAATAAAACTTTCAAAATCTTAATATTTACAGAACATGATTGGAGTGGAAAATGTAGTACAGTCTTCACATAACATACAATTGACATCGAAGTAAAGAGAAAAGGAGAAACAAAAATGAAACAGTAAATTTGTGGAATTTATTCTCTAATTTAAATTTATAACAAATTTAAATATCCATCTTAATAAACGACAACTCAAACTCACTCCTTGTTCACAACCTCTCCACATATAATAGATCTATCTATCATGTTTCCACTGCAAGTCTGTATCCTGCGATCTACCTACCACCCATAAATCATATTATACTTTCCTCCGACCTGGCAGATCTCCGCACCCTCAATTTCACTTTAACCTCAGTCGCCACAAGCTTCGTAAGTAAGAGACCGGCCATGAGTGCAGCAGCCGTTAGCATAGCGAATACCGTACTCCAGCTTTGAGTCGACAGATATCCGGTCAAGAGTGGGCCAATGGCTGCACCCGCAGATCCTGTTCCATCGATGATCGCTGTGACAGTAGCCAAGGCCCTGGAATTCCCCTTCAGAGAGGCATGGGTGCCAAGGTCAGCTGAAACTGCTGTGGTGATAAGAGCATAAGGACCATTCACAAACAACCCTGCAATTATCATAAATGCAACATTCCAGAAGAGGGAAATGCTCCCATAAGCACGGTAAAGGAATAGTGCAGGGATGGCACAATACATAAAACTTGCAGCTGTGATTGCCCGCGCATCAAGGTGGTCAGATATGTGACCTGCTAAGATGCCACCAAACACCCCGCCCACATCGAAAAATGTTGATAAGGCTCCAGCCTTTGAATTGGATAAATATTCACCTCCAATGGCTGTAGAAAAAAAAAAAGGAAATGAAATCAAGATCAGCTAATGATAAATATTCAATGAAAACCTCTTTATTTTAAATTACCAGGTTGTTGAGAATCAGACCTGCACACAGTTTACTTCTGTTATGAGCATTGTATTTATTGAATTATTCACGATTAGCTGTCTGTTCCTTGGGGTCATTGTTTACCAAGCAATACTGTTTTTCTATTCACTAATAGTTTCAATCGTTTACGTGTTTTGAGTAATTTATTCGGAAATGAGAAGTCCACTAGAGGAGTTAAAAAGAAATGTTCAATATTTATCCATAAACGACGGTTAATTTCACAGGAATTCGAAGCTATAATATATTTTAATATTTATACCTTTGCTGATTTGTGCACTGTAATCCTCATATTATCATAGTTTGCGATGATAGCTAATGGATGAAGCAACTAGCGTTTAAACCTTTTTTTGTTTTTTAAACCAAAATCTTCCGGTTGAAGTTGTCATTTTACCAAATTACTACGTCTGCAACATTAAGATTATTTTTTATTTTTATTTTTTTTTATGGAACAGGGATATCTATCTGCTATCATCCTGTAGAGGAGGCGCTTGGCGGAGAAACTAATCCATCGGTGGGTCTAGCGGCAACTAGCCCCACAGGTGCCGAACCACACACTTATTTTCTCCCCACTTGAAGAGTCATGCCGCTTAAGAGGGGAATTGAACGTGGGTTGGGGGGTAACCAACTATGCTCGCCCACCAATCCAGCAAATAAGTCCAATAGGGTGCATCATTAAGATTTAATGATGAACTTGCATTCACTGGATTACGTCATACTTATTCCCAAAAAAAAAAAGATTACGTCACATTGATATTTTCATTCATAGTTTAGGAGTTAAGATCCAAGTAATTCTATCAAATTTTCTATTGCCATTACCATAGTATCAGCTCTCATAATTAGTCCTTATGGGAAATTCCCCAATTAAATCTCATCACACGATATTCTATTTTAGCAGATCAAACAAAAACTTGATTTAAAAATAATTATATAATTGGTAAGGTGGGCATACAATCTATTAAAATTAAGAATATGGAAAATAGACTTCAGTATTTTGAATATTTATGATAAGGCGTGCAACATATATATATATATATATATATACAAAATACAATCATAAGATGGATCAAATAAATTACTGTCGTGGTATTAACAAGAAAAAGAGGTAGACCAAAAGTTATGTGTATAGAAATAATGCAAAACATTTATGCAAAATAATTTTAACGCGTGTTTAGGGGCACCAAAAATTTGCACCCCGGCCTCCCTTGCTTTCAGGAGAGTTTTGACGAATAAGATTCCGAGGTAAATTTTCAGAAGGCGGATTGGGTTTGAAATAAAACCTTACATAGAGATTTCGCCCTTATTTTGTGAGGACTTTATGATATGAGTTCAGGTTTCCTATGGGTGCAAGCCCCTATAATAATTATCCTTCCCGATAACAAGAGAGAACTTTCCATTAAGACTGGTCGTCAAACAGATACAAAGTATCTAACATATAGTAGCAGCATGGGTTCAATTTGAAATTTTCATATTTAAAATAAAAAATTCACCACCTTGCACTTAAAGCGGATGGTGAGGGAATGATGATGAGCCTGATCAAGATCCCATGGTTCCGTCGTCCCGGGCATCGTGATTCCTGGTCTACTTAGTTAGAGGAGATAGTCGACCCATCCTGATAGAAGGATTCTTATCGGTAGCCATGAGTTGCTTAGTCTAATGATACCTTGTAGACCTAGGATGAGTATTTATCTAAGGGGACAAATTTGAATCTACCTTAGCTAACAGAGGGCTTTATGCCTTATGAATTATTTCATATTGATTCATATCTCAAAGATTTGAGGCCATTAGTGAACATATGAGCTATGACCGTAACTGTAATACAATTGAGTCATTGGACCAAACCACTACGTCAAAGGGTCGCGTTCGTAATCATTGGCCACGCAGAGCCATCTAACCAAACAACATGTTCTTTGCGAAGCCACCTAATAAAACCGCCGATTAGAGGACCAATGTCACGTCCTTACTGGTAAAATAATGTCTGAGAACGAATCTTAGTGATGTTCTCGACTAGACATTAGCTTTTTGTGAACTAAAATAATTTTCAAATTTGTCCACCTCGACAAATTATTGCAGAGGGAAATTATTGCAGAGGGAGGATGAATTTTTCTTTAATAGTTTTAGTGATTTATTTCCATTTTAAATATTTTGATTTTTTATATAATTTTTTTTTTATTTTTGGGTTTTCATGGGCATTTGAAAGTTACTTTTAAATGTTGGTGATCACCTCCAATTGAGATTTTCTATTAATATGGCCATTACCGGGGTATTATTGTCATCATTTGAAAATATTTGCATTTCATAAGCATTTGGAGGCATTTGAATGTGTAAAGTTCCATCTGGTTGATATAAACATTCAACATGACCATCATTGAGGTATTATGAGGAATTCCATTAATGGATTTAACCTTGTCGACACTATTTACTTGTCGATAAAGAATCAAGTTCTTCATAGGCTTTATGAATTTATTGGTGATTTTTTTTTGTTATAGGACTTGAAGGTCTAATATGGGCATATTAAAATAAATATCTTGGTCGATGTCGTGATCGTATATTTGTTTGATAGCTCAAGCTGTGTCTACTACTATATACTCGAATAAAAAGATCAGGCTCGAATTTAAATTTATCATTTAATCAGCACAACATCCTCAGACATCATGTGTGTACCTCTAATATGCTTGTCAAGAACCATACATGTATTTACGGGGCATTTTTGTAATTATCTATTGAACTAGGTCGACTCTGTCTAATTGCTGACAGAGGATCTAGTTCGTAGTAGGCTTTTGTCCTTTATTAGTGAATTTTTCTTATTATAGATCTTGAATGCCTAATATGAACGTATAAAACAAATATCTCGATAGACACAATGACCGTACATTTGTTTGATATCTCGAGTCATGTCAACTCTTATCTGCTCGCATAGGAGGATCGGGCATGAACTTAGGATTATTGTTTGACCAGCGCAACATCCTCAGACGTTACGTATGTACAACAACACGCTCGTCGGGACCCATATAGGTATATATTCTTATATGTATACATGTTAATATGCTTAACATGCTTGCATGTATACTTTCATATTTGCATGAACACATGTTGTAATGCATGTGAGCGGACATTTTAAAATATTTGACACAAATTAGCTGTGCGAATTATCAACATTTGGATGTGCACGACGCTATATATAGAAGTTCAATAAACGTCTTCTTTTTGTTTGTATGGATGTTGCGGATCCGATGCGTGGTGCTACGTCATGAGTTATTTGCTTCTTCATGTAGATGGACCATTGTTGAGAAATGCACATGACTTCATTTGAGAATTTGCACACACCTTTTGTCAGCATGTATGAGAATTACGGATACAGTGGAGAGGCATCACATTGTGGGTTGTTAGTTGCTTTAGACAGGCAAGCTATCGTGCATTAATGAACCTCCTAATGTTATTTAGGGGAGCTTGCATTTATTATATTTTTTATCGTGCTGACTTGTGTTGGTTTAATGTACTTGCTACCATTACATTGTTGACTGTAAGGGTACCATAGCATCCATCGCCTATTACTGATTAACATTCGTAGGCTTATTGTGCGTATGGCGAATTTCTCGACGTCTTCAATAAGTGTTAGCACTTATCATATGTTATGCTGCATATAATTTGTGAAGAATTCTATTGTGCTGGTTGTATGTTGCTAGCCATCATTCGTAAGCGGACTATTGTATGAATGAAAAGTCTCCTGTAGTGACTCGTAGGATCTCATATGCATTCGATAGATGCTTGATTGACGTTGACTATGAGGACACTACGATATTCATTGCCTCCTGCTATAATAGTTTGTAGGTGCTTTGTACGTGTTGCAGATATGTCTCCTTTGCTCGCGGATAATAAGTTGTGTATATGTGTTCAAAAAATGCTAGCCACCTTTATAATATGTATGTTATTGATGATTATAGGGATTACCACATCTCTTTGCATGACTTATGTGAACTCTACACATTGACTGTCGTAATTTACATACGATTCACAGCATTATTTAGAGGCTTTGCAAATTTGTTTGTCAATCAAATTTCCTCTTATTTCATTACTTGTAAGGTCAAATGCGTTCACTTATATTTTTATGTTGTTTGCAAGGCATCACTGCGTTCATCACTAACCTTCTCATGCGCACTAATTAGTGGGCTATCATGTCCAACTACATAACTTTCATTGTTAGAGGAGATTACAGTCACACTCTCCGACCTACAGATCGTGACTGGGTTACCTGTTTTTGGATACCTCTTTGAGGAGTGCATTCCTACGGATGAACTGTTGTTCCGCAAGGTGCCTTCGGCAAATCGTGACAAGAGAGGGAGGTTGATAGTTCCAGATGTCTACCACGTACTTTTCTAACACTACCGACAGACGTACGGAGAATTCTACCTATCAAGGCGTGCCAGGATTATTTTGTCTGTAGACGTCTGGATCAATAGTTTTCTTCATACTATATACTAGTTTCCTTCCATGGCGTCACTGCACGACTGCTTTGGTTATGGCTTGTAACGCGGGCCTCCAATGTCAGAGGAGACTGCTGAGCCATCCTTCTCAGTTGGATATACTTCTCCTGCACTACCGGGCGCTAGTGAGGATTTGCTTCTTGCGGGGTTCCTGCCTAGGTAGTTTAGTACTTTCGTGCTTCCTCTCATAGCAGAATCCATTATATAGGGTGTACTTCTAACAGCTAGCCAGCTGTCATAGGGACAACGCCTTTCTTTGGGTCTAGCATTACTTGCCAGGATTTATATATCCTTACACACAGCTTCTGAGGCAAAACCCTTGAGCTACGAGACTTAGTACTACTGTGGCACAGCTTATATGGATGGGTCCATCTGCAAGTACAGGGCGCTTTCTTTTGCTTGGAGTGTCATGTGTACTTCTCAGATAGGGGATACCTACAATTCTTCAGTTGTCGCAGGGCTCTATATAGAAGTCTGTAAACGTCATCAATTCGTATTGATGTTACAGATCTGATGGTGTGGTGCTAAGCAACGAGTTGTTTGTTGCTTCATGTTATGGGTTTTGTTGAGAAATGCACGAAACTTCATTTGAGAATTTGCACATGCCTTTTGTTTGCTTGTATGAGTATTTCGAATCTGGTGGCATGGTGTAGCGTCACATTGCAGGTTGTTAGCTGCTTTAGACAAGTAGGTTGTCGTGCAATAACAAACTTTCTGCTTTGATTTGTGGGAGTTTGCATTTATTGTATTTCTTCCCGTGCTGGCATGTGGTGGACCAGTGTACTTGCTGCCATTATGAGGTTGTTGATTATAAGTGTACCGTAGCATTCATCGCCATTTGCTTATTAACACAGGATTTTTGTGCGTATGACAAATTTCTCATCGTAGTCAGTTAGTGTTAGCACTTATCATATGTTATACTGCATATGATTTGTGAGGAATTCTGTCGTTCCATACTGCATATGATTTGTGAGGAATTCTGTCATATTGATTGTATGTTGCTAGCCATTATTTGTAAGTGGACTATTGTATGAATGGAAAGTCCCCTATTGTAACTCATAGGAGCTTATATGCATTCTCAAGATGCTTGATAGATGTTGACTGTGAGGATGCTACAATATTCGTTGCCTTCTGCTACAATAGTTTGTAGGTACTTTGTGTGTGTTGCAGACATGTAGCCTTTACTCGCAGATAATACGTGTGTATATCTACGTTCATAGAATGTCAACCATCTTTATAAAATGTATATTATTGTTGATTATAGGGATTATCACATCTCTTTGCATGACTTGTGTGAACCCTACACATTGACTGTCATCATTTGCATGCTATTCACAACATTATTTAGAGGCTTTGCACATTTGTTTGCAATCATATTTCCTTGTATCTCATTGCTTGTAAGGTTGAATGTGTTCGCCTGTATTTTGATGCTGATTGCAAGGCGTCGCTGTGTTCATCACTAACCTTCTCATGCATACTGTTTAGTGGGCTATCATATCCAGTTGCATATCTGTCAATGTTAACTATTGATTGTCCATAATCTCCTTGTAGTCGCCCGTGGACATACTGTTAAGAGAGTTGCTATTTGCATGTTTTACATTCTTGCAACTTGTATAGTTTTGATGATTCTAAATATTATTGTTTTATGTATTGATATCTCCTAACACTTTTTGAAAGATTTGTTTTTGCTCTTGTGTGAATTAACATTTCAAGAAAATCAAACTCCAGACTACTGAAGACTTCAAATCAAATTTAGCATGAGAGATTTTGTGAATTAAAGCTTGTACTTTTCTTTGAATTAAGTTTGAGAGGAAGTGATTGTAATTGAGTGAATAAACACACACACACTTAAGGAGATCTTTAAAAATTTATACTGATCATAAGGGACGAACATAGTTCATATGGGACGATCAAATCAGTTATCTCCTCTGAAGAGCAATGGAATGAACAGGAGTTGAAGAAAATTTTTCTAAGTCCTGATCGTCCAGGACAAATGTTTAATCGTCCCAAGACGAAATGCTCTCTGGAAAATTTTCGTCCAAATGAACTCAAATTCGTCCCAGGACGAAATGTCCTCTAGAAAATTTTCGTTCAAACGAAATTCATATTTGTGCCAGGACGAAATGTTCTTTGAAAAAATTTCGTCCAGACGAATGCAAAGTTGTCCCAGGATGAATTGTTCACTATAAAAATTTTATCAAGATGAACTCATATTCGTCCTAGGACGAAGTGAACCGACTCTTCAAATTTTGGCGACGTCCTGGAGTTTTTGGGAACCGACCTATGGTATAACTGTTCGTACCGGACGAACCTAGTTCGTACGGGACGATGATCGGGTACGAATTCAGTTCGTACCAATATATATTTGGTTCGTTTCCAATACATTTAAGTAAAATCGTCCAGGACAATCCACGATCGTACGGGACGATCAACTGCGTGTTGACTTGAAAATTTACAGTTTTTGGACGATTTTTCTTGTCTTTCATATAAATAGTCCAATTTAGACCGCCACTTAATCTTTTTGCTTACTGATCTTCGTGCCAATTGAAAGGAGAGTCAATCAGAGAGTGTTTGTAGGAGATTTCTTACTACTGGAGCTTAAATGATTCACTTGGAACTCAAAGGTAAGAATCTCTACTTATGGTTTTTGATTACTTCACTCTTTTCTCTATTCCTTTTAGATTTCTTGTGAGAAGATCTGTCAAGGAGATCTGATTCTCTGCCCACACTTGGAGAGTGTGAACAGCCGAAGGGTTCTTTGCCCACACTTGGAGTGTGAACAGCCGAAAGGTTCTCTGCCCACACTAAGAGAGTGTCAAAGGACGAAGGGTTGTCTGCCTATACTGGGAGAGTGTGAAAGGACGGACGATTCTCTGCCAACACTGGGAATAGTGTAAAAGGACAACAATTTTTTACCGCACAGAATAGTGCTAGAAGAGAATTTTTGTAAAGGCTTCTCTGCCTTGCTATGGGTGTAAAAGGAGAGTCACTAGTGGTATTAGTGCAATACTCGGAGGATGCCTCTATGGAGTGGATGTAGGTCGTGTTTGACCGAACCACTATAAATCTCATGTCTTTTATTTTTCCGCTGCTTTTATTTTTGCTTTACTGTTTTTAACATGTGGTTGAAAAACATTTTCTATAAAATTCACTAAAATTAATTTTCTCGATTTTAAATTTTAAAAAGATGGGTAAAATTTTTAATTACCAATTCACCCTCCTCTTAGTTAGCCGCTGGGACATAAGCTTAGGTTTAACAACTTAATTCATAGTGAACAAGTTTCAACAAGTGGTATCAGAGCTTTGTTTCAAAATCATTAGTTTAGACTACTTTTTTATTAACGTAGATGGCTACATTTGGAAACTGAAATATACCTGAGAGTTACTCTATAACTAGACCTCCACTATTCGACAATATACCTTTTGATTTTTGGAAAACACGCATGTCTATATTTTTACAGTCACTTGATTATCATATGTGGATCGTAGTTCAGGAAGGGTATACAAAACCAACTAGACTAGTTGATGGAGTTAGAGTTGAAACACCTTTTGTAGACTGGACAGTAGAAGAACGTGACTTAGCACAACTAAATGCCAAATGCTTGAATAGTTTCTTTTGTGCTTTTAAATCAGAAGATTACATGCGGATTTCTACTTGCAAAAGTGGAAAGGATATATGTGATAGACTTTGTATAACTTATGCGGGGACTAATGAGGTTAAGCAATCTAGACTTAATATCTTGTTGCATGATTATGAATTGTTTCGCATGAAACCAAATGAATCAATTTCTGATATGTATAAAAGATTCACACAAATTGTCACCTCTTTACATGCATTGGGTAGGGAACTAACGAATGCTAAAATGGTTAATAAAATTCTTCGTTGTTTGCCTATTGTTTATAATGCTAAAATTACTGTAATTACAGAGTTTAAAGATCTAAACATTTACTCTATTGACAATCTTCTTGGTTCGCTAATTGCTTATGAGCAAGGAGTTAGCCAAAGAAAGATTGATGCAGGTAAACCACGGAGGGAGAAGAACATAACACTGAAAGTAGAGGAATCTGAAAGTGAACACTCATAACCTGAGGATGAAGACGACATCGCTCTAATGACTAGACAATTCAGAAGCTTTCTGAAGAGAAAGTAGAAGAGACGCCAGCAATTAAATAGAGGTAAATTTAATAGAAATGCAAAGGTTTCAAATGATGTAATTTGCTATGAGTGCAGAAAATCTAGACATATCAAGACTGAATGCCCAAAACTCAAAGTCACTCCTAGCAAGGAGAAGGTAGAGAAGAAACCAACTGTAAAGAAGGGCAAGAAGAAGTTTCAAAGAGTTTTTTGGGCAGACTCAGCCTCAGATTCATTAGAGACTGAAAAGGAAGAAAAAGTCACTAATCTGTGCTTAATGGCCGATAGTCTTGATCAGTCAGATCAAGAAGAGATATGTGACTTAATTTATGATGAACTGTTTGAAGTTTCTGAACACATGCATGATGCTTATAAGAAAATAAAGAAAATGCATGCTAGTCTAAATTTAAAGTTTGAAGAACTATAAAAGGAATATGAAATCCTTAGAAAAGATCATGCTTTAATTGATGACAACCACATGAAATTACTTGATGAGTTTGATGACTTGAATAAAAATCATGAAAATTTAAATCATCTTATGCAGAACTTTAAAAAGATTTTAAAAATTTTAAGGAAGAATCTAAGAGCAAAATATATCGAATCAATTATACAAATCGAATCTAGGAAGATATGAATTCTTTTTATAAATTGAAGATAAAAACTTTCGAGGATAATAGGATACCCCCCAAACTTGACGATTTTACTAATCCTATTATGTATCCTAAATTCATGCAATCCCTAAATAGATAGATGAATGGTAGAAACTTAGGAATTCTTTTTCAAAAGCCAAATATAATAATTATGGATTGTTTGGACATATAGCTCACGCCTGTACTTTGAAGATAAAAACTTATTTGGTGTGGAAACCTAAGATGCATAAACCTAGACATATCATATATGCATCTGATTATAAATTGCCAAAAGGAGAACCCAAACTTGATAATTTTTGATAATTTTGCAAGATCGTTCTCACACAAGATCTCGTGAGAACATATGGTACCTAGACAGCGGATGCTCAAAGCATAAGACTAGGGATACTGTACAATTCATAATGCTGGAAGGTAGGAGTGGAGGCAATGTTACACTTGGAGATAATACTACAAGGAAGATAATTGGATCAGGTATGATTGGAAATATCAAGAAATTTTACATTGAAAATGTGTTATTGATAGAAGGCTTGAAGCATAACCTGTTAAGTATAAGCCATCTATGTGATAAAGGATATTGTGTGAAATTTTTTCCTACTAGCTACATATTAAGCCTAAATGGAAATGATATTTTGAATGATAAAAGGGTAAATAATGTTTATATGCTAGACTTGAATTGCATTCAAACTCCTACTGCTTTTTGTTTGAAAACTATATCTGATGAGTCATGACTTTGGCATAGAAGACTTTGTCATTCTAGCATGAAACATCTTAGGAGGATTACCCAAAAGAACTTAGTGAGAGGTATACCAAAACTAGACTTTATTAAGGATTACCTTTGTGATGCATGTCAATTAGAAAAACAAGTGAATTCCTCTTTTCAGTCCGATAAAGATCTTAGAACTAGTAAACCATTGGAGATTTTGCATATGGATCTTTTTGAACCAGTTAGAACTGTAAGTCTAAGAGGGAAGGTATACGGATTTGTGATTGTGGATGATTACTCAAGATTCACATGGATTAGATTTCTATTTCATAAGAGTGAATCATTTGAAGAATTTAAAATTTTTCGACTTGGATCCAAAAAAAACTTGGGTGTGAAATTATTTTTATACAAAGTGATCATGGAAGAGAATTTGAAAAAGAGATATTTGAAGAATTTTGTAAGGAGAAAGGAATTGATCACAACTTTTCTACACCTAGAATTCCTCAGCAGAATGGGGTAGTCGAAAAGAAAAATAGAACATTAATAGAAGCCGCCCGAGTAATGTTGGCAGAATACTCACTTCCAAAATATTTTTGGATTGAGATGATTAGTACTGCATGTTATGTTCTAAATAGGGTGAATGTGATATCTAAATTAAATAATATACCATATGAGTTGCTAAAAAGAATAACACCTAATTTTTCTCATTTGCATGTTTTTGGTTGTAAGGTGTTTATTCATAACAATGGAAAATCTACCTTAGAAAAATTTGATCCAAAATCAGATGAAGGAATTTTTGTTGGATAGTCAAGTGTTGGAAAATCTTATAGAGTATTCAATAGAAGAACTTTGATAATTGAGGAGATCACACATGTTGTATTTGATGAGTCTAAAAATTTGAAAGAGTCAAATGTTATAGAAGATGAGATTGAGGTTAACTCCCAAAAGATTGATAAAATTAATTTAGAAAAAAATTTGGAAGAAAATTTGGAAATAGAAAACCCTTTGCCTAGAGATTTGAGATTTTCTAAAAATCACTCAAAGGAGTTGATAATTTGTGAACCTAGTGAGGGTGTAAGGACTAGGCATGAATTAAACAAAGAAGTCAATCATTCAGCCTTCATTTCAACTATAGAACCCACTAATAATGATCAAACACTTTCGGATGAATTTTGAATTTTGGTCATGCAAGAAGAGTTAAATCAATTTATAAGAAATAAAATTTGTGAATTAACTACAAGGCCAAAGAATCAAAGTGTAGTTGGAACTAAATGGATATTCAAAAATAAAATGAATGACTCAGCAGTAGTCATTAGAAATAAGACTAGATTAGTTGCTAAGGGGTATAATCAGATTGAAAGGATTGATTTTGAGGAGACATTTGCCCCTGTAATTATACTTAAAACAATTAGGGTTTTGCTAGTCTTTGCCTGTTTTAGAGGATTTAAACTGTACCAAATGGATGTAAAAAGTGCCTTTTTAAATGGGATAATTCAAAAGGATGTTTTTGTAGAACAACCTCCAGGTTTTAAAAATTCTAAATACCCAAATCATTATTTCAAATTGAAAAATGCATTATATGGATTGAAACAGGCATCTGTGGCTTGGTATGAGAGATTGAGCACCATCCTACTTGAAAGATCTTCTGAAAAAGGAAGTATGGATACAACTCTCTTTTTAAAGAAATGTGAAAAGAATATACTTATTGTTTAAATTTATGTGGATGATATCATTTTTGGATCTTCAAATAAAAATTTTTGTGATAATTTTTCTAAAATAATGAGTAGTGAATTTGAGATGAGTCTAATGGGAGATTTAAGTTACTTTCTAGGCTTTAGCATTAAGCAACTTAAGGAAGATACATTTCTTAGTCAGTCAAAATATGTTAAGGACATC